>OY804585.1:16012663-17242872 GCA_963680875.1 Bathymodiolus brooksi
AACATAATTAGTCTTCACTGTTATAGTTAGTTGTCAGTTTCTTAAATTGCTATGAAAACACAAAAATAATTTGATGTTCACACCTGTCATAAATATGCCTGCTTATCATTATTAAATAAACACCTTTATGCGGACGAGTTGATCTTTGATACACTCTGTACTGCCAGTGTGATTTATGATTAAGAGATTTGCAATAATTAAATGTTTTATATTTTGGTGACAATAAATATATTACCATGTTCAATCCCGAATTACGGAATTATATGCAATTACGCCTATGCTTTCAATTATGTTGCTTTGACTTGTTCCCTCTGTATCTACGTCTGTGAATTATAATTTTTTTCAATAATGTGATATCAACGAAATGAGAACATCATCTGTTTCTGATGGTGCCAAAATTAACCACATCAGTTTGAGAAATCGCCAAAATCACACACACCACAATTAAACAGGTGCCTCCCGCGAGAAAATCATCAAAATATCTAGAAGCCAAAATTATGCAGTTTACCATATAATTTACTATGAACTGGAAAGACAATATACAGCTTAAAATAAATTCAAGGTTTGGGTTAAGGTTATAGTGCTTAACGCCACTTTCAACAATATTTCAGCTATATCGTGACAGTCAAATTAATTGAAAGATTGTTGCTATGACACACCCTATATTCATTTACTATTAGTATTACAAGAATACATAGAACATGTTTACTAACGATTACCTTAAGATAATGGTTTTGAATAAGAATCCAAATTACATATTTAATTTGTTTTTCTTCAATATTATTGCTTAAGTAATAAACACATGTTATGCCACACGACGCAAAATAATAGATTTATAAATAATAGATACGAAGCATAAACAATCTGCCTAAAAATAGACCACAATCTACAATTTGTCTTTATTTATTATGTTTTGGTTGTATGTTTGGTTGATGATGTTTAACGCCACTTTCAACAATATGTCAGTTATATCGTGGCGGTCAGTTTTATTGGTGGAGGAATCCGGATTACCCGGAGAAAGTCACTGACAAACTTTATCATGTTTATATATGATTGTCAAAAAACAACCAAAAAGCACTGACTCACAGACTGTAAACGTAATAGAAAACTAATTGGGACGCGACTCGTTTAAATTTGATTCCAGATTTTGATTAACTCTATGCATTAAGTTACCCAAGACATGTTTTTATACCATATTCTGGCGCGACTTGCTTATTTGTTGTCGGAATTTAATGTTGGGAAAATCAACTGTATGCGTTAATTAATTTACCCAAAAACAACAAGTATTTCATACCATATTGAAAAATGTCTATAAATACACGTACAATGTATGTAATAAGCTTAACCATTAATCGACGAATTGTATCAAATCACTCATTAAATCATTAAAAACCAAAAAAAATATTGATTTGTATTTTCATCAACGTTAACAAACGTAAAGACACATGACATTATAAATCTCTCATTTTGTTTTTAGAACAAAATAACAATACAGAAAAAAAGAAGTGGGCATGTGCGTACAAAAAACAGAAAAGATTTAAGGGAGTGTAACATTTTATTACTGCTAATAAAACTCAGAGTTAGCTTTGTTTTTTCCCTTTGGTGTCAGTTACAGCCATATATGGTGTTATGTTGTTTGTTAGTTAACAACAGTCAGCTCTACATAATATTGGTTTATTCACGTTTCTCCCACATTTGAAAAAAAACCAACAATTCATGTGTATCCCACAAGTGTCAAGAAACAAATGGGCTTGGTTTTTATACAGCAATAACAACTGTTATATTGGCAAGCTATCGTGAGACCTGTAAATAATGCACAAAAAATATAGCTAAAAATGAATACAACCAATTACAAGTTGTTGATAATAATGTCCGTTTATTAATTATAATACAATATACATGTATGTCCATATTTTTATGCAAAATGCAAATTACATTTAGAGTTTTCAACCGATAAATTATAATTTTTATTTCAAATACTTTAATTAAAGTACTTTCGACAAATTTATCATTTTTTTAATATATCAAGTACAGTTAAGTATAATGTTATTAATAAATTCCTTATATATGCGCCGAATTTTGCTAGTGCGATTGTATTTTGCTAATCGTATGCGTGTTTGTTATATGTTTATCAACTATTAAAGCTCGAAGATACCAAAGTGGTAATCAGAAGCCGTAAATAGAAGAAGAACAGACAACAAAGTGTGTTCAACAGGTTTAAATCTCGTTATACACTGTCTATTGCATTATCCTGTCGTGAGACAATAACGAAAAGTCAATGTTTTGTTTGTACTATAGTTGTCATTAACGAGCACGTAAACGTATAATCAACAGTTTTTTTTTAAAGCACACAAACTCGACGACGATGTCAAATGCAGAAAATGTCCGATCAAATGTGAAATGTTAAGCTGATCTATCAGATCGTCGAGAGTTGGCAATCTGAAATGCCCACTATATCGACGACGATGACTCATACGTCAGCAAATAGATAGACAAAATTATTGAATACTGTGTACTGCTCAATTGGTTGATTGATTAAATTGATTGTTTAATGACTAGAGGGAGTTACAATTTGAGTTATCCTCTCGTCCGTTAATATCGGTCAACACCTGAAATCGGTCACCATTTTGGAATGCACTGTCACGTGAGTTCAAACTGCGTCCAGAAATAGATAATCGATTTATTTGCACTTTGATCAAGACAACAATGAGATTTAAACAGATAAGAACAAATTTCTATATGTTTTGGTGCCAAAATGGTGCCATTTTATTACTACCATTTTGACTTAATAATCAAAGTCAAATATTTACAGAAAAAAACAGTCCGTAGTGGATAATTTGCAAATCCTGGGTTTGTTTACATTTCACTACGCATCTTGACCTATATTTACAACTCTATAAGGCAACGACAATTGTATTGTTTTCGTTTTGAAATTCGATAATTCCTTAAACAATTTTCAGATTTTTAGAGGGAAATTGTGTGGAATAAATACCATTTAATACAAATTCTGTACATGGAAATGGATAAAATTGTACATGAAAACAGAGAAATTCTCTGCTGAAAACAAGTGACGGCAAACACAATTTAATGAAAAATTGGGGGAAATATGGAAAAAGCAAATTAAAAAATATTGTAAATTACAATCTCCTTGGCCTATTGCCGTTCCACATGACTATTTTATGGTTGACCGATTTTAAGTAGCGTGACTTGTGCACCATTACAAAACTTATGCAAACAAAAAAGGTCTGTAAGCCGACATTTATTCATCGAATTAAACGATGTTTTGGTATTTTATTTGGCTTAAGTGCCCAAGTAAACATGGCATTTATCTTTGATATAAATACCAATTTGAATGAGAATAATAAGGAAATGTCTTAACTGACCGATTTACGGTCACAGGTGGATACACCATCATTCATTTAGGTAAAACAAAATGTAGAACTTGGGTGGGCCTATCACCGGGAGATAAGAAGGTCACAGGAGAAAAGGGGATAAATCGAATGACTACACCTAACTAGAATCTGCTCCAAGTTAACAATTACATGCAAGGTGGGTGGCATTTATTTTTGTCCGTCCTATTGAAAGAATTGTGCAAGAGAAGATACCAAAAGGGTAATCAGAAGGATAGAAAATGTAATGGCCAAAACAGAAAAGGACAAACAATGATTTACACTCTACACTACACAGAAAACCAAAGATCGAGGAATATGAAACCCACTAAATACTGGGGGTGAGCTCAGGTGCTCGGGAATGGTAAGCAGTTCCTGCTCTACACGTGGCACCATTCGCTCACAACTTTCATTGAGGTTTTACTGAGCCATTAAGAAACTAGGTCTTATTTCTCTACCCGACGTTTTCCCGGGAAGCTAGTCACTTTATTTGAACCAACTACCAATTAATTAATATAAAAATACAGTTGCTTACTTTTGAGTATGTGGCATGTTGAGTACAAAAAATTGAAAATAACAAAATGGTAAAAATAAACCGTAAATCAGGGTACAGTCAATACAATATTAATCAAGCGAATAGGGCCAAACAACCATACAATGTTACAAAAAACATTACCCAAAAACTCATGAATTGAGAAAAAATGACCAAAAAATGAATCAAGTGAGTAAACATATAAGCTCGGGAAGGGTAAGCAGACCCTGTTCCACCTGCTGTGCTAGTCGTGTTAAACATCATGTGAAATGTCATATTCGATGACGAATCACGAAAGAGGAAATGACGGGATTTAGTTACTACAAACGGAACATATCCGTATATCAAGGAAATCATGAAACGAAACAGAAACTCAGGAATTTGATATCAACTGAGAGATATATGAATCATATTACATCATGATTGTAATTTTATATAGCTGAGTCATTTCTATATAACCAATAGCATGAAACGAAATAACTTACTTGGTAGTTTTTAAGCTGTCATCAAAAACTAGGTACTCGCATGTGTAAGGACACAGAAATATGCCGTGATTGATATAATGGTTTATCTAGCTATATGAAGTAAGACATGCACATTTGATACACTTTGTTGTGTTTGGGTAAAAGGTTCTAATGTCAGTCCTTCTTGTACATTTTTGTATATTTATAAATGTTTTCATGTTCATTAGGAAATTTGAAATGTATTTGGGTATATTTGCAAAAAGTTTAAAATATCACAAATTGGCAATTCGAATTATATATGATATACATATTAAGTGCAGACATCAATGTCTATGCATTCACTCACAAGGGAACCTAGAGTTATTAAAATGAATATTGATTCTCCGCGGCATTGTACAACTCCACCGTAAGGGGCGGCCACATAATGAAGTAAATACACAACCCCCTAGGTGCCTCTTCTACGAAAGTTGTCATCTTCCAGGTACCTAACAAATCCTACCTTTAACAGCTATTAATAAACAGCAGCTGTCATGTGTGGTTGTTGTTGGACAGTTGGAAGAGACAAATATCCGACTCTCTCCATTATATTATCTTTTTTGTCCTATGGCAATCTGCAATTCCCTAATTCAAGTGTCACCGTTTTAGTTTGTGATCATTTTGAGTGGGATAGAATCTGTTCGGGATTTTTATTGTTTGTATATATGTACAGGTAATGTCGTTGGGAACCCAACTATCATGAGCGGGAGGGTTAGGGTCCAATTAAACAGTTTAACCTCCCCACAGTTTTCCGCCTGTCCCAATCCAGGATCTGTATATCCAACGCAATATGCCGGGATCCCTTTTTTGTGTTTGAGGTGCAAGATAATTATTTGTATTGTTGATATTGGTAGAATTGTTGCCCATCACTGTTTAAGCTTTCTTTTGACCATGATTGATTTTTGTAAACGTAATCATGTCATGCATATACGCATGTACTTATAAGACTGCTTATTTGACAGTCCAGGACAATAAACCATCAATTATAATATATGCAGTTATACTTATTGTTTATATGGGTCTGCGTGTTCTCGATCGCATAGTATAAATACTTGGATGGATATTGATATATATATATATATATCTGGGCATTTAATGCAAATAAAACAATGAGTTTGCCATTCAGTCTTCTTGTACTTTTGGCTATCAAATTAGTAGCCCATAGCAAAATCCTAGTTCAGGCAAGGTTTTACTCGGTACAACATTATGTGATAACGTTTGTCAGTGATTTGGGGCAAGTCGGTGGTTTTCTCCGGTTTCCTCCACCAATAAAACTGACCGCCATGATATAGCTGAAATTTTGTTGAAAGTAAGGTTAAAAACACCATAACCCTAACTCTAGATGACCTTTTTACACGATACACAACATTCAATTTTCATCTATTTATACTTCATTTAATAAGATATGAGATTTTGTTACACACTGTAGTTCATATTACAACATGAACTTTTTAAGTCAATAATATGAGGTAAAAAAAATATTTGCGCTGTAAAGAGTAATTTTATCCCGCCAATTGTATATATTTTTTCAGCTAACGTCATGACAGGAGTGACCGGAAACGTTATATAGGATAATCTACATGTGATATATATATTACACAAAGGCAGTAATATTATCATGATCAATATCTGATCATGTGCATGTCTTGTGTGAAGGTCGGGGAAGTAAACATTATAGAACATCAAAGGTCAATCCAGGGACATTCGATACAAGACAGAGGACGAACACAAACAAACAAACTAAAAACAGATGTGTCACACGGATTCCATCAAAAACCTGGTATTGAATCTAGGTGCTCCCGAATGATAAGCAGCTCCCGTTTCTTACAAGCCATATAAATGTGCCAATGTATAACTGTGTGAGGCCAAACCTCAAGATAAATTACTGTGTTCAAATATTTGAAATGAGACTTTTTACAAATTCGTTCTAAAGTTTGGTTCAGTATGAAGCAATCCAATGTTATGCATCTGATATCAAATTTCGTTACGATTTACTTTATTATTGGACCTGAGTATAAATGACATTTCTTGTTTTCCACCACTGATGACACTTTATACACATTTGTTCTGGTATGTGATGTTTAACACCACTTTCAACAATATTTCAGTTATATCGTGGACGCCAGATTCATTGGCGGAGAAAACCACCAATCTGATGCAAGTAACCGACAAACTTTATTACGTAATATTGTATCGAGTACACCTCGCCATGAGCGGGATTCGAACTCAACGTTAGCGGTGATAGTCATTGATTGCATGGGTAGTTGTAAATCTAACTACAATACGATGCCGACCACTACGGCCCCTATACAATTGGTAAAATGTCAAACGTAAAATTCATTTTGGCATTGATACCAATTATATACACCGACAAAAGTTAAGCACCACCCTATATTTTTATCGATATATTTTTTTACATCAATACTGTAAAAACAATAAAATAGATATCACCATTTTTCTTACACTTCTTAAAACACTACACCAAGGGCTCTAAAATTACCAATCTACGAAGTATTTATCATCCTGAAAGACGTGACTATGACGTGGCGAAATTGGGGTTCAAAATAGGCGCTGGAAAAACGTAAAACCAGTTTGTCTTTGATGGAAGTTTTTAACATTGCATTACAATGCAGAGTCTTCAGATTTTAAGAACTTTTACATGCATCTATTGTGCGTATGTGTAAGACATAACAATCAATAACGAGTATATCCACCGCGTTTATTGTGAAGTTCGGTAACACACCTCGTCATGCTTCGCACAAGACGCCTAAGCCGTTCTTGGGGGAACTGTTGCCACTCCTGTAAGATAGCAGTTCTTAATTCGTCAATATTTTGACATTTTGGATTGGGTTGGTTAATTTTTCGGCCAATAAAGTCCCATACATGCTCTATAGGGTTCATGTCTGGTGACATCGCAGGCAATGGAATTGTCTGAACAGCCTCTTGCTGTAAGAAATGTTGTACAATTCGGGCTCTATGTGGCCTAGCATTGTAGTCCATGAACATTGGCCTGTCAGCCAACGCATGATTGTCGAAATGGGGGACTACGCGTGGAGCGAGCACATTGTCACTGTATTTTTGGCCTGTCAGATTACCATCAAGAACGTACAAGTCCAACTTACAGTCAACGGAAAAACAACCCCAGACAGTTACACCCCACCCCCAAAAGCAGTTGTGCCCACAATGTGGTTGTCCTCAAATGAAGTGGTTCGTTGGCGCCAAAGCCTTGCACGACTGTAGGGTAGGGCGTAGCAAAAACGACTTTAATCAGACCAGTGGACCCGTCTCCATGTGCGAATAGTCCACCCCAAATGATCATGTGACCAGTCAAATCGAGCATGGCGATGACATAATGTCAACTGTGGATGTTTTATGGGTCGTCGCGCTCGCATTCCCTGATGGTGAAGGCGTCTGATTACAGTGCGTGTGCTAATGTGGCATCCAAACGCTAAATTACCACAAAGTGCACCAGCTGTACTGAACGGCCGTTGCCGCGCCCGTCTGGATATGAGCCGGTCCTCTCTCGGGGTCGTTTTGCAAGGTCTACCTGCACCTGGATGGTCAGTAACATTCCCCGTTTGACGAAAACGCTGCGTCAGTCGTACAATGATGAAATGGTTAACCCTGAAGTGGTCTGCCACCCTTCTATGGCTAAAATCACCGTTATGCATGCCAACAGCTTGTCACCTTTCTGGTATGGTTAATTTTCGCCGCACCATACCAAACCAATAGAAAATGAAACTTAAAACTCTACACAAAACAAATCAGCTTTCGTTCGCAAACACAAATGTTGAAAAGTACACGTGGCACTTTACACACCCTGTCATATACATATAAATAAAAATCGATCAATGACCTGTTTCACAGGTAAGTAAGTATGTGTGTACAGGTAACGAAAACAGCAAACCGATTTGAAATAAGTTCATTATTAGGAAAGATATTATTGAAACAAGTCAGGTGATGCTTAACTTTTGTCGGACTGTATATATATAAGTGTAGTTTAATAATATGCGCATTAGATGAGATTGTGAGTTTTTGTTTCAAAATGTATTTCTGATTGCAGTAATGCTTTTTTTAACAGAAAGTCCATAATATCCGGTGCAAAGTTATTTCTCGGTATAGAAGAGTAATTTTATGCCAGCAATTACATATATATTACAATCCATATATATTTAGCTGAAGTCATGGAGAAAACCTGATATGGGGTCTGAGATAATATACTTTGTAATATTAATTACACAGAGGGCGTAATATTATCAATATCAATACCTGATTGCATTGTGTACATGTCTGACTGGGAATAATAATTCACGAGAAGTTAGAAGGCATTTTGGGATCAGACCAAATCTCAGACTTTCCACGAAGCTGTTCGGAATTTGCTTTAATATAAAACAAACCAATATAATGTATCTAGTAAAAATAAACGGAAAACATTGTTACAATTTTCTTTATTTTCAAACCGAGTGTAATTGATATTTTTCTTGTTTTTTGCTCATAACTGATACCATTTATGTACATTTAAAATAATATATTTGATTATATAAACGGTTACCATCATGCTGATTTAATTATTTATTTTATTGTATTGTTCCCAGGTGAACCGCTGATTCACGGATTCTGAACTAGGGTTAGGGTCATTGTGTTGAACGTACATGTATATCGTGGCGTTCAGTTTTATTTGTGGAGGAAACCGGAGTATCCGGTGAAAACCACCCACCACTGGCAAACTGCATCACATAATGTTGTATCTAGCACACCCCGCCTGAGCGGGATTGGAACTCACAACATTAGTTGTGATAGTCAATGGATGCTGAACTAAATAAAAGAACCGCCTAGCGCATAAATGCGCGACGTATCCCCCCGCACTTGCATAATATTTAGTTTTATATATTTATAGAAAGCAGCCTTGCAGTCTTAATGTATAACATACTGTATTGAAGGATGGGGTATATTGTAGCATGATCTGAATAATATGCAGGAAGTACTCCACTTTGAACACTGTGTAAACCTCTGATATAAATATGGTCTATAATGCCTCCATCTCTGTGTAAATTTCTGATGTAAATATGGTCTATAATGCCTCCATCTCTGTGTGTTGCAGAATTTATAAGTTGGATGAAATTGTGCTCTGTCATCACATCTTGTAATCATGTTTCAGTATTCTGAATATTGAAATCACCCATTACTAAGCATGATTCTGACATAAATGGAATAATAGTGTCCTTCATGTTCTGAATAAAGTCCTGTTTGTGTCTTGAAGGGTTGTAGACAATGACACATGTAATCCTATCTAACAGTTTGATCGCTAAATACTGAATGGATGTGTCGAGTTGCAGGAGACTATAAGGAAAAGATTCCTTTATGTACACTGAAAGTCCATGTCTGGTGCATTTAGTAATGTGGTCAAAACCAGGTATATCAACATTGTTGCCATTTTTATTTAGATGAATCTCCGTTAAAGCAATAACATCTGAATTTAGAATGTTACTGTCTTTAGCCAAGTCCTTATGATGGGGTAGAAGATGATTGATATTCAAATGACATATCTTAATACCGTTGTCAGGGTAGGCCTCTGCTAGTGGGTGGATGTAGGCGAATAAACTCTCATGTCTCAAGCGTGACATTTCTTCTATTGATTTCTTATTGACATGTATATGTTCTTTTTTGAATCCAATTAAATGAAGGTCATCACTTTTCTTTACCCTACTTAGGGTCACATATGCTTGTCCCGGGAATACTTTGCTGTCTTTAAACGAGACAACAACAGTGTCTAGAGTATGACCTTGTACGTTATGGACAGTATCAGCAAATGCCAATGCCAGTGGGTACTGGACTCGAGTTACTTGAATATAAGAATATTGTGCCAAAAATTTTTCGCAACTTCAACTCTGATTGGTACACAATCTCTGTATTGATGTGGCATACTTGATCTGATTTTCAATCCTACTCGATCATTGTTGAACTTGACAAGTATAGTTCCCTTCAGAGTATCAGATGGTAGATTCATGTGCTTTATTATTCATTGAGCACCGTTCACTATTCCATCAGATCTGGTGGATATCATCAGGAATACTTGATAAGTCTATTGCTTTGTCGGGAGTCAATTTGCACTACTGAAGTTCCTAATGCATTTAACATGAGCTCATTATGTTCATGGCAATGCACATTATTGGTAAAAATGTACATGCTGTCTCTTGGACAAGTTTATTTGCTTTCATGATTTCTTGTCATCAAATAGTCAATGTATTCATCTTTTTGTTCACCGATTCTAACCCTGTCTAGTACTGAACCAAACTGCTGATCATCTTTTTGTCGATGGATTTCTTTCAAATTCTATGAGTTTAAAATGTCTCTTCCATAATGAACCATAACAGTTAACCTGTTTGTCATTTCTTGATGAGAATACTGGAAGCTCTCCTACTGGTGGCAATTGTAAAAGATATCCGACCGCTAATACAGAGACACCACCAAAGACACTATTTGCAGATCCTAGCCCCATAATGTCATGAATATTAGCAAATATATTGACTCCAACGATACTGATCTCGTCAATAATTATTATTTTCAAATTCTTCAACTTGTTCCTTAACATGTTTTTTTTTCTTGTGATAAGAAGTGGTTTCCAGTCTCTGTAGATATAACAGTGGTCTCATTAACTTTCTTTCTGCGATCTCTGGAAGAAAGTCCTAGAACTGTAACTGTTGTTCCGTCTATATTAAAGGCAGCAGTGCCTGTTGGAACAGTCAAGATGACATGGGTTTCTGATGACTCAGAACCTGCTAACGCGAAACTTTTATTGACAGTATGATATATAGCTTTAATTGATTTTCCTGTTCCTCCAGAACCACTTAAGAAAATGTGAAAGGGTGCAGGTCTCTTTGAGGGAGATTGTTTGAACTGCCAACACCAGGAATATATGAAGTCATGCAACTCTCTCTGTGTTGAATTTAAAGATTGGATTAATGATCTATATTCATCAGCAGATATTGACAAATGTCTGAATTTAGCAAGCGTAAAGACTTCTCCTCACACTGTACTTCTTCTTCCATAATATTAGTGTCTTCTGAAGGTGTTTATATTGTTGGTGTTGTAAACAATGCCCCAAAATCAACATAACACATGTCTTCTAATGAATTTGTTCTAACTGAGTAACGATCTATTATACCTGTAGCATAGACATCTTCCTCGTCAATGTCCATCTGAGATATGATTTCCATTTTTTTAAGTAGTCTTGTTCTTTCATTTGGTTGATCTGTCGGCAGAAATTATGTAGATGGCCTCATCTGTTAAAATTTCTCGATGTGTTAAAATGACATTCCCAAGTAAGGAAAGTTTATCCCTGACTGGTTTCAGATGTGCCTCTTTGCTTGCCTTTGAAAGTAATTCACTCGTTGTTTTCTCAGCTTTGCAAAGATATGATGTAACATACGCAACACAAGCATATGGGTCCAATATATATTGAATATCCATATTCGCTCTCCATGTTGACATAAGGGTCGGTTTATAATTGTTGATATTGCACTCTGAGACGTCTCATTTAAGAATAATATTTTTTCTTTTGGTTGATATTTTGAGGGCATCTATGTAAAGTTCTTGGCTCACTCCTGGTGCTTTCAAAACTCCACTAAGTGTCATTGGCTCCAAGTAGTTTCAATCAGTCATAGAATTGTATACTTTTTTCATAATGTTTTTAGCCTCTGCTACAGTCATCCTGTCATTCTCGTCGATTTGTTGTGGCCGAGCTATTATTGTTGTTGGCGACGGTGGCCGAGGAAAGCCAAATATACATTCAGATCAATGTTTTTAGCAGGTTTTGGTATGTTTGTGGGTGTTCAGTTCTGTCACTAACTTGTGCAAGTCATTTTGTGTTTCTTCGTCAGGCAAACTGCATAATACATATTTATCAACAAACTGAACTACTTCTTCATCGGATGCTTGATCTAACCGTGGTGCATCGAGATTATGAATGGCAAGATGGAAATTCACCCTTCCCCGACCTGGGAATTCTTTCTTTAAGTCATAGTCTGAAATATGTGGCACAGGATGGGGATAGCTGAGAAGAACGCCATTGAAATTTGTTTGGAAAATATAGTCTATGTGTCTTGCTGCTATGACTGGGTTCCGGCGGAGCCAGAAGCACTTTGTGTTATAGTCCATTTCATCTATATCAGTGTCGGACAAACTTCCCCATAATGTTGCCCTATGACCTTTATGATGGAATTCCACTTGAAATCTGCGACAGAAAAGGTCATGAAGAAGGTATACGGCCCTAGCTGACGTAATTTAGCGAGGCAATCATATTGCATTGTTTGCCATGCTGCGGGTGATCCTCTGACATTCCTTAGAACTCTGTTACCTTCATCATAGTTGGTAATATTGGAAACAAAATCTCTGTCCTTGATCATTCCGGCAGTTAAGTTCTGACCTAAAACACCTCCTTGTTTACATTTACGTGGAGCTATAGTTATATTTTGTTGTATTTGCTGAGCTTCAACTAGGTACTGAGCAAAAAATAAGTATTCCGTAGACTCCGAAAACCTGGTGTCTTTGCTCAAAAGTCTTGCATTGAAATACTGTAGCAGTGTTAGGTTGGTTTTTCTTTTGGTATTAAATCCAAATCCTCCTTTTAGGAAAAATGATAACTGTTAACAGTTTGTGTCTGGTATTATCCGCAAAGGTGTTTTCCCTTCTCCATGTGCACTACTGAACACTGCATCTTTGTCTGAAATACCATTCTCAGGTTGTAGACATGTATCATAATGGACAACTTCTTTTGGGTCATTTGATGTAGTATTGTCTGCAAACATGTTTTCAGAATTCGGAACACAATTTTTATCAGTGCACTTTGATAATGAGCTACCACCTGAATCGTCCACTGGTTTATCATCAGACTGCTAAGAGTTCAATATGCTTGAGTTGGATTGGAATAAATCAGTTGCTGGTGATAAAACCACATCTGGTCAGTGACTACATCCTGGTTGTGGTTCAAACTGATCCACACTGTTGTCTCCTGCAATATTTTCAGGTGTATTATTCACTATTTTAGTATGTTCACTTTCGCCACCACGCAAAGATTTACTGCTGATTATATGATCAGATAGTTCTGCAGATATTGTATCAGTTGAATCAAACAGACCTGTATCTTCCTCATTGACATCGTTCATCCATTCTGGATTGATACTTATTTTAGTGTACAAAGGATTATGGGATTTAAGGAAAGTCAGATCAATCATTATGGCTTCTGGTCTGATGATTTGTTGCAGTACATGACTTTGATATGATAGTTTTCTCTTTAACTTTAGCGTTACCAGCCCTGTATCTGATACGGCACGAGGAAGAACATATGTTACTTTACTTAAATCAGCAGTAACATTCGCCACGGTACCTTTAATACCTTTCTGAGTACATGTTGGCAAATTCACTATTTTCATCAACGGTATTCGCTGAGCAATTAGTCTTAAAAAGAAATCACATAATTCTGAAAGTTCTTCTGGAATATCATCTAGCTTCAAACTGTTACATTGTGCCTGGGATGGTATCTTCCCACGTTTTAATGTTTTCTGACAAGTTTTGCATATGTATTCTTTCAAATCAGATAGTGTTTCTGTCAAACAAGTCTTCACTACTTCTTTATGTTTGTAGTTATTCATATCAACTGTTACTGCAGACTGTCTATACAATTGTCTGCAACAACACGAACACACATACTTTGGGACAATCTGGATATTAGCTTGAAAATCACTTATATTTTTTTTCCAATTGTTCTGTATCTTCATACAAGTTTTGCCTCTTTTCTTTCTGTTTTTTCCTAACACTTTGTCTTTTATCCTGCTGCCTTTTTGCATCAATAGCTTGATTTTGTTGCTTTTCCTCTGCAGATAAATTTTGTCTTTTATAATGATGCATTTTTGTATCAATAGCTTGAATTTGTTTCTTTTCCTCTGCAGATATATTTTGTCTTTTATCCTGATGCTTTTTTGTATTAATAGCTTGAATTTGTTCCTTTTCCTCTGCAAATAAATTTTGCCTTTTATCCTGATGCCTTTTTGTATCAATAGCTTGAATTTGTTTCTTTTTCTCTGCAGATAAATTTTGCCTTTTATCCTGCTTCCTTTTTGCATCAATAGCTTGATTTTGTTGCTTTTCCTCTGCTGATAAATTTTGTCTTTTGACATATTTCCTTGCAGAATCTTCTTTATATTTTTAAACTTTATTTGCATTCAGTCTAGCATTTTTTTTTCTAAGTTTATCAGTTAGTTTTTGCCTTTTTGCATCATCAGCTGACATACGTTCTTTACTTTTCCTTTTCCTCAATGTTGCAGGTTTAACAGAGCATGCCAATTGCTTGGCTGATTCTTTTTTCAGTTTGATCTTTCAAATAGTTATGTAACCATTCTGGATATTCTGGTGACCTATCAGTTTCTAATGATGTAATGTCTTGTGTTGACATTGACATAAAAAAGATGAAACAGATCTTATTTTTGTGCACACACTGAGTATCATCAGTAGGTAGTACTAATGTGTCAATAAAACATAGGTAATCGATCGATTAAAAAGCTCACGCCATTCTGCAACATAATTAGTGATAGGATATTTGGGGATACAGAATTATCTAAGGGACCCCCTATACAAAGCTTTGGTAGTATCACCACAATATAACCAAGGAATTAACATTGCATGGACTAGCCTGTTTCTCCTCTTTCTCATCTTTTCGCGCATTTTAGCTGCATGATTTCCTGTACTTCTTTTCTTCAACTTTGGCATTGTGGTTTATTTATCTGGAAAGAGAAAAATATTCTCTTTCTTTATTCATATCAAAATACAATAATAAAACTAAAATAAAACATAGTAAACACATAACTTGTTGATAAAACACTCCGTAATCATAAAATGAACACATATTCTTAAACCTGGATATATTAACAATTCATCATAACCATGATAATAATATTAAGCACATTTGTTGTATGTATTAATTGTCATTCAGTCTTTATATTGTTCATTTTGTATCATTGTCCACATTGTCAGCAGCGTTGTTAAATTGTTCTGCAGCTTTATTCTTTTCAGTACTGTTATCGTCCACAGCATTATCCCCCACATTCTCATGAGGATCTGCCAGATCTACTTCACCTCCGAATGCTGCAGAAAAAGCATCTTGCGACGAGTTCAAGTTATCTTGTAGCTCATGAATTTTAGCTCGTAGGACCTCTTCCTCCTTGTTAAGCTCAAGTATGTTTTTCTGATGCTTTGCATTGGAAAGTCTCAACTGTTTATTTGCTTGGCCAGGTTTATCGGCTTCTGTGTCAATGCGTCTGTGAGAGATAAAACCATATTAATGGCTTGATCGGTATTCAACCTCCCACGTTTAGGTCTTGCAAAAAGTCCTGTTATCTGCAACGATGTTGCTTTAATCATCTGTACAGAGTCCATATTCTGAAACATAGTACAAGGTTAATACATAAGAAATCAAATAAATTAATGCCATTTATGTGAGCACAGTTGTTGCCTCATAGAAATGAATCCTAAACCCTTTTGTTTCTCCTTTCATGGGCCCTTTGCGTAGAATTTTCTAAAAACCTGTGAACAAAAATTACATATTATTTAGTATGATGACCAAGTGGAGCTTTGATCTGGAAAAAAATGGAGTTTAATGATAATGATAATTACAAGCCACATGCAAAAAATTATTCAAATCTATCCATGTTTACTAAATTTATCGCGTAAACAAGACACAATTCTCAAAATTGGTGATTTTTCAACCAAAAACTAAGAATTTCCCCAAAATCCTTGTTTCAAATATTTCCATGTAAGAACCCATCCAGGATAATGATAATTACAAGCCACATGCAAAAAATTATTCAAATCCATCCATGTTTACTCAAATTATCGCGTAAACAAGATAGTGTAACGGACGGGCGGACAGACATACAGACGGACAGCCGCTATTACTATACCCCTCACCGCTATCGCGGGGGATATCCATATTTACTAAAGTTATCGCGTAAACAAGACACAATTCTCAAAATCGCTGATTATGCAACCAAAAACTAAGATTTTCCCTCAAAACCCTTGCTTCAAATATTTCCATGTAAGAACCCATCCAAGAAAATGATAATTACAAGCCACATGCAAAACAATATTCAAATTCACCTATGTTTACTCAAATTATCGCGTAAACAAGAAAGTGTGACGGACGGACGGACGGACAGACAGACGGCCGCTAGTACTATATCCCTAGTAGTGTGACAATATTGTTATGCCATCAAACAATATATTCTAAAACCATATCTACCTACGTATATAAGCTTGAAAGGAGTGGTCGTTGATTGAGTGCCCATTACAAGAAAAAACAAAAGCTTTGTCCCAGCCCTATCCATCAGTCCTTTTTTAATTTCGATAATCAACAAATAATAGGCCATAGCAAAAGCATAGCTCAGGCGAGGTTTTACTCTGTACAACATTATGTGATAAAGTTTGTCAGTGGCATGCGGCAGATCGGTGGTTTTCTCCGGTTTCCTCCACCAATAAAACTGACCGTCATAATATAGGTGAAATATTGTTGAAAGTAAAGTTAAAAACAACATAACACCTTTTTACGCACATTATGTATTGTATGAAGGATTGTTCTCGTTATACGATACACGATACACAACATTCAATTATCATCTATTGATACTTTATCTAATAAGATTTGAGATTAAAATTGTGAGATTTTGTTACACAATGTAGTTCCTATTACAACATGAACTTCTTATGTCCGTAATATGAGATATAACAATATTTTGCGCTGTAAAGAATACTTTTCTTCTAGTAATTGCCTGTATATTTTAGGTCTATATATTGTCAGCTAACTTCATGACAGGAGTGACCGGAAACGTGATATAAGGTGTGCGATAATCAAATTGTAATATATATTACACAAAGGCAGTAATTATCATTATCAATATCTGATCATGTGCATGTCTTGTCTGAAAGTCGGGGAAATAAACGTTATAGAACACCAAAGGTCAATCCAGGGACATCCGGCACAAGACAGAGGACGAACACAAACAACCAAACTAAAAACAGATGTGTCACACGGATTCCATCAAAAACCTGGTGTTGATCCTAGGTGCTCCCGAATGATAAGCAGTTCCAGTTCTTACAATCCATATAAATGTGTCAATGCATACTGGGTGAGGCCAAACCTCAAGATAAATGGTTGTGTTCAGATATTTGAAATGAGACTTTTTACAAATTTGTTCTAAAGTTTGGTTCAGTATCAAGCAAGCATATGTAATGCATCTGGTGAAAAACCTCGCTACGATTTACTTTATCATTGGACCTGAGTGTAAATGACTTTTTTGTCACCAGTGATAAAACAGTTTTTTATACATTTCAAACAACATATTTGGTTATATAAACGGTAGGGGCCGTCGTTGTCATGATCGTATGGTAGTAGGATGCATAACTACCTGTGCAATCAGTGCCTATCACCACTAAAGTTCGAACTCCGTTCGTGGCAAGGTGTACTCGATACAACATTATGTGATAAAGGTTATGAGTGACCGTCACGATATAACTGAAATATTGTTTAACCGAAGTTAGACACCATACACCGATTATATAAACGGTTATCATCATGATGGATACAACATTTAGGGTCGTTTACCGAATGCTTTGTTCAAAAGTTTTAAATAAAGCCATCAGTAGATGTTCGGATGCTAAACTTTAGTAAGTAGATAGTGTGACAAATAACACAAACTATATTTCCGTCGTAAATGTACATGTTGATGAATTATCGTCTGCACGAATTTGGCAGCATAAATTGTGTGCGACATATTCCGCACACGTAAATATAAATAACTGTCTTCCAATCAAAGTATACTACCGTATT
Organism: Bathymodiolus brooksi; assembly: GCA_963680875.1. Taxonomy (NCBI): domain Eukaryota; kingdom Metazoa; phylum Mollusca; class Bivalvia; order Mytilida; family Modiolidae; genus Bathymodiolus; species Bathymodiolus brooksi. The sequence continues at coordinate 16,030,961 of OY804585.1, forward strand.
TGTACTCTTCGACATATCAGAATCGAAATAATTCAAACCTATCTACGTATATGAGCTTGGAAGAAATTGTCGTTAGAAGCCTATTACTATGCAATATTTCCGGTTATATACATCGTGACTGGGTTCCACAAACCTCAATTAAATTTAAATCTAAATTAAACCGTAGGTACATTTCAATTAATTAATGTCAATTAAGTTTTAAATTAACATTTAAATTTAAATAAGGTTTGTGCAACCCAGTCCAGCTCTTTACTTGTGGCAATCAAATTAATCGTTTAATATGTGTGGCAATCGTCAAAACCCAAATCCTAGCGACATCATTTATAGGTTTTAGACTTTTCTCCTCATAGATAAAACTTACTTGATGTAACACAGCAATCAAAGTTTATATATTGATCATTTAAGTAATGAGATTTTTTTTCAAACGTTTTACGTCTAATTACAGCATTATTTCTTAAAGTCCATGACATCAGGTTTGAAGGTTATCTTATTTAGGACCTTTTGTTCCTTGTTCCAAAGGACTTTTAAAATATTAGCTTTCCACTATTTGGACTATGAATATACCTGATGAAGATTATACCAAAAAGGCACCATTGTTACTAAGTTAGGTATATACGTTTTAATTGATATGACATCGTGGTTACTAAGTTAGGTATATACGTTTTAATTGATATGACATCGTGGTTACTAAGTTAGGTATATACGTTTTAATTGATATGACATCGTGGTTACTAAGTTAGGTATATACGTTTTAATTGATATGACATCGTGGGTACTAAGTTGGGTATATACGTTTTAATTGATATGACATCGTGGTTACTAAGTTAGGTATATACGTTTTAATTGATATGACATCGTGGTTACTAAGTTAGGTATATACGTTTTAATTGATATGACATCGTGGTTACTAAGTTAGGTATATACGTTTTAATTGATATGACATCGTGGGTACTAAGTTAGGTATATACGTTTTAATTGATATGACATCGTGGGTACTAAGTTAGGTATATACGTTTTAATTGATATGACATCGTGGTTACTAAGTTGGGTATATACGTTTTAAATGATATGACATCGTGGGTACTAAGTTAGGTATATACGTTTTAATTGATATGACATCGTGGGTACTAAGTTAGGTATATACGTTTTAATTGATATGACATCGTGGGTACTAAGTTAGGTATATACGTTTTAATTGATATGACATCGTGGTTACTAAGTTAGGTATATACGTTTTAATTGATATGACATCGTGGGTACTAAGTTGGGTATATACGTTTTAATTGATATGACATCTTGGGTACTAAGTTGGGTATATACGTTTTAATTGATATGACATCTTGGGTACTAAGTTAGGTATATACGTTTTAATTGATATGACATCGTGGGTACTAAGTTAGGTATATACGTTTTAATTGATATGACATCGTGGGTACTAAGTTAGGTATATACGTTTTAATTGTTATGACATCGTGGGTACTAAGCTGGGTATATACGTTTTAATTGATATGACATCTTGGGTACTAAGTTAGGTATATACGTTTTAATTGATATGACATCGTGGGTACTAAGTTGGGTATATACGTTTTAATTGATGTGACATCGTGGGTACTAAGTTAGGTATATACGTTTTAATTGATATGACATCGTGGGTACTAAGTTCGGTATATACGTTTTAATTGATATGACATCGTGGGTACTAAGTTGGGTATATACGTTTTAATTGATATGACATCGTGGGTACTAAGTTAGGTATATATGTTTTAATTGATATGACATCGTGGGTACTAAGTTAGGTATATACGTTTAATTGATATGACATCGTGGGTACTAAGTTGGGTATATACTTTTTAATTGATATGACATCGTGGTTACTAAGTTGGGTATATACGTTTTAATTGATATGACACCGTGGGTACTAAGTTGGGTATATACGTTTTAATTGATATGACATCGTGGGTACTAAGTTGGGTATATACGTTTTAATTGATATGACATCGAAGGTACTAAGTTGGGTATATACGTTTTAATTGATATGACATCGAAGGTACTAAGTTGGGTATATACGTTTTAATTGATATGACACCGTAGGTACTAAGTTGGGTATTTACGTTTTAATTGATATGACATCGTGGTTACTAAGTTGGGTATATACGTCTTAATTGATATGACACCGTGGGTACTAAGTTGGGTATATACGATTTAATTGATATGACATCGTGGTTACTAAGTTGGGTATATACGTTTTAATTGATATGATATCGAAGGTACTAAGTTGGGTATATACGTTTTAATTGATATGGCATCGAAGGTACTAAGTTGGGTATATACGTTTTAATTGATATGACACCGTAGGTACTAAGTTGGGTATTTACGTTTTAATTGATATGACATCGTGGTTACTAAGTTGGGTATATACGTCTTAATTGATATGACACCGTGGGTACTAAGTTGGGTATATACGATTTAATTGATATGACATCGTGGTTACTAAGTTGGTTATATACGTTTTAATTGATATGACATCGTGGGTACTAAGTTAGGTATATACGTTTTAATTGATATGACATCGTTTGGTTTAAATTTTCTTAGTTAAGATGACTTACCTTGTTATTGTTCTTTGTAAGTGTGTGTACATGTTCGTTTTTATTATTATTATTATTGTTTTTGCTAGCCTTACACACAAAGTCAGATGAGTTAATCGCTATCTACTAACTTGTCCGTAGTCCCGTCAGTATCTTAGGGCTATTATATACTCTCAAAATGATAAAATGATGACCAAATGGAACAACCGATAGTCACTATTCATATCATTAGGACATGGGGGCAAAATTTTAATAATAGCAAACCTCTTTCTTATGAAAAGAATGTCTAAACATTAATGGTCACCAATTTCGTAATTTTGTTATTACCCTTATTTTTCAACAAAACGAACAGCCACTTCTCATCGTAGCTAAACTTGTTCGACACCAAAAACCACGACATCTGACATTGGAAATTCAGGTCTGGTTTTGAACAGGCAAATACATATATAAACAAAAGATATAGACCTGCACAGATTCACTTTCACTCAAAAAGACCATATACTATAACAATAATGAATGCCAACATCAGCAGTACAACAGCAGGGTTAATGAATGTTCGTAGTTAACTGACTACTAGCTAGAAAGGTATAATATGTTGGTTAAAGACCAGTGTTTTGAAAGACTCTAAATATGCCGCTCATAAAGGGTCTCAAGTGGCTGTCCAAAACCCTTTCCTCATCTGTTACTAACCTCACGTTACGACCGGCCCTGTTTCCAAGAACTATTCTCAAATGATGTCTTTAATCTAGTGGGTATCTACATTTTGGCTACTAAAAATATTTCCCTATGCACATGTATCATGTAATAACTTGCTATGCACGTAGTCTGAAATACCATTTGAATTCTCTTACATTGAACATAAAATAGTGTATGCAAACGTAGATATCACGCCAGAAAAGGTAAATGATTGCTAGAAAACAAAGCAGTTGGTTGGATGTATATTCGCATCTTTTATCATTTCTAAAGTAAGAAAAATAGCGGAGAAAATTACGTTATAAAACAAGATGTTATCGACAGAGATCAAACAAAGCTAATAATTAGACGTTCGGAAATGTAGATCAGCAGGATATAGACGTATATTGCGTGTATTTAGAATACTACATGCAATTCTTTCTTCCCACATCAATTATATATTAAACAATAAACAGCGATGATAACTTATACAAGTTTACAATCCGCTACATACAGTAAACATTATCTACTACACCGGCTCATCGTTGACTCTACGTGACAAGGGTGAGATAACTCTTAACATACTAAAAGAAAATAGTGATACAAATCACAATCAGTTACATACAGTAAATATAAACTATTGTATCACAACCCAGTGTGTTTTCCTTTGATCTTTAGTATTTTCTAAATGAAGATAACCATACAGGAGGTGGAGTCAAGATAGCTATTTTTGGGCAAAGCATGTTCTATTTAGTGTGCTTTAACTGTGACCTAATTTTGATAGAACACAGAAATAAACACATTGTAGCTTTTTTTTTGACAATTGCCTTGAATTGGTACACATTGTAATTTGTTGACCAAGTGATAGACAATTTGGGTGCAAAGTGGTACTAAGTGCAAGCTTTCTTAAATCTGACACTGAAAAAAACTATAAAACCACAGGCGCTCGTGGCACGGACCACCCCCTTTTTTTCTAACTTTCTGTTTACAAATTTATTTTCAATAAAATTTCTTTATTTCTTTTTTATTTCATCTCTTTTTCTTTATTTTAACTTGTTCGTGTCAATATTCATACAATCTTATGTTAACATCAAATTGCATGTGTCGACCCTATTAGTATATATGACTATTATAGGAAAAAGAGATGAAATAATAAAGAAATAAAGATATTTTATTGAAAATAAGTTTGTAAACAGAAAGTTAGAAAAAGGGGGGTGGTCCGTGCCACGAGCGCCTGTGCATAAAACAAGCGACTGACAAAGTGATCCCCACGTGTTTGCTCATGCAGATGACATAAAAACACATGACAAATTCTTTAACTTTACTATTAACAAAGCAATTTTTTTATTCAAACAAGACAAATTATCAGTTTTGCAATAAAAAAAGTGATCATATTTGAGTCACACCACGTTCAAAAAAAAATAGCCGACTCGCACTTCAAAAATGCTGAAAAACCGCCTCAGATTTTCCATTTTCTTTAAAAAAATAAAATGAAAAACTGTTCGCTCTCTTCTAAAATTTTGTAAAAATCAAGAATTTTTTCAGAAAAAGTTGTGTCATGTGTGTGCCGGATCAACATTTTACCTTCGCCTCTAAAATTTTCAATTTCAATAAAAAAAAATGAAATGTTCTCTGCCACCTGTGAAAGCATAAAATCCATATCATCGTTTAAAAGATCGTCCGTCATGTTCGCTGCCATTTAACGTTTTGACGTTAACCACGTGTTCTATTAAAAACTTTTTACCACGTCACTGACTGCTGGCGTACGTGATCAAGATCAGTCTTCTCAAGTGCGACAGACGTCAATCACACATTTGCTTCCGTTTGATTGGTTATGATACAAAACATTTAGAATACTTTTAATTTCTTGTATGCGCAGATAAACTGATCTCGGGCACGCCCTCGATCAGTTTATCAGCACATACACGAAATTAAAAGTACTCTAAATATTACCTACACCGGCTCACTGTTGACTCTACATGACAAGGGTGAGATAACTCTTAACATACTAAAAGAAAATAGTGATACAAATCACAATCCGTTACATACGGTAAATATAAACTACTACACCGGCTCACCGTTGACTCTACGTGACAAGGGTGAGATAACTCTTAGCATACTAAAAGAAAATAGTGATACAAATCACAATCAGTTACATACAGTAAATATAAACTACATACAGGCTCACCGTTGACTCTACGCGACAAAGATGAGATAAGATGAGTTTGAAGTACCAAAGTGGTAATCAGAATTCGTAAATCGACGAAGAACAGAGAGACAACACAATGGCCAAAAGAAAAACTACAAAAAGACAACGATCTACAAAACATACACATCAAACTAAAGATCGAGTAACACGACCCCACTAAAATTCAAAATAGTGAGACAAATGAGAATCCTTAACAAAGTTAGGAAATGGTTGAAGATAAAAAAAAAACAAAAGGGATAATTTAATCAGAAACCGTTAAAAACGTAGGAAAAGGCTGAATATACCAAAATGGAACATTTAATAAGAAGCCGTGACAAACTTAGAAAAAAGTTGAAGCTGTCAAAGGAGTAATATAAATGGAAGGACATACTAAAGAAAAAGCCAATACTACCCAGAAAACTAAAAATTGAGCAACAAATATTCCACCGACTCACAGTTGACGCTTCATGACAAAGATCAAATAATTATTACAGGGATTAGTTAATCAAATAACAATTTGCTGCAAACATAAGCTACTCCACCAACCCATCGTAAACCACAGACTTCTACAATAGTTGGCTTTCCACTATTTTGACCTTTATCATACATTGTGCATGTACATTGTAATTAGATATATATTTTTTCTTGTCCGGTCTTTTTTCCGTTTGTGCGGTTTTATCTATGCTAATTCTGTTGTTTTGTAATATGTCCTCGTATTTGTATTTTATCTCTGTCTCAACAATCCCTTCCTTCAGAATTTGCTAATTAAGACCACATACAATGATGACAAAATATCAAAACATTTCAATACTTCAAAAATTGTCATTTTTTTCTTACAAAGGATACTATATCTCCCTGAGCAAAATATTATATTGATCAAATAACCTTTCTCTGTGAAAGAAATTGAAAAAGAAGAAAAATATCTAACAATATAACAATACAAGTATCCTAATTAAGCAAAAACAAATATAAATTTGTAGACAAACGTCATTATTTCTTGCCCTGATGGACAAATAAACTTTAGTTTTCACAGAAAAAATAACAATACGGGCAATATGAAAGATCTTTAATTCACTCGCGTCAGCTATGGTCTAAGCTGTGCAGAAAAATATAACGATAAACAATTGGTCAAAAGAACATATCGGGTAAACATAAATAGCAACCTCGATTTGAACCACTCTAATACTCCACTCACCGATGTATAGAGAGGAATTTCTTCTATTTTTCTTTCTAAATGGTCTAAGTAAATGCGGTTTACATGAAATAAAATTTGGAAATATTTACATTCATTCGATAGACGAGCTCGATTGAAAAAAAATATTGAAGATAAAAATTAAACGGAGAAATTCCGTCAGATTCTGAAGATTTCTCATTTTGTTACAGTGACAGCCGGAACCTTTGAACCGTAATGAGAGCGGGAGGTTTGGCGCCTTAAAATCTGATTCAACCCACCATTTCTTTAGAAATGCCTGTACCAAGTCAGGGCCATTACGGTTTCACAGTTTTCCGGTTGTTGACTGATTTTGTCTGTTTATATAATTATGAGTTTTGACTTTCCCTTTGTAAGATTGTTCGGAGTTCGGTAATTTTGTTATTACCTTTATTTGTATAAATATTGAAACATCAATAGTGGATCTATATCTAATGTAGGGCAATTTGTTCACGCCACGATATAGATTAAATATTGCTAAAGTTGGCGTTAAAGACCATAGGGATTTCTGTCATATATGTACTCAAGAAATTCGAGCGTGTCTTTTTGTATCTCTTTCTTTCCTGGCAAGCATATCGTCGCTGTGTTGGTCACTAGTACTGTATCCAACTCCAGTTAGCTCTTGCATAGCATTGTAGTAGTCTGCACGTGATCACATTGATAATAGTCATTGTGTTCGTTGGGCTTTACCAATTCCCCGACACCGTGTTAAGCCTCCAGAAGATTTGACACTCATCATCAATACCTACTCGATTGTCAAGTCAGTGGAAAGATCATGTCAATAACTGTAAGTTGTTCATCTTCATTTTGCTGAATGTCATCTGCAGCAAATAAATATTGTCGATCCTCTCCCTGTTTGTGTCTTTGTTGATGGCGGCGGAAAATTCCATTGGAATCTGCTGAAGCGTACGGAAATATACACTACATATATGATGGTACATATTATCCGCTGCGTGAAGGTCCCGAGCAAATTACAGCCTTCCTCGATGCCCATTAATCTTCTCGCCTATTACAAACTGCTCCTGTTTTTTTTATCTGCAAGACCGACGTCCGCACTGGGTACACATCATGTTTTCTTGCCAGACACAAGTGATAACGTTCTACAAAACAAACAGTGTTTCTGGAAATCAAATTCAACTGTAGACCATAAACTTGGTTTCTTACTTTCCTCAGTCTTATTTTCTCGATTCGCTAAACTGATATATTTTATGTAAGTTTTTTCTGCAGTTCTGATGCAATCGTTGTCCAACTCTGGTTACTATTTCGTCTTGTCTATTTTTACCGGGAGCATTGGCACTTTGACTACCCTTTTCTCACTTTTGAGACAGACCAGTTCCTATTTTTAGCGATGTGAGATTTTCTTATCTTGCACTAGTGCAAGACAAAAAAATCACGTGCGTTTTACCGGCAAATGCATGCTGTACAGTTTATGTCAACTGCCCCCCGAATTCTCCATGCTTTTCCTTCTTAAAATAAACAATTCACTGTATGTAAGTTTTCAATCTTTTATAAACACACAAATCCTAACAATCAGCCATATTATTACATAATAACCTTCACGCAATACACAAAAATACGGAATTACTTTTTTGATTGACATTAAGGGGAAATAACTCACATTGTTTACATGATCGTCTGCTGCTAAAAGTGAGAAATAAAATCAAACACCGGCAAAAAGTGCAAGATAGGGAAATCTCCGACACCCTCGGGTAAGATTTCCCTGTCTTGCACTTTTGCCGGTGTTAGGTTATATATATCTCTTAGTACTATAATATCGATTTTCTTAATTAGAAACAAATATTTGCAATTAACCAAATGACGTCAACAAAATGACCACCTATTAAAGTAGAACACAATTGGTTTATCCATTAACAAAGTCAAACTGTAAATATACGGTTGTAGGTTTAAGTTCGCATATTCTTTATGCTTGACAACAGGTTTTATATTCTAATATTTTATTAGGATGATTTGGTTTGCTTTTATGGTGTTTTAACACCACTTTCAACTATATCTCAGTTTGATCTAAGCGGTCAGTTTTATTGATGGAGGAAACCGGAGGACCCGGAGAAAACCGCCAACCTGTCGCAAGTCACTGACAAACTTTATAACATAATGGTGTACACCTCGCCCTGGTCGAGATTTGAACTCTCAACATCAGTGGAAATAGGCACTGATTGCATAGGTAGTTGTAAATCCAGATACCATACGATCACGGCCACGACGGCCCCTCTTTGTTTGATAACTGGTTTTGCATTCTAATATTTTATGAGGATGGAAACGGACTACTATGTAGAACGATTCCAAATAATAAATATCTGCTTAAAATATACATTGCGATTGTTTTTTTCCTATTTGACGCTAACGGACAGTAATGAATCCAAAGTCTTTCCGCGCTTAAATATTTCCTTATATATTTCATATCAAACCATGATTTTTTTTCTACATTCTTGTCAAGAAGAGTTTGAAGATACCAAAGGGATAACCAAAATCCGTAAAACAGGACAGACAACACAATGACTGACAAAAAAAGGGAACAAAAGGACAAACAACGATCTACAAAACATACACATACAACTTCATATCGATTAACACGAACCCCACTAAAGACCGGTGGAGAATATATTGAATGATCCCAATATGTATCAAGCCACATGTGCAACACGTGATTACATAATATAAGTTGTAAATTCATTGGGTTGATAATGAAGTGGTAATCACTATATATTCATACTTATATAATATATAGTATAACAATTTGACCTTATAAGCGCAAAAAGGTGGTTCTGCGTATTACGTTATTTGATCAGTACAAAAAGGTTAAATATAGTTTGTGTACTTTAAGAGTGAAGTGCACTATTGTCAACATGAATGCACTCTTTTCCTTTGATCTTTTTTATGATCTATATACCATAATGTAAGCAACAGATAAGAACTATGAACTATTACACGCAGATATGAGATATTGCACGCTTTTAATCTGGGCTGTAGATTTATTACTCTCAGAGATCCGTGCAATAATAAACGACCTAGAAGTGATATTGCATGGCTTCATGTTACAAATCATTTATTCCACGAATTGTTTATTTGTTTAACTCGGAAAACCGTGTTATGACTACTACTTATTATTTAGAGTGGTGTACGCTTGAGACGAAATATAGTATCTAGCGGCCCTGACAATATCTTAAACTACTTAGAAGCGACATATATGGTGCGAAACATAGATTTAATTCCACATTTATGTAGACTATTCCAAAATGACATGCAAAGATCCACCATAGGATCACACGCCTTCCATATATCTTTGCAATTTATTGTTGCTTATTATTATTCGACCGCCACGATAACTCTGAAATATTGTTGAAAGTGGCGTTAAACATCATACCCTTATTATTTTTGCTTGCAAATCTGTTTGAAAATAATAAAAATGTTGTGTAAATTTTCTTGAAATAAAATTAATTGTCTTGAAATTGCTATTCACGAAATTCACGAGCTTGCGTCAATAATACTATGATTCTACACCGTGATTCTATTGAACCCCATTAAAATTGATATAATATGATGACAAGTCAAAACGGCGAGAAATTATCTGTAACCTGTTTAACATATTTAACCGTGCATCTTATATATACGAATTCTGATTACCCCTTTGGTATCTTCAAACTCTTCTTATATATATATATAGTTCTAAGTGATTGATATTTAAATATGACAGGTAAGGAGACATGGCTCTAATATTGACCACGGTAACATCCCGTATCGGTCAGTTTTATTGGTGGAGGAAACTGGAGTTGACGGAGAAAACCACCGACTTGTCACAAGTCACTGACAAACTGAATCACATAATGTTGGATCGAGTACACATCACACGAGCGGGATTTAAACTGACAACGTAAGCGTTGATAGCATAGTTAGTTGTAAATCTAATTGATGAAAATAATGTTGTAATGTATATTAAACTAATAGTGTTCCGTATTTCAAAAGCGGCATCAATAAGTTCTTGTTTTGATTTATAGGTATGCGCTTGTCTTTGTGAATGTATTTATGGGCGTTGATTTGGACTCTGCTTTTACGATTTTTCAATTGTATTTTGTATCTGTTCTAACCGTGTGTGTGCGTGTGGTGTTTTGTTTTGTTTTGTTTTGTTTTATTTATATTATTCATTTTATTTATCCGACAGTGTGGTATTTTTCATTTGTATTGCCTTTTTCGGTTATTATAGGGTTCATATCCAGCATCGATATGATGCAAAAGATCCCAAATACAGGATTTTGTATAATCATTTGAATCAACCGGGTCATGACCGCTGTTCGACGATGAAAGTTCGAATCATCGAGAAGATTTACCATCATACAAACAGTTGTATACTTAGTACACCTTACCGTACCGATAGAGAGTTGTTTTGGTTTAAAGAGTTAGGTACTGCAATGCATTACGGTTGCAATGATAACATCAAAGGAGCGGGAAATTTGTTAAGTCCTGGATGCAGCGAAATCAACGTGATAAGCCTTTTTAATTCTATTCCAAGAACGGAACGTAACCATAAAAGAATTCTACATCCAAATGTTAGAAAGTCCTCTAAACCAAGACCGTTACAAGATACTTTCAATGATTTACTTTCTAATATACAGAAACCTCTTGGAATTCATCACAATCGTACAATCTTATTTTCACTACCTGTAAACTACCTCAAAGATCTTAGGGATTTTGGACTTGACAAAGGAGGCGTAGTTCCTTTTTCTCCTAAGTACAGATTGTCTAGTATTATGTGACGTGGCGTCCTTTCGTCTTTTCAAACCAGTTCGATCTGAACCTCTTCATGATAACAACAGAACATTCCTCCATATTCCGCTTGCTAACAAAGGAATCGATGCTATTAACATCAGCAACATTCTTAATAGAAAAGAGGTCGTAAAAGAAATTCCATCATATTTCAAAAATCAATCTGTTCCCATTGTCTCCTATAGCTACACTAACAGCATTGCCCGTAAAATTTTCGACTACAAAGAGGCATTGCAAGATATTGACATAGAAGAGTACCTTAAGAACCCTCTGACTTGTGACTGCTCCCACTCTCCTTTTCAATATAACCCATCTGGACATGTAATCACTGGTGATCTGAATATCATTCAACATGAGAGTCTCCGAAAGGTGATTTCTCATGGTCCTAAATTCAGAGAACCTCAACACATCAATTGGAAACATAATTTCAAGATAATTATGGATGCTGTTGAATATTATACCAGAAGGTGGATAAAGAGAGAAGTAGACCAAAATCCTGAGTTAGAGTCCTTGTCAGACTGGGTTAGAACAATTAGGTCTCTAGTACAAGGTCGGTTTCACAAACTCAAAAATTGTGTTAATAGTCGACCTAAGTCTGTATTTAAAGACCAAGAAGCTGTTAAGTATCTTTCCTCTCTTCATGACAAATATGTTATCGTTCCTGCGGACAAGGCTTCCAACAATATCGTTTTTGTATGTAAATCATATTACTTCCAATGCCTAATCAAGGAATTAGGCATAAATAGCAACACCTCTAGTAATACCACATACAAACCAACTTCGTTCGACAACCACAGATCCTTCATGACCTCTTTCAACATTCCCTCTGGTAAAGCGTCTGAGGATTTACCCTATTTATATTGGATACCTAAACTCCATAAGACACCATACAAAGAAAGGTACATAGCGGGACTTTTGACCCGTAATGAAAGCGGGAGGTTTTGCGCTTTAAAATCTGATTCAACCCACCATTTCTTTAGAAATGCCTGTACCAAGTCAGGGTCATGACGGTTTTCACAGTTTTCCGGTTGTTGACTGATTTTGTCTGTTTATATACTTATGAGTTTTGACTTTCCCTTTGTAAGATTGCTCGGAGTTCGGTAATTTTGTTATTACCCTTATTTATCACAATTTTTATTTGCTGCTATTTAATAAAATGACGTATTTACGCAATAGCGCTACATTGTTACCACGTGATAAACGTTTAATTATTGCTGTTTTATTGTTTCATAATAGTGCGGTGACCATAACGTGATGTTAAGTGTACTTTTGTCTCATTACAGTCTAATACTAATGGTAAATTAACGCTGGGTCTTGCAGCAAACGCTATATATTTGTTTTTGTTTTCACATTGTACGTTTTGCGTTTAGACAATTGTTGCAACTGCTACAATAACAAGGAATGATATATAGGGAGTGCTACACTTTTATCAAAAGTGTGACAATTGAATTTACTGACTGCATAATTATGCTGTAATCTCGTAATGTCGACATTGTTTTTATGGAAATTTTGAACTTTACAACCTTGACAAAAAAGAACATGAACAATCGTAATGTATGTATCAGTGAAACCTTATTTTTTTGTTTTTAGCTGGTGGTCGTGATCGTATGACAGTTGGGTGCAATGAGTGCCTATCACCAATAAAGGTGTCATTTCGAATTATTATGTAATAAAGTTTGCGACAGGTCAATGGTTTTATCCGGGTACTCCGGTTTCATCCATCAATAAAATTGACCTCCACGATATAACTGAGATATTGTTGAAAGTGTCGTTAAACAGCATAACCTTAACATTAACCTCTTTTTTTTTGGTGTATTTTATATGTAATTAAATATCTTAGCTGACTATTATAATTGATCACGACGCCACAGACATGACTTACTTTAATTGCAAGACAAATTCGGTTAAACATGCAGACAAACACCTCTATGGAAATGTTCATTGCTGTGACAAAGTTGTATAAAACATTTTGTGAAAACTGTCAAGGATACATAAGTGGGCCCCGTTGTATTTCGCGTTTTAGTAACGTTTTTCGATTACATTGTTTATTTCGAAGTGCCAACGACAGAGTACTATATAAACGTTAGAGAAAAACGAAGGTGCAAACAAGAACGGACAATCCAGAGAAATTGGAAGCATCATGTAATTGTCCTCGGGAAGTCTGATAGCCATGTGTGTAGACATGTCGATATGTATGTTTCCAAATTGATAAGGAGGCACATGTGCTGTGACGTCTGTTTCGAGAACCCTTATCAAGCTTGGTATGGAAGAGCAATGCAAGAAACTTTATATATTTGATCATTATTTCCCAGATTATTTATAATCAACCTTACTGGTGAGCTATAATCGAAAGCAAAATAAAGAAATGTATCCAAAATAATCATATTAACACTAATGGAGTGTACAAGATGCCTTACGTTGTGTCACTGTTGTTTTGTCTGTTTATCTCGGAGTGGGGATAGGGAGTATGGTGTTTCACGACACTTTCAACAATATCTCAGTTATTTCGTGGCGGTCAATTCTATTGACGGAGTACCCGGTGAAAACCACCGACCTGCCACAAGTCACTGACAAACTTTATCACATACTGTTGCATCGAGTACACCTCGTTTGAGCGAGATTCGAACGCTAGTAGCGATAGGCCCTGATAGCATAGGTCGTTATAAATCCAACTACCATACGACCACGACGACCCCTTCTTTATCTCGAAATATCATATTAGACTGTAGTGTAAAGCATTAGTATATGCTAGAAAATCCTTACAGACCATAATACAAATAACACACAATTTAAAAAGAAGTTAATTTAACAAAAATCGGCAAAAATGGTGAAGAACGAAATTATATTAGTATTGATTAACGGTACGTAATCTTGATCAAACTTGCCACGATAAAATCACGCAATTATAAGATCTTACAAACTTATAATCTATGAATGTGTCATACGTTTAAAGTTTAAAACTATTCTCTTTGGTCAATATCAATGTCGAAAAGCTGTCGGAAAAAACCGAGGTATATATTCAATTTGCATATTAAATCAACATCCTTAATTTCAATACATTACATTCTTATTATCAAGTACATATAGAAATAAGGAAGATTTTTATTTTGAAGTACGACATGCCTTTTTGCTAAATCGGAACTTCAACGATTTTTTTTCGTGAGAAACACATTTTATAATTACCACCCAATTTTTTGTCTTTGCAAAATACATACGATGGATACATTCTACCACAGTAGTTTCAACTAATACAGTCCCATGATCAACAACGTTGTCTAAATCTACAATTGCATGATTGTGTTTACATGCAAACATGCAGTAATTACTGTACGATTATCAATAATGACGTCACATTCACCTTCGATTGCTACCTTATTTACATGGTTTGTCGACAGTTTCCGGTAATCATCGGACAATGCACACATGCGTGTGTGATAAGCTTTCCTACAGGCAGTGGGAAATTAATACAACTATGATTTTATTATTCATTGTTTTATTTTGACATTTTATTCGAAAATTTAGCGTCTGGTGTCCTTTAATATGTTCTATACTGGTACTTTATTATCGGAAGCCTGTTACCATAGTTCTTCTGAAAACGTAAAAAATATATAAAAATACGTAAAATAAAGTTTCAGATATTGTTGTTATTATTGTTATTAATATATACTTTTCTTTATTTCAGCTCTTGGTCAAAATAAAAAAAAATTAAGAGTCTCATACAATTATTGTGTTGATACCCTTAATGAGATGTTGATTAACGCGCGATATTCTGATAGGAAACGTACGGAAAGCGAGAGGTATCTTCAGACTTCAGACTTCTGACTTCTGACTTCGGACTTCAGACTTCTGACATCAGATTTCGGACTTCGGACTTCAAACTTCGGACTTCACACTTCAGACATCACACTTCAGACCTCAAATTTCGGTCTTCAGACTTTAGATGTTATGTTTCACTCTTTCTACTTCGGACTTCACACTTCAGACTAGTCCGAGATTCCTCTGCCGTCCGATGGCATTTTTTTTTGCTAGAGCCGTGGGACGTCAGAGAGCTCTACATAAGGAATACAGCGGATTTGCCTCTCCAACTCTTAGTCGGCACATTTCCACGTTTTGTGGCTATCGGATTTTATTTTCTATCAGAAACCCTTATATAAATCGCTTCACCAATCATTTTTCTATTCGTTCATAACCATCTGACCCTCAGAAAGTGGTGTTACATTCCATTACAGCACGATTTTGCCTTAGATCCTAATATTCCGCCATTTGACTTCCATTTTGAAATCTACAAATGTGATCTCGCGATACTAACTGAATGATGACAGCAACGCATTGTATGATGGGAGGTACTTAATGAAGCGCGCCAAATTATTTGGAGCATTATTTGCATACGTAAACAACATTCAAATCACATGGAAGACGATACATTTAAGCGTATTCTGCAGAACAAACAGTTCCATCTACAGCTCAAATCAGAGCAGAAGGAAATAATACAAAATGTGTTGGAAAGAAAAGATTCAATGCAGTGTTACCCACGGCTTCGGAAAGAGCATGTGTTTTCTCTCCCCTTTTTGGACAAGGTAAGTTCATATTTTTTTTTATGGTTATCTGTAATTCCCTATTGCTGTTAATATCATTACCAATCAATGTAATCAACTGTATTAAATTTTATGTTGATTGTTCTGCCTTAACAGGCGCCTATGATTGGCAATACAAATATTTGTTTGTTTGTTTATATGCAAATCATCTCCCATGATACATTGCGGTAATCGTAGTTTTCTCGAAGTCAAGTGACAAATGTTTGAAAACAAGTCAAAATGGAAGTCAAATGGCGGAATAATAGGATCTAAGGCAAAATCGTGCTGTAATGGAGTGTAACACCACTTTCTGAGGGTAAGATGGTTATGAATGAATAGAAAAATGATTGGTGAAGCGATTTATATAAGGGATTCTGATAGAAAATAAAATCCAATAGCCACAAAACGTGGAAATGTGCCGACTAAGAGTTGGAGAGGCAAATCCGCTGTTTTCCTTATGTAGAGCTCTATGACGTCCCATGGCTCTAGCAAAAAAATGCCGTCGTACGGCAGAGGAATCTCGGACTAACTTCAGACTTGAGTGCTATTGTGATATAAGCGCTATTATCAGCCATTGAAAACACGGCATTTTATTTAGACCGGTGTTGCAACATTTGTATGATGGAGTTCTCCACAGAGGAAAGAAATAGTCTGATAAAAGACTAGTTTACCAAAGGATTAACTCAGAAAGAAATCCGGAATATATTGATGTGTCGTCATAATCATATATTGAGCCTTGTTCATTTGAAACGCCTGATGAAGAGCATGAATTTAAGGAAACGACACTTTGACACTCCTATCGGAGATGTTGTGGGCATGGTACAACGAGAGATTGAGAGTAGTTATGGAAATATGGTGCAGAATGCAATGTGGAAGCATTTACAACTAATATATGGCTTGAGGTAGGGCTATTGAGCAAAGTTTAATGAAGTTAACCAGGTCGGCAATACTACCGTGAGTGGATATGAATAAATTAGCATCGTAAATTTACTTATGTGATGTCAAATAGTCCGAAGTCTGCAGTCTGAAGATACCTCTCGCTTTCGTAGAAACATGAACGGCTTACCCTTCGCGAACACCTGGGTTCATCTTCGGTTGTTTGTGTTGTCCGTGTTTTTGTTTGTTTTATGTGTTGTCTTTTTGTTTGTTTGTTTGTTTGTTTGTTTACCTTCGATCTGTGTACTTGCCCAATGATGCCTGTGTCTCTTAAGCTTATCTCAAGTATTTTAAGTAGTAATGCTCATGTTGTTCATTTTGTCCTGGTTAATGTTCTTAGTTCCGTTTTGTGATGTCCGCTACGATTTCCACATAAAAACGATGTTCTGTTCGTCTTACCCCCATTGTTTGTGAGAGGGAACATGTCTTGTTAATGTTTATTTTTGTATTTGTTTACGTATGGCAGTGTCCAACACTACTTGACTGTATGTGTAACATGACGGCTATCTGATAAGACGCAGGAACTGCTTACCCTTCGCGAGCACCTGGGTTATACCGAGGTGTTTTCGTGGGTTCGTTCTTGCTCATCTTTTGGGTTTATTGCCCGTGTCTCTGGATTGTTCGTCGTCATCCTGTGTCTCAAAATCTGTCCAATATTATCTGTTTTGTCTCTGGATTGTCCATTCGGTGTTTCTAAGGTTTATTTATTATACACAGTTACATGTTATGAGAGCAGGTATACTTAACCCTATTAATTAGTGAATTGTTTACTTGACATGTCGACCTTGTTATACTGAACAAATTAGTAAAAACAAAACAATTCTGCCATGGAATATAATATTATTTGAAATATACCGGTAATAGGTTTCACACTATGTAAACGGTGTCCTCTGTAAAATGTTACATCGTGTTGCGGTGTACTGTTACTTCTTTTTTTGTGTGCAGCACATGGCAGATGCAATTCACACAACAGAAAAACAGGTAAGACTTTTTACCATGTTACACAATTTCATCCAATAACAGTTAATCACATTTGTTTCAGATATATTTCTTGTCATATTGATAATAAAAAATCTATATAAAACCTTTTGTTTACAACAATAACTGATCATATTAATGAACAAATAGTGAGGCAGGTCAAGATATTTGAACTTTTTCATCAAAAAGTTCGAAATTTGACATTTTGATTTAAATTGATGACTGAAACCCTTCCTTAAATTCATTTATCTTTAATAGGATATAATCCTAAGTTTCCATGGAAATTATATAAAGAAGAAATAAACGAAAATATCAGACTCAGAAAATTGCCAAGTGTGTACTGTTACTTCAAGTTCATATCAACACAATGCCACTGTTACTTCTGGTGTTTTGTACTGTTACTTCTTGTTATACTGTCAGATATGCTGTAACATATCTTTAATATATTTTGTATCTTTAAATCAACTTATATAATTATTAAAGCTTGTGGGTCGTGGTCTCCATACATAGGCCGAGAGGTATCTTCATACTTCAGAACTCGGACTTCGAAATTCAGACTTTACAGTTGGCATTTCAGACATCGAAATTTGAACTTCAAACTTGCAGTCTTCACGATAAATGGTTGTGCACACAGGCCCAAATCATCTTTTTCAGAACTATTTTAATCGTGAAGACTGCACTGGCGGCCATGTTTCACATCGGCTGGGGGTTATCAACCAAACCTCTTAAAGGGGATCCTAATTATATCAGTTACCCCAAATTTTGGTAGCAATTGGCCCATTACACGATTTTATTTTATTTCTGGGAACAACTTTTCTAGTTTTCGTTATGATGGCGACCATTTTTGATGATTGATAAGGTAATCAACCATAATTATTGAAGGGGATACATGTATCGTTTGGCAGCTATATGACCTTTACAGGATTTTTATTTATTTTTAAAATGTATTTCACCCCCATGTTCTATTTATAGCAACGGTGGCCATGTTTGTTGAACAGTGGGAACATCAGACACAATTGTGAAATTAAACACACTAAGAATGGTTATGGTCAGATTTGGTTCCAATTAGCCCAGTAGTTTCAGAGAAGATTTAAAAAACCTTTACAACGACGTCGGACGGCAAGTGATGGCAAAAGCTCACATGGCCTACAAAAAATGCAAGGCCATGGGAGCTAATTAGTAATATATACAGGTTTATGATATTGAGACAATTGATACTGCTATGGTATGTAACAGTAGTCTCAGGGATGTGTTTGTCATCACTTCTAATTAGTAACCTTTTATCTAATGTTTTATATTGACATTTAACATAAAATGACAATTAAAACCTTGGCTGTTAGTTATCACATTATTTTGAGAGTTGTTTAAAAAAGCTAGAGGCTCCCAGTTTGCCTGTAATTGCTGACTTGGCTCCAATGAGCCTGTTATTGCTCACCTGGCTATAGATGGCCCCAAAATATTTATTTTGCAAGATACAGCCACTGTTCATGAACATTTGTTAAAGGAGATAATTTATTTACCCAAAATTGGCTAGCAGCTGTTCATGTACAGGATTTTCCAAAATTTTCTAATTTCAATTTTTGTCAAATTTTCTATCTTTTGTAAGGGTGTCAGCAACATTTGCTGGCAGTCTGGCTGATCAAGGGGATCATTGGTGTATCATTTTCTGGAAATTAAGTTGAAATTCGCTTCTGTGTCTGTTTAGTGACACCACAATAACAGCAGGCATATGGATCCATATCATGTTGGTATCTGCAAAGGATGATAATACCAAAGAAATGGAGTTATTTATTAATCTTATCACGAAGTCACAGTATACTACACTATAATTAACAGTACACTTGGCAATTTTCTGAGTCTAATATTTTCGTTTATTTCTTCTTTATATAATTTCCATGGAAACTTAAGATTATATCCGACTAAAGATAAATTAATTTAAGGAAGGGTTTCAGTCATCAGTTTAAATCAAAATGTCAAATTTCGAACTTTTTGATGAAAAAGTTCTAATATCTTGACCTGCCTCAGTATTTGTTCATTAATATGATCAGTTATTGTTGTAAACAAAAGTTTTAATATAATTTTTTTATTATCAATATGACAAGAAATATATCTGAAACAAATGCGATTAACTGTTATTGGATGAAATTGTATAACATGGTAAAAATTCTTACCTGTTTGGTCTGTTGTGTGAATTGCATCTGCCATGTGCTGCACAAAAAAAAAGAAGTAACAGTACACTGCAACACGAAGTAACATTTTACAGAGGACACCGTTTACATAGTGTGGGTTTGCTTATAATAAATTAATAAAATATAACATTTCCATTAATGTAATAAAATACTGCTTGGTACAGGCACTTCAATACAAAGTGGAGGGGTTAAAACTAGTTTTATGGTGCCAAATCTTGCGAATATTCAAGTCTTTTCTACACTTGAGTAAAATGCCAACTCTCACATATATAAACCTGGCAAACAACGTTAATTATTGTAGAATGCCATAATCTTGAACTTTATATATATTTAATCGTCCTGACACAAAGGTTGTCATATGTATACTATTAGTTCAATACACAAAATTAATACTATCCATTCCGTCTTTTTTCCCGTTTAGTCTCGACCTACTACTAACGTTCACGGCGAGATTTTACGATATTATGGGCATGTTTTGTTGCCACGTAACGAGGGAAATACGTAGCCGGGCGATTCTCTGACAACTTTCACAATTGTGACTGCAAATGTGTCCCATTAATAGTACAGAAAAAAAGGGATGGTTATAGAAGAAAAGAATTAAAACTTCAAAAATGTTGCTTCGGTATGTTTTAACGGTATAATCATTACAATAAACATTTAATAATAATAAACGAACAGATTTGCATAATATTTTACTCTGAAAGCTGTTTCCCACGAATGTTCATGTTTACCGTCATGAAAGTTTAACGTTACATAAAATATATTATACAAGACTTCCAGACTATTATTATCCCCTCGCCAACGAAGTTCCGAAGGGATATAGTAACGCTACCGTCCGTCCTTCCATCCTTCCGCAACATCCCTGTGAACACTCTAGAATCAACATCCTTCAATGGATTTTGACCAAACTTGGTACATACTTAGTCCTTAGGTGAGTCTGGAACCCTATTGATTTACAAGGTCAAAGGTCAAATTTTTAGGCGAGGGGATACGGCACGCTTTGCGTTTTCCTTGTTTAAATATTACAGTATAATAGTATACATGGAAATCGTAAACATGATAGTGAAGCAATAGTCAACTTTACCGAGTAACTTCATATGCTGCCATACAACTTATATTTCACACAATGTACAATGAAACACATGAACATTGAACACGTTTTGAAATATTAATTAACTACAAAAAGGATCATGATACATTAATATCAGAAGTGACGTTAAAAACAGTCGGAAAGCAAACCCATGATTTGACCGTTATAGCTAGTGATTCTAAAACCACGCAGTCAGGGGGCGATAACCGTAAAAAATTCCCGCTAGGTGCCGCTTTACAAGTCCCGCAAAATTTTTCTTTCGCGCCGTTGTAGGATAAACGTGAAATAAAGTATTAAATAGACAAAATTGTGAGAGAAACGTGATTTCTATAAAATATATATATATTTTTTGCAATGACTGGCTATATCAGACAAGCGACCGAGGTTTATATTAGTCAAAAACGTGTTTCGAATCGTGCATTCTAAAATGTGTAAAAACACGAGGTTCGGTTTGTTTACATTTTGCGGCCAATGAAAAAGCTGACACAATTCTATATTAGGACATGAAATTGATGATACAGGCGTGATATAGCATCATCAACCAATAAAAAATGCTCTCTCAACTGGAAATCCCGTCACCCTGAACGGAAATCATTCCAGAAAGAAGATTCGACGAGGCATGTTTTTTTTTAAATATTCGCCTTGTTTTCCTGTAAAATTTGCGCATTTTGGTTAACATTTCTCCCTTAAAACACCCATAGAGTGTGTACATGTCTGAATTTTATTAGATTTATTAATATCTACATTTTAACCGAAAGTTTACAGTATAAATTACACAAAAACTGCATTGTTTACTTCAGTTAACGACCCCCCTTTTTCTCCCGTCTCATCAATACACTAAGTTTTCTGTCAGGTACTCTTGTACATATCTAATGTGGCGAATATTTCAGAGGTAATTAGTTTATAAAATATATTTAGGAATGCTGATTTTCTTCTGCAAATGAATTATGAATAGAATAGAATAACATATATGTTATTGCCTAATCATAGGGCCCACATGAGGCATCATTAACAATATGAACATTCATGATTGATAAATGAGACATAGTTCAGGGTTTTTATATTTCTAAAAATATAAATATAATTATTATTATTTAGTGGATCATGTTCTGGTTTGTCCCCTAGGCCTATATCTTGCATCCAGTGTGAAACTGTACATATGTTGCATATTCCTTAAAAAACAGTAAACCTGCTAAAAACACCAAGGGACGGTGCTTCTGACACACCCCGTCTATTAATTGCATTTTCTCACAATTATATAGTAAATTATATAGGTAATTACACAATGACTGACAAACAAAAACCAGCCAGTGTGTGTTATAAATAGAAAGTAGGCAAAATTTGGTAACTGTATATAATATTTAATTGATTGAACAACTGTGTATTTTGCAAGACTGTCATTTTACCATAGTTGAGTAATGCCCCAAAAAACAAACTGTTCTGGGGCCCACAGTGGCAGGGATCCTGGGCCCTGTGTTCATTGTAAGGAACCTTATTCAAAGTCATCTCGTTATGTTCATTTAGTTCAAAACAAGAATGATCCAAAACACACAGTTTTCTATGAATATGTGAAAAATAAATATAGTTATGCAGATGATGACTGCATTTGTCGCAGATGCGACAAGAGACTTCATAATTTAATGAAGGAGGATGCAATAGGGCTAGCCAAAAAAATCGAAGTTGAAAGTGTACTATATGGGGCATCATGTAGTACTACTGACACTAGAACAGAGTTTGATGTTTCATTTGACATTGACCAACCTGAGTTAGAACAGGTCTCTGTAAGTCAGTATGAAACACATACTTCAGATCAAAATACATGTTATTTACAAGGAAAACAAATGTGTGAAAAATTGACAGACCATAAGACTACTGTTGATGTAGGCATGTTTAACTCTTGCTTTCATTTAGAACCTGCGAGTCAAGACGGAGACATTTTAGAAGTAAATTTGTGTAGACCACATTATCTGAAGTATAAAAATTATAAAACTTTGCAGTCGTGCTATATATGTGATAAGGGAACAACATCAAATAAAAGATTAGTCATTATACCTATGTCAAAAATTGATCTGTTCAGTGTGTATTTGAATCAGGAACTGAAGGTGGAAAAAGATGTGTCTGCAGGCAAAGTCATTTTATGCCTTGCATGTTATACAAATTTTAACAAATTTGTGAGGTCTGATGATTCTCTAAATGAACTTTCAAAAACTGACGGCTACTTAACTAAATGTTTGTCACAGTTTGATCAGGTGGAATATTGCAATGTAGACTCTGACAATCTTGACCGTTACTGTTTTTATCCTGTTTTAGAATTTGTAGTCAGTGAGTTTTTATCCAACAAAGCTTTATTGTTGCCAGATTTGTACAAAATATTTGAAGATTTAGTTGACACAACAGCAAGTCAGTCTGTGTTTTTCCCTATATTTGCTCATGTCGATATGAAGACTATCAAACATGATTCAAATTGGCTGTTTAGGATGTTAAAATGTAGTTTAGGGCCTTTACTTTTACACTTCATACCACGTCAAAAGAAAATGGGTAGAATGTTGTATAGAAATGGTACAAACTTGCTTGAGTGTTTGCATTTGGCACTTGTAGAGCAACAAAAGGTAACATCAGAACTGAAAGCAAACAATGATGCTCTAGCTAGAAAAATTGGTTCAGTTATAGAGGAGTCGTCAGTTGACAGAATTAATTATCTTGATAACTCTTTGAAAGCAACAAGTCAGTGTGTAAAATCTTACATTTCCTCGAGAGTGAAAACAAGTGCTATCCCTAATATCCATTCATTCAATTTGATTGATGAAATTCAGAAAATAGATCCAGTTTTGTGGAATTTTATTTACAGACTTACAGCAAATGAACAGGAAGAAAAAATGCTTAGACAAAGTTGGTTCAAATGGGACACACTGTACATTGGTACTGACGATTCCAATATAAGGCTCTTCCCTCGACTGTTCATAGCCAGTTGCATTTTTAATGCTCAGAACTCGCATTGTGTTGAACCTCTCCACTTACTTCTGACTGACATTGCGGACAAATATAGTGGGTCTTCAACAGATTTGATATCTATAATTGCTAGAATTGGTGCTGGTATTTCAAAGGACTCCTTGAGTAGATTTATTTCTAGTAAATGTAGTGACATATCAGAGCAAAATGAAGTTATCAATTCTAGCAGCTTTGCTGTTGCTTCATTTGACAACCTTGATAAAAATCAAAGTTATGCTAAAGTAGTGCATGGAAAAGATAGATCTGGTTTCCATGGAACTACAATACAGGCAGCTTTCCCAAAACCCAGTGAAAAAATGAACCTTCAGAATTAATCTTTGCCTCCTACCAAGGTTGGTTCAATGTTGGTGAAAAAATCGAATACACGATCGGTGTCACCAACCTTAATTAAATCACTAAAAGAACCAGAAGACAAAATTGGTGAACCCTCTCCCATTAGAGGCAATAAATTCTCCCATTTAAGTTTGGAAGATTTCAAGGAAACAGGTGATGAATCCTTGGCATGGGAAAGTTTTGAGAAGAAATTGTCAGCATACAGTTTTCTGAAATATTTGGTACAGGAAAATGATATAAATGTAGATCTCCCAGGTCTTAAGACTTTTCTTTCATATTCTGAAACTGACACTGAAAAATCAGAGTTTTGTTCAATTGCAGTTTTAGATGAGACAGCAGATTCAAAAGCCACAGTTTTGAAAACTTTGAATATTCTTCACAAAAAGTTTCAGATTGGGATAAAGCTTCAGTATCTAGTTGTTGTTGGGGACGGGAAATCTTATGACCATTTAATAAAATTAAAATCAGAATACGGAGGTTCATTAAGCTGGGTTTTGCCATATCCTGGAGACTGGCACATACTGAAAAACGTATTGCCCATTTTCATGAAAATTTACTATGATGCTGGTTTGAAAGAACTTGCCCTTAAATACCATAAAGGGGCAACTCTGAAATCTTTGATTGAGTGCTCTAAATTTTCCATGTCACACAGATTTCTTCTTCACATGTGGGAGGCAATGTTCAGATTGCAGATTGAATTATTTTTCAAATCACGAAGTTCAGACAAAATCCTATATTTTCAAAAGGAACTTGAAGAAGTGATCAATATTGTTTTGAGGAATACTGAACAAGCTGAAGCTCCTAATACATGTACATGGGAAAACATTTTAGACCTGAAGACCCAGTTTGAAGGTACTGTTCAAAATTTCAAAGACGATTTTCTAGCCTGGCGAGAACACTCTTTTAATGTCAGTGACACATTCAAATTTTGGGACACATTTATTCATGTAGATTTTATGTCCTACCTTGGTTTATATTTGGCTATTAGAAGTAGGGACTGGGATCTGCGAAATGCATCTTTGAAAAAACTGTGCTGCTTATTTTATGCATTTGACAGACATAACTATATGCGTATGATACCCTATCACCTAGCAGATTTGTCAACTTTCCCAAAAGCGGTATTAGAACATTTCAGAACTGGATGTTTTTCAGTCTCTTTGTCAGGAGCTTCATTCTATTCTGTAGCACTAGACGAGGCTCATGAGATGGAGATAAATCTGAAAACCAAAAAAGCAATCAATACATACAGTCAGACTTCTTTGGCAGCATTTACAGCCTATCTCCCTTACAGAGCTGAAACTATGCACAACTTGAAATCTCAGTTAGAGCTTGAAAAGGGAGATAATCACAAACGGAAAGACACTGCTGTAGGTTTTATTAAAGAAGAAGAAAAAACAATAAGAATGTATATAGATAAGCTAAGAGTTTCATCACTGTTCGTAACAAACATTGGCAAAACTCTTTGTCATCTATTTACACAGAGTGAAGCTTCTCCACCCCAAGCAGAGAGTTTATTGAGTTACAGAGAGCTTGGAACGGAGGATATGAAAAATTACATAGAGTGTTTTTTGTTGCGTGTCACAGACTTGGCTTTAAAACCCCCACCTAGGCGACGCCGCAATTTAAAAACTTTTGCACTCCCCAAAGTTTCAGTGCACAAGCAGAAAAAGGAAATTAAGGACAACAAGACTGTAATAGAATGTTTACGAAGCAAATTGCATTTTCAAAATTAACAGGAAAAGCTGTTGTTCATTTAGATCAGTTTGTCACCCTTCCCAGAGCAATTTGTGACACTTCTGGTATACCAGAAAAAGGTAAAAAATCCAATGCTACCAAATTTTTGAAATCTTGGTATGGAGAAGCTTTTATCTCAAATTTACCACATGTCCCCACAGAATTTACAGCCACCATACTTGAGGGAATGTTCATGATAAATACAAGCCCACTCCAACAGCTACATAAAACTTTTGCTGACTATGCAGAATTCCTTTTTTCAAGATGGGTAGTAAAGTCACATAAAACATACAATGCCACACAAGTGCATGTGATTTTTGATCACCCTAACAGACATGGTATAAGTGCAAAAGACATAGAAAGAGCTAGAAGAGACAGAAATTGTGGTGATGAACATTTTGAAGCTATAACTGGTGAATCAAATCTCCCAGGTAACTGGCGATCTTTCTTTTCAAACAGAGAAAACAAAAGAAAACTTGTTAACTTTCTCTCTCACCATTTTTTGCACTTGGCATTGAAGAAATTTCCAAACAATGAATGTCATTTTATAACTGCTGGAGGTTTCGATGACGATCACGTTGACAAGGTTTTAGGTAGTTATGTAGCTGTTGAAGGGGGAATTATTACATACCCTGAGATGAGAGCTAATCACGAAGAGGGTGATAGCAGGGTCTGGTTACATGCTTCAAAGTCAGGTGCTAGCAAAGTTATAATTTACAGCCCAGACACAGACACATTATTTATTGGCTTACCACAGATTAAGAATTTGGAGGGTAAAACTGTTTATTTACATATCATGGACACTCCCTATGAAAAGTCATTTGTAAACATGTCTCGGTTAATCACAGACATTTCAAATGACATGTCATTACATGGATTGAAGGATATTGAAAATTGCATCCAGATGCTTTATATTTGCAGTGGTTGTGATTTTGTATCGTTCTTTCATGGTTGCGGCAAGAAAACCTTTTTTGATTGCTTTCGACAAAATGCCTTGTTTATATCACAAGACTTGTGCAACACTAATGTTCAAGGTCTTTTTGCCTTTTATAGACTTGCGTCCTGTGTCTACTTTTCCAAACACAGGGCAGCATTTCAGCCTGCCACATCAGCTAAAGAGGTATATGATAACATAGAATGTGATGACAATGAACTCAGGCATTTAACCCTGATACAAAATATAAGAGAAAAAATGTGGGAAAGAGTTGTGTCAGAAGATCAGATGATCCCCAATGCTGATGCTTTGAAATTACATTGGCAGAGATGTTGTTGGGTTTTCAGTTATTGGAAACAAACATTAAAAAACATTATGACACTTAGTCCTCTGACTGAGAATGGGTGGGCCCTGAAAAATGATGACATTTCTGTTGTATGGGACACAGATGACAACCTAAAAAGGGTCCAAGACACTATTCAGTGGTATACTAAAGGTTGTTCGTGCAAAAGTGGTTGCACTACAAACCGGTGTAGCTGCAAACGTCAAAGTGACAGACAGCGGAGAAAAATGGGTGGTTATTGTGGACCGGGTTGTAAGTGTCAAAATTGTACAAACATCCCCAATGTTCAACACCAATTTTTAGAGTCTTTGGAAGAACCCTTTGAATTAGAGGATAATGAAAGTGATTTGGGGGAGGAGGACTCTGACTCAGAGGATATAGAAAATACTGTTCAAGATATACAGGATGATGAATATAGGCAGTACTGGGACATTTTTGATAACTTGACTGCATAATTTAAACACAGATTTTAATGTTTTTATCTGAAAACTATAATTAGGGACAGACCATTTAACTTGCTGGGGGGGGGGGGGGGGGGTATGGTTATTTGTTTCGTTCAGAAATTTTTTTTCGGACAACACGAGTTAGAATAAAAAAAATTGTCGCTCGAATTTTTTTATCCAGAATTTAACAATAAGGTTATATGACAAAAACTCTGAATCAGATTATTTTTTTTTCCTCCACCAAAATCAGAATATTTTTTTCAGCAACATTGGGAATCAGAATATTTTTTTTAGAAAAAAACCATACCCCTTCCCCCCCCCCCCTTCAAGTTAAATGGTCCGTCCATTATTACTCAAAAAAACTAAAATCTCCTAAATTTCAATTTTTGTAGGTTATTCAGACAGATTATTATTACTACCATGGCTTTCAACAACCCATTACCCAATGTATTGGTTTTAGGACACAGTTTTGTTGCCCGACTTTGGAATGACATTCGCTTCAATCATGACCCCTCGCATCTCCATCACAATTTTGGGCTAGCACAAGCAACTGTCCGCTTTCTGGGATTTAGGGGTGGTGTTATTCAAACACTGATTGAAGATGTGCATGACCGTTTAAGACAGGAAATGTTGCAGCACTCCCCTTCTTTGGTTATTTTACAGATAGGAGGCAACGACATTGATCGGCCAGATTTTGATATTGAAGGATATGTTCGAGATGTTTTATATCTGATTGACTTGCTCCAACATTATTATCTTGTACTGTCCGTTGTTGTTTGTGAAATTTTCCCCCGTTGTTCTACCCGTCACATACCATGTCATGAATATCAGGAAATTAAAGATCGAATAACTTTGGATTTAAACTCTGAACTATCACATACTTCTAATGCTTGCTTATGGAGACATCGCGAAGGCTTAATGACTAGGGATGAGTATTCTTTGGTTGATGGAGTACACTTAAACCAGGCTGGAACAAGACGGTTTTATCGCAGTCTCAGAGGAATTGTCATGCAGTTTTTTCCACTATAATTTGGCATGCATTTCCCAAAGGCACTGGACATCTGGACCCCCCTTTTCCCGGTTGACACCCCTCCCCCCTTTTTTTTCAAAGTTGAATTTCACTAAATTTATTTCCCCCACTTAAATACGTTTAATACACGTATTTAAGGGGGGTAATAAATTTAGTGAAATTCAGATTTGTGGAAAAAGGGGGGGTAGCGGTCAACCGGGAAAAGGGGGGTCCAGACGTTGAGTGCCTGTGGCAGTTCCTACCATTTTTGAGCTCACCCCACTGAACATCCTCCCCCAACAAACAATCCAACATTTCTCAGTATTTT
This sequence comes from Bathymodiolus brooksi, assembly GCA_963680875.1. Taxonomy (NCBI): domain Eukaryota; kingdom Metazoa; phylum Mollusca; class Bivalvia; order Mytilida; family Modiolidae; genus Bathymodiolus; species Bathymodiolus brooksi. The sequence continues at coordinate 16,060,295 of OY804585.1, forward strand.
TAATGAATTTGATCTTTTGTACTTTTAACACAACTCCACATTTTTATATTTTCATCACATTTTATGTTATTCTTGTTTTCATTGAAAACCAAATGATTTTAATGTATGACCTATGACATATTGTGACTAGATGATAGATCAACATGGGTTGGTCAGAATTATTACTCACAATTTATTTTAACTGATATCTCCCACATATGACTTGTGACCAACATGGGTTGGTCCATATAATACATGTATATGTGTGGTGAGAACAACTTGGACCTATAGACAGGAAGTTTTACTGTACCAATTGTAACTTGACAAGTAAATTGTGCACTTGTTTTCATTATTTGAAAGAAATAAAAATGTACAAGAGTCTTGTACAGCAACAACATTTATTAGTAAAGACTTTACAGGTTCTAATCCCATTTCTGTTAACAGACCTGTAAATTTGTAAATAAACTGCATGACAATAAATGTAAGTATATATCATGCATGCTTTTTGTAAATTTATGATTTAGATATGGGGATTATGTATTCAAAATCAAATTTCACAGGTTAAGATATAACCCTATGCCCCTCTGGATTTGTACATCAGACAGAATTAATTGTTAACATCAATGCATTTACTTTCAGATAGTTACTTTTCAAGTAAGTAAAAAATATACTCGTCGGATACCTCTTTATTTTTGCTGGAATATTTCTTTGCTTCAAACTATAGTATTTTTAGGTAGGCCATGCAAGCTTTTGTCATGGCTAGTAACTTGGATGTATTCAGCATGCAGACATTCTTAAGAGGGCTTATTTATGTCAGGTGAGCGATACAGGCTCACCTGAGCCTCTAGTATATTATATTACTAACTTGGTGCTGGAACTTTTCATGTTTATATTCATGTACCTTATTTAATTTACCTTTCCAATGCAGGATTCAATTAAAATTCCCTAATACTACTCATATAGCTTATACTAAATAAAGTATTTTATTATGTATACATATTAATTCTTTTTAACATATTATGGGTTAAGGAAGCAACCATTTGATTTTTTTTGGGGAGGGCATGGAAGGAGCCTTTGGTCCAGACTATTTTTATGCCCCAGCGAGGAAGAATCGGGTGGCATATTAAATTACCCTTGTCCGTCCGGATATAGGTACATGGTTTGTCCGGCTATATCCTCCTATAGTTTACAGTTTTTTCATTTGTATCGAATATTCTCAAAATGACAGGTACTGAGGTAGTTGGACTTCATTTCCTTCTTACTAGCTACATAGCTACATAATGGAAACATGGTTTGTATGGCTCCTACTACAGTTTTTGACTTGTTTATAATTTTTTATAGTCAGGCGGGGGAATCATTTGTGTCTTACAGACACACTTCATTTTTTAAATCACTCCTAACAAAACAACTTTGTCCATAATTATCAAGTGCAGGGGCATACTTCTTTTTTAGTTTTCGAAGAAATTTTTATCCTGAAAAAAAATTCTCACTCACAAGGGCATGAACATTTTTTTCAAAATGTACCCTTTTTTACTTGAAATATTCAAATCCTGATTATTTTTTTATTCTGCACTTGTGTCCTGCCTATTTTTCTACACAAAATTTGGATCATGTTTCATAATTCCTTCCATTCCCCCCCGCTCCCCCATAAGAATTAAATGGTTGCTCCCTATGGGTGGTTCTTGATATCCCTTCCTAGCTTAGGGATGATGTAGGTACTTGTTTACTTAGATGTAACATATACAAGCTAGGAGCAGAACTCGTCTCGATTTCACCAGTACTAAATTTATGCAGCAACCAAGTAGCAAAACATAAAGCATAATGTCTCATTCGCATTCTGATTTTTTTCCATTTTCATCAATGACAACTGAAATTAAGTATTAAACTATAGACTATTTGATTTTTTTCTTTGTTTCTTTAATTTTTCTTTGAATATTGAGCTTTAATTAAATTCTCTTATTTTAACATTATAAACTCAGTGATTTGAGTGAATTTGTTAATTGGTTGCTATCTGTCACTCAGTCTGGTGATACTTCATTCTTTTCTTTCTATTTTTATCTCATTTTTTATTAAATTAATAATTCATTTTACTTAGGATTTGTTCAACTTTCATAAAATTTATGAACTTTTTTTTACTCTGTTAATAGTTTATGGAAAAGAAATACACTTGAAAACTAATATGTACAGTCATCTGTCAAAAGTATTGAGAAATGTTAAAAAAAAATCCTTATATAATCAACTAAAACCATATTTTTTTCAAAAAATTATTGTGAAATCATTTCTGGATAGATTTTAACCAATTTTACACCAAAACATTCAGAATTGTCTATATTTTGTTTGTTTATTTGCTCATTTATATGAGTGGTTTTTATTTGTACATAATTTTTCCATGATTGTTAATTTTTAGGATTTATTTTTAGTTGAAATATATAGGAAAATCAGTCAATTTTTATTTGTTGTGTTTAAGTTATGTACAAATAAAAATAACTCATAACAACATAATGAGTAATAAACAATGAAAATATTGACAATTCCGAATGTTTTGGTGTAAAATTGGTTAAAATCTATCCAGAAATGACTTCACAATTATTTTTTGAACAAATATGGTTTTAGTTGATTATTATAGGGATTTTTTTTTATTTTGCAATACTTTTGATATTGAATTTTATTTTCATGCCTAGAAAAAAAATACACGAGTTCTGCTCATGATTCATCAAAAGGATATAGACTTTTGTTGTTGAATCGCTAGAGGGCCTGTGAAAATAACAATTCGAAGTTTTCACAGTGATCCACCAATAAAACCGGTGGACGTGTAAATTTTAGTCACCTATCCTTTCTTTTACAAAAGGAGGGATAGGAGACCATTTATATTAAATGTTTGTATATTCCAAAATTTGTTGTTCTAACATTGTTAATTATATACATATGCTATTAAAATAGCAGTCGGCATCGGCATTAACATTTGTGCAATGCGTGATATATGTCATTCGGTTATTTATTATTAGATCTAAATTTATTTTTAGAAATACAAAATTCATTCAGAGTTAACTTTCTTGGCTGACAATTTTTCGGCAATAAAAGCTGACACAATTTTTTATTAATGAATAAAAACGTGTACCAGAGAAACATTTCATTAAATAAATATATAACCTAGTGCAGTGTGAAGTTTGGGAATGAAACTCTACTGCAAACTTAATATATTTGCATTTTATTCCAATGCGATGGCGACATTCCATCGAGGGGGTCACCTTCTAAATCATCAAAATTTTAATAATAATCTCCCGTTTTAACTCAAATCTAATAAACAAATCGTGGAAGTAATTATTGCTGAAAAGAAAACAATATAAGACGTTTCGATATTTTCTACGGTATAAATAAACGAGGTCTTTGTTCTACAATTTTCCATGATTTTCATGACCGACGAAAATGTCAACATTTTCAAATGAGAATCACGTGACCCGTGGTTTTACCAGCGACGCCATTAATGAGTTTGCTTTCCGACTGAAAAGGTGATACTTTCGGTTCGATTACGGAAAATTAGTCATAAATGAGGGACAGTTTTAGGTCGGTGTGTTCCTGTTTTGAATTGAAATAACAGTGCAAGTATAAAATTTATTATTATATTTAAATCTTTACCATTCCAAATATCACAATTTCCATATTCATATTCATGACGTATGCCCGGGTTTGTAACTAGAGTAACACCACGGGTACCACTAGTGGAGCAGGAATTGCTTACCCTTCCGGAGCATCTGAGTTCACACCCGGTTTTGGTGGGTTTCGTGTTGCTCGATCTTTTATTTTCTGTCCAGTATTTTGTAGATCAGTAGCTGTCCTTTTTCGTTTGACCATCGTATTGTTTGTCCATCTCCGGTTTACAGCTTCTTGATTACTTCTTTGGTATCTTCAAACTTTTCTTTTGAAAATGGGAATGCCGATATTAGAACTATCTTGATTCGAGCACCTACATTTCATATTATCGATGTATTTACACCGATTCCGCAGACACCAATACCGATTTAAAAGAGGAAGCCGTCATGGTCGTGATCGAATGGTAGTTGGCCATGGATTGACAACTATCTATTCAGTAAGTGCATATCACAACTAAAGTTGTGAATTCAAATCTTGCTCATGACGAGGTGTGTTCGATACAACATTACGTGATAAAGTTCGTTAGTGACTGGTTGGTGGGGTTTTTTCCGTGTACTTCGGATTCATCCACCAACAAAACTGACCGCAACGATATAGCTGAAATGTTGAAGAAAGTGGTTAAACACCACAACCCTACCTTTTAAAGGTAGGGATTTATCTACCATATTGACTGACATCCGTTACACAGTGAACTGTTAAATGCAAATGTGAAGGTGGCAGTTGCAAAAAAGATAGATATGTATTGCAATCCAGAATATTAATAAACCTAATAAATTCTATAACATATTGAAATCAAGTAAGCGATGTCAATGTGTAACCTATAACATTTGATATTCTTGAGAAAAAGCATGTTAAAGAATGCGGAATAGTTTTGTAGATTGCTTGACACAACATGTGATGTAACATTTGTAGGGTTGTTTAAATGTCGCGGGAGTTCTGTACGAAATACCACCGGTATTTATGTTTCTTTTAACCTTGCTAAGTCTGATGTTATATGTTATGACGGTCATGTTGTTTTGAAGTTTAAGCAATAAAAGACAAATCCCTTTAAACAAGGAAGATACATACAGTTACATAGATTTAATCGTTTTATCTGTAAATTTCTTACTGTGCACTTTGTATTGTATTTAGATTCTAAACGAGAAATACATTGATCCATATATCGTAGAATCTAACCATGCATTATATAGAAACTATTTTCTCTGAAAATTTAAACATGCGTTGCAACTCGTGAGAGATCGGTGTTTTTCTCTTGTACCCCGGTTTCCTCTACGAATAAAACTGACCTCAGCGCTATATTGTTGAAAGTGGCGTTAAGTACCATAGCCCTAATCCACGACCCGTACACTGTAGATAATGATTCAATTTTATATAATGGTCATTCATTTAGAAAAAAATGAAAAATGATGTATTACATTTAATCATACACCTCTGCTGGTGGACTATTAGTTCCCGAGGGTATCTACCTGTCCAGTAGTCGGTGTTTCAGCACGGACATGTTTTATTAGGTATATCTATTATTGAAATGTACAGTTCCTATATAATGTAATTAATGCATCATTTTTGGACTTATACCTCGAATTTGACGACAGTGGTCAACTCAGTACTAAAATTTATGATATGCGGAACGACTTCAATATTAAAATCATAAATTTTCCAAACATGTGCAGCAATATACCAGCTTCTCCTGCATATGGTATTTACATCTCGCAATTGATTCGCTATGCAAGGGCCAGTAGCAATTATTCTGATTTCCTGAAACGTCATCTTCATCTGAGAAACAGGCTACTGGACCAGGGCTATAAACAGATTCGCCTTATTCAATCTCTTAAAAAGTTTATATTCCGATACCAATATCTTGTCGAAATATATTCCGTCTCTGCAGAAAAAATTATAAGCGATGCATTTTCATATAGTGAAAATGTATAAAGATAAAGAAGTTAAAAATGTCAAGGATAATTTTTTTTGTCAATGTGTGACGTAAATATATTTTTGACATTTACGTCACCGAATATGGTACTGCTTTGACAACTATTTTACCTATTTTGTTCCTGTATTTAAATACTGTTACAGTGACAGCCTTTGAACCGTAATGAGAGCGGGAGGTTTGGCGCCTTAAAATCTGAATCAACCCACCATTTCTTTAGAAATGCCTGTACCAAGTCAGGGTCATTACGGTTTTCACAGTTTTCCGGTTGTTGACTGATTTTGTCTGTTTATATAATTATGAGTTTTGACTTTCCCTTTGTAAGATTGTTCGGAGTTCGGTAATTTTGTTATTACCCTTATTCAGATGACCGTATCCATGTTGGCTATCTTGTTTAGACCTTTTGCTTTATGGCTCTCACATACTTTGATATTATTTGGCTTTCCAATTGTTCGATTTTGAGCGTACATTATGAAGGTTATTCCAGAAACGCATCGTGCGCACTAAATTGATATCTACGGTATTTTATAGATCACATCTATATGCAAAAAAAAATGTATCTATTTTGCATATTGATGTAGCATTTTAACTGCTTTGTATTATAATTTATGATTTATCATATTCATTGTGATTATAAATCGCTGATGCATGTACATGTATATGTGAATCACTGTTTTGCTTTTTATCTCATTATTGGGGGCACACGCTTGCTTCTCGTGTAGGTTGCTTGTCCTCACCTGCAATTTCCTTACCGCGAAACAGGACAGAAAAGGCTTGCGTTTCTACCCGTTTATAAAAAACTCTTAAAAATATGTCGTATATTTTCCGACAATGTACGTATATATATTGTCTATATACAAGAACATATGCATTCAGATATGATAAGTATGTTATTGTTATAGTCAAGCCACTGATCAGGTGTGTTAAATGGTAATAAATTACCTAGAAAAAAACTCTGAAATTATTCATATCTCCTTATTCTAATTGCCAATCAGAAGCGACACTGATATTATGTAAATGTATATAAGGCTGTGCAGCATTTTCCTTGTGAACTTTTACACTGATCTTGTGTTTAGATTGATTTGTTTTTTAACATTGACTTTTTTGCATTTTACATAATGCTATAAGTGTAACCCGAAGACTACTTATCTGTGCTTCGTGACTGAAAGTAGTATAGCGCTTACCAGATTTACATGGACATTTAATATATATCTCATCAGCCTTTTTTATCTTTTTATTTTTGTCTAACATTTTCGGTATATGATACATACCATATTAGGATCGTTTGGATTAGATGAAACATGAGATGATGAAACATGTATATGTGGTGGCATTTAGCATTATGCATGTAATCGAGGAGATACATTTTCAATTAGTATGCATTACATGCATTACACCAGAGTCGTCCTAGCTAGTTTGCTAAATTAAACAAACACTGATTTGTGGGAAAGGTAATTTAATCATTATCATAAATTGCATCTCTAAAATTGTTACATAATATAACATAATCATGACTGATATTTTATAATAATTACATAACATCAAATAGCAAAGGTGGTGACAAAAAAGTGCCACTAATCCCCTTGAAAAGGACTCTGATCAAATATATAATCAAAATGCATTAACAACATGAACAAATGTTTAATTTGAAATTATTATAATACAATACAACAAAACAAAATAAACAAAATGCTTGATAGATTGGTCCATCTCAATGATGATTAATATGAACATTAAAACGCTACCATCATACAATTAATAAAGATAAGAAATTAGAAAATGGACAGACAATGCTGACTCCATTCTTATTTGCAATTCTCAATTTACTGTTTATGTTTTATTTTATACAAATAAGACAAAATATGAGGACTGTTCAAAATCCAGTCAATATTGATGCCCTGTCATATCAATATATATATATATATGTACTGTTACTGATTCTAAAATCAAACAGAGAAAAAAATATATATACAATCTACTACCCAAAACATAAATTGGCAGGCGATGCTGACCCAATTTGATGAGATGGACACACCATTATTTATGAACTTTGGCAGGCAATACTGACCCAAAGTCACATTTACTATAAGCTTTGAAGTTTATATACAATCTACATCATTCAAAAGTTATGCATTCTAATGTATCGCATGAAAGCATCCGTTTTCCATCTTTTGAATAACAGATAAAGGAATGCCCCTAGCTGCAGCAGATGTTGCTGCGCCAATACAAAAACTATGGCCTTTATAAAACTTGGGGTCAAGACCAATGAACATCAACATAGATTTCAACGAAGAGGTAAAGTATCAGTGAGTAACTGGGGAACCACAGTGAAATTGAAATAAGGAATCTTTTGTGTGACTAAAAGTTGACAAATAATTGTGAACTGCCTTCCCTGGACAGGCAGCATTGCCAATTTCCAGAGGGATAACTATGGTCTTTGCATGTAAATCACTATGCTTGTAATTTGTAAACACTACTGATAGACCATTTATATCATTATCTTCGGCATTAAAAGAAACATTCGATACTTGTAATACTTTGCTTCCATTCAAATGATTTTTTGTTGTAATTTCACCTATCCGTAGAAAGGCATAAAAGGCCAATGCAAACATTGATTTAAGAAGCAATTGATTATCAACGTTTTGAATTACAAAAGGTAAAGCATTCATTAACTTTATTAAAATATCCTTAGTTATAGGAAGTCTTACATCTTTTTTACCTTTCAGATTGTGTGCTCCTTTTAGAATCTTTTTAATCAGGAATTAATTAGTGGGGTCTGTTAGGCTATTTGATTTGTGTACAAAACTTATTGCCGAAATATAAGATGCGATAGATGATGGACTATAGTTTCTGATAGACAAGTATGCTATGAACTGTGATAACATAATAAGGGAAGATGGAAAAGGGGGACAGTCTTTAAAATATGTTTGACAGAACTGTGTATAGCATTGAATCATTCTATTATATGAAGCAGCTGAGGCGGAAGACAATGATGCTCTTAGCAATGTTGAAGCTACACTGACAAAAGTTGCGTTGGAATTGTTGTTTGTTGGGGGCCAACAATGGGGCTACAGAGCGAGCTTTCTGAAATGAAAATCGAGAGAGAAGGTCACACACATGTTATGTTTCCCTGGAATATGTTTAGCTCTAAGCAATATATTGTATTTGAAAGCTGATCACACACATGTTATGTTTTCCTGGAATATGTTTAGCTCTAAACAATATATTTTATTTGAAAGGTGATATTGACGAGGGAGACATCCGAACAATATATATTGGATATAGACAATATATTGACGCACGGTAGACAAGCGGAAGGGTGTGGGAAATCTGTTTATAGTTCAGTCCCATTTTCCAAACTCGAATATTTCGTTTTCGATTTTAACTTTCAACCCATTCTTAGTAATAGTTGTTACCGTGTATAATTCGCATGAACGGCCCCTTGTATTCGACACGCCAAGCCAGGCTGTATATTTGTTACAATGAATTACGTCTTACCCACATTTTTTTCTTGGAAGACAATTGTTTGATTGAATATTATTACAATACGTAGACCATTGACGATAAAAAAAACATATTTACGTTTGAATATATGTTCATCAATATTGTATGCTCAGTAATAAAAAGTAGATATCGAATTGAGTCCGCACGTCGCGTCTTTCCGTCTTTCGGACATCCTTCACAACCAAGCACACCCAAAGTAAAATATAACTTTTCAAGCCAGACAGAATAAATTTGTTTTGGTCGTAAATTACAAAAAGGGTGCACTCGACTCGCAGTCGCAAGTGATACAGTTTACCAGTTGCTTGCCCATGGTTCTCTCCGGGTACTCCAGCTTCTTCCACCACTAAAACTGGTCGCCATGATATAGTTGAAATATTGCTGAAAATGGCGTTAAACACCAAAAATCAATCAAACAATCATTGTTTTGGTCGTTGCTTGCCAATCGGAAGCGACACTGATATTATGTAAATGCATGTATATAAGGCTGTGCAGCATTTGTCTTTTGAACTTTTACATTGATTTTGTGTCTAGATTGATCTGTTTTTTAACATTGACCTTTTTTGCATATTACATAATGCTATAAGTATAACCCGAAGACTACTTATCTGTGCTTCCTGACTGAAAGTAATATAGCGCTTACCAGATTTACATGGACATTTAATATATATCTCATAAAACATTTAATATATATCTCACAAGCCTTTTTTATCTTTTTATTTTTGTCTAGCATTTTCGGTATATGATACACACCATATTAGGATCGTTTGGATTTAACATTATGTATGTAATCGAGGAGATACATTTTCAATTAGTATGCCTTACATAATATTTTACAGGCAGTATAAATTTGTTTTGGTCGTAAATTACAAAAAGGGTGCACTCGACTCGCAGTCGCAAGTGATAAAGTTTACCAGTTGATTGTCCATGGTCAGTGGTTCTCTCCGGCTTCTTCCACCACTAAAACTGGTCGCCATGATATAGCTGAAATATTGTTGAAAATGGCGTTAAGCACCAAAATTCAATCAAACAATCATTGTATTGGTCGTTGCTGTTAATAGTCACTTTCAGCATTTTTTAAAAGCTGTATTTAAATGTCGTGTTATTCATGATGTTCAATTTATATGTCTTATGTACATGTATGCTGGACTATTGTTACTGAAGTATACTGTGTGTGTGATAATTGTAGCTTTATGTATGGAACGATTTTAATTGTGTGTGGTATGATTGTAACGAGTGTGGGACAATTGTGTTTTGGACATTTACAATTAGAGTGTGCACATTTTTGCAAATTTACTAAGGTTGTTCAAATTTTCTACTAATTTACAAAATGTCACCCTAAATAATTTCGATTTTCAAAAAAAATAATAAATACAAAAACGAAAAACAAAACAAAACAAAACAAACAAAAAACTACTGTGATATTTCGTTAATTTTGTTATGCATGCAAGATATCCTTTTCTGTCTGTGTGCATTTTGGAATTGAATATTAACATATTGAATATAAAACAATTAAATGACCTTCCCGTATTAGATTGAAATATGTTGATTATAATTTAAAAAGCTATTGATAACCACAATAAACGACAGTAAGGTAAGGCTTTTTCATAGAGAATGTAGAAATTGCATTTCCAAAATCATGACCGTTCGCTCTTTATAAATATACTAGTGTATTAAGGCTCATAGTCATATTACGTAATCGTGACTGAAAACGAGTCATAATTATTTATTTAAGATTGCAATATTGATCTCAAAAAAGTTTTGAAGATAACAAAGAGGAATTCAGAAGCCGTAAGTCGAAGAAGGACAGAATATACAATGTTAAAAAGAAAAAAAAGACCAACAATGATCCAGAAAACACTATAAAGGAACACGAACACCACACAAATATGATTTATATCGATGTTATTTGATATGTTTATTTGTATATGTATACTTGCAATTTGACCTGTAAAACATAAAGGACAAAATTATTAAAATGAAAATAACATATTGGCATCATAACTAACTGTATTGAATTTGCATATATATATATATATATATACGTCTGAAAATTAAACCAAACAGTGTTAGAATTAGATTTTAGAGCTGTCAAATTTTTGTTCTTCCCTCGACGGGATTTGAACCCACACCATTGATACACTGCAGCACCATTCTCTTAGCCTTACGTCCAGCGCCCTAGACCACTCGACCACACCCACTCCATATAATATAAACGTAAATATCAAATTCAATATATATATATTATTTCTCTAAAGCCAAAATTTACAAGGATCGCATTGCAATTTTGCACCATCTAATATTACCCACATAAAATAAGATATTTTAACAGACTATTGAATATTGTACGTGTTTGAAGCTTAACTTTATTGTTGGGTTAGGGTTATGGTGTTGAACGCCACTTTCAACAATATTTCAGTTATATTGTGGTGGTCAGTTTTATTGGTGGAGGAAGCCGGAGTACCCAGAGAAAACCACCGACCGACCTGCCGCAAGTCATGACAAACATCACATATTATTGTATCGAGTTCTCCTCACTATGAACGGGGTTCGAACTAGCAACTTTAGTGGTGATAGGAACTAGTTGCATAGGTAGTCGTAATAGCAACTACCACACGATCGCAACCACGACGGCCCCTATATATATACATAGATAAGTAATATACCTCTGTACTGGATGTGATTATAACATTTGCTGTAATTGGAAAAAGTCATGACTATCCAAATTATATAAATATATAATCATGTGATCATTAGATAAACAAGTAATAAAAATAATCTACATGCACATGCAACACGCTGGTATTAAAACTGCACCAAGCTTCTTTTTTTTATAAAAAAAAATATACTCGCATCAGCATATATCGCTTAGCCGGTTGCAATACGGTTGTTTCGAATCATTTCCATTCCGTCAAAATTTTGTTATTTTCGTCCGCCAGATCACGTGATTGCGATGGAACGTTCAGCATTAGACTTCCGGTGTCAATGTACACAACAAAAACTCCAATCGATTTGTGCTGTTTTAGCGTTCGATCCTCAACTTAAAAAAATCTTGACATTTACTGTGAAATATCAATTAAATTATTTTATTTGTATCAAAGACTTCAATGCAGAGACAATTACTTATTTAAAATTAAATTTGTTTTCTTTCTTTGTTTGCTGCTGTCAGCATCATGAAAGAAAACGATCTGCATTGATAAATTCTGATATCAGACAGACAGTGGGGTACCGAACACCAGTATTTATTCAGCCATTTCCTTTGCGTCTCCATATTACAATTACTTATAATCTACCGCATCTACGACTATGATATCCTGACGTTGTCACAGTAATAGCATAAACACCGGAAGTCGTCTGCCAAGCATTTCAGACGTCAAGACACGAAAAAGACGGAACGTGGTCGGAATTGACATGATTCGAAACAACTGTATTGATTTATAGTGTACTATATTGAATGATTGATTATGGTGTTCAACAATATTTCAGTTATAATGTTGCAGTCAGTTTTATTGGTAGAGGAAACCACAGATCTGTCACAGGTCACTGACAAACTTTATCACATAATGTTGTATCGAATACACTTTGCCTGAGTGGGATGATCATATTCTCCAAATAAACAATGTAAGAAATAACATGTACATTAATAAGGGTATACTATATTTTTACCCTTGTAATGTCTTCACGAAGTTGTCTGAGGATTCATTCGGTCCAGTGGAAAAACTAGTTTCACAGAACCAAACTGAAATCTATCGGACTGAATAATAAAAATTTATATTATATTTAAAAATGTTTTTTTAATGACGTTTGATGGCAATTTAGTACACAGTCGAATTAGACAGGGAGCCTTTATGTGATTGTTCACGAGCAAAGTAATGTCAGTCGGCATACATATAGTGCATAGTTTCCAGTGAATGTAACTAAATATATGTAAATATGTGTTTACTTATTCATTTTCCTATGTGCTGTATGTGTATACAGATATTGCATTTTTATTTGTTTTTTATTTGTAAAAAAGTAAAAGGTAGCAGATAATTTTTATTTCATAAGTTTATAAATTTGAAAATATATTCTGCAGTATGGTAAAAAATGAACTGTATTAAAGTATCCAATACGCATCTTTTTGGAAATCTTAGTACATAAATGGAAAATAAATATACACTAAAATTTACATTTGCAATTGAAATACAATTTGAAAATTATTCACTTTAGTTTTGGTTACTAGTATCAATAAATTTTCATGCAAATATTTTTCAATTAAATGTTCTTCTGTATGTAGCAAACAAACCGTAGCTAATGTCTGATCCGGTTCCGAACTTTACATCATCAATGTCAACTTCCGGTTTTCATCCCTTATCAATTTCAGTTGAGAACATGAATATATGCATTCAATATATATCCATCTCAAAGCAAATTCAATTGGACAAATGTAATCATTGATCCTCGGGGGGGCGTGGAAATCAACTTATTTCTGTGTTCGGTGATATATTTAAGTTGTTATGCTTCACGTAAGGATGCCTACAATACGCAAAGAAAGAAGAGAAGTTCCTATTAATTACCAGTCTGAGAGAATAAATAAACAAATTTCAAGTCTTCCTGACATTTTAATAAAACTGAAAACGGAAACTAATTCCGTTCTGGAAGCTCCTTTGGTAGTGGAATATATTTCAATCACCAACTGGGCGACCATTAATTTGCATCCCTGCAGAGTCAGCTTTTCGCTTGACTTTTCTCCGGGAATCGCACATTCAACACATTTTAAGCCCAACACGGCGTTCACCTGTGCAGAGCTACGATTGTTGGTATCAGCTAAAGTCCGAAACAATGTCGGTACTTTCGGACCTGCGATATTTGACATTTTACCGGTCCCAGTCGAATTTTATCGGTTTTGTCCGACGGACCGACACACTTCGTGAAGTTATGTTATACATAGCTGCTCTGAAAAGGTTATTTCCTGGGTATATACTGGGTTGGGTATGGGGTTTATGGTGTTTAACCGGAGAAAAGCACCGACCTGCAGCAGGTCACCGACAAAATTTATCATATAATGTGTCGAGTACACCTCGACTGAGCGATAATATACACTAATTGCATAGGTAGATATAAATCCAACTACCGTGCGATCCCGACCAAGACGCCCCCCCTCCCCGGATATATACTGACTAGTATGTTAGAAATGAGATAAAACGTTATTATTTGTATTAGGGATTAACTTAATCAGCTAGATATTGACCTGATCGTTAATTGTTGCTAAATCAATGATGATATCAGTTTCAATTGATTGTGTTTTATGCTTAATGTGTGCTGTATGATAGTGGTGTATTATCTGCAAATAATTGAGCAATAGAGAATCAAGATTATCTTCCGTCATTTACATAAATCGGAAACATTGGGAACATCAATATGCACAGATACCGGTTCAAAAGTGTTCCTTCAGTATGATAAGATTGGTATAGGGAAAGCACTTTAGCAAAACTCGGTCAACATATCTCCAAATAACACTCAATAAAGAAATAAACAACAGTCTTTCTTCTCAGTGAGTGGTGATGTATTATTAATGTGTGTGTTAGAAGAATTGATTTTGACTCTATTTCAAATAATTTTCAGATTGAATATTGGAGCTGTTCAGAAGATGTGGTATTTTGTGGTCTTAATTTCATTTGTATAAATTTGGCTGATATAATAAGGATGTAGATATCAAACTTAGCGCGCACGAATCATTTCCGGAATAACCTTAATCAGAATCGAAAGATTGGGGTTACCATGTAAACGGATTTTGCCACCAGTGAAGCAGTAACTAATTATTCGTCCAAAGAACATGAGCTCACACCGGTTATAAGTTATGTTCCTGTTGTACACCCTATTTGCTGTATAGTGTTTTGTCGACCATTGTATCTTGGGTCTTTTTGTTATTCTCATATTGGCCATCGCCGTGTCAGTCGTTCTTCGATTTACAGTTTCTTGTTACCCCTTTGGCATCTTCAAATTGTTCTTGTGATCGTTCGTTTGAACATAGCTGTGTATATCAACATAGTCATCTGATATAATCCACCATGGAAGTATATTTCCTGGTATTCAATTGGGTAAACATTAATTATGTACATGTATCATCATTATGTTTGTTCTTCGATATACTAATTTTGATTACCTCTTTGATATATTCAAACTTTTCTTACTTTGTACACTAAAATAATTTGTTATGCCTGTACCGAGGAATATCAACAAACGCGAACTTGTTGTTTATTCTAACATGACCTTCTTCATTGGCTATATAAATAATACCGTGATAAAACCCCCGATAAATTTTAATTCACACTTGCGTATTGACAAACAAATTATAAGCATCATTCCTAAGTAAGTTCATATATTTATACAGGATCGTGGTTCATACAAACATCAGAATTATCGAATTGTTTCTTGATATAACGATCTATCGACTTTGACGTTTGTAATTTGTCGTCCTGTGGTGACGTAGTTTACAAGAAACGTTGGTGACATCGACAAAGGATTGTTACTGATTTATTTTTGATTGTGTGAACATTAAACTTGATTAAGTAGCTAAATTCAAAATGCCATCAAATTGGAAAATATCAGTAATTTAATTGCATTACCGTCTAGTTATCCATGAAGAAAAACAACTGTAAACATGAAGGTTAGTGGATTTTGTTAGTACATGCATTTCCGTTACTAGCTTCCACTTCAAAATATAAGTTAAAATTGTCCTACTAGAAGCGATGCATTTTAATATAGTGAAAATGTATAAAGATAAAGAAGTCAAAATTTTTTTTTGTCAATGTGTGACGTAGAAATATTTTTGACATTTACGTCACCGAATATGGTACTGCTTTGACAACTATTTTACCTATTTTGTTCCTGTATTTAAATGCTGTTACAGTGACAGCCGGAACCTTTGAACCGTAATGAGAGCGGGAGGTTTGGCGCCTTAAAATCTGATTCAACCCGCCATTTCTTTAGAAATGCCTGTACCAAGTCAGGGTCATTACGGTTTTCACAGTTTTCCGGTTGTTGACTGATTTTGTCTGTTTATATAATTATGAGTTTTGACTTTCCCTTTGTAAGATTGTTCGGAGTTCGGTAATTTTGTTATTACCCTTATCGACATAGTTCATGCAAGCCATATTTTGTATAACGTGTTAACATGGGTAACATTATTTTCGTTGCATTTTATTCCTCGCTGTCGCTTGGGATAAAATATTTACGAAAATAATGTTAGCCGTGTTATTCATTTGGTTTCCCAATCCTTTATCGTTGAGCGTACCTGGTTATACCAGGAACGCGTCATGAACAATAAACAAAATATCTCCGAATTGTGCTTAATATTTCCAACACATTGTCCTCTTTCATCTTTTAAAGAAAATGTTATATTAAGCCCAATAGTAAAAAAAATATGAATAAGTAATGTAAAGCTGTGATCTGAAACTAGAGTTCAAATAACATCAAATAATAATAAAGAAGAAACGGACAAGGAATATTCGATGTGAATGTGCTGTTAAATGTTATATCTGCTAAATAATTATCTACTTGTCACGGTTATTTGTTGGTCCAGCATAACTGTTCTATGACTAAGTAAGTAGCTGTACAAAGCCAGGAAAGTGAGCGGTCATGTATGTGTGTTAAAGGTATCGATTTTGACTCTTTTTATCTTTGTAATAACATATAGAGGTTAAGGAACCCAATGAGACCTGCAATCCACGCCTAGATTGAACAATACTTCTTACTATTTTGGAACACCCATTTTTAAATAAACGTTAGAGAAAACCGAAGTGGCAATCAAGAATATACAATCCAGAAACATTGGCAACAGAGAGCACACAAAACACAGGACAACACACAACACAACACATGGAACCCAGCTATTCGTGAAGGATAAGCAGTTCCTGCTTCTTATAAGGCACATACTATGTTACTCATATAGTCAAGACGTATTGATTTAGCATTACAGGTATTGACTGGAATAAAAACGTAGATATCTAATTTAGTGCACATGATGCGTTTCTGGAATAACAGAAAATTAACAAAAACAAACTTTTGGAGCAGGAAAACCAAAGGGCCTAAACAGAATGGTCACCTCTGTCTGGGGGAAGAGAACATGAGTTTTAATAACAATTACATTATTAAGGAACTGTAAATTGGATTAAAACTTCGAGAACTAATATCCCACCAGCAGAGATAGTAACACAGCCATGGACAAGGTGATCTGAATGACCACATGATTAAATTGTATTTTAGGAATTTCAAGCCATGTTTCGTGACCTCTATTATTCAGCTTATATTAGCAAGACAGTTGACACATGACAAAGAGTAATGATAAACGGCATGGAATTTAGTGTGCGGAATTCCTGGCTATGGTAATTAAGTTATAACAGGAAGTTTGATTTGTCTTAAAGGTCATTATATTGAACATTTTACTGGCAGAACAATGACCTATAAACATTCCTTTTACACAATAGAACATATTTTAGTTGACTATGCATGTTCGTGATATTCAAAGACGATTGTATAGTCAACTCAAAATGTGTTGTATTTCTCCTGTTTAATAGTTTCTAATATTATCTTATTTTTTTTTATAGTCAACTCAAAATGTGTTGTATTTCTCCTGTTTAATAGTTTCTAATATTATCTTATTTTTATAATTTAACCCTTTTAATAAGATGATATTTCCTATAAGTTTTACTCGGCAAATATCTTAACACATATTTCCTTGTGTAATATAATGCATGTATTTTGAATTAGTATATTATGTCACGATATGGATGACATATTAACACAAATGATGTTAAGCAGTAAAATTTTTATGTGGCTGCATTTCGTTTGTTGGTTCCACCCATTTACTGCCACCGACAGTGCCACATTGCTAGCTGGGGTGCATAACTTAATAACACAAATTATGAAAACGCAATTGACGCACTGTTTTATATGGGTTTTTATGTATTACGGAATATATACTCGACAACAAAAAATGAACCACATTTGCAAAATAAATATTTTTTATCACAATGCATATTTTTTTTAATAAAATGGATAAATATTTGTAAAGTGTAGATTGTGGTAAAATAAAGTACCATTTCAACCGATTATAACACTCTATATGGAACAAAGCGCCATTCAAAAAACCGATTACACTTAAATTTTGCTTTTCGATTTTGATTCGGAAGAAATGTACTGAACTATTTAAATGTCACAGAATGTCAACAAATAAATTAACAGTATCGAGAATATCCACCTCGCACCCAAATAAGCGCTCTACAACGGTTTTTGGAGCGTTCAAAATAAGACCTGAATAATTCTGGATGATATTTCAAAGAGTGTATATAGCAACGATAATAGGAAATGTAGCTTACACCACAGTTGCTAAATCGTTCATCTGTCTACAAACTCATGCCAGACAATCATGAAAATCAAAGACGAACCTCGATTCGGCGGTAAAAGGAACATATCCAATGCGTGGTACACGCCAGTTGACATAGCGTATGACAAGCAGAAACTACAATTTCGATGGTGTGTAGTTAAATGAAGAAGTACGATTAGTTTTCTTGTTTGCTTCCCAATTGCATGAAGATAATTTCTAAACAAAACCAAAAAAACAACAGTTTTAAAAACAAGCTAAATTAATACGTAGTAAATGTTTTTATATTTTCTGTACCACTGCATCGTCTTCTCATATTTATTACTATAAAATCTACTGTTTAACATCTCGTATCGACAACTATTTGTATCGTGAAGATTAATACACCCCCTCCCCTTGCCTTTACGTAAAGACTATATTAACTATAAAGGATTAAATAGACATGTATAACACATTTGCGGTCGTTACAAAAACAAATTTACTATTATCATATCATGTGTCTTCACGTGGTGAGATCCGTCTTGTGATGTTCGTCACGATGTCCGTTCGTGTCTTATTAACGTTGTTTGTGTGGGTATAGTACTAGTGGTTTCCAACACATATTATGTGTTTGTTCTGTTTGTCTTTATCTTGTGTACCCTATGTTGCCAGTTTCTCTGATTTGCCCATTTTTTATTGCCCCTTCGGTATTCTCTAACGTATATTTTCATTCCTAGCCATCTATCCATGCCTTTCCAGTGTCAATCAAAAGTTGGGTCATCGGTTGTCTAATTCCTCCTTTATTTATGTATATTTTTATATATATTGTTGTCCTGAATATAACTGATATACTGCTCGCGGGACATTCAACAATTACAAATCACTCAATGAATTACTCCTTTCCATCCAGTTAATGCAATTTGATTCATGCTCGAAAATATTGACAAATTAAAAAACAACATATATATATATATAGTCCTTTTCATATTTTCCCCAGCCTAATTCAGCTAAGCGACAAAACTCCTTACCATTCAAGTGAAAATAATGTACAACAGCAAAATCTGCATTTCGTATTAAAATTAACAGATAACATGGTAAACGATCTTGCAAATGTCCTCTTCAAGGACAGATCTGGTACATGTAATATTATAATGCTAGTGAAACTGAATGGGATTGCTAGCTTATATGACCTAGGACACATGCTTTATTTATTTTCAGATTAGAGTTAACAAACACTGGTTGCATTATATTTGTAGAATAAAATATAACTAGACAACTACTACTGCATATCTTAGTGGTTAAGCTGAAGTCTTCACTTCGAAAAAAATGTATGGTCACCACCATGACCTCGTTAGCTGTTACAGTATATCTGTGCAACACATGACCACGGATATGTTCCCTTTGTCAAGCATGTAATCACAAGCCGGTCCTGTTCTTAATCATGACTTATCACCGGGTTTGTAACTTCCGAAGCACCTGAGTTCACCATAGATTGCAATACTATATTGATACATGTACTTGTTTTGTAAACTAATATTGAATCTTCTAGAAAGTGCATATTTTCTATAATATGAATAGTCTTACATTCCATATAATATGGTACTGATGATCTCATCTTACACAGTCATGTAATTATCCTTCGTCTTCTGAATGTAAACAGGAAAATTAATTAATATAAATTATCGCCGTTGCATAATGTATCTAAAATCCCGTGTTGATTTGCCTTTACGTACCAACTATATTGACTATAAAGGATTAAATAGACATGTATAACACATTTGCGGTCGTTACAAAAACAAATTTACTATTATATCATGTGTCTTCACGTTGTGAGATCCGTCTTGTAATGTTCGTCACGATGTCCGTTCGTGTCTTATTAACGTTGTTTGTGTGGGTATAGTACTAATGGTGTCAAACACATATTATGTGGTTTGTTCTGTTTGTCTTTATCTTGTGTACCCTATGTTGACAGTTTCTCTGATTTGCTCATTTTTGATTGCCCCTTCGGTATTCTCTAACGTATATTTCATTCCTAGCCATCTATCCATGCCTTTCCAGTGTCAATCAAACGTTGGGTCATCGGTTGTCTAATTCCTCCTTAATGTATGTATATTTATATATATATTGTTGTCCTGAATATAACTGATATACTGCTCGCTGGACATTCAACAATTATAAATCACTCAATCAATTACTCATTTGGATTCAGTTAATGCAATTTGATTCATGCTCGAAAATATTGACAAATTAAAAAAAACATATATATATAGTTCTTTTCATATTTTCCCCAGCCTAATTCAGATAAGCGACAAAGCTCCTTACCAATCAAGTGAAAATAATGTACAACAGCAAAAACTGCATTTCGTATTAAAATTAACAGATAACATGGTAAACGATCTTGTAAATGTCCTCTTCAAGGACAGATCTGGTACATGTAATATTATAATGCTAGTGAAACTGAATGGGATTGCTAGCTTATATGACCTAGGGCACATGTTTTATTTATTTTCAGATTAGAGTTAATACAAACTGGTTGCATTATATTTGTAGAATTAAATATAACTAGACAACTACTACTGCATATCTTAGTGGTTAAGCTGAAGTCTTCACTTCAAAAATAAATTATGGTCA
This sequence comes from Bathymodiolus brooksi, assembly GCA_963680875.1. Classification (NCBI taxonomy): domain Eukaryota; kingdom Metazoa; phylum Mollusca; class Bivalvia; order Mytilida; family Modiolidae; genus Bathymodiolus; species Bathymodiolus brooksi. The sequence goes on from OY804585.1 coordinate 16,081,327, forward strand.
CCACCATGACCTCGTTAACTGTTACAGTATATCTGTGCAACACATGACCACGGATATGTTCCCTTTGTCGTGCATGTAATCACAAGCCGGTCCTGTTCTTAATCATGACTTATCACTGGGTTTGTAACTTCCGAAGCACCTGAGTTCACCATAGATTGCAATAATATATTGATACATGTACTTGTTTTGTAAACTAATATTGAATCTTCTAGAAAGTGCATATTTTCTATAATATGAATGGTCTTACATTCCATATATGGTACTGATGATCTCATCTTACACAATCGTGTAATTATCCTTCGACTTCTGAATGTAAACATGAAAATTAATTAATATAAATTATCGCCGTTGCATAAGGTATCTAAAATCCCGTGTTGATTTGCCTCTACGTAACAACTATAATGACTATAAAGGATCAATTGACATGTATAACACATTTGCGGTCGTTACAAAAACAAATTTACTATTATCATATCATGTGTCTTCACGTTGTGAGATCCGTGTTGTGATGTCCGTTCGTGTCTTATTAACGTGTGGGTATAGTACTAGTGGTGTCCAACACATATTATGTGGTTTGTTCTGTTTGTCTTTATCTTGTGTACCCTATGTTGACAGTTTCTCTGATTTGCTCATTTTTGATTACCCCTTCGATAGGTATTCTCTAACGTATATTTTCATTCCTAGCCATCTATCCATGCCTTTCCAGTGTCAATCAAAAGTTGGGTCATCGGTTATCTAATTCCTCCTTAATTTATGTATATTTTTATATATATTGTTGTCCTGAATATAATTGATATACTGCTCGCTGGACATTCAACAATTATAAATCACTCAATCAATTACTCATTTGGATCCAGTTAATGCAATTTGATTCATGCTCGAAAATATTGACAAATTAAAAAAAAACATATATATATAGTCCTTTTCATATTTTCCCCAGCCTAATTCAGCTAAGCGACAAAACTCCTTACCAATCAAGTGAAAATAATGTACAACAGCAAAAACTGCATTTCGTATTAAAATTAACAGATAACATGGTAAACCATCTTGTAAATGTCTTCTTCAAGGACAGATATGATACATGTAATATTATAATGATAGTGAAACTGAATGGGATTGCTAGCTTATATGACCTAGGACACATGTTTTATTTATTTTCAGATTAGAGTTAACAAACACTGGTTGCATTATATTTGTAGAATAAAATATAACAAGACAACTACTACTGCATATCTTAGTGGTTAAGCTGAAGTCTTCACTTCGAAAAAAATGTATGGTCACCACCATGACCTCGTTAACGGTTACAGTATATCTGTACAACACATGACCACGGATATGTTCCCTTTGTCATGCATGTAATCACAAGCCGGTCCTGTTCTTAATCATGACTTATCACCGGGTTTGTAACTTCCGAAGCACCTGAGTTCACCATAGATTGCAATACTATATTGATACATGTACTTGTTTTGTAAACTAATATTGAATCTTCTAGAAAGTGCATATTTTCTATAATATGAATGGTATTACATTCCATATAATATGGTACTGATGATCTCATCTTACACAGTCATGTAATTATCCTTCGTCTTCTGAATGTAAACATGAAAATTAATTAATATAAATTATCACCGTTGCATAATGTATCTAAAATCCCGTGTTGATTTGCCTTTACGTAACAACTATATTGACTATAAAGGATTAGATAGACATGTATAACACATTTGCGGTCGTTACAAAAACAAATTTAATATTATCATAGCATGTGTCTTCACGTTGTGAGATCCGTGTTGTGATGTCCGTCACGATGTCCGTTCGTGTCTTATTAACGTGTGGGTATAGTACTAGTGGTGTCCAACACATATTATGTGGTTTGTTCTGTTTGTCTTTATCTTGTGTACCCTATGTTGACAGTTTCTCTGATTTGCTCATTTTTGATTACCCCTTCGATAGGTATTCTCTAACGTATATTTTCATTCCTAGCCATCTATCCATGCCTTTCCAGTGTCAATCAAAAGTTGGGTCATCGGTTATCTAATTCCTCCTTAATTTATGTATATTTTTATATATATTGTTGTCCTGAATATAATTGATATACTGCTCGCTGGACATTCAACAATTATAAATCACTCAATCAATTACTCATTTGGATCCAGTTAATGCAATTTGATTCATGCTCGAAAATATTGACAAATTAAAAAAAAACATATATATATAGTCCTTTTCATATTTTCCCCAGCCTAATTCAGCTAAGCGACAAAACTCCTTACCAATCAAGTGAAAATAATGTACAACAGCAAAAACTGCATTTCGTATTAAAATTAACAGATAACATGGTAAACCATCTTGTAAATGTCTTCTTCAAGGACAGATATGGTGCATGTAATATTATAATGATAGTGAAACTGAATGGGATTGCTAGCTTATATGACCTAGGACACATGTTTTATTTATTTTCAGATTAGAGTTAACAAACACTGGTTGCATTATATTTGTAGAATAAAATATAACAAGACAACTACTACTGCATATCTTAGTGGTTAAGCTGAAGTCTTCACTTCGAAAAAAATGTATGGTCACCACCATGACCTCGTTAACGGTTACAGTATATCTGTACAACACATGACCACGGATATGTTCCCTTTGTCATGCATGTAATCACAAGCCGGTCCTGTTCTTAATCATGACTTATCACCGGGTTTGTAACTTCCGAAGCACCTGAGTTCACCATAGATTGCAATACTATATTGATACATGTACTTGTTTTGTAAACTAATATTGAATCTTCTAGAAAGTGCATATTTTCTATAATATGAATGGTATTACATTCCATATAATATGGTACTGATGATCTCATCTTACACAGTCATGTAATTATCCTTCGTCTTCTGAATGTAAACATGAAAATTAATTAATATAAATTATCACCGTTGCATAATGTATCTAAAATTCCGTGTTGATTTGCCTTTACGTAACAATTATATTGACTATAAAGGATTAGATAGACATGTATAACACATTTGCGGTCGTTACACAAACAAATTTAATATTATCATAGCATGTGTCTTCACGTTGTGAGATCCGTGTTGTGATGTCCGTCACGATGTCCGTTCGTGTCTTATTAACGTGTGGGTATAGTACTAGTGGTTTCCAACACATATTATGTGTTTGTTCTGTTTGTCTTTATCTTGTGTACCCTATGTTGCCAGTTTCTCTGATTTGCCCATTTATTATTGCCCCTTCGGTATTCTCTAACGTATATTTTCATTCCTAGCCATCTATCCATGCCTTTCCAGTGTCAATCAAAAGTTGGGTCATCGGTTGTCTAATTCCTCCTTTATTTATGTATATTTTTATATATATTGTTGTCCTGAATATAATTGATATACTGCTCGCTGGACATTCAACAATTATAAATCACTCAATCAATTACTCATTTGGATCCAGTTAATGCAATTTGATTCATGCTCGAAAATATTGGCAAATTAAAAAAACCATATAAATATATAGTCCTTTTCATATTTTCCCCAGCCTAATTCAGCTAAGCGACAAAACTCCTTACCAATCAAGTGAAAATAATGTACAACAGCAAAAACTGCATTTCGTATTAAAATTAACAGATAACATGGTAAACGATCTTGTAAATGTCATCTTCAAGGACAGATCTGGTACATGTAATATTATAATGCTAGTGAAACTGAATGGGATTGCTAGCTTATATGACCTAGGACACATGCTTTATTTATTTTCAGATTAGAGTTAACAAACACTGGTTGCATTATATTTGTAGAATTAAATATAACTAGACAACTACTACTGCAGATATTAGTGGTTAAGCTGAAGTCTTCACTTCGAAAATAAATTTTGGTCACCACCATGACCTCGTTAACGGTTACAGTATATATGTGCAACACATGACCACGGATATGTTCCCTTTGTCATGCATGTAATCACAAGCCGGTCCTGTTCTTAATCATGACTTATCGCCGGGTTTGTAACTTCCGAAGCACCTGAGTTCACCCCCAGGTTTAATGAAGATCGTATTGCTCCATCTTTAGTTTGCCTGTGTATTATTTTGTAGATGGTTGTTTGTCCTTTTTTACTTTCTCTTATGTCAGATGTGTTGCCTGTCCTTGGAGTTACGAGTTCTGATTACCCCTTTAAAGCTGTTTTAGTTATCTTAGCTTTATAGGAAGGTAGGCGAAACTGTTATTTACAACTACCAATGCAATCAGCGCTTATCACCATTAAAGTTGTGTGTTCGAACCCCGTTCATGGCGAGGTGTACTCGATACAACATTATGTGATAAAGTTTGTCATTGACTTTCGACAGGTCGGTGGTTTTCTCCGATTTCCTCCACCAATAAAACTGACCGCCACGATAAAACTGAAATATTGTTTAAAGTGGCGTTACATACCATAAACCAAACCAAACCAAACCAACACTGTTAATAAACGAATATTTATAATGTGATGTAACAATATCCACAAACTAAGTCTAGTTTCAATTAATGTAGTGCATACGTGTACATATGTATGTATAAGAATAAAAACGTGAATACCTCTTATCAGGTACGCTCAAAATAGAAAGATTGGGAAGCCAAATAATTTAATGTTTTTGTAACAATAAAACCATAGGACCTAAAATCTAGATTCTTACACTAGTCTCATAGATGTATGAATTTGGTTTGTTAATCAACTTATTGTCCAAAAACTATAAAATTGGTATTTGTTGCATCTCCGATAATGGCACAGCATTAAGGAGAAGGAATGGTTGGCTCGGAATCAGGATAATGTGCCCGAATGGGGCGACATGTCGATCGGTGGACTGTTGTTTCAATGAGTTAGCACTATGAAAATACAACCAAGCGTGTTGGTCTTTTACAAAACTGACATCATCATCGTCATCTCGTTGAAAATAAACTAGTTCTTGCCATAATATACCTGAACAAATTGCTGAGTTGGAGTTAATCAACAATCACTTACTCAAGTAATTCAGTGAATATGTGTACATGTATAATAAACTATACTCTTACACTAGTCGCGGAAGTACATGGACATGATTTGTTAATCAATTTATTGTCCTATTTGGAGTGAGCATTATGCCGTCTGTACTTTGCCGAATACAATATTTGCATTTGAAATAATCCCTAATCTTCACATTTATTTTCAATTAAAGCATACATTATTTACGATAACTATAAATGCGCTGTGCTAATTAAATCCATAGAGAAGTTTACACATCAAATTGCAATCAAACGAATCGAAACGTAGTCAGTAAAATTGTTTATATAAACCTGTGATTTAGCTGTAAAATAAAAATAAAATGGTTGCTCATGTAGAGTGGTCATCATGTTCATAATTATGAGCTTGGACATGCCACAATCATTCAATGAATGTCAATTAATGAACACCTTTATACGTATTGGGAAATAGAATGAAATAGAGAATGGTCAGGCATCGTGGAAAATAATTTGTAATTGACAAAACCAATAAATTTCAGCAGCACGTTGCATTTTGACGTGGGTTTAAATGTAGGAATGTGGGTTTTGAGCACCATTTTCAATGATATTTCCGAAACGGCGATGCAATGGTGAACGTCCTCACATCGAATGTGGTAGGTCGTGGGTTTGAACCTCAGTCGATTAAAATCAAAGACTATTGAAATGGTATTTGCTACTTTTTCACCAAGCACGTAGCATTAGAGGAGTAAGGACAGAGGATGCTCAGCTAAGATTCAGGATAATGTTTCTGAGTTAAGCAACATGTCTACTCGTGGATTGTTGTTTAAGTAAGCTAGCACTATAAATCCCAACTATAAGTACGTTGGTCTAGTACAAAGCAGACATCATTATCATCTTATCGATCGTAGTTGGTTCTCATCTAGTCCGAGATTCCTCTGCCGTCCGACGGCTTTTTTAGACTTGCTGTAGCCGTGGGACGTCAGAGAGCTCTACATACGGAAAACAGCGGATTTGCCCTCCAACTCTGGGTCAGCACATTTCCACGTTTCGTGGCTATTTGATTTTATTTTCTATCAGAAACCCTTATATATATCGCTTCACCAATCATTTTTCTATTCATTCATAACCATCTTACCCCCAGAAAGTGGTGTTACACTCCATTACAGCACGATTTTCCCTTAGACCCTATGATTTCGTCATTTCACATCCATTTTGGAACATTTGTCACGTAACTTCGAGAAAAATACGATTACCGAAATGTATCAAGGGAGATGATTTGCATATAAACAAACAAACAAATATTTGTATTGCCAATCATAGGCGCCTGTTAAGGCAGAACAATTAACATAAAATTTAATACAGTTGATTAAATTGATTGGTAATGATTTTAACAGCAATAGTGAATTACAGATAACCATAAGAAAAAAAAATGATGTAGTACCTTGTCCAAAAAGGGGGGACGTAACACATGCTCTTTCCAAAGCCCGTTGGTAACACTCTACCATTTCATCTGTTCTTTCCAACACATTCTGTATTATTTCCTTCTGCTCTGCTTTGATCTGTAGATGGAACTGTTTGTCCTGTAGATTACGCTTAAATATATCGTCTTCCATGTGATTTAAATGTTGTTTACGTATGCAAATAATGCTCCAAATAATTTGGCACGCTGCATTACTTAGCTCCCATCATGCAATGCGTTGCTGTCATCATTCAGTTAGTATCGCGAGATCACGTTTGTAGATTCGAAAATGGAAGTCAAATGGCGGAATAATAGGATCTAAGGCACAATCGTGCTGTAATGGAGTGTAACACCACTTTCTGAGGGTAAGATGGTTATGAATGAATAGAAAAATGATTGGTGAAGTGATTTATATAAGGGTTTCTGATAGGAAATACAATCCGATAGCCACGAAACGTGGAAATGTGCCGACCCAGAGTTGGAGAGGCAAATCCACTTTTTTTCGTATGTAGAGCTCTCTGACGTCCCACGGCTACAGCAAGTCTAAAAAAGCCGTCGGACGGCAGAGGAATCTCGGACTAGTTCTCATCATGATTTACAAATTGCTCCGGGAGGAGTTGTACCCTGATTTTGAAGTATAAATTAGTGAGAGAAAACGTTCTAAGCCAATACGTATTTATCTGAGGGGACTTCGTGACCGCGATCGCATAGAAATTGTATTTGCATCGCTCTACAATTATTCCATATCGTAACAAAAGCTTTGAGTTAGTGTAACATATACAACAGCATGTGTCAACGATAAATGAAAAGTCGGTAATTTTTCCTTGTTTCTATGGCTTCGTTTAACCAAATAACACTTACGGAATATCTTCTCATTGTCATAACCGCAAAACCGTTCTTTCCTTATTCATGACTTCCAACCAGATATTTAACAAGAATAACATCACGGGTGACATCTGAGTGCAACTACGGTTTTTTGTGGGGTTCGTGTAGCTGAATCTTTAGTTTTCCATGCAGTGTATTGTATGTCATTTCTTTTGGCTCTGATATTGTCGATCATTCTTCGATTTACGCCTACTGATGGTGACCTCTTGGTATTTTCATAGTTTTGCAAATAACCAACCACCATGAAGTATTGTAAAAATCGGCGTTAAGCTCCCATTACCACGCATTGTTTACAACCTCCGCAATAAAATGGTATCCCTTTCTACATTGTATAGTGTAGTATTATGCAATTTATTCATTTTTCTCACTTTTATCGTCTCCTTGTTGTTTTAACCAACAAAACTTTAACACAGTTTTGAAACTGATATAATAGACTCTGATGGCATTAATGCATTTCTGATGGTTTGTTATTTTAATGGTTCGATAAGGTTGATTGTGTTGTATGTAAGCAAAATTAAAACACGCGTGTGAAATCAAAATGTTTATTATATTACATTGATGTGAAATCGATCTTTAACTTTTGTATTTTTGGAATCTTTCATCTCCAATATTTCTATGAAAAATTCTGAAAAGTATTTTTCTCCAAAGAAAATTATGTTAACATTGTTTTTAATAGTCCAGTTAAAGACATTGAACCTATAACGTTAGAATTCAATACAATACTCTAGTAGATACAATATTGACCCATAATATGATATAACAAAACCATTATCTGACATTGTTTTTTTCTCTCCAGATTGTTATAGCTACAGTATAGGATACATACCGTCATAAATAAATGATGAGTTTGATATATTTTCTGTTAGTCTATGATGCTGCATAGAGTTATATCGTTCTTTTTCTGTATCTGTTTTTAAGAAATATTTTAAAGAAAATGAAGACATTCTGAAATGCAGTCAATTTCGAAATTGTTAACCATTCATGCCAATGGTCTCGTCGATACGTTGTGGACAGATTACACCACCTTCTCCCCAAGAGACTTCATTCTTTGGTTTTCCACTATTTAGACATGAGCGTACCAGATAAAGGTGATTCCAGAAGCGTCTCGTGTGCACTAAATTTGATATATACGTATTTGTTGATCTACAATGACCTTTCATGAACAGTTGAATTTCATCAGTTCCGTTGTTTCTAAGGAGAAGGAATTTTTTTCATTTTTTCACATGGCCCTGTGTTAAACAAAACATCAAATGCGACCATCTTGGTTCTCCGATCTAAACAAAACACGTCTTAGTGATTTACCCATAATGTCTGTACATTTTAGGTTCCATCTACCAAACAGGTTCTGAAAACGGACCTTCAAATATTAATTTTCACTTCGAGTCCAAATTTTTGTATTACGATTATACATTATTTGCCATTGACAACAAAGCGACACCCAATGATCCGAGATGGTAAATTTAGGTTCCATAGTTTTGTAGGAGGGCTCATGTCTTAATTACGTTATTTGTGTTTGTTTGCGTATAGAGGTGTCCAAAACATATCGTTTTTGTTTGGTTTGTCTTCGTCTTGTGTACCCTATGTTGCCATTATTCTGGATTGTCCATTTTTGTTTGCCCCTTCAGTATTATCTAGCGTTTATTCAGTTACAATTGAGACCTTGGCTATTTGACATTGTGCAATATTGCCTTATATTAAAAAATACATGTTTAAAATATTTAAAATGTATATGTTAAATGGTGACAGACCATAAATTATACAATCCTGTAATGTTTCTCCTAAATGGTGGAGTGGAAGATGGGAGTATTCAAGTCCAACAGCTGCAGTGACAATAACGAAGAAAGCATTATTATGTCAAAGCCTCTTTTTTTAATGTATGTTGTTTAAAATAGATACTCTAAAATATTGCGTACTTGAATACCTATTATTTCTATTAATATAAGTGACTGAATTGTAGGTGTTTGTCGCGATTACAGGAATATAATTTCTATTATTTTCAGTGTTGAATTCAGTGTTCTGAATTGTAGGTCTTTTTCACGTATACAGGTATACAATTTCTATTATTTTCCGTGTTTAATTCAGGGTTCTGACGATGGTGACAACACGGTGAACAACCCAGACATATATAATGTAGAGGGAGACAATATGCTGTCGCCCGGTCATCAACAGGTTGCCGTTCGATCTACAACCCCTGACAACCGATAGTGCGTTGAAAATCTTTTTTTAATCCTGTTCTGTAATTATATTTTCTACGCCGGAAATTATTTTGTGTCTTCTGCAAAACAAAACATTTAAGTACTAGGAATCTTAGAGCAAAAAACAACCACCCTAGGGTTGACAACTTTCGATGTTCACCCCACGTGAGGGCAATGATTGTATATTATTTTCAGTGTTCAATTCAGGGTTTTTACCTGTAAGTCTTTACCACGAATACAGTATATATACAATTTCTATTATTAATAATGCTGCCTTAAGGACGCTGATTTCCATGTCCATATATAGAAGAAGGAAAAAGAAATTAAAAAAGACAATGACTTCTTCATATTATGATTGCTTACGCACACGCGTAGATTGCTGTTGTTTCCAGAACGGAACAAAAAGGCGTTCTTACAATGTATTTAATAGCTAACGTTGTAATCCAGGCAATTGGTTTATTATCAACATCTAAAGTGTGACAGTAGTAGGAAGCCATAACTACTAGTGTTACAAACCACATGCATTGATCATTTATTGAATACTCATAGAACAGTTTCATTCTATGAAGGCAGATCTTCTTATGATGGAAACAATACATACAATGTCGCATGTTTCTGTTGTGGGATAACATTGTCCATCTTTCTTTTTTTTCATAGTCAAAAATAGAGTACAGTACGTTGTAAAGACCTTCATTTTCAGCACCCTGAATTCAACACTGATATTAATAGAAATTGTATACCTGAATATGTGGTAAAGACCGGCAGTTCACTTCATTTAATTCAACACTGAATATTGTTAGAAAACGTTGTACATGTAAAGAACAGAGTGTTTAATCTTTAACTAAAACCCCTTAATCGGACCGCTGATAACAATAGAAAATAATGGGTTCGGGTTAGGGCTATGGCATTAAGCGCCTCTGTCAACAATATTTCAGTTATATCGTGACGGTCAGTATTATTGATGGAGGAAACCGGAGTAGCCGGAGAAAACAAACCAATCTGCCGCCAGTCACTGACAAACTTTATTCCATAATGTCGTATCGAGTACACCTCGCCTTAGCGGGCTTTGAACTCACAACGTTAGTGGTGATAAAATGTAAACTTACAAATGTATATGCGTGGTACTATTTAATATGGTATTACATTTACCTTCTTGTGTATTTTAAACTTTGACGATACTAAATTCGTTTTCTCTTTGTTTCTTAAAAAGTTGAAAAGTATTTTCATACCGTGTCATAGCAGTTTTTCTGATAATCTAGTTATCCCTGCTCAGCAATAAAACTGTAGCATTTTGGATAAAAGATTACGATTGCATATTTTTTCTTTAATTTGTAGCAGAAAATTGGAAATCATTATTTCGTTACCAGTAATAAAAAGGACTGAGCGGCTAATCCTACAAAGAAAATAATTGAACATTTGTTCAATAGAAATTGAAATATAAGAAGAAAGTAGTGTTATTACATCCAATTCAATATTATTAAACTCCAGGTAAACACTCCAGGTAAACATCTTTACAATTAAAATATTCTCAACTGAGAACATGACATGCATATGGGTACAGACTTTACATATTTGCGGAATACAAATAATCTCACTACAATTTTGATTTTAGATAATATGAATTTCAATTTATTCCTTGTGTTACTAATTCAAATTTCATTTATTTTTGTGTAGACAAAAACCAAAATATGTTTGTAATAGATACATTTGGGAAGGTACCCAAGAATTGTAATAATTCAAAATTTCATTAATTTGTGTTGGAAAAAAAAAACAAAATATGTTTGTAATAAATAAATTTGGGAAAGTGCCAAAGAATTGCTTAATTATCGTATTTTCGATTTTCCAATAGGTCATTGATTTCAAAAACATTTGATTTTTAATCAGGGATCTTTCTTCTATTCATTATTTATGGGATAATCATATATCTTCAAATTAAACTGTAACCTATTGTAACGGGAGAAACATTCACGCCTTACACTTTACTGATTCCAATAATCAATGGTATCAGGGAACGGAACTGATTGGATAACGGCACAGTTTGGATAACAAATCAAAAATCGTAAACCGCCTCCATGTAATTACTAAAGAAAGTGTCTGGATCAAATCTTTCTTTATATGACAGAGAAAGTCAGGAACGAATGAAGACAGGGTTAAATCGGAACTGAAAAAAGGTAGGATTATATGTAACGTATTTTCTATAACAGTTTTAAACTTGTAGTTCGGATAAAAGATATTCGTCGCCGGAACAAAAATGTACATAACCGAACTTTACAAATGCTTGAAAATAATCACTGATTTCTAACTAATCTAACTAAATGTAATTGAATAAAAATGCAGTATTAGACAATATAATTGATTCAATAATTTTAATCCGCTTAGTACACGTTTAAAGAAACACAAGCATGATTATTCTTTTCAGCTGATGTCAGTTTAAGTCATTGGAATATGAGTTATTTTTTTCTGTTGTTCTTTTAATAACTTTTTAAGTTAGTATGGCAAAGTATTAAACTATGTAAAATACATTTTTCAATTCCCTGGTGCTTTTGAAAGGGAACACCGAATTTCTTTTTAAAAAAAAAGTCTCCAAAATATATTTAAACTTACTTATTTGCTTGGTAACATATGAAACTGAAACTTCAGTAGTAGTTCTTGAAATAAATCGCAATGCTGCAAAGTTCAGAAAAAAGTGTTTTATTTCATTTCAAGATGGTCGTAAGAATAAGTTCGACTATTCAGTCGTATTCCGTTCAAAATTGATGCTGGATAAAAACGTAGATATTAAATTTGGTGAGCACAACGCGTTTCTGGAATAACAGTCACCAGGAACGAACAATCATCAGGTACGCTATAAGCCAACATATTTGAAAGCCGAATGATCTAAAAGTTTTTGTGAGTAAGAAAGGCAAAGGACCTAAACAAGGATATGTAAAATCGACTAGGGTCAGCTATGTATTAGTGGGGAGAACTTTGGTTTTGATACTAATTAAATGACTTAGGAACTGCAACTTTCGATAAAAGACATGTTTAATAAACCTTGTCAGCTAACAAAGTTGTTATATTTTTGGTACACCTCTGGATTTATATTTTGAATCTTTTTCTAACTTTCTTTTATTAACGTCGGTATGAAGCGCGTTAAAAGTTAGGTCTACTTTAACTCCAATACTTTTTATTGAAATACCTGTTCCAACCCTAGAAAGTGCGTGGTGATGTATATGTGTGTGTAAGGGTTATCGAGTTTGCCTCTTCCAACGATTTTGCTGTTGGATTTTGTATCTGTTCCGGCAGTATTTATTATTATATTACCCACTTTATGTGTATACATATCTTTGGAAGACATTCCCAATATAACGGTTTAATTATTAGTCCAATTGTTACAAATTGGATATATACGTTATCATATATATGTAGATAAATATAAAAATGTCTAATATGACAGGTCATTTTCGTGGTTCTTATACCACGTGATTACAGAATGTGTTTTCTTCTCCGATTTCAATGTAAGTCATCTCAATTCTAAAAAACAAAAACAATGCTTGTGTAATTTCCGTAACTTTATATGATTAAATCTTTATCCGACAGGAAATTTCATATTATATCATATATATAATAACTAAAACAAAGACGGATATGATATCCGGATATAATTATATATGATAAAAACCTAATATCAGGTATCCTGTCTGGATGTATTGTAATTTTAGCATACACCTTTGACAAGCTTTGTGTTTTATGTTAGTGATAGGCTAAACAATATAGGTAGCAGTGTATATTTCAAACAGAATATGATACTTTAACAAAACACAACTTAGGATTTAGAGTACATTTGTAGGTGTACTCGATACAACATTATACGGTCAAGTTTGTTCGACACTAACTGACAGTCGGCGTTTTCTTCCGTCTTATCCAAAACAATTGTTTTGTAAATGAAACATAGGGGACGTTAAACAGCAATTATGATCTATATTAATCAAACAATGAGGATTATCCCCCCAAAAAAACCCATTAATATTTGAATTTCTGTAAAATATTTATTAGATTTAATGTCATCTCAAATATAATAGGAGAATGATTAGTCGCGAATGGCAAGTTTTCGTATTCTTGTGTTAGCTGGTAATACACTGATATCAATTGCTATTCCGTTAATCTATGAATTCGTGGGTCGAGTGGATTCAAGATATCACGCAACTTTGATATCCATAATTAATAGTAATATCTTCACAGTAATTTAGGAAGTTTTATTTTCAAAAAGTCTGAAATTGTATTTACTATGCAGGGTGCAGGGTGGTTGTATGATAAGGTATATGTCCCAGTATTGTTACTGTAATGTTAGTGGTACCTTTTTGTGGTCAGGGAATTATCATTGTCAAGAATTATTATATAGAGGTTCGCTTTGTTGATATTTGTGAAATTGTTGACCATCACCAAACGAAGAATATTATTCTGTCTTTCGAGAATTTATTAAAGTTTTAAGCCATCTAACAGCATTGACATGCCTTAGATCCCCGTTGAAGACAACTGGTTACTAGTCAGATAAAGTGTGTACGGTTTTGAACCTCCAATCAGTCTGGTAGTCATTATATAGCTGAAGAATTGCAAAACGGGACGGTAATCTTCAATAACCCAAACCCAATGCCCATGCATATATGATAACATTACACCTTTGTAGCTCTGTGTCAACCTTTACAAATTAGCATTACAGAAATCTGATCACAATTTTAATTCTAGTACCTTATTTTTGTATTACTATTAAATTCAATTAAATAACAAAACGAAAAATAGAATTTCGGTCAATTTTAATGCCTAATGAATACAAATTTAAAAATAGAATTTGTTCTTTATTACAAAAATATGATACTTTTAACTAGTATCATAAAAAAAGACAGTATGTTCTGATATAAATCAGGAGAAACTCGATAAAATTAATGTGTTTTAATATTTAGAGTCTGGACTAATCATTAGATGGTTTTCATACACTTTAACTGACTAAAAATGTGATGAACTGAAATACGAGTCCAAACTTTCCGTATCTGTCGGAAATAGTGCCTAGGATATTGACCTTACTTAGGTGACTTAAGTGACATAAGTCGCTAAATATACAAATTAATAGGGATATAAACACAAACGTCAAGCAAATCAAAAGCTTGGACAACACACAAATCCTCATGCCGATCCGGAAACATTTAATTGTGCTTTGTACTGCTTTTTTTTTATCAAAATGTACAGTTCCGAAATAATGTAATTATTAATAATACTAAGGTTTTCGTCCCTCATGGATAGGTGACCCCAGCCGACTTTGACTATACTTGTTTAGGCCCTTTGTTTTTCTTGCTCCCAAAGAATTTAAATTATTTGGCTTTGCTATCTTTTGATTATGCTGTATTCGTTGTTACATCATTGGCTAAAGTTTATTTCCTTTGCCGTACTAAAAGATCATCTTTTTCTTCTCCTGTCATCGAGGAGGTCTTATGAACTTAACCTCATTTAAGAGGTCACCTGTCTTAAAAGACCACTTTTCCTGTAATCAGTTAATGTAGCTCGATATATTGTTTAGCGATCGATGTCGTTGTGAATATTATCTTCGACAGGAATAATCGCACAATCGACTATAAAAATATCCAATTTTGCATGAATATACAACATTTGTTAATTGTTTACAAATATTCAAAATCTATTGATTAAATAATTAGATGACGTAGGAGGCGCATCGTATATATCTCATCGATGAAGATAATTGAATTTTCGATCAGTTATTGTAGACACAATGGACGCTGAAAACATCAGAACTCGACGGACTGTTTGTACATTGATACTAAATACTAATATTGTCATGAGATTTACACGCCTTTTTGACGTCATCGCGTATAGAAATTAACAACACGTAAATAAAAATACAAACAACCCCCATATAGACCTAGGAATACCATGACCCCTAATTAAAACATAGATGTCAAGTTAAGTGCACACGACACATTTCTGGAATAGCCTTCATCAGGTACGTTCAAAATCGAAAGATTGGAAAGCCAAATAATTTAAAGTTGTTAGAGCAATAAAACCAAACGGCCTAAGCAGGTATGTTGTTAAAAGTAAAAAATGGGTTTCAAAATGTAAAACTTTAAAAACACAAATCAGTCATACTGTCATGACAACACTGAAGCTTTAGATAACATACTTTTGGTGAGGTTCATGACATTTTGTCCTTCTGATTTTGACCATTGCATTGTCTGTCATCACTGCTTCTGATTACCTCTTTGGTATCAATGTCAAAAATATTATTTTATCAATGTGTGACGTCAAATTGTTTTTGACATTTACTTCACTGAATTTGGTACTGCTTTGACAACTAATTTACAGCCGGAACCTTTGAGCCGTAATGAAAGCGGGAGGTTTGGCGCTTTAAAATCTGATTCAACCCACCATTTCTTTAGAAATGCCTGTACCAAGTCAGGGTCATTACGGTTTTCACAGTTTTCCGGTTGTTGACTGATTTTGTCTGTTTATATACTTATGAGTTTTGACTTTCCCTTTGTAAGATTGTTCGGAGTTCGGTAATTTTGTTATTACCCTTACCTTCAAACTTGTTATTGACGTGTTATTATTAAAACAAATGTCTTGTGTTTAATTCAGAAAAACACATATGTTCTATGTTCAACACTAAATGGTTTGATTAAAAACACATTCCTGGTTGTATATATTACAAAAAGCAAAAAGCAGTTCAGCACTTTATCTAAAACGCAGTGTTTTCATTCAAAAACTCATTTATGTTTTTATAGTGTTCTGTTTTGAAATATAAGTTTCACGGAAATCACAAATAATATAACAATAACAAAATAATTGATAATTAAACATTTTTTTCCTCTTGTGAAAAGTTTTGATTCGCTGATATAGCGAGAATTGTGGGAACATTTAATGTCACGATTGCTATTGGCTCAGTGACAACGTGTGTGACATGTTTGTTTGTTTTGTGATATTGTTGGTTTTATTTGACCTCCTCCTCATCCAATGTAGATATCGATTGTGCACTACACAAGTAAGTATCCAATCTCACAATCGTGATTTCTAGTAACGATGTTAATATCCTGGGTGATCTTTATGACGTCATGTATTTATCATGTGTTTTTATCTAATTTAAAGCCAATTGGATACAAACGCTTCGTCATTCCTTATAAGGCTATACGATATTTAACAATCAGTCCAATTAACGATCCCTTTGAAAATTAGAGTAATACTGAAGTAATTAAATATTATTATCACTTATATTCCAAACAGAATTATTAATACAGTATATTATAAATAGCAAAAATCACACCACAACTATTTCCATAGTATATCACACCATATAAATACGTGCACACTGCGTTGGAGTGGTACAGATGTACTTAAGCAACTGCTGAAATAACAGGTAAGTAAAACTTCTATCTATGAAATAATTGTAATTCATATTCTTAGAAAAAAAAGGATAATTGACGTTTGCACTGATTGCGAAAAAAAAAGTTGTTGTAAGACTTGTTTATGCAAAAAACAAACGTTTGGAAAAAGGTAAACTGCCGTGTAGGCGTTTTTTGTCTCGAGCAGATTGGTATAAAAATAACAAATGTCTTTGACATTTTAGAAAAAAACAACATTTGAAAAAGACCTTGGTGTAGGCCTTTAAGAGAAAAACGTTTGGAGGAATACAAACTTTGTAGCATGTATTTTCCTATGATCTTTTTAGGAAAAACAACATTTGAAAAAAACCTTGGTGTAGGCCTTTAAGAAAAAAACGTTTGCAGGAATAAAGACTTTGTAGCATGTATTTTGCTATGATCTTGGAACAATACGATATAAAACAAATGATGCATAAACGTGCGAAAAATTTAAAATTTCGGAGCAGGCATTACGTTTTATCGTTTGGAGAAATGAACACTTTTGAGAATTTTTATATAAACGTTTGTGAAAAAACAAATGTTGTTGACCTCTTGAAAAAAAAGTTTGGAAAACGATGTGTGTATAGGCCGCTTGGTCTTTCTTCGATTTACGGCTTTTTATTACCCCTTTGGTATCTTCAAACCTTTTATACCTAATAAAACATATCTTAACAAAACTGACATCTGATATATGTTCATTAAATATTATGCATATGTGTATAATCCAAGAAAAAGGTAAAAACAAATAATAAAATGCACATTACAATTTAATTACGTATAACAATGTCCCGCTAGTGTAATCAGTAGTGCATAATTGGCATAGGTATGGGTACACACTGTGCTCATTCAATAAAAGACTGACGTTTGTTTTGTTTTATTTTTGTCATGACTCGGACTTTACCTAATCCTATGCCAAGACATATTTTTTTATCAATATACAGTGAAGTATAATAATACAGGATACACATCTGCAAATTATATATACATATTATCACATACAGATGCTGGTTCTAAATCCCTGAAATAGATTAAACTGTTGTAAATCTCATTTCATGTTTGATTCAACTAAAATGTTATTGATTCCAGAAACTATTTTATTTCAAAGAAGAAAAGATTTAAGATACCTAAGAGTAATAATCAGAGGCCTTAGATAAATGGGTGGGTTATGGTGTTTAGCGCCACTTTCAACAATATTTCAGTTATATCATGGCGGTCAGTTCTATTGGTTCCTGACATCGAAGCAGGATAGACAGTACAATCGCCGAAATGTAGTATACGGTCAATGATTTTTTTTCTATCTTCACAATATCATTTCTCTGTCTTCTTCTTTTCCTGAACCTATCGTCTTTTTCAAATGAATTCATTTGCATATCAGTTTGAAATAAATGAATAATTCAATCTCAATGTATTTGTATATGAATATTAAAATGAATCAATAATTATAGTGATAAATTCGTGGAATAGCAAAAAAGGGAAAACAAACTATCTAGAAAAGATTTTCTAAGAAAGGTTTGAAAAAATAAACTTAATCGATATACGGAATTGTATCTAAACCTGTAATAGTATATATGTATATATATATCTGATTTGTCATGTGCATAAAACAACAGCACAAATGTGGAACTCGTTCGTCTTCTTATTAAGCGTCTCTTGTTTTCTGAACACGATTTCTATCCATTCAAACTATAATTATTTGGGTTTATCATGACAATTTTCATAGGCTAATATTCTATCTGGATGAAGAGATCAAGGTTGAAGCTAACAATAAGAAAATTAATGTTTCAGTCAACATATCGCCAGCTTCATGAAAGTCAACAAAAATATAACTTTGTGGTTTTCCTTGTCTTGTTTAGAAGATCATATCCGTTTGAACTTTGTTGAACTGAATTATGATAGCTGTCGAACAGTGTGTTTGTTTTTATGACACAATGTATTATCATTCCTGTCAATTAAAGCTTTACTATAAGGTGAAATGCAGTCCGTGAACTAAAACGTGCATTTTCCGATTACATGGTCACCAATTAAAATTTCTATCACGTTCATGACTCTTTCCTCTGTCCCCGACAATATGTGTCCTAACCTGGTTACGAGTGTATTATAAGAAAGATGAACTACTTACTCTTAGCGAGCACTTGAGTTGACCCCTGGTTTTTTGTAGGATCTGTGTTGTTTATCATTTTAGTTTTATGTGTTTTTTGTATTGTGCCTAATGATGCATGTCTCTCTGGATTTTCCATTCTGTATTGCCCATTAAGTTTTCTCTAACGGTTATCTTAAATAATATACGTAATTGTTGTTGAGTATTTCTTTTTTCTTTTTCTGATTTTAACAATGATTTAACCATGCACACAAACATATGTTATGTCAATGCAGCACATATCATGCAAGTTTGGAATATATAATTCAATATTATATTTTCCAAGTTAAATGGTCGGATATCACTAATTCCGGTGTGACTACCATGCCATACGCATACGTGTATACGTTTTAAGCCCTTAAAATATGTCATCTATTATATTGTATTAAAACATTATTCACGTTTCCCCCTATGTTCTTTATTCAACCTGTCTTGTTAAATGTCTTACGTATTTTTTTTCTGACGTGAAGCAATACAATATTATAGTCGTTGAAAACTAAATTCAATTTGCAGGATTAAAATTTCAACAATTATCAGCCAAAAAGGAAAGTGTATACTTTTTGTATGTAACAGTTGTTTGTCTGTCCTTCTTCGATTTAAGGATTCTGATTACCCTTTTAAATTTGGTATCTTCAAGCCATTGTGTTGTCTGTACTTCTTCGATTTAAGGATTATGATTACCCTTTTAAATTTGGTATCTTCAAGCCATTGTGTTGTCTGTACTTCTTCGATTTAAGGATTATGATTACCCTTTTAAATTTGGTATCTTCAAGCCATTGTGTTGTCTGTACTTCTTCGATTTAAAGATTCTGATTACCCTTTTAAATTTGGTATCTTCAAGCCATTGTGTTGTCTGTACTTCTTCGATTTAAGGATTATGATTACCCTTTTAAATTTGGTATCTTCAAGCCATTGTGTTGTCTGTACTTCTTCGATTTAAGGATTATGATTACCCTTTTAAATTTGGTATCTTCAAGCCATTGTGTTGTCTGTACTTCTTCGATTTAAGGATTATGATTACCCTTTTAAATTTGGTATCTTCAAGCCATTGTGTTGTCTGTACTTCTTCGATTTAAGGATTATGATTACCCCTTTGGTATATTCAAACTCTTCTTGTACAGTAATGATTCGAACCTTACGACAGGGATAACATATTCACAACGTGAATGCATACTGCTTCTCAAATCTACTCAATTGTGGCATAAAGTCTATTTTAAAGAGATCAAGGTAAAATATCAATTAGATATCTACGTTTTATTATATGGAACAATGTAAATATTAGCTTTATTGACACAAGTAGTTGCAGTAATGCAGTAAAGAGAGTTGTGAAATATCAGTTTTACATGATTTTAAAGAAATAATGTATTGAATAGAGCTAAACGGTAACTAATTGGAATCAACAGCATGTTGAAATTAAATCTTTAAAAGGGGGAAAGAAGGGGAAATAACGGCAATAAATTGGAATCAACAGCATGTTGAAATTAAATCTTTAAAAGGGGGAAATATGGGGAAATAACGGGAATAAATTGGAATCAACAGCATGTTAAATTAAATCCTTAAAAGGGGGAAATAAGGGGAAATAACGGCAATAAATTGGAATCAACAGCATGCTGAAATTAAATCTTTAAAAGGGGGAAATAAGGGGAAATGACTGTTTGGTTGATGAGACGAGTTTTGTTGCTGGAGATAAACGCTTTATATTAATAAAGGAAAATAACATTGATAAATGCTAACGTTTGCTTTCTGAATTATAGTATATTATAGGTAGCAATTGCCATTAACGTACATTTCGAATGTTTCCTGGTAAGATGGAAGTAATGAAATTATATTTAATTTTCCATTGAAAGAAAACTCACTCCTACACAGGCGAATAAAAAAGCGTGGAATTCCATTTGGTTTTGGTCATAAAAACAAATGATTTCAGGAGTTAGGTGTTTCCCAATGTAGTATCCCACATGTTAATGCTTTTGGTTTGAATGTTTATTTGTCGGGTTACCCTGTTTCCTTTTCCCTCTTTCTTTTATTTTGTGTTTGAGTGGGGTTGTGATATCCATGTGTCTGTCAACACAAGAGATATTTTTAACAAAGGATCTAATGGGCGGTGTAAAAATGTCTTATATATAGAAATAACCATCCAGATTAAATCCAAATAACACATGTATAAACATTTGATGATTATGTCAAAAAGTTGTGTTTATGAAAATTATCAGAATTCTAAGATAGCGGCTATCGCAGGACATTTTAATGTTATGACTTACGAGGAAAATGTTTTAAAGTGCATATGCAAATTATTTCAGTGTTATTTTTGTTTTGTTTTTTATTTTATTAATAAACCGCTATCATAGAACACAGTTTTAACATATAAATTTAGCTTTAAAATGTTTGTAACTCCTTTTTGGTTCCACTTGAAAATTTAAAAGTACGCATGGAATGATTGATTATTTGATAGCCAATTAATTATATAATATTATAAAAAAATATTTACAAGCCTACATTCTCAAATTACTTTACAGGGTATACATTGGGTTCGCATAATAAATATTTTGCAATTAGGTAATAAATTGTGATAAATTATAGGGTTTCTGGTGACATATAAATCTACAAAAATTTATATATTATTACAGTCATTAAAACATTTGTCAGAAACATTCGATTTAATGGCAGTCAATCACATGGTTATGACATCAACTGTGAAAGATCGAAATTGTATTGACAACTTTTGAAATGAGCATACATCGGAAATATGTTTATAATTAATTATTGTCAAGAACACTTTCAAATGACACGACAAACTGTTTCAGTGGCACCCGACAAATAGCTTGCTCTTACACAATGTGCCCCTGATTAATAATCGGATGAGATACAAAAAATCAAATCAGAGTTTCGGAGTTGTGATGAATAATAAACTGATAAGGTACAAAATCGAATCATAGTTTCAGAGTTTTTTTTAATAATAATGCTATAAGATACAAAACTGAATCAGAGGTTCAGAGTTCAGTGAATAATAATCTGATAAGATAACAAGCCGAATCCGAGTTTTATTTAGTGAGTGAACGATGGTTTGTAGACGCCAAAATATCAGTTTTGTATTATGGCGAGAACATGTTACTTTTCATTGATATTACGATGATGTATGTCCACTTTGTACTCTACCACAGATTTAGCTGGGTTTTAATATTGTTACATGTAGTTTACTACAACAACAGTCCACAGCTGGTCATTTCGCTCTCCTACCTCAGTATCGTGAATCCGAACTAACCAGTCTTCTTGTTACTCCTCAATGTTTCGCGCGTTACAGAGAAGCAGTAAATAAGAATTTCATAGTCTCTGGCAGGCCAAGCCGAAAATAGAGACCACGATTTACTGTACTCATAGCGTACACGCTAACCAGGGCACTACCGAAGCTGTTGTTTCCTATGTATGAAATAGATCTGCAATGGTATAAAATTGTTCTTTATAGAGGGTAATATAAGTCCTTTAATGTTTGTATTTTCTCGTTTCCCTAGTTATAAATCAAGAAAACATGTATGTGCTAAATTAAGCATGCATTAATGCTAAATTGCTATATTGAGGAGACAAGGAATACATTTACTCACACACCCCTTTTTTCCCCTACTAGAAATTACTGAAAATTTCTTTTATTTAAATCAAAATAGCAATATGTGTAAGCAATTTCTATATGAGTTTGCATATTATATTTCTGTTCAATTACAAAGCACAATTGATAGCACGATTTGTCCACTTTTTTCTTCAGAACATATCTTGCTTAAAAAAATGCAATTATCTTGATGTTCGATTTTCAACTTATACTAATATACTTAAGACTGGATTTAATTAAAAGTTTATTATCCTCAACACTATTGCCACATCACATCTGTCCTTTGTGAAGCGCTTGGTATATTTAATGGCCATTTGAATGTGTAGTTTTTACGACATTACGTCAAGCTAAACGCTTCTTCAACGCTCGACTGTATTGTAGTGACAATTGTATTCGTTTGATGTAGATATGCATTTCATATTGTAAGATTTTGTAATTCTCTAGGATTTGTGACCTAAATATGCCCTAAATATAGTTCTGAAATTAAATTATTATCATTTTGCTTCTATTTTGTGGTGTACTAGTGTTAATCTTCTTTACCATATTGTGTTTTTTTTGTAATATATGCTCGCCTCCAGAGTAGGAAATCGGGGGTCAAACCAAGCACTATTAAACTGTTAGTTCAGGCTTCTGCTTTAAACACACGAAATTAAGGAGTAAGAGGGAAGACTGATTAGCTCGAAAACGGAATAATGTGTCCCAGTTGTGGCAGTCAGCTGACATTATACAAATCCAGCTAAGTGTATTAATTTTAGTACAAAGATGACATAATTGTAATTGCCTTCATCAGGTATGTTCAAAATCGACAGATTGGAAAAGTGTTTGGGTGCAATAAAACCAAATGACCTAAACAGGTAACGATGTTCTAATTATTCTCACCTTTCACCTGTGAACATTATAAGATATATTTTCAGAAAATGCGCATAGATATATTCCAGAGTACCTGTATGACTGTCCCAATATGTGGAGGCGACTATCTAAGAGATAAGATGACGATGTCATATCCATGCTAATTTTATATCGAAATATAGACGAAGGTTTTATTACCGAATAAACACTGATTTATGATCAATGGAATCTTATATATTTCATTGAATATCAAATGAAAAACACTTTTAATACACAATAAATTGCACTATGCGCATTCAATTTGCCATAAAAGGACAATTGGGTATAATAAACGAACTGATTTTAGTATTCTTGATCTTTTTATATCAAACTCCCCCACTTTCTTCGATTGAATGGTTGTCAGTTGTATTACCGTGGAGCGGGAAATTGTTCATTCATAATCTGGACGAGAACAATATGCAAATATGAGTACGAATAGGACAGCAACAATTGTTGGTCGCTACTGGAATGTATGGAGTGTTAGGTAAATACGAAAATTTCAGCTTTTTGTAGCATGTACAATGTGCCTATCTAATCTTTGTCCAAATCTAAAACAGAAACTTAACGCTCAAAGTGCGTATTAATCACCAATCTCACTACTAACTATGGTCATCGATCAGGTTTTCGTAATATACAACGACAAGCTCCACCCCGATATCCGCAAAATGGGATCGCACTGGGCAGCTCTGTCATAACTTGTGATATTACGTCATATGTAGATAACGTGACATTTTTTGAATACGTCATATGTAGATAACGTGACATTTTTTGAATACGTCATATGTAGATAACGTAACATTTTTTTAATACGTCATATGTAAATAACGTGACTTTTTTTGAATACGTCATATGTAGATAACGTGACATTTTTTGAAACTGTGATTTTCCTTCTGATATCGATACTCTGAGATCATCGTAACCTCTGATATGTTTTCCTATATGAATATTCCAAAATTGTCGTATCGCAATCTGTACTAATAATTAGTGTTGTTTGTAAACAGATACCATCAAACTCTTAATTTTACACATGCCAAGCTTGCATTTTTCTTGATTTTCTCTGACATGAAATAAGGATGTGCTTTCCGTTATAAAGTAATGTCATTGTTTATAATGTAACATAACCTTGTTTAGAACGTATTTAATCCACGTTGATCATTTATCTTGTATCTGTAAATGATTTCCCCCACGACAAGCACGATATCAAGTCAATGTAATGAATATTGAAGCTTAAAATGAAACGGATTATTAATTTAAAGTTTGTATCAAGCTATTAAGTTTTAATTAATATATACTATTTTAGTATTACGGATTTTATTGGAGATGTTCAGGAATATATGAGCGATATGTGTGTATGTAAGATAATAGCTATACTATTATATCGAGTGTTTATTGACATTTATATAACCAAATCGGGGTCAGTTCTTAAAATTTCTTTAATTATACCAAAATAGATTTTCATTTTGGGGAGAATTAATTTCGAATACACTACAATTAATCGACAAGAGAAGAAAATTACAAGCATTTAGATAATGCTTGGATGAACATGGTCGTCAATATATTACAATATCACAAGTGTTAAAGTAACAGAGACCCTTCCGGAGCACCTGAGTGCATTACTTTTTAGAGAGGTTCGTGTTGCACAAACGTTAGTTTTCTGTGTAGTGTTTTGTCGACTATTGTTTTGTCTTTTTTTTCCTTTAACCATTGTATTCTATGTTTTCTCCCAATGACGGCTTCTGATTACCCCTTTGGTATCTCGAAACCCTTTTCTACACTAAGAGGAGAACATTCACGCTTAATTGTTAGCATCAGACTCACGTATGTGGGATACAAATGAACTTTAGTATAGTGTATTTTCATTCAATTAGAATCAAATGAAACTTGTCGCAGTCTGTTTGAGCTGCAGTGAATTATGTTTACTGAACATGCTGCTATCATCAGATCAATTTCAGAGATTCCAGTGCAATCAAGATATTTTAAATTAAACTTTTATAACCTTAAACTATCACATTTGCAAGGAAATGAGATTTCTTTAGAAAATTGCTAATGAAAGGTTACATTCGAAAAAGTCAAACGATTTTGACCAGTAGCTAATAATATTATCTGTTGGAATCAAGAAGCATTACTATAAAGGACCATTTGTACAATTTACAACCTAAAACGAAATATCTATTAATCAGTCATTCATTCTATTGGTAATTTAGCCTACACCATAATAATTTACCATGGAATGTTGAACTGTCTCGGAGACACTTTCTTCCCATCTTATCTATTAATCATGCAGGTTTTCATTTGCTGAGAATACATTTCTATACATGTAGCACTCACTCAGTAAGATAGAAAAATATAAAGTATTGTAAGTTAAAGACCATGTATCCTGAGAGTACGTTTAGTGATTTTCAATAAAACATTGTGTTTATAGTAGCTAATGATTCGAACTGATGATTAATAAATTGGACTTTATTTTATTATGCACAATAAAATAACAAAATGAGTATTATTGGTAAGTGTAACTTTAAGATCGATCTTTAGGGAATACATATTTATAGGAAATCTTAATACGCGTGTATCAAGGGTGATTAGTGGGATCTTATTATTACACGTGATATTGAATTAGATTCTACATTACTGTTCCGTGTCTTCTGTGACTTTTTAACTTCTATACAAATGTAGCTATCTTTAATTTCTTGAGATATAAAATCAAAATTTTAATCTGAAACAAATTCGGTGATCATAAAATTGTTCTTTGTTTGTTGTTGTTTTGTTTTTGTTTTGTTTTTGTTTTTTTTTTCACCAGAAGTTAGCAATAGTCATCATACTAATCGTCGTATTAATAAACACCACGACGTCTTAATTCGGATTGGTTTGTCTTTATACCGACTTACACAAAATCAAGCGGCACATTTTTAAGTCACATAAACATTTATTGTGCGATGACATAAAGCATTTGACACGCAAATCTACTTTTCTAGGAAAGAATATTTTAAAAAATTATTTGGCTTTTCAATCTTTCGATTGCGAGTTCCTCATGAATTTTATTTCAGAAACCCATAAATACACGCTAAAGTAATTATAATAAATATTGAAAAATGGAACAACAAAAATATTAAAAATAAATTTAAAGAATAAATAAATAAATAAATAAATAAATAAATAAATAAATAAATAAATAAATAAATAAATAAATAAATAAATAAATAAAAATAAAAATCTAAAAAAAAAACAAAAAACATAAAAGTAAGTAAAATAATAATAACAAAATAACAAAAAATAATAATAACAAAAACAAACCGAAAACAAAACCACTTACGTCAACATAACCTAATATACAACAAATTATTTAGATGTAAACAAACCCCAATGAACATACAATTTTGAATACTCAATATTATACAATATCTATATGGTCCGTAGACTCATTCATTTTCTACGTATTATTGCTCAGGACTGTAATTTGTTGTTTTAATGAAATTCCATTCTCTTGTTATCACGCCCAGTGTTTCTTTAGATTACATTTTATCATCTTGTGAGGATAAAATCTAGAAGTGTTGTAGGATTCCTTATTTAATGTTTCCTTTGGATCAAAACTAAACCCTCTTTTGTATGTATTGTCGTGCACAATAATTTCATTTCTGATTAAATGAAATAATCATCTTTTGCATTTTGAGGTTCAGCTTAAAATTTAATCAGTTTTTCATGTTTTTTTCTCTCTAGATTTGCTAAGAATGAAGTGTCTTAGAAGTACACATGTTAATCCATCTCTTATGAATCTTTTGGAGTAGGTTACCAGTAGATGAAATCGCTATTATCAAATCATCACCGTATTTTGCCATGGGAATGAATTTATTTTCGTTAAACAGCCTCTTATGGGAGCGTTCAACAAGTCCAAAACAAATTACTTGATCAACTGGTTGTCACTTTGTCGCTTTATCGAGATTTAATTGACAAATCAATTGATATAAAAGCTTGTAGAATTGTTCCAAACTGAATGAAACTGAGGAGGACGTCTCATTAAATTATATTGATATACCTCCCAGCATCTTATCTTCAGATGAAATGTAAATCCAATCTGAACTTTTGCTAAGGTCTATTAAGGGCCTTGTTCACACCCCATTATATACAGAATATACTTGCTGTGAGAAATGCTATAAGTCATATTCCTCATTCACGTTGTACTGTTGTAACGTCAAGAGATGATCGTCTCGTTACTGCGGAGTCATGTCTCTTTAGTGGTAATTATTGCAATTATCACCCGTTATACTATCACACCCCGTTTTCCATGCTTTAATTAATTAGCTTAATCAATTAATAATTGACTTTTTTCTGCATTTGTGTCCGTTCTGCATGACTGGCTGTTGATCTAGCAAATTATGTTAAATCTATTTTTCTCTGTATGCGATAAGAAAATCTATATTTCACCTATTTTGTCTATTTCATATTTTATCGAGTTTCATTTCACTTAATCGTAATTTACTATTTAGTTCACTTCCAGTAACTTCCAAATTTAATATACCACAGAAAGAATTACCATCCACGAAATATTTACAATAATATCAAATTGCATTTGTCAAAATGGTCTATTTCAGTTGTATTTCTATTAGAAGAATTCACCGAGAACATTTCCTAGCTAACTTAAGATAAATGCTATCAGATATGTCATGTATATCAACACATTACTTCCTTGTTGGGATGAGGGGAGGGGTGGCTGTTCTGTTGATCTTCTTTACGTCAAGCGGATGTCAACGCTTTGATATACGATTCCGCTGAAAATTGCTTACTCCTTTATATACATATTGATTGCGGTCGTCACCTTGTATGTATGACTGCACCGTTCATAAAGCGTGATTGAATGTATAAAGCTACCCAAATACACCAAAATGCGCCAAAGGTAAATGTATACGCTTTTACATGTATTCTATAAGAGACAGTGTTTTTGTTAACAGCAGGTACATATTCAGCTATGTATATGTCCAGGATTTCTGTAAGACAACAATGTCTGCTTCGTCCTTTTCTCCAGTTTAGTCTGAGTGAATTTGATGCTCTTACTTAATATTAAGCTGTCCAACACTCTTTCCAAGAGACGATCAAAATCTCTCTGCTACTTGCTGTCATTGTTGTTGGCCATTGAAATTTGTATATTTTGAAGAATTTAACATATTTTTTTCCTTTTCATATCTTTATATAGAAAATACAATTGCGTGTTACGGGTATTGATTTGTCCTCTGTCCACGATTTTCATATATGGTTTTGGAACTGTTTCGATAGTATTGCATTTGTTTTCTCTTTAATTAGGCATACCACAAGTCACAATCAGTAAAGTATTTAATCTTGATTTGTCCTAGAAAATACACTCGTCTGTGCAATAACACAGATTAGTTATAATTCCCTTCTTGAAAAGGCGTTGATGAAAAGAAAGCTGCGTGTGAATAGTGATTGTCAAAATATTTCACCTACAACACGTACAACGTGTATTGCTATTCTGGGTTTTATAAACATTTGCTAACTAAAGGATAATGTATATTTAGCTGATAAACTTGTATACTGTATGTCAGATGTTATCTGTCTTTATACGTGTGACATAATGAATTAAATACCCTCGAGATTCTAACTGTAACGAGAAGACAAGACTTAGAGTCTCCTTCATAATTATTCAATCAGATTACAGTGCATTATTATATAATTTTGTACTATTTTTTAACTATATATAGATTTGTCTTGTCGGGTCACGTGATCGTTAATTGTTAATTTTCGTTTATAAAAGTAAATTAAGATAGTGATAATTATCCATCGCATTAGCTTTTCTTCTTGGTATAGATTTAAAGATGTATAATACTCTCTTATATCCCACGATGCTATTAACTGTTTAATATAAGGAAATACTCTTACAACACTAAAGTGTAAAGAGGCTAGTAAAAAATGATGATCCGTAATGTAAAGATCGTTTTCAGAAATGTTTCATATGCATATACATGAACGCCTAGACCACCACGATATACCTGTAACATCATTGAAAGTGGTGTTAAACACCATAACCCACGAACGCCTAAATATACCTGGTTCAGGTGAAATATATACCTAAACGTTACCATTTAAGTGAATATATAATGAATTTATGTCCTCAATCTATCAGCGAATGAATCGTAAAGAAAGTCAAAATGACTAAAACGTGTTCTTTTTATAAGAGTCTATAAAATGACACATTTTACCATTATTATTCAGCTTATATCAAAACCACATTTAACTAGTTTAACCCCACCACTACCTTGTATTGAAGTGCCCGTATCAAACCAGGAACATGTGTGGTCGTGTATTTGTGTATTAGTGCTATTGATTTTAAGATTTACGGACTCTTATTACCCCTTTGATATCTTCAAACTCTTCTAGTATTGAATTTGTGACAGTGTTAGATATTTGTTTTGTCTTTAAGTTTAGTCGAAATATATCCAAACCACATTTATCTATGTTTGTATGTGTTCTACAAAATCAGCTGACCTTTGGGTAATTATATGGGTGCTAAAACAACGATTACAAGATCGTTATATATCAATTTATCTTTGTTTTTGCTAATCCTGGAAACCAGCATTATTCCATTAACTGAGTACGAACATCAGTTACAACATCAGAGAGACAAAAAAAAGTATTATTGAATAAAACGATTATGACTTAATGATGTGTAGGAACATATTGTTTATTTTTTATTCCCTTTGTCTTGTTGTCTGAGAACTTGTCTGTTGCCTGTGATAAAAATATTATATTTAAAGTGCACTCATAGTTAAATGACTTGAAAGCCAAACAAATTAAAATACTTTGGAAGCTGGTGGACGTATTGGCCTAAACATGATTTTTATTCCCTTTGTCTTGTTGACTGAGAACTCATAATACAAAATCGCTAAGGCAAGGTGTACTCGATACAACATTATGTGATAAAGTATGTCGGTGACTTGCGACAGGTCTGTGGTTTTCACCGTGTACTCCGATTTCATCCATCAATAAAACTGACCGCCATGATATAACTGAAATATTGATGAAAGTGGCGTTAGACACCATAAATCAAACCAAACCATAACAAAGATATATATTTAAAGTACAATCGTAGCTAAAAGACTGGAAAGCCAAATAGATAAAAAGACTTTGGGCGCAGGTGAATCACGAGGCCTAAACATGATAGACAAAATCGAACGAGGTTACCCATGCCTGGGGAGGGGGGGGGGGGTGAATCTTTGTTTTATTAATAACTAAATAATTTAGGAACTGTAAATTGCAATAATAAATATATCTAAAAAACCATGTCAGTGCCAAAACACTGACTACTGGACGGGGAATACTATCGTGGACTAATATTGGTTTTCTTGTTGTCGAAGATTTTTCAAAGCATTCGGCATGTCGAATATGTCGGCTTTAAGCTTTCATGATGAAGGTTATTTCAGAAACGCGTCATGCCCACTAAATTAAATATCTACATGTATTTCTTTAAAATGTTATCTTCTTGCATTGAATTTGTACTGAAGGGAAGGTAATGTCAGATCAAAGATATTTATAACTAGTCGTTAAAAATACGATACTTTTACAACATTGGATGTCCTTACGAAGATGTAAATTTAAAATCACTTTTATTTGAAAATGACTGTTTGGCTGATATATAATTCTAAATTGAGCAATCCGTTTTTATTCTTGTCGAATCCAGAGATATTGTATTTTTATTTATTTCATTAATCTATATAATCTTTTTAAAGAATACGTGTATCAACATTTCATATAAAACAGGACTTATTTTGAAAGTTAACCCAGAAGCGGGTTGTGAACACTAAATTTGATATCTACGTTTGTAATGTTAAATGATATACCAATAAAATGTTGTGTTGCTTTCGTCGAGGAGAGAGGAATTGTGAAATGAACAGAAGAAAAATATTTTGAACTGCAATACCATGATTTATCAATAGTGTAAAGAAACTCATATTCGATCTTGCATAACCAAATCGGTTAAGACTACAAATGTTATTCGCGATGATGTATTTGTTAACAATGTATGCATATTATGTGTATGAGTTCCGTAGAATTACAAACAAATATAACTTTAGCACCCATATTATCTTTTGATTTAATGAATATGAACTTTATTTCATTTTCATTTATCTTTATCTATCATGGGAAATGACATTTTTGAAAATAATAACAACTTTTAGAATTTTTATTTTTTTTTTATCAAATTACATTTCACAAAAAAAAAGTTTCCAACATACCTGATCATATGTCCACGGTAAGTATAGGAACATGTCAACATATTGTAGTTTTATGGGGGAAATGTGACAAATGAACAACAAACACTTTTTTTTTAAATCAAATTACAACCTCATTGTTCAACAAAAACCGAGTATCTGGGACACATGCACCCCTTTGTTGTAATTACACTAAATTCATGACTATTTGTCGATGAAAACTTCCAGTCTAATTACGAGACCATGTTGTCCACCTGTGAACGATTTCTTAACCTTACCAGTATAAATATGGTTTTATTAAAATAATGAAAAAAGAAGGGATGGTTAAACAATGTTGTCAGATAACCTAACCTACCGAAAAACAAGAACTACTTTGGCTTCATTCTCAACAGTGTACATAACAGGCACATACAGATACAAGTCCAGATCTCCCCCTGAGGGACAGGCTCTAAATGTGACGAGGTTAATGGGTTAATATAGTTCCAATCACCCCCTTGATAACATAATTTATTAATGCATATGTATGTTTAATTTTAATGAGCCACTTGACAATCAATGATTTTAAATAGTATTCCCCTAGGTGAGCTATAAATTCAAATGAAATAATTACACCGGAACGAGCACGTGGTTGAACCGCATTTTCTTTCATAATTACTAATACGTCAATTAAAATCAAACAGCACATTTTTCCGATTCAGCATTTTTAACTCTAAACTACTGAAATCGGGGTATTTTTAAAAATATAGATTATTGTACATTAATTAAACCAGTAGTTGAAGTATCCGGACACATCCTACTTCAGTCAACAGATACGGTAAGAAACACTCTTTCATTATCTAGGGCTATAATCCAGCCTTTTAGCTAATTATGTCTCAAAGTGACAATAGCACTGTCAAATTTCTATTAATGGTCAATGTTTCTTTTCTCTTATAATGAGATTTTCTTCTTCTTCAGGAATACCAACATGAAATTCAACAAACATACAAATTTACTAACATGTGTGACTTTTCTGTCAATTTTTGTGATATGCAACAGTGCCGAAACCTTAAACAAAAAAGATGAAAATAGTAATAGCGAACATATGGGACAATTATCTTCATTACTTGGCGACACAGATCAAGATATGGACAAACGAAAGTGGTCATCTTTTGCAAGTTGGGGTAAACGTGTGTGGCCATTATACCCAGGCAAGAGATGGTCCGTTTTACATACATGGGGAAAACGTGCCTCACCGCCCGGTTCTGATGATATAGACAAACGAAAATGGTCCGGCTTTACATCGTGGGGAAAACGTGATTTGCAGGATTTTCTAAACAACAAAAGAAAATGGAGCGGATTTACATCCTGGGGAAAACGAGATATGTCTGATTTCAACGATGTTGACAAACGTAAATGGTCAGGTTTTACGTCATGGGGAAAACGATCAGATTTAGATGATGTGGATAAACGCAAATGGTCAGGTTTTACATCATGGGGTAAACGATCAGATTTAGATAATGTGGATAAACGCAAATGGTCAGGTTTTACATCATGGGGAAAACGCACACCACTATCCATATCTGACGATCAAGGATTAGACAACGATAAAAGAAATTGGAATCAAGTAGGAGCATGGGGAAAGCGAAGTGCAGATGTGAAAAGAAGGTGGTCTTCGTTATCATCATGGGGAAAGCGAGGATGGAACAACTTCCAGTCGTGGGGAAAACGACCATGGAATACATCATGGGGAAAGAGAAATCCATGGCATTCTTTGTCTACATGGGGAAAAAGATCTGTACCAGGTAATATATATGTATAGATAGGCAAAATTTATACAACATTTTTTAATTTTAAATGTCTAATATCTAAAGAAGAAAACTTTGAGCCTACCAAAGGGGTAATCAGAAATTGTAATTGGAATGACAGGCAATATAATGGTCAAATGAAAAAGGACAAAAGGCAATCAATGATTTACAAAATACTACACAAAAAATTAAAGATCGTGCAACACGAACCCCACTAAAAACGGGGATGAACTCAGGTGCTCCGGAATGGTGGTCAGTTCCTGCTCCAACATGTGGTACCCGTCGTGTTGCTTTTGCTACAAACCCGGTAGTAAATTATAAATGAGGAAATGGCTGTTTGTTTGTCTAAATGTTTATTTCATAATCCTAAAATATATGTCAGTACATAATGTACGTGTTGCGATCATTAGATATTAGCTTAGAAATATTACAATCTTAATAGACTACGCAAGCACTGTATGGTATAACTGTGATAACTCATACTATGTTGCTACACGCTGGGAATTTCGTGTGTATTATCGAACTACCGTCACAGGAGGCCAAATCTTAATTTAGGGCTTCATAAATAATATGTTGGTTAATTCATACAGAAATTCATCATGGCATTTGATAGCATACCTGATTTTAAAATACAAAATATATTTGATGATGGCGGATGCCATATATGGGACTGGAGTTGCTAACCCTTTCGGAGTTCTTCTTTTATAATGTTTTAGTTTTGTACTATTATTCTTCTGTCCGGATTGAACCCTTTGCTCAAACATTTATCTGATGTGATTACTCTGTGTATATTTAATCATGGCGGAATTCATATATGGGGCAGGAGTTGCTAACCCTCCCGGGACTTTTCTTTTATAATGTTTTAGTTTTGTGTTTGTACTGTTATTTTTGTATCCGCATTGAACTCTTTGTTCAAAATATGCATCTGATGTTTATACTCTGTGTGCGTGTAACTTCCAACGCATTGTAATAACGGTATATAGCTATGAATATTTTCTTTTTATCAATTCCCATCGATCACGATTTGTCATGCTACGTACATTTTTTAATGTTGGAGATTGGCACTGTCTTACGACATATGTTAATGCATCTCGTATTATCCTTTTAGGGGAAGGGGCATTTCATTAAAGTGTAGAGATTTATTGTAACCGACAATAGCATTCAATGACTGTGTGATGTACTGTTACATCTTGGATATTTTTATCATAAACTCCCGTCATATTACAACATATCCATGTACATGTATTCTTACAGAGAAATAAATGAAGTGAGGCGTAATAGAATGTATCACTGTTTCCGAAATATATTTAAAACAAATGATTGACCAATCTCGACTGGCTGAATGGTTTTCTTCTGGTGAAAATTTAAAACATCAATCATGTCATTGGGATTCCCTCCAAATCAGTGGGATGACTATTTTCTTAGGCCTTAGCTAACTTTAATGTCAGTGTTTTCAGTTTTACAATATTTGAAATGTGGGGTCGTCGTCTCCTTTATTCTACAGAGAATATGGAAAATTTAATTATACAACATTCTGTGCTATTTTCCAAAATATTTGTTAATGCACTATAGTTGGAAAAGTACATATGAAATCATGTTTAATAAAATTGTACATAGTATTCTTTGTAAAAGTTCAGGCAAGTTTTACGATATAATTATATATCACAAAGCCCCATCATGGTGGTTTAGCATGATATTCTTATCTATTGAATTCTTGATTAAGTGTGTAGATAAACTTAATACTTTTTTCTTTAAGCTTTACATCATTAAAGTAATATTTGTTTTGTACATTCGTGGTTGTTATTCTCTGCGGGTCTGTAATTGATCCGCGTTGTCTGGGAACTTATTCTTAATTCCGGAAACCTTTTATTATCAAAACATCATAATGACTCGGATACTTTGACCAATATTATTAAGATCTGTTAATCCTTTCAAATATAATTTCGAATCCCAACTTTCCAGATTAAATGGGGTTTTTTCTGGATGAATGTTAGTGATTCATGCCTGTTAGTCAGAAATAAATTTTAAATAACGTTCTGTAGATATGATCATATTAAACATTGATTTGTGCGTTGTGCAAACCTAGCTTCTGACCACAGCACGAATTGGCCGAATAAAATGGAAACAAAATGTAGACAATCTGGCAAATGACACCTTCATAATGCTATTTGTGTATTTCAGAAATGACATTCTCTGAAAATTAAAAATTCTCATTGTTTTCACTATTTGCACTGTATTAAAGTGTCTTAAGGGATATCAAATTTATTTTGTACTAGATTTTGAAATGAAAATAACTAAGCGCTATACCGTGCACTCCTCATCAATTTCAAACCGATTTAAATCCGAGTGACAATTAGTGCATATTGTGTTTTAATGATCAATTTCATGAAATCGTCGCAACAATTTTCAACACTAAAATACTTTCTAGCATATTAATACAAGAGCAATGGTAAAAACGTGCAATTTACATGTAATTTTCAAAAAATCAGTAAGCAGTTTGCACTTGTATTCAGTTTTTATCGCAAAAAATATTCCGGATCCGTTACAATATTTCATTTTTTACAGAATACAAGTAAATCATATACCGGTAGTACATTGAATATTTTGGTCATTGCCTTTGTATTAACTCAGGAGTCTGTTATTCGCCAATCATGTAAAGTAATCTTGTACAAAATAGTGCATTGTCCTTTCTCATTTGGCCACTGTATTTTCTTTCCTTCCTCGACTACGGTTACTGATTACCACTTTGTTATCTTCATAGTTGTCTTTGTAAAATGAACTTTTGACGGTAAGTAAATTTTAAAAATATTTTTATCGAAATTGGTTAATAGGATATGTCTACCTTTTCTCATTCATGACTTATCACCGGGTTTGTAACTAGATTAAAACGACGGGTGGCACTAGTGGAACAGGAACAACTTACCCTTCCGGAACACATGAGTTCGTCCCTGGTTTATAGTGGGGTTCGTGTTACTCGATCTTTAGTTTTATGTGTATATTTTGTAGATCGTTGTTTGTCGTGATCAGTATGCTGGAGTTCCTCATCGATAACATATTTGTCTCCTTTGGAGGGACACTGTTTCAGCAGGTCGTCGGCATACCAATGGGTACGAATTGTGCCCCTCTTCTAGCCGATTTATTTTTATACTCATATGAGTCAGAGTTTCTTCAAAAGCTTGAAAAAGATAAGAAGATTCATGAGGCTAGAGCCTTTAATTTCACATACAGGTATATTGATGACGTTTTATCTATCAATAATTCTAGATATGCAGAATTTCTTCCATTGATATATCCTCCAGAGCTGGAAGTTAAAGAGACCACCGATACAGCTTCGTCCGCATCATTTTTGGACTTATACCTCGAATTTGACGACAGTGGTCAACTCAGTACTAACATTTATGATAAGCGGGACGACTTCAATTCTAAAATCATAAATTTTCCAAACATGTGCAGCAATATACCAGCTTCTCCTGCATATGGTGTTTACATCTCGCAATTGATTCGCTATGCAAGGGCCAGTAGCAATTATTCTGATTTCCTGAAACGTCATCTTCATCTGAGAAACAGGCTACTGGACCAGGGCTATAAAAAGATTCGCCTTATTCGATCTCTTAAAAAGTTTATATTCCGATACCAATATCTTGTCGAAATATATTCCGTCTCTGCAGAAAAAATTGTAAGCGATGCATTTTCATATAGTGAAAATGTATAAAGATAAAGAAGTAAAAAATGTCAAGGATAATTTTTTTTGTCAATGTGTGACGTAAAAATATTTTTGACATTTACGTCACCGAATATGGTACTGCTTTGACAACTATTTTACCTATTTTGTTCCTGTATTTAAATACTGTTACAGTGACAGCCGGAAACTTTGAACCGTAATGAGAGCGGGAGGTTTGGCGCCTTAAAATCTGATTCAACCCACCATTTCTTTAGAAATGCCTGTACCAAGTCAGGGTCATTACGGTTTTCACAGTTTTCCGGTTGTTGACTGATTTTGTCTGTTTATATAATTATGAGTTTTGACTTTCCCTTTGCAAGATTGTTCGGAGTTCGGTAATTTTGTTATTACCCTTATTTGTCCGTTTTCTTTTGGCCATTGTGTTGTCTGTCCTTCTTTGATTTACGGGTTATGATTACCCCTTTGGTATCTTCTAACTCTTCTTAATCACTCTTGTAGTATTAATTACAGGGCTATATACAGATGTATATTTAATAGATCCATGCATGACCTTTTATTTGTTTCGTATGAAATTTGTCTGCAAACACACAAGATTCTGATAGATGGATTCAGACACGTTCATTTTTCTGTCAATGATTTCATTCATAGGGAATGCTTAGTGATTTTTTATGCTTGGAAAAATTAGAATGTGACTCTTTTAATCTATTTCTGCCAGCTATACATATAAGTTCGCTTATTTAATTTTCCATTTACGGCAAAATAGTGTTCAATTTATCACGCATACCAAAACTGACATTTTACTTATACGAGATTGATGATTCAGTCTCTGTTATGCGGTGACATTTACACTAACATCTAAATAAATCATTGTTAGGCAAAATAGTAGCAATTCTTTGGAACTATTGAGACACAGAGATTTTCCATTTCGTACATTTTATCAATTTAGAATTTGGTTCCTCGCACAAATATTTGATTGTTCTTAACATTTTTATATTAAAACAATAAGCTTAGTTTTTCCTCTTTCTATTAGATATGTTTCTGGATGAATTTTAGTTTAAAAGTTAATTGTGTTTATTTTGGAATCGTATTTAAGGCTTATGTTTAGTGAAATATATTCCGTCTCTGCAGAAAAGATTATAAACGATGGATTTTCATATAGTGAAAATGTATAAAGATAAGTTTTCAACAAAAATGTCAAAAATATTGTTTTTATCAATGTGTGACGTAAAAGTGTTTTTGACATTTACTTCACTGTGTTTGGCGCTGATTTGACAACTGTTTTACCTGATTTGTTCAAGTATTGTTGTAAATACTGTTATAGTGACAGCCGGAAACTTTGAGCCGTAATGAAAGGATCATTACGGTTTTCACAGTTTTCCGGTTGTTGACTGATTTTGTCTGTTTATATACTTATGAGTTTTGACTTTCCCTTGGTTAGATTGTTCGGAGTTCGGTAATTTTGTTATTACCCTTATTTTCAAACATAGACAGTAGTCACGACTATGTTATCAAATTTAATTTTTTCATATATGTTATATACCTCCCCTCAGTTTAAATAATTTACATTGCACCCTGTATATAAAAAAACATAATAAATTATGTAATGAACAGATATAAACAAGTAATAACATGCTTGCACTGGATCTGTGTTAAAATATAATGCTTAGCTGACTACGACAATTGAATAAAGGAAGAAACTGGAACAAACAATATATACATCAAGATATTCTCTTCGAGAGCCTACTCGATTCGGGTTCTGGATTGGGAGGGGGGTTCTGATGTGGTTCGCGTTGCTCAATATTTAGCTTTCTGTGTCGCATGTTGTAGTTCTTTGGTTTTTGTTTTAATCCTTTCTTTTTTGTATAGTCTGCACTTCGATTTACGGCTTCTGATTACTCCTTGGTATCTTCAAATGTTTCGTTTGAAATAAGAACTATTAAATACAAGCAAATACTAGCCATTTGAAATAATGTGCAAAAGAACGCATGTAGAATGCACTGTATCCAAGATCCAAATGTCAAATAAGAAATATTAAATATAAACACATATCAGCTGTTTGCAATGATGTGAAAATGAACGAACGTTTCCAAAAACCAATATGTCAAGGGTAGTTGGACATTAGTTACAATGCTGAATGTTTTACCATCTGAAAGGTAAATTGTATTTATCATTGACAAGAAACACAACCTTCAATTGCCGTCAATAACATTTCCTTTCTTCACTAGAAACTAAGCCTGACATTAAATTGTATTATGGCTCTGCACAAATTAGTTTTTGGTCTCTTGATACTTACACTAATTGACTTGTAATATAGTTGTCAAGACAAGAAAGAACGGTAAAAACGTAGAATTTGATAATCGTTCTGATCATAATCACCATAAAGTTTGAATGTTTTAGAAACAATTGACGTTGATATAAACGTTTCCGTGAAATGCATTTCATTAATTCAATATTAAATATGAAGATGTCGATTCAGCGGAAATTTCGAGATTTTTTTTTTAAATAACAAACAACCACATATTAAGATCATAAGAAATGTCATCCTCCGCATGATAGTTAGTGCGTCGGTACGTGGCATGGTTTATTAGGTCTTGGTTTTTGTTGATGGTGTTTACCAATATTTCAGTTATATCACAATTTATTAGATATATTTATATTTGAAATAACGTTTCATTCTAATGTATGGTTTATTTCTAAAAGTCTGTAGGTGTCTACATTGATAATAACATTTGTTCACACCACGATATAACTGAAATACTGCTAACTTTGGCGTTAAACACTAATCACTCAATCAATTCAATATTTATAATGTAATATTATAAGACTTTGGCCAATCTCCCTCAGGTACAGGTAAACTTGCAGATTTTGGCGACCTTGCTTAGGCCCTTTGGTTTAATTGCTCCCAAATTATTTTGTTTTCCAGTCTTTTTGACAATGACGAAGGTTATTCTAGAAACACGTAACACTCAGTGGGTTCGATAGTTATGTCTTTGTTTTTTCATTCCATTCACAAAATACAAAACAATTATTGTTGTTGTTGTTTTTTTTTCATATATAAAATCGTTTCGCCTCGTTTTGCTAAACCATTGTTATTTTGTTTTCCTTGAATTCTCAAGTATTTCCCTTTCGGTGATATTTATGTCCAGTAAAGACATTGAAATTTTTTTTTTCCCAATACCAAATCAAGTAATCATGACGGAAATTTGCTTACTTTTGTTTTCTTTGTTTTTGTCTTCATGGTCAGGATTAATTATTGGTGAGAAAATAACATGTGGAATAGAAAATTGCGATAATTTAATGTCATTATAAACAAAAGACCATCCTGCTGCATAGAAACTGAAGACATAATTGATAATATTTCATAAGTGTGATGTCCATAGCTTATCATATTTTCACTTCAAGCAACGGAAGGTACTCACGAGTGCAAATCCATCGAATATCTAGCTTTTAACCGTTCCCATTTTTGAACAGTAAGACAGGAAAGGTACTCACGAGTGCAAATCCATAGAATTTCTATTTTTTTTAGCCGTTTCCATTTTTGAACAGTAAGACAATAACATTATATTTCCCTATGCATTGTACATTAATATGATACCGGGAAAAATGTCATATAACATGGCAGTATATTTGGTCAAAACAATGAAACCCATATCATATCTAGATTTATTGTCATTAAATGTCAGTAGAGTGAGCGGGAATGTATATGTTGGTTAGGGATGACGATTTTACATCTCTTCTTAACTTTACCGATTGGATTTTGGAACTCGTGTTTCATTTTTCGTTTTTCATTTTTTCCCCTTATCATTTGTCTTCCACCTTGTTGGGTACTCACACTCTACAACACACGTATATAGTTCTTCTGTATCAAATAATTCATTATTTGCAGCAAGCATAAAACATTTATCAAACTGAAGAATGCATATTCAAACAGCTCAGTAGGCCTGTTTTATAAGACTTTTGTCTCGAGTTACAAATCTATTTAATTTGTACTGTATAAGCTAATTGTTAATGAATTCTGTTATATTTCTTTATAAAAGAAGTTTATGTAAAAGAGTATTTTTGATCAATTGTTTTTAATGTATATCATCGTGTGCTTGTTGAATGTCATCTGATCTAACGTGATATCTGAATTCCCTTGTGTTTCATTTTCATTAGGAAATATATTGTTATTTTCAATATTTGCATTAAAAAGGAAATGACAATGTTATTTTTAGGCATATTCTTGGTAAATGAACCAAAATGTCTCTTTTTAATTATTACGACGACCTTTTCACATTTGAAAAGCATTTCGACAGAACTAAACAGAGCAGACTTGGGGTAGCTTCAAACTCATTGTAGTGTATGAGTTATGTCTATGGTCATTATTGAATGGGGTAGCTTCAAACTCATTGTAGTGTATGAGTTATGTCTATGGTCATTATTGAATGGGGTAGCTTCAAACTCATTGTAGTGTATGAGTTATGTCTGTGGTCATTATTGAATGGGGTAGCTTCAAACTCATTGTAGTGTATGAGTTATGTCTATGGTCATTATTGAATGGGGTAGCTTCAAACTCATTGTAGTGTATGAGTTATGTCTATGATCATTATTGAATGGGGTAGCTTCAAACTCATTGTAGTGTATGAGTTATGTATATGGTCATTATTGAATGGGGTAGCTTCAAACTCATTGTAGTGTACGAGTTATGTCTGTGGTCATTATTGAATGGGGTAGCTTCAAACTCATTGTAGTGTATGAGTTATGTCTGTGGTCATTATTGAATGGGGTAGCTTCAAACTCATTGTAGTGTATGAGTTATGTCTATGGTCATTATTGAATGGGGTAGCTTCAAACTCATTGTAGTGTATGAGTTATGTCTATGTTCATTATTGAATGGGGTAGCTTCAAACTCATTGTAGTGTATGAGTTATGTCTATGATCATTATTGAATGGGGTAGCTTCAAACTCATTGTAGTGTATGAGTTATGTCTATGATCATTATTGAATTGGGTAGCTTCAAACTCATTGTAGTGTATAAGTTATGTCT
Organism: Bathymodiolus brooksi; assembly: GCA_963680875.1. Classification (NCBI taxonomy): domain Eukaryota; kingdom Metazoa; phylum Mollusca; class Bivalvia; order Mytilida; family Modiolidae; genus Bathymodiolus; species Bathymodiolus brooksi. The sequence continues at coordinate 16,123,561 of OY804585.1, forward strand.
ATGATCATTATTGAATTTGGTAGCTTCAAACTCATTGTAGTGTATAAGTTATGTCTGTGGTCATTATTGAATGGGGTAGCTTCAAACTCATTGTAGTGTATGCGTTATGTCTATGGTCATTATTGAATGGGGTAGCTTCAAACTCATTGTAGTGTATGAGTTATGTCTATGATCATTATTGAATGGGGTAGCTTCAAACTCATTGTAGTGTATGAGTTATATCTGTGGTCATTATTGAATGGGGTAGCTTCAAACTCATTGTAGTGTATGAGTTATGTCTATGGTCATTATTGAATGGGGTAGCTTCAAACTCATTGTAGTGTATGAGTTATGTCTATGATCATTATTGAATGGGGTAGCTTCAAACTCATTGTAGTGTATGAGTTATGTCTATGGTCATTATTGAATGGGGTAGCTTCAAACTCATTGTAGTGTACGAGTTATGTCTGTGGTCATTATTGAATGGGGTAGCTTCAAACTCATTGTAGTGTATGAGTTATGTCTCTGGTCATTATTGAATGGGGTAGCTTCAAACTCATTGTAGTGTATGAGTTATGTCTATGGTCATTATTGAATGGGGTAGCTTCAAACTCATTGTAGTGTATGAGTTATGTCTATGATCATTATTGAATGGGGTAGCTTCAAACTCATTGTAGTGTATGAGTTATGTCTATGATCATTATTGAATGGGGTAGCTTCAAACTCATTGTAGTGTATGAGTTATGTCTATGATCATTATTGAATTGGGTAGCTTCAAACTCATTGTAGTGTATAAGTTATGTCTATGATCATTATTGAATTTGGTAGCTTCAAACTCATTGTAGTGTATAAGTTATGTCTGTGGTCATTATTGAATGGGGTAGCTTCAAACTCATTGTAGTGTATGCGTTATGTCTATGGTCATTATTGAATGGGGTAGCTTCAAACTCATTGTAGTGTATGAGTTATGTCTATGATCATTATTGAATGGGGTAGCTTCAAACTCATTGTAGTGTATGAGTTATATCTGTGGTCATTATTGAATGGGGTAGCTTCAAACTCATTGTAGTGTATGAGTTATGTCTATGGTCATTATTGAAAGGGGTAGCTTCAAACTCATTGTAGTGTATGAGTTATGTCTATGAACATTATTGAAGACTGAGCTATGTCTATGGTCGTTATTGAAGACTCTACTGTGACTGAAATGTAGAACATCAATAAAAGCGCCGTTCATTTACATTACGTTGTGTCTGTAATGTTGAATAGTCTCTCAAGCTCATTTACATCCATACCATTATTACTAATTAATAAGTCCAATGGAACTTCTATTGTTCGCTACCCTTAACCCTAAAAGTATTTTTGTTTGTCAAAACTGTAAATCTAAACCACAAGTGAAAAAATTTAATATTTAAAAAAAATCGAATCAAATGGTTTGACTTTAGGAAATACATAAATTTGAATTTGTCTTTTGTTTGTTTGTTATTTGTTCTGCTGATTGATAACGACTGTGTTTTAACGTATACTTCAATTATTATAGCACTTCATACCGTACGTACAACCCAGCTATCACTTTGCCATGTAGTATTGAACATCATTAGGTTTATATTTTCTTGATCATGTATTGAAAATCCGTGCATAATTTAATAATACATCTTCTTTTAAAATAGAATAATATTGCAATTAGAGACTAGAAAGATATGCAATTTTCGATTCTGGATTAATTGATTTACTCATAACAGTCATCCAATCGATTTGAAGCTCGTTAGCTGATAATTTCACAAGCATTGATCATGATTGGAAAGTCTTAATAATTAATAACCAATTTTCTTCTTGGAGATTTTTCGTCTCTAATAAATTGTGTTGATATATATCATAATATATCCCACTGTAAAGTAAATATGTTCGAAATTGACGAGAATTCGTTTAACGCTAACTCTGTTTCGTACCTCGTGACAATCACGTGATCGAAATAAAGGAGATATATGCTTGTTACTGTGAAGATTTGTTTCAAAAGGAAATTTACAATCAGTAAAAATTACCTTTAAATATAAAGTTTTCAATATATATTACTACAATTAATTGTCTTTGTGTTAACACTTCAATAACTGCATCATGTCACCAAAAGGGAAAGCTATGGGCCCATATAACTAGTTTAGGCCCGCCACTTTTAATTGAAGTGCCTATATCAAGCCATAGTGGTGAGCGGTTGTGTATATACGTGTACATGTAAGTGGTATATCACTTTTGGCTCTGTTTCTACCAGTTTCCGATTGAATTTTGGAACTGTTCAAACTGCGTGGTATTTTTTTCTTAGCTTTTCATTTAATTAATTATCTTTATTACAAGAGAGGAACATCATACAGTTAATCTAGATCAATACCTGCTTGCGGGAACCGCATCGGTGGTATAATGGTTGGCATACTCGCCTCGAGTGTGGTAGATCGTGTGTTCGAGCCCCGGGTCAAATCTAAGATCTTAGAATTGGTATGTGTTGCTTCTCCGCTAAGAACTCAGCATTAAGGACAATGGGAACAGACTGGTTGGCTCAGAATCAGGATAATGTGTCCGAGTGGGGCGATATGTCTATCCGCGGACTTGTTTCAGTGAGCTAGTACTACAAAAATCCACCTAAGCGAGTTGGGCTAGTACAAAGCGGACCTTATCATCATTTCATTAAAAATATACTTGTTCTCGTCATTTTATTGCCGAAGAATTGCTCAGTTGGTGTTAAATAACAATCACTCACTCACTTTTCGTTTGGAAAGTTTAACCTAAAAATCAATGAAATACATTGTTCTTAGGTTTAAACTTTGACGACAGCGTCGGTGTCTTTAAGATTTTTATAAAAACTACATAATAAGATTTATGTGTAAACTAATTGTACGTCATTTTATTAACCCATAGGAAATGTTACTGATTTATAGTTTATAAGTTCCGTTCTTGTAATCATAAAGTGAATTGTCTGACGAATGTACTTCCTATAGTGGTCATATTTTCTTTTAGTTATTAGAAAATATTTTTAATTATAAAAATATAAATTTACTACCGACTCCAAGGTGATTTAAATTGTCTCTTACTTAATATCAAGATAATGAAGACGCATTAGAACAATTTTTAAATTGGACAATAAACCAGAACGAATAGACAATTTATGAATGAACTATTTCCACGTGTAATTGATAGCCATTCGTAAATCGTCTAATAAAAGTACGCTCAAATGAAGCACAATTCATGTCGATACATTATTTTATAACGACTTTAACTAAAGTTCAATGTTCGAATTCCGCTCATGGCCAGGTGTATAACATTATGCGATAAAATCTAGTAGTGATTTGGGACAGACCGCTGGTTTTATCCGGTTTTACCTATTTCTTCCACTGACCGTCACGATATATTTGACATATTGTTGAAACTGACGTTAAACACCATACTATTAACCCCAATATTTAATTATACAATGACACTTGGAGTTCATGTTGCTCAATATTTAGTTTGCTGTGTAATGTCTTTTCAACTACTGTTTGTCATTTTGTTCTTTGACAATTTTATTGTATGTACTTCTTCGATTCATGTATTCCGTAGCATTCGTATCTTCAAAAATTGTCTTAATCAATCTGCTTCAATTCTTACATTGTTTTTAGCTTTAATAAATAACATTTTGTAGATTTCAGAAAATTAATAAATCTAATAAACCAATTTTATGTGAGTTTATAGCTCAATATTCAGTTACAAGTTGTCCGAAATAACACTACCTGAATCATTACTATCAAATAAAAACATGGTTTACGTGTCGATTAATTTAAAGTCCACAATACATCGTTGAAAATACACTTCATTGTCAACGCGACTAATTATCAGTCCAAGAACGTCTTGGCTGAAATGACAGTCCCTTAGCTATTTGCTATCCCATTACAATTTGTCTAGAATGACAGCTCACTGTCAGTTCAACTTACCATTCAACAACAGATTGTCTGAAATTAGAGTTTCCTTGACTATGTAAGTTAAAACTCAAAACAAATTGTCTGAAATTCTATTCCCATGACAATTTAACTTATCATTCAGAACAAATTACCTTCAATTATATTTCCATGACAAGTTAACTTACAGCTCAATAATAAATTGCCTAAAATTAAGTTTTCATGTCAATTTAGCTTAAATTTCAACTACAGTTAACTTACACTTCAAATTGTCTAAGCAAGGATTTCTGTGAACAATTTAGCTTACAACAGAAAACCAGATTGCCACTTTCATTGAAATACGTTCTCACAGACATTATAGGTATTGCACACTTTAAATCTGGGCTGTAGCCTTATTACTCTCATAGAGCCATGCAATAATCATCGACCAAGATATAATATTGCCTGGCTTCATGTTACAAATATTTTTTTCAACGGTTTTCCTAGCTAAAGGGGTAAACAATCTCACGCTTTGCCGTTGTATAAATATTACTTGTCACATATATCACTAGATTTGCTTTGAAACGGTCAGTAACGTCCAACACATGTAACGGTCAATAATATGTAACGGATAAGCTTTAATTTCTGTTAAGTGTGGCAATGATTTCGTGTTTTTTTTGTCATGCAAAGTAATACTATATGATGAGCCTTGATCACGATAATGCTAATTTATAATTTATGACAGTATTTTATGGAATGCATGATTTTACACGGATTTCACCACCTACAATATTTATTTTTCTTCGAAGTAAACAACCTTGAGATGGAATACTGCCAAACAACACAATTCACTGTAATGAATTAATTATATGCTTATTTACTTCAATGCCTAAACTAAAAACACAATACTTATGTTTATTCGCCATGATTTAATTTACGTCTTCTGGATACGCGTTTGATATCTTTAAACGTTCCTTATAAACACTTTTATCGTGAAAACGATACATTACACAACATAATGTGCTGGATACGAATATACCCATTGACTCATAAAACTAGCTTAACTCCGTCACATTTTATTGAAGGGACTGTACCAAGACAGGTCAATAGGTGGTCATACATTTGCCTCTTTCTGTGATGTTTCTGTTGGGTTTTGTGTTCCAACAGTCTAGTAGTTTTGGTTTTTCATTTTTATTTTATGTAGTTGTTAAGATCAATTAAGAAATTTCTAAACTTTGCGCTAAACACCAATCAATCTAAAGTCAAGATAAATGCTTGATTATGTTTTGGAATCGTGTCTACATTATTCTTTGTAATTAAAACGACACATTTACTATCTTCTCCAGTTTGCTTACAAGATAGACAGGATAAGTATGGCTGAAATCATTAGATACATTATAGAAAACAGCCGATGTCTATATTTTACAATAAAGCATGATGGTGATAGACTGTAGAATTATTGAATCAGTTTCGTCAATAAGTCAAGTAGACTTAAGTAATGAGTATTAATGTCCTCTTACAGTATTCATACTCGGTAGAGTACAGGCGAAATGTAGTTTAACTCGTTCACGCTGTCACAAACATTAATGCATTGGAAATGATATCAATAATAATATTTATGTCAAAAGGAAATGGTCATATGTCATTTGCATCTAGATCATTTGCTTATCAGTTTGTCAGCTGGACTTGATTTAAGTAACGTTTCAAGGACTCTCTCGATGGATGTACAAAATCGAGGCAAATTTATAAACGGTAGCTAATAGTTTTTAGCATATTGTTGAAGAAAAAAAGAAGGCATGTGTTACCAATAAAATGAAGAACAAAACATACCACACTGTTGGAACAATTCTAAAATCAAATATCAAAATCATAGAAACGGGTAATATTGGATGCTATGAAATAATTCGTCTTCATATTAAGCTACATCATTTGAAGTTTTAAACAGGATTCTGTTTTGCAGAACGTCTGTGACAATAGCAATCAATCACGTGACCATCACATGGTGGTGCTGGTCAATGGCATTGTTCGTTTTGTCTGCTATGAAATAATTATAATTAATTTTTGCCTCTTATGTTCATTTTACGATTGGATGTTGGAAAAGTGCCGGAAGTGTTTTGTGTGTTTCATCTTATTACTGATAGTTTTGTATCAAAAACAACTTTTTTAAGTATTCTTTAATAATTTATATTTTCAGTTCCAAGTTACCAAGACGGCACTTACACAGCGGAAACAGCCTGAAGTAGGGGATAACCGGAAATGTACAGATTAGACCAATTAGCAATAAACAATTTTCGTGACAAAGTATATGCTTCGTCACATTGTAATTTTTCGCCACGAATCTGTTTTACGTTTTTCGTTAAATGTAATTCGATTTCCTATCCTGCTGATATTAAATTAAACATATACTATACTATCAGCACGTCATTGTCAATTTAATTAAATGTTTGTTAATATGCTGTATAAGAAATAAGTGCGTCCGGTAATGGCGTGCATAATTTGTTGTGTGTAAGACATGGTATTTCTAAGAAAGTAAAGTGATGTATCACTCAGATAGACAGAGGCTGTTGCGTTATTTTTGTGATTCCAGATTGATATTGTATATTGAAACGAGAAACGCAATTAGGATTTTGAAACATGACAAATTGCTTTATACATTGTGATTTGCCGACTTTTTTTTAAATTGTTCAAGTTTTTAAATTTTATTGTATATAATCTCAATAAGACTATCTGAACTCTGAAATGAATACTTTCTTTCAAAATTAAACTCAAGCGGAATGGCATGCTAATATATATTACAACAAGCAGCTCCTAGATGCGTCATAGTACATTATATGAGCTGTCCGCCAATAAGTTCTACGTATTTCAATACTTGGACCATGGCACCAAGATAGTTTGATTTGAACCATTATACAAAACCAAATATATATGAATATGTATTAGATCGTGCACGTGGTTACATGTGTTAATGAAGGTACATTTACCTAAAATGAATAATAGTGGCATGCTGCGAAGTCTATAAAGTATTTTCAAAGAAAATAAATGCTGATTTACACATTTTGCGTCAAATTTATATTAAGCATCCAGAGTTTACAACAGGAAGTACCCATATAGATAAACACGTCTGCGCAACAGGAAGTTGATCATAAGATGCTACACAAATTTACATCCAAACTCTCTAATGTCGCATAATACTGTTTTATGTTGATCACTGGACATAGCATTGGCACAGCTATTATATATTTCTGGGTAGGCACTCATCTCCGAGTCTGAACTAGAATTTCACCAGCCAAATAATAATTTTGGAATATTTGAACCTTTGTTTTGATTTGGAAAATAATAGTGGGTATAATACCGTTTAAATTTGACATTGAAGATTCGATCGCCTGTTGAAAAAAAAAAGAAATAAACATAGTTTAGCTTGTGATACTACAAAAAAAAAACAAAGAAACGTGTAAATAATATTAAAGTGTGTATGTTTAAATGCATATTCTATCAAAAAAGAAACAAAATTTCCTACTTCACCAGTTTAGAAATAGCGTTATTAATAAGATGTTCACCATAATTATTTACGAGTTTAATTCCTGACAGTGGCAATGCAAACTTCAATCAAAGTTGTCAGAAACTTGCAACGGATCGACATTTTATTCTCTTTGTATTGTGGTTTCCTCTACCTTATTACCTGAATCACATAAAATAAGATTTATATTTTTCTACTTCTCGGTTATGCCATCAGCGTTCAGGAGCATAGACAAATATTGCTTGGCTAGAATTCAGTATAATGTGTCTGAGTGAAGTGACATGTCTACCCGTGAGCTACACAATTGTAGCTCTATAAAAATCCAACTAGGCTTGTTTGTCCATTACATAGCACGCACCTCACCAAAACGTTGAACACCATGACAGGCATCGCTATACAGGTGGTATGACCTATGTTATTGTATCCTAGCTATGGTGATGTCAGTTCACTGTGACAGATGTAGTAAGACAGATGTTATGCATGGAGTACCCTCATATATAGTATAACTAATCTCTCACTGGTGTAGCTGAATACAACACTCACTCACTCACTAATTCACTCCCTCATAATTCGCACTTTACACAATATGCCGATACCTCTGTTATGGTGGACAGTTAATACAATATGGCATCATTACATTTGTCTTACTCCCAATAGGTCGATATGCATATCATGATGGGCTATTCTTTCCTAGGATACTATAGTATTCCTCTTATTGGTCAATACCTTCATGGTGAACTGTTGGAATCATAGGGTACCATTGCATTTGTCTTACTCCCAATAGGTCGATATACATGTCATGATGTACCATTCTTTCTTAGGATACTATAGTATTCCTCTTACTGGTCAATACCTTCATGGTGAACTGTTGGCATCATAGGGTACCATTACATTTGTCTTACTCTCAATAGGTCGATATACATGTCATGATGGACTATTCTTTCCTAGGATACTATAGTATTCCTCTTACTGGTCAATACCTTCATGGAGAACTGTTGGCATCATAGGGTACCATTACATTTGTCTTACTCTCAATAGGTCGATATACATGTCATGATGGACTATTCTTTCCTAGGATACTATAGTATTCTTCTTACTGGTCAATACATTCATGGTGAACTGTTGGCATCATAGGGTACCATTACATTTGTCTTACTCTCAATAGGTCGATATGACGTGTTCTTTCCGTAAGGTATCATAGACGTGTTCTTTCCGTAAGGTATCATAGCATTCTTCTTACAGGTCATCAACCATGATGGACTATGCAACACGCATAGCATCTGTTCTACTGCCACTGTCATAGTGAACTGTCATTAGCGTAAGATATCACCACATAGGTCATACTACCTATTGGTCGATACCTCTATTATGTGAACTGTGAATAACTCTTTCATTGTGGTCTGTGAATCCCAAAGGTTTCTTTGTATTTGTCTTACTATGACTAATTTGGTATATCTATCATGGTTGGTTGTTAGTCCCCAGTGTATCACTTCAGGATTCTCACCACCAATACGTTTGAATACTGTTAATAAACCAGGATATCGTTATATTTCAGATTGCATTACTAACTATTAGTTGATATGTATGTTATCGTGGGATGTTAACCCCGTATGGTACAACTTGTAACCGATAGCTCGATTTGTTGTAGTGGTACCTTTCGTCCTGCTACAAGCCCCTTTTTTTTTATTAACAATCTGTTTTTTAGTAAATTGCTGGAATGAAAGTTGAAATCTTGATTGATCATTTATATTTACTATCCACATGTTAAGAAAGGAAAGAAATGTTGTTAGTAAATACAAATGGTCAGTCGTGATTTTAACTTTCATAGCAGCAAATTATTAAAAGGGATTATTAATAAGAAAGGAAATTGTACCATCAATTATATATTTTCTTCAATGGTTTCTCATGTTTACGCTTTTTCATGACGAAAACACATCTGTGATATTCTACCTGACTTCTGAATCCATTGTTGTTGTGGGTCAATTTCAAGTATAATGTAATAAATAAGGTAAGATAAGGAGCTTAGTTAGATATATTGTTGTATATGTATCTACAGATTAAATGCAGCAAATGCGAAGTTCATTCCAATAAAACATAATATATGTCATAATATGTTTACTCAGATGAAAGTTAAGAAGACTCATTGTGTTATTTAACTGGTGACAGATTATCTCCATGGCGACAATCGAATGGTAACTTGATGTATTTGCTATTGTATTAATATCAGTGACGTTTAATGATCGGACTATCACAAGGTGCAGTAGATACAACGCATAAATGATACAGTTGTTGACGTACACAATGGCTGAGGTATTTACCAGAAATTGCGATGCATCTATCAATGAAACATGTTGTTGACAGTGGCATTACAAACATAGCCCATTATTACCCATAATCTATACCTTAGAAGTGTGGTTCTATGACACTAGTTTAACCCCTACATATTTTATTGAAATATCTTAACCAAACCAAAGGAAAGGGAGTGGTTGAATATATGTGTGCGTTCGGGATGTCGATGTTTGCCTCTCTATGATATGTCAACTGAAATTTAGAACTCTTCCCAGATTGTGTTTTTTTCCCCTTCATTTTATTACTATATATTGTTGGTATGTCTCTCTAAATCTAACCCTTAGATATATGTCAGTACACAATGAACGTGTAGCGGTCATTGGTATGTTCCACGAGTTGTAAATTGGATTTCGGAACTCTTCCGATTTTATTGTACTTTTGGATTTTTATTCCATTATAACAATATATTTGGCCACTCCGTTATTTCTTCGACACATTTTGAATTATGATTATTTCTTAAGGATACCATCTAAGTTAGGTCATTAGACCATCACTCGGGAATCTTGATTCCGTCCTTACAATACTAATCAAGCAATACAAATGTACCACTCACCAACGAAAAACACATTCATTGGACAATAGATATACTTGAACTTGATTCACCCCGTCTACCAATTATATATATAATATAAGGAATATTGTCACCTTGTGCTCTAAACAGTGCAACGTCTTCACAAAAAACGGTTCCTTGTAATATATCAAACTGTCGTTAATTCGGTATGAATTATCTCCCCTTGGTTGAAACATAAGTTAATGTTTCTTTATTACGCGTTTTTAATTGTCTTTGTAGGGTATTTTTTCTGTTACATATTCATGTATTTTGATCAAATGATAAAGGGAAATAACTCTAATTATGTGTCACTCTTCACAAAATCAGATAAATCATTCGGCAAATGACAACTACCTACCGCGTTGCATCAAGCAAAAGGGCAACTGCAAAATTTAACCTGGTAGGACTTAGCTTTAACAATGACGTATTCTTCATTTTAGTGGGTTTCCATAGAGTTGTATTCGTGTGTCAATGCAGATTCAACCTTGATTTTTCGGCCATTGTTTTTTATGCTGGAAGTATAACATGGGAGTTCCATCATATGTCTTCTGAATTGTTCTTAATGTCAAATAGTAAATTATTTGCTTGTTTGTTTGGTTGTTTTTAACGCCTATTTCAACAATATTTCAGTTATATCGTGGTGGTCAGTTTTATTGGTGGAGGAAACCGGAGGACCTGGAGAAAACCACCGACCTGTCGCAAGTCACTGCCAAACTGTATGACATAGTGTTGTACACATCGACCTGATCGAGATTCGAACTCACAACATCAGTGGCGATAGGCATTGGTATTTCCAACTACCATACGATCACGGCCATGACGCCCTTCAACTAGTAAATAAACGGTCAAAATCATTAGTAGACGACTAAGACCATTGTCCTGTTTAATTCAAAAACAAACTTCAGATATGCCTAAACGTAAAAAGAAAGTTTCTAGTAAAAATAAGAGAGGTAAGATTATTGAAACGAGATACACAACTTAATGTCACGTTAGAAACCAACATGGTGACAACGTAATGTTAAATCTCCGTAGATGACTTTGTTAAATAACGTACGTTGTTATATCAAAAACAAAATAAGAAATCCGAACTGCACTAACATATGTTCGGCTTTATATTTACGGTTTCTGGTTACCCCTTTTGTATATTTAAACTTTTCTCTTACATGTATAGTTCATTCACCTGGTATTAACGTTTCATTCTATACAAGATCGTCATCATCGAACTGCAGAATGTGGAAATAGAACTTCCGTTTTGTTAATTATTTTTTATTTTTCTTTGCATAGCAATTAGTTAATATTAGTGAAATTACTGATAATCACTGTATAGACTTTCTTTTCACAAATAGATTAGCATTCAAAATTATATTCTCGTAAAAGATTTCCTCTGCAAACATTTTGACCTTAGCAATTAAAGAAATTAAATGCTGAAAAGTAAAATATATTAGTAACCAGCATTTGGGAATATCGTCACCGGAAGTCCGATATTTGCACACGTCAAACTCGATGAATCTTCATCAGCTATTGTTTTCCGGAAACATTTTAATGTATGTACGAAGGTCGTGTATAAATGCTTGAATCACTCAGGAATTATAACCACAATGGGACTGGTAACACGCATGTGCGAATTATAAATATATCGACAATTTTATCACTACAACATATATATTGACAATGATATATTGAGCCATAGACGAGGGATAAAATTTACTAATATCCGCCAATCCATGTTAAAATTCAAAACATATTCTGGCTTCCATCATTTATTTCGATTCTGATATGTCTAAGAGTACAAATACGGTAGTATGCTTTGATTGGAAGACGGTCATGTATATTTACGTTTGCGAAAAATATTAGCACACAATTTATGCTGCCAATGGAAAAGAAAGTCACATTCACCGGCGCATGTTCGAATGAGATTATATCATCGATAAATCGCTCGTTTGACTACAAAGGGAAAGAAGGAGGTTATGTTAGAATCATTGTTATTTTAATAGGTAAAATACTGGTTTTATCAGAATTTCACGAGCATCTATACAATAAAAATATTTAACAATAAAGAACGATGCAAGCAAATAAATTGACCTCGCTTTTTCCGTATGCGACTGACCTTACTAGTGACAGATAAAAACGAATAATTTTTATTTTGTCGCTTATTAACTACAAACTTGTATGGTTCTTTGTCCGTAATTAACACCGACTAAAAGCAAATTCACAAAAAATAAGAAATAAGTGCATTGTTATACTGATTTAATGACGATTCGACAAACTCCGTAAACAATGTCGATAATTAATAAGATGGCGTCCATCTCTTGATCGATCTCAAAACACGAGCATTTGCACGATTGTTCCCCGATGCGCGTACATTTCATAACATTTATAAGTTACAGAAACACGTTTGATAGTTTTTACGGGTAACACAAATTTACGATTTGGCAGATAATGCCCGTTTATAAAAGCAAAATATATTAATGATATCGAACATCAATAAAAATATTAATCAACCAACAATAACATGAAACATATTAAACAACAAAGTACTATGAGACAAACATTAAAATTATATTCAGCAATATTTCAATATTCAACAACAATTGACGAAGAGACAAATATTGAGCTATTATACATGTGATTCTGAATGGATGAAACGTTTTCCAAAAGTTATTCCATCTGCGAAAGTGGGTGTATTACCGTAAGGAAAGATAGGAATCTAACACATTATTCAAGCTCATATCTTATTTTTTACCAACAACAACGACACAGAGCGTCATCCATTGTAATTCCCTCTTTTGAAATTTAATGCTATTTTGGAGACAATTTCATATTTTATTTCTTGAAAGTAGAGCAACTTTACTGAAGATATTATTGAAGAATATCAAGGATTGCCATCAGATTGTATACAATGTCAGCTAAATAATAGCTTTAATGAGTGTTTTTAACCATTAGTTTCTTCATGTAATTTTCAAACATATTATTTACGAGGTATTCAAGCTTATCAATATTATACATAAACACTGAATGTCTTAAGAATGTACAAAGACTGTTAGAAATTGTTACATCGTAAATTCTATCAGATACAAAACATTTATTGAAAATTGCATTCTTTTATACCCTAATAGTTTAGAATAGAAATAATCCAAAAGTATCACAATGGTTTTGTCGTATATTGCCAATTACTTTTGAGAGCAATGTAAATATATCTTGGTATATTTAATAATAAGAAATTCATAAACCAAACATCATCACAACAGAATTGAGGTACATCGAGTGTATACATACAAGTATAGGATACAGTACTATTGAAACAAAAGAAGCGGCCCGTATTGGATATAACGGGTTTCTTTTTCCGCAATCGTACTCGGGTGAAGGCGCATGAGTACTCGGGTGAAGGCCGAGGTGCGTAGCACCAATGTCGTCACCTGAGTACGAATGCGGAAAAAGAAACCCGTTATATCCAATACGGGCAAATTCTTTTGTTTCAATAATAATGTATCTAACTTGTACAATAATATTGTTGTTGAAAAAATATATGGTATGACATATGTTTTTACACTTTTAATGTTTAGAAAGCCAAATAAGACAACAATTAACAAAAATAAAACGACAAATTTTTATCGGTCAACGTCCTTTCGATTCTCGTTTATATTTAGATATTTCAAGGTCTTTCAAGTGAAAAGAATCGTTTATATTTAGATATTTCAAGGTCTTTCAAGTGTCCCAAATCTTCACCTGTGGTCTGTCTGATTTGTTATTACTTGCGGTCGGTTCGTTGGTTGTTTTTGTATTGCGAGAATACATTTTAAAAGTTCACATACTCGTCAGTTCTGAACATAAATTATGCCAGATCTGAAATACTTGTATCGTGTCTTGTATATTGCTGTTTTAAGCAAATTGTTGATATTTCTTTTTACAAAGCTTACTATCAAGAGTCAAATATACTAATTATAGCGCATAGCAGTGTTGTCACCGTAGCCGAGTGGTTAGATGGAAGTTTTGAAAGTCAAAATAGACATTGAAAAGCCCGGCAGTGGTTCGAGACACGAAAGCCCAATAATAAGTAAAATAAAAATAATCCACTGTTCGAACACTAGTGTGACGACTGAGAAATGCATTACGTAAACGATATCAACCTTGTCCCAAAAATGGGTCAAATTATTAACGTACAGCGGCCTGTATCGTCGGTCCCTATTAACGGCTTGTATCATCGGCCTCTATTAGCGGCCTGTATGTGATATTAGAGGCCGCATTTACAATAGCTTTGCTGGGAATGTTATTGTACAATGTCATTTACAGCATTTATTAATTTATTGTCCAAAGCATGTTATTTTCAAGATTTGAGGTAAATCGAGTGTATACTTTGGAAAATACAACATTTGTTTATTTATGGTCTAAAACGTGCTTTTTCAAAAGAAACGAGGAAAACTCTGAATACTAATTTTTTTTCAAACTGGAGAGATGTTGTCGATGAACTTATGAGTGTCCCAGTTTCGCCAGTGTAAATAAACGTCAAAGAAAACCGAAAGGACAATCAAGAATGGACAATTCAGAGAAACTGGCAACATTGGACACAGGACAAAGACAAACAAAACAAAAAACACAATACAGAAATCTATAATGATAAGCAACACGGACCCCACCAAAAACAGAGAGTGCACCCAGGTACTCGCGAAGGGCAAGCCGTTCCTGCCTCTTATAAGATACTCGCCATATTACTCATATAATCAATATGTGCTGGACACAACTACCCTCAAGCAAGCACACATAACATGAATAAGACATGCGCCAACCTACAAACAACTAGAGGTAAAGACGAATCGAACACTATTTTTACGCGGAAATCGTAGCGGACATGGCAACATGGAACGAAGAACGTAAAGACATATACCAGGAAAACATAAAAAAAAAATGAAAATATTAGCAACACGGACATACCAAATATAAGACATCCGCCGTGTTAAAGTCAAGTCTGGTAAAAGTCTTGTCAGTGATAGAGGAAAGAATAAATCTACGTAACAAGTAAAAGATCCATTGTCATTTGAGATGTGGGTGGATATTATCATAAGACTATTTGACAGAAGTGTTCTTCAAAAATTTATTTTTCATTATATTGTATATCCAATGTCATGATCATACTTCATTCAATAACTTTCATATTTTCAGAGCTTATTTGGATTAGTAAAATTGTGTTTTATAATAAAAGAACATGTTTTGATATATTAATAAACATTGGTTATATCTATTCCCCGTGCTGTTTACCTTCCGAAGATAGCACCAAACCCAATGTCTGCTTAACAGTTGAAATTTTCATTACACCAAACCACATGCAATCAAGCAAATGCAAAATGCTACAGTATGACATAAAACCAAATAGGTTAAATGTATTTTAACATTGCTCTATTCATAATTGAGGTAGTGGGGATATTTCATGCAGAATTTACATCTTTAGAATGTTATGACCGGAAGTTTTGGGTGCTCATAGATCGGAGGAATTTTCAGAAGAGAAGAACGGTTGCACTGCTGTAAAATGCTTATATCAAGAATACATTTATAATAGCTTATTTTCTTTTCTTCAAGATACGATGATTTGTTGCTGTCTGAATTGTCAAAACTGCACAGACGTACAGCTGTTCTTTTTTTGTGGAAAAGGGAAGGAACGGCGAGGGATGAAAAACTATTCCTATTTATCAAGAGAAATTTAACAAATTCGGCTATAAATAGAACAGAAAGCCCATATATAGGTTCTGAGATCAAGTGTTTAAAACAAAAATAATTGCATTCAATATCCTATGTCTATATATAATAGATGCATACTGATGACGTAATTTAGCAAACTCTCGGCAAACCTGAGTCAAGTAATACGTAGGACATGGCTAATTAGTGATTACAACACAATTTGAAATCTATACATGTGGTTAATGTTTCATTTTTTATCTTTTCGTTGCATAAACTAACGATGTACGCCCCCCAAAAAAGACAGATATTATCCTGTTTGGGTATAATTGTCTTAGCAAGAGAGAATACTTAGATATCTACCATTGTGTCTGTTGGTGAAATTGTCAGATTTCCTTAAGAATAATAATTATAACATCATATTAAATAATGAAAACGATATATCCATATGAAAAGATGAGGATTCAGGATAGTAAATGGTTGGTTTATATCCTCCTTCTTAACATGGAATCGTCCGATTGTCCGCTCTTTTTACAACATAATGTGCAAAGCACCTCAAATATTGTTTTTATTCTGTTTGACATTGCTGTTAAGCCCATAACTTACTTCCTGTGATCTCAAGGTAATTAAAAAATGTGTAACTTTTGAATTAGAAGAGTTTGCAGATGCTATGGGGTAATCAGAATCCGTAAACAGAAGGACAAACAACACAATGGCCAAAAGAAAAACAAGGACAAACGACGATCTACAAAACATTACACAGAAAACTAACGGTCGAACAACACGAAACCCACTAAAAACGGGGTTAGACTCACGTTCCCTGGAAGAGTAAGCAGTTACTGTTCCACTAATGGCATTCGTCGTGTTACTCTAGTTACAAACCCGGTTATAAGTCATGAATGAGGAAAGGACCGGGAAGTAATTATGACAAGTAGTATTATCCACATAGCCAACAAATGAGATATGAAAGAAATCATGGGTCATTGTTGTTTTCTTAATGTTTTCAGTACAATATTCAGTTTTTCAACATATTGGTGTAATGCATGAGCAATATCAGTTTTGTCCATGGTGCTATGAAGATATGTCCATGGTGTTATGTAGATATGTCCCTGGTGTTACCAGCTCTAAAAAGTATACTCCCATCAGCTTGTTAAACTATATCTTACACATAAATGACGATGTTTGAACAATTTTTCTGCATAGGTTAAAGAGCAATATTTTGTTCTGTATATTACTGTTTATGGAATAATGTGTTTATTCACAATTTGTATGCTAAATGTCTCTGGTGTTACACAATCTCTATGGTAACACCATTGACAGTAACACCACAGAAAACAGGTAAGTATTTTCAGGATAAAAGGAAAATAATTTCTCCCCGACTATATTTTATATGTATATCCTGTGAAGAATACCAAATGTAATGTATTGTATATTTTTACATTTTGTTCAATTCTAACAAAAAGAAGTAGTGAGAAGTACACCACAGACATAAAATTTATATACTATACCAATCGCACGTACCTTTTCGGCTCTATATTAGTTTATGGATCACTTTTGTTTTTGTCGTCTGCACATGTCATGAAACAGGAAATAAGCAAAGGGAGAAACTATTTTTGCTTCAAATATGACAAGACAGATAACTCTTACCAGCCTTAAATAGGAAGGGTAACACCACAGACATGAAAATCTATAATAGCAGGTTTTTGCTAATTTTCTTTTTGAATTTTAATATATATCAAGCAAAAATAATGTTGTGCTATTAGAGTTTTAGGAATAGTTCAAAAATAATATAAAGATCGAATAAAATCATAACATCTGAATTGTACAAATGACCAAAAGTAAGTCATTCTGGAAAAATAACACGTAACACCAAGGAAAAAACAGGTCTTCGTGTAGCTAGTATAAATTCGCAATTGGACCAATCTGGATTTAGATGGTAAAACTATAGAAAGCTGATGTGCCTTCATGCAAAACATGTTTTCTCCAATCAGTTTGGTTGATATTTGTCTTTTAATTGCGTAATAACAGAAAAGTGCGTGTTTTTTATAATGACCCTCATACGCTCCAAATTCAGTCAAATCTGCACATGAGGTCACCTCTATTAAGCAGTTAACTGTATTAAAGTCAAAATGTTTTTATCCTGTCATAGAAAACTCCATATGAATTGAACCTCTTTTAATGGTCACCTGCCTTATAAGGCCACCTGTTCTTTATTCCAAAGGTGACATCTTAAGACAGGTCTGACTGTAAATCACTCCTGTAAATATACATATACGACTTTCTGTTGGTGTATTGAGCTTAATCATTTTTCACGCAGGTATTCGGCGATACCATTGACACGAGTTTAGCCGTAAGTAACCGAAAACAGAAGAACATGCATTGCATCTATTAATTAAAAAAGCAAATATATATGAATCATTTTCTAAATCTTAATATTTTCCCAAGAAATAGCATCCAATGGCGTATTCAAATTGTGGTATTTAAATAGTCTCGTATTAGTTCATGAAGTCGTATGTATCGTTCCAAGTACGCCTGACGCGTACCCGGAATAATCTTTATCATGTACGCTCATAATCTTAATATTGGAAAGCCAAATGATTTAAAAGTCTTTGGGAGCAAGAAGTGCCCACTAGGCTGTGATGACAATATTTGTAGGATTAGTGTTAAAGTTATGGTGTCTTAACGCCACCTTTAACAATAATTCCGTTAAATCGTTGATGTTACAAGAAGAGTTGTAGATACCAACGGAACAATCAGAAGAAGAACAGACAGCAAAATGGCCAAAACATAATGGACAAAACGACAACATAAAACAAAAGATTGAGCGACACTAACCTCACTAAAACCGGTGGTTAACTCATGTGCTCCGGAAGGGCATGCAATTATGGCTCCACATGTGGCAATCGTCTTGTTGCTACAGTTATAAACCCGTTGATTAGTTATAAATGAGGAAAGGACCGGGACAAGTGGAACATCTCAGTGGTCATTTGTGACACATATATACAGTAACGGTTAACCATGTTATGGTGGTGACCGTAAAACTTTCGAAGTGAACCAAAAGGAACCCTTGCTTCAGTAGCTTCCTTGTTAGCAGTACCCATCCATCAAGGCAATCCTCATAGGAACCACAAACTTTGGAATATTGGATCAACGAAGAGACATATACTCCATATGCAGGTGCTGCTGAAATATTGCTACATATTAACCTTTATTAGTGTAGGAAACCAGATTATCCGGGGGAAAACCACTGACCTTAATCTACAAGTTACTGTCCAACTTTATTAGATTAATTTGTATTGGGTTCACTTCACCGTGCTTGGAAATAAATTCCACAACTTAAGTGGTTATATAATTTCTGGTTGCATTGCGCATAGGTAAAACTGAAATTCAACTGCATACTATCACGGTAACGACGGCCCCATGACAATATTTATACTAACCATTATTATCAATTAATCATTCAAAATATTAAATTAATATAGATATGTATTGTATTTCTCAAGCAATATTTCATGTTTTCCATGTTTATTGAATAAATTTTCCAATAATTACCAATATTTTACTTTGAATTTTGAGAACTGCTCTCAAAAACATTCAATAATTAAAATTCTAATAAGGCCAACATTAATCTAATTCTGCTGAGTGTATCTTCTTTTCTTAAATAAAAATTGCGCTGTTGCAATTCTTAGTGCAATATATTTTATCAATGGCTGAAGAAGTTTAAAGTGGTGCACTTGACTACAATTTTCAAGACTGCAAATCCCAATTTATTATCCCGCGCTTGTAACTTTGATCAATTCCGCATTCGAAAGGTACACATTACAATGACATTTTGTTTTGATTCTGAGCAGTTCATCGCGTCGTATTGGTCATAACCAAATACAATCTTGGAATGCCTAATTTGTGAAAGACGAGGTGTAATGAATATGTTAGTGGTGTAATGTTTTTTGATTTTACGTTATTAGGTATTTTCAAATTTATTTCACATGAGATTTCACATTTTTTTAGTTGAATACCAGTGAACGATGTAGGTGCATAAAGTAGCAGTCAAATTATGATAAAGACGGCAAAGGGGGAAATGGGGTGGACCTATAAACCTAGCTTAACTTTTTTCTGTTCTTGAGAAGCCAGTGACTTCTAATAAAACACCCTTCATATTCAAGTCCTGTAAAAATCTTGTCGGTGATAGAGGAAAGAAATAACTTGGATTGAAATCACGAATCTTTCTGAATAATAATAGATCAGCAACTTATACCATATTATTTCATCTTAATATTTTCGGTCGATCACCTTTTGTCGCATGTTTACCTGAAAAGGAGTCCAGGTAAATTTATGAATTTCTTTTTTAATCATTTCAAAAGTGCAAGTTCTCATCTAATCTAAAAAACCAAACAATACAGTAACCCCAAATAAGACACCAGACATCATAAACAAAATATGTTGTTGTAAAACAAATTCGTAATAGAATAGATTTGTAGGAGGTGCTATCATTTCCTGGCGCACCTATGAAACCCATATTGTATTACGATATATCAGTTTTCAAAAGTATTATTTCTTGTTTGTCTATTTATATTGTCTTTGAGTTCAAGATTGGTTCGTTCTTTCATAACAAGTATATTGATATATCAATTTATTGAAATACATTTTTGTATAAGCAAGTAATGCAACTTGTAGCAGCAAAACATTCAAAACAAAAATACAATATACATATACATGAAGAGAAATACAACAAAATTAAGGAGTTCATTTGTTGGTCTGAGAGTCCGCTGCCCTCGGTTCAAATGAACGACTCTTTTTTTCCAAGGCCTAGAACCTGCCAAAAATCTGTTGGGTTTAGAATTAACTTCTTTTGCATTTTCAGATAATCGAGTCCCCTCTTTTTCAAAGTCGAACTCAGATAAAACGTTATTTTTTATATTATATATTCTTTCACAATGGAAAAAGAAATGAAATTTATCATTAATATTTTCAAAACTTAGAAATTCCAAGCTTTCGAAGCATTTTGTTGTATATCACAAATTTGATTTCTAAATTATGGTCACATATTCTAAGCTTTGCGGAATTTAAAATTGTTGGCGTCACAAATAATGTTCCCTCACAACATTAAGTTTTAGATGCTTGCATAAGAACAATTTATTTTGCTCTGTAAATCATTCATATTAAGTTTAGAAGTCTAACATAATGATTATTAACTTCAAAGTCTTTATATGTGTCCTTGTTTTACAGGATGATAATATCAAAAAATATTTATAAGAATGTAACGAACATTGTTGATATTGATGGAATACGACTTTTTTCATTTGGACTGATTATTGAAATTTTAGCGTGATATAGGATATTATTTAGTGCTTTTTGTATTTCTATCCACAACAATGAGAAGAATCGTAAAGAAAACATTGTTGATATGTGTGGAATACGCCTCTTTCCGAATAGGCTCCTTACTAAGAATTGTCACGTGATTTAGGGTATCACGTGATATGATATAGGGCACATTTGTAGCAAACTTGCAGCAGATCATCACCAGTTTACCAAAACTAAGTCAATATTTACAAAATAAAACTTAAATAGGATTTCAGCTTCAAAATACAATAAGCGCAAGTTTGTACTGCCTATTATATTTCTATCACATGCTTAACCTGAACAGGAAACACATTTATTTGTTATTTATTGCACGACGTGTTAGCATTATCTGACGCATATATGACTCTCGTATTGTATTATTGAAATCGTATATATCAAGTGAACAGTCACACGGAAAGATTTATAATAGTCATGTACGTTAATGCTTTGTTTGTTCACATGTATTGTCGATTGAGTTCAAAACTCTGCTGGACATATCAAGCATATTTAAATAAATGTAATATAAAAATTGTATGTCCTTAAGAATACAAACGTAGATATCTTATTTAGTGCAAACGACACGTTTCTGGAATAACATTTTATCGATACGCTCATAGTCAACATACCGAAAAGACAAATAATAAAAAAAAAATCGTCGGGTGCAAGATAAAAAGACATAAATCGAAGACAGACAATACAATGGCCAAAAGAAAAAAAGGCAGAGGGACATACCAACAATGATCTACAACACATTTCACAGAAAATTAAAGATTGAGCAACACGACCACCGCTAAATACCGGGGTTGAACTCAGGTGGACCGGAAGGTTAAGCAGTCCCTGTTCCACATGTGAAAACAGTCGTGTTATTCTTGTTGCCTATGGCTGAGTAGGGTCGACTTTCATATTAGTAAGAAGAGTTTGAAGATACCAAAGGGGAAATCAAAATCCGTATATCGCAGAAGAACAAAAAACACAATCAATAGCCTAAAGAAAAAGTACAAAAAAGGACAAACAACGATCCACAAAACATACATATAAAACTAAAGATCGCATAACGCGAACCCCACTAAAAACCGGAGATGAACTTAGGTGCTCCGGAAAGGTAAGCAGTTCCTGCTCCACTAGTGACACCCGTCATGTTAATCTAGTTACAAACCCAGTGATAAGTCATGAACGAGGAAAGGACCGGGAAATGTTCACGACAGGTGGAACATATCCGTGGTCATTTGTGACACATATATTCCATAACGGTCAAGCAAGTCATGGTGGCGACCGTAGAACTTTCGAACTGATGGGTTCAACTTAACTAAGAGGAACCCTTGGTTCAGTAGCTACCTTCGTAGCAGCAATTATCTATCAAGGGAATCCTGATAGGAACCACAAGTTCTGGAATATCGTATCAACTGAGAGATATATACTCCATATGCAGGTGCTGTTGGAATGTTGCTACATATGAATGGAATTTACACAATGGGAATATTGAAATCATTTCTTTTGTCGTAAATATGCGTTCTTAACCGCTGCTCACATTCCAATTCGAGGTGTAGGTCCAGGTATGAAGCAGACCTATCTGTATCTGTGGTATCTTTATTTCAAGCTCAATGGGGTGGATCCGATGAACGAATTCTCCAAACCTAGAATTATTTAGCAACTGTATATGGTTTTTTTTTCAATTTAGCAGCAACTGGTCACTAATATTTCAACTTCTTGACATGCTCGTTCGACCAGTTTTTCTGTCACATCCCTGTCCTGAAACGGTGTCAATGTATATTATTGAAAGCTTTTGTAATAATCTGCTATCTAATGCAAAAAAAACAATCTTATATAAGATACATACACAATTTGTGATTACAAAATTAATGCACACATCCGTTATATGATAGATTTGTAGGCGCTGATACAATTATGGGCGCATCTATGACTCAGATTGTGTTACTGTGCAAAGGGTTATAAGATTCTATAATTGGTCTTGCTCACGTTTTGATTGCTCATGTGTATTATCGTTGAATTCATTGTTTTTCTCGCCGACATATTCAATATATTTCAATATCATATATAAAAGTTGTATATCCATTCATAAGAAATGGAGGAAACTTAGAAATTCACAGCTATTACACATAAGAAAGATAATATGGGTGTGGTTTGTGGTTATGGTACGATTTCTAGGAATTTGGTAGCTTACGCCACTTTCAACAATAGTTCAGTTATATGGTGGAGGTCAGTTTTATTGATGGAGGAAATCGAAGTACCCGGAGAAAACCACCGACATGTCGCAAGTCACTGACAAACTTGATCACATAATGTTGTTTCGAGTACACCTCACCATGAGCGGATCATCACCAGTTTACCAAAACTAAGTCAATATTTACAAAATAAAATTTAAATAGGATTTCAGCTTCAAAATACAATAAGCGCAAGTTTGTACTGCCCGTTATGTTTCTATCACATGCTTAACCTGAACAGGAAACACATGTATTTGTTATTTATTGTACGACGTGTTAGCATTATCTGACGCATATATGACTCTCGTATTGTATTATTGAAATCGTATATATCAAGTGAAGTCAAACGGAAAGATTTATAATAGTCATGTACGTTAATGCTTTGTTTGTTCACATGTATTGTCGATTGAGTTCAAAACTCTGCTGGACATATCAAGCATATTTAAATAAATGTAATATAAAAGTTGTATGTCCTTAAGAATACACACGTAGATATCTTATTTAGTACAAACGACACGTTTCTAGAATAACATTTTATCGATACGCTCATAGTCAACATACCGAAAAGACAAATAATAAAAATATCGTTGGGTGCAAGATCAGAAGACATAAATCGAAGACAGACAATGCAATGGCCAAAAGAGAAAAAGGCAGAGGGACATACCAACAATGATCTACAACACATTTCACAGAAAACTAAAGATTGAGCAACACGAACACCACTAAATACCGGGGTTGAGCGCAGGTGGACCGGAAGGTTAAGCAGTTCCTGTTCCACATGTGAAAACAGTAGTGTTATTTGTGTTGCCTATGCCTGAGTAGGGTCGACTTTCGTTTTAGTAAGAAGAGTTTGAAGATACCAAAGGGGAAATCAAAATCCGTATATCGCAGAAGAACAAAAAACACAATGACCTAAAGAAAGAGTACAAAAGGACAAACAACGATCCACAAAACATACATATAAAACTAAAGATCGCATAACGCGAACCCCACTAAAAACCGGAGATGAACTCAGGTGCTCAGAAAGGTAAGCAGTTCCTGCTCCACTAGTGACACCCGTCATGTTAATCTAGTTACAAACCCAGTGACAAGTCATGAACGAGGAAAGGACCGGGAAATCCTCACGACAGGTGGAACATATCCGTGGTCATTTGTGACATATATATTCCATAACGGTCAGCCAAGTCATGGTGGCGACCGTAAAACTTTCGAACTGATGAGTTCAACTTAACTAAGAGGAACCCTTGGTTCAGTAGCTACCTTCTTAGCAGCAATTATCTATCAAGGGAATCCTGATAGGAACCACAAGCTCTGGAATATCGTATCAACTGAAAGATATATACTCTATATGCAGATGCTGTTGGAATGTTGCTACATATGAATGGAATCTACACAATGGGAATATTGAAATCATTTCTTTTGTCGTAAATATGCGTTCTTAACCGCTGCTCACATTCCAATTCGAGGTGTAGGTCCAGGTATGAAGCAGACCTATCTGTATCTGTGGTATCTTTATTTCAAGCTCAATGGGGTGGATCCGATGAACGAATTCTCCAAACCTAGAATTATTTAGCAACTGTATATGGTTTTTTTTTCAATTTAGCAGCAACTGGTCACTAATATTTCAACTTCTTGACATGCTCGTTCGACCAGTTTTTCTGTCACATCCCTGTCCTGAAACGGTGTCAATGTATATTATTGAAAGCTTTTGTAATAATCTGCTATCTAATGCAAAAAAAACAATCTTATATAAGATACATACACAATTTGTGATTACAAAATTAATGCACACATCCGTTATATGATAGATTTGTAGGCGCTGATACAATTATGGGCGCATCTATGACTCAGATTGTGTTACTGTGCAAAGGGTTATAAGATTCTATAATTGGTCTTGCTCACGTTTTGATTGCTCATGTGTATTATCGTTGAATTCATTGTTTTTCTCGCCGACATATTCAATATATTTCAATATCATATATAAAAGTTGTATATCCATTCATAAGAAATGGAGGAAACTTAGAAATACACAGCTATTACACATAAGAAAGATAATATGGGTGTGGTTTGTGGTTATGGTACGATTTCTAGGAATTTGGTAGCTTACGCCACTTTCAACAATAGTTCAGTTATATGGTGGAGGTCAGTTTTATTGATGGAGGAAATCGAAGTACCCGGAGAAAACCACCGACATGTCGCAAGTCACTGACAAACTTGATCACATAATGTTGTATCGAGTACACCTCACCATGAGCAGATCATCATCAGTTTACCAAAACTAAGTCAATATTTACAAAATAAAATTTAAATAGGATTTCAGCTTCAAAATACAATAAGCGCAAGTTTGTACTTCCCGTTATGTTTCTATCACATGCTTAACCTGAACAGGAAACACATGTATTTGTTATTTATTGTACAACGTGTTAGCATTATCTGACGCATATATGACTCTCGTATTGTATTATTGAAATCGTATATATCAAGTGAACAGTCAAACGGA
Organism: Bathymodiolus brooksi; assembly: GCA_963680875.1. Lineage (NCBI taxonomy): Eukaryota > Metazoa > Mollusca > Bivalvia > Mytilida > Modiolidae > Bathymodiolus > Bathymodiolus brooksi. The sequence goes on from OY804585.1 coordinate 16,149,581, forward strand.
AAGATTTATAATAGTCATGTACGTTAATGCTTTGTTTGTTCACATGTATTGTCGATTGAGTTCAAAACGCTGCTGGACATATCAAGCATATTTAAATAAATGTAATATAAAAGTTGTATGTCCTTAAGAATACACACGTAGATATCTTATTTAGTACAAACGACACGTTTCTAGAATAACATTTTATCGATACGCTCATAGTCAACATACCGAAAAGACAAATAATAAAAAATATCGTTGGGTGCTAGATCAGAGGACATAAATCGAAGACAGACAATGCAATGGCCAAAAGAGAAAAAGGCAGAGGGACATACCAACAATGATCTACAACACATTTCACAGAAAATTAAAGATTGAGCAACATGAACTCCACTAAATACCGGGGTTGAACGCAGGTGGACCGGAAGGTTAAGCAGTCCCTGTTCCACATGTGAAAACAGTAGTGTTATTCGTGTTGCCTATGCCTGAGTAGGGTCGACTTTCGTTTTAGTAAGAAGAGTTTGAAGATACCAAAGGGGTAATCAAAATCCGTATATCACAGAAGAACAAAAAGCACAATGGCCTAAAGAAAGAGTACAAAAGGACAAACAACGATCCACAAAACATACATATAAAACTAAAGATCGCGTAACGCGAACCCCACTAAAAACCGGAGATGAACTCAGGTGCTCAGAAAGGTAAGCAGTTCCTGCTCCACTAGTGACACCCGTCATGTTAATCTAGTTACAAACCCAGTGATAAGTCATGAACGAGGAAAGGACCGGGAAATCCTCACGACAGGTGGAACATATCCGTGGTCATTTGTGACATATATATTCCATAACGGTCAGCCAAGTCATGGTGGCGACCGTAAAACTTTCGAACTGATGAGTTCAACTTAACTAAGAGGAACCCTTGGTTCAGTAGCTACCTTCGTAGCAGCAATTATCTATCAAGGGAATCCTGATAGGAACCACAAGCTCTGGAATATCGTATCAACTGAGAGATATATACTCCATATGCAGATGCTGTTGGAATGTTGCTACATATGAATGGAATCTACACAATGGGAATATTGAAATCATTTCTTTTGTCGTAAATATGCGTTCGTAACCGCTGCTCACATTCCATTTCGAGGTTTAGGTCCAGGTATGAAGCAGACCTATCTGTATCTGTGGTATCTTTATTTCAAGCTCAATGGGGTGGATCCGATGAACGAATTCTCCAAACCTAGAATTATTTAGCAACTGTATATGGTTTTTTTTTTAATTTAGCAGCAACTGGTCACTAATATTTCAACTTCTTGACATGCTCGTTCGACCAGTTTTTCTGTCACATCCCTGTCCTGAAACGGTGTCAATGTATATTATTGAAAGCTTTTATAATAATCTGCTATCTAATGCAAAAAAAGCAATCTTATATAAGATACATACACAATTTGTGATTACAAAATTAATGCACACATCCGTTATATGATAGATTTGTAGGCGCTGATACAATTATGGGCGCATCTATGACTCAGATTGTGTTACTGTGCAAAGGGTTATAAGATTCTATAATTGGTCTTGCTCACGTTTTGTTTGCTCATGTGTATTATCGTTGAATTCATTGTTTTTCTCGCCGACATATTCAATATATTTCAATATCATATATAAAAGTTGTATATCCATGCATAAGAAATGGAGGAAACTTAGAAATACACAGCTATTACACATAAGAAAGATAATATGGGTGTGATTTGTGGTTATGGTATGATTTCTAGGAATTTGGTAGCTTACGCCACTTTCAACAATAGTTCAGTTATATGGTGGAGGTCAGTTTTATTGTTGGAGGAAATCGAAGTACCCGGAGAAAACCACCGACATGTCGCAAGTCACTGACAAACTTGATCACATAATGTTGTATCGAGTACACCTCACCATGAGCAGATCATCACCAGTTTACCAAAACTAAGTCAATATTTACAAAATAAAACTTAAATAGGATTTCAGCGTCAACATACAATAAGCCCAAGTTTGTACTGCCTATTATTTTTCTATCACATGCTTAACCTGAACAGGAAACACATTTATTTGTTATTTATTGTACGACGTGTTAGCATTATCTGACGCATATATGACTCTCGTATTGTATTATTGAAATCGTATATATCAAGTGAACGGTCAAACGGAAAGATTTATAATAGTCATGTAAGTTAATGCTTTGTTTGTTCACATGTATTGTCGATTGAGTTCAAAACTCTGCTGGACATATCAAGCATATTTAAATAAATGTAATATAAAAGTTGTATGTCCTTAAGAATATACACGTACATATCTTATTTAGTACAAACGACACGTTTCTAGAATAACATTTTATCGATACGCTCATAGTCAACATACCGAAAAGACAAATAATGAAAATATCGTTGGGTGCAAGATCAGAAGACATAAATCGAAGACAGACAATGCAATGGCCAAAAGAGAAAAAGGCAGAGGGACATACCAACAATGATCTACAACACATTTCACAGAAAACTAAAGATTGAGCAACACGAACACCACTAAATACCGGGGTTGAACGCAGGTGGACCGGAAGGTTAAGCAGTCCCTGTTCCACATGTGAAAACAGTAGTGCTATTCGTGTTGCCTATGCCTGAGTAGGGTCGACTTTCGTTTTAGTAAGAAGAGTTTGAAGATACCAAAGGGGAAATCAAAATCCGTATATCGCAGAAGAACAAAAAGCACAATGACCTAAAGAAAGAGTACAAAAGGACAAACAACGATCCACAAAACATACATATAAAACTAAAGATCGCATAACGCGAACCCCACTAAAAACCGGAGATGAACTCAGGTGCTCCGAAAGGTAAGCAGTTCCTGCTCCACTAGTGACACCCGTCATGTTAATCTAGTTACAAACCCGGTGATAAGTCATGAACGAGGAAAGGACCGGGAAATCCTCACGACAGGTGGAAATATCCGTGGTAATTTGTGACATATATATTCCATAACGGTCAGCCAAGTCATGGTGGCGACCGTAAAACTTTCGAACTGATGAGTTCAACTTAACTAAGAGGAACCCTTGGTTCAGTAGCTACCTTCTTAGCAGCAATTATCTATCAAGGGAATCCTGATAGGAACCACAAGCTCTGGAATATCGTATCAACTGAAAGATATATAATCCATATGCAGATGCTGTTGGAATGTTGCTACATATGAATGGAATCTACACAATGGGAATATTGAAATCATTTCTTTTGTCGTAAATATGCGTTCTTAACCGCTGCTCACATTCCATTTCGAGGTGTAGGTCCAGGTATGAAGCAGACCTATCAGTATCTGTGGTATCTTTATTTCAAGCTCAATGGGGTGGATCCGATGAACGAATTCTCCAAACCTAGAATTATTTAGCAACTGTATATGGTTTTTTTTCAATTTAGCAGCAACTGGTCACTAATATTTCAACTTCTTGACATGCTCGTTCGACCAGTTTTTCTGTCACATCCCTGTCCTGAAACGGGGACAATGTATATTATTGAAAGCTTTTGTAATAATCCGCTATCTAATGCAAAAAAAAAACAATCTTATATAAGATACATACACAATTTGTGATTACAAAATTAATGCACACATCCGTTATATGATAGATTTGTAGGCGCTGATACAATTATGGGCACATCTATGACTCAGATTGTGTTACTGTGCAAAGGGTTATAAGATTCTATAATTGGTCTTGCTCACGTTTTGTTTGCTCACGTGTACTATCGTTGAATTCATTGTTTTTCTCGCCGACATATTCAATATATTTCAATATCATATATAAAAGTTGTATATCCATTCATAAGAAATGGAGGAAACTTAGAAATACACAGCTATTACACATAAGAAAGATAATATGGGTGTGGTTTGTGGTTATGGTACGATTTCTAGGAATTTGGTAGCTTACGCCACTTTCAACAATAGTTCAGTTATATGGTCGAGGTCAGTTTTATTGATGGAGGAAATCGAAGTACCCGGAGAAAACCACCGATATGTCGCAAGTCACTGACAAACTTGATCACATAATGTTGTATCGAGTACACCTCACCATGAGCAGATCATCACCAGTTTACCAAAACTAAGTCAATATTTACAAAATAAAATTTAAATAGGATTTCAGCTTCAAAATACAATAAGCGCAAGTTTGTACTGCCCGTTATGTTTCTATCACATGCTTAACCTGAACAGGAAACACATGTATTTGTTATTTATTGTACGACGTGTTAGCATTATCTGACGCATATATGACTCTCGTATTGTATTATTGAAATCGTATATATCAAGTGAACAGTCAAACGGAAAGATTTATAATAGTCGTGTACGTTATATGATAGATTTGTAGGCGCTGATACAATTATGGGCACATCTATGACTCAGATTGTGTTACTGTGCAAAGGGTTATAAGATTATATAATTGGTCTTGCTCACGTTTTGTTTGCTCACGTGTATTATCGTTGAATTCATTGTTTTTCTCGCCGACATATTCAATATATTTCAATATCATATATAAAAGTTGTATAAGAAATGGAGGAAACTTTGAAATACACAGCTATTACACATAAGAAAGATAATATGGGTGTGGTTTGTGGTTATGGTATGACTACTAGGAATTTGGTAGCTTACGCCACTTTCAACAATATTTCAGATATATGGTAGAGGTCAGTTTTATTGGTGGAGGAAATCGAAGTACCCGGAGAAAACCACCGACATTGTATTGTATTGTATATTTTGTACTTTTTTTATTTTATCAGCAACGGATCACAAATCTTTCAACCTCTGGACAGGCTCGATCGACCATTTTTACTGTCACATGCCTTTCCTGAAAAGGGACCAAGAAGAGTTTGAAGACACCAAAGGGGTAATCAGCATCCGTATATAAAGAAGAACAGACAACACAATGGCCAAAAGATACCAAAGGGGTAATGAGAATCCGTATATCAAGAAGAACAGACAACACAATGACCAAAAGATACCAAAGGGGTAATGAGAATCCGTATATCAAGAAGAACAGACAAGACAATGGCCAAAAGATACCAAAGGGGTAATGAGAATCCGTATATCAAGAAGAACAGACAACACAATGGCCAAAAGATACCAAAGGGGTAATGAGAATCCGTATATCAAGAAGAACAGACAACACAATGGCCAAAAGATACCAAAGGGGTAATGTGAATCCGTATATCAAGAAGAACAGACAACACAATGGCCAAAAGATACCAAAAGGGTAATGAGAATCTGTATATCAAGAAGAACAGACAACACAATGGCCAAAAGATACCAACAGGGTAATTAGAATCCGTATATCAAGAAGAACAGACAACACAATGGCCAAAAGATACCAAAGGGGTAATGAGAATCCGTATATCAAGAAGAACAGACAACACAATGGCCAAAAGATACCAAAGGGGTAATGATAATCCGTATATCAAGAAGAACAGACAACACAATTGCCAAAAGATACCAAAGGGGTAATGATAATCCGTATATCAAGAAGAACAGACAACACAATGGCCAAAAGATACCAAAGGGGTAATGAGAATCTGTATATCAAGAAGAACAGACAACACAATGGCCAAAAGATACCAACAGGGTAATTAGAATCCGTATATCAAGAAGAACAGACAACACAATGGCCAAAAGATACCAAAGGGGTAATGAGAATCCGTATATCAAGAAGAACAGACAACACAATGGCCAAAAGAAAAAGTGCAAAAGGACAAACAACGATCTACAACGCATACACATAAAACTAAAGATCGAGTAGCACAAACCCCAATAAAAACCGGGGGTTCCTGCTCCACAATGTATATTATTGACGTTTTTTTTGTAGTAATCCGTTATCTAATGCATAAAAGCAATATTATATTAGATACATATACAATTTGTGATTACAAAGCAACTGTCTGTTATATGATAGATTTGTGGGCGCTGCTATCATTTATGGGCGCATCTATGACCCTCATATTGTGTTACTGTGTAAAGGGTTATACGATTTCATAATCATTAATGTTTTGTTTGCTCACGTGTATGGTCGTTGAATTCATTTTTTTCTCTCTCGCCGACACACCCAACATATTTCAATAATATAAAAGTTTTACAACCATTTATGAGAATTGGAGGAAACTTTGAATGACACAGCTATTAAAAATGAGTAGGGGAATGTGAAAACAGGGTACATGATATAAAATGAGAAAACTTAAAATATGTGAGAAACAAGCCAAAATATCGTCAATGCTCTCTAACAATTATGTTTTTATTTCCGGACTTTCGTACCTATATACATTCTATTTACATATTAGTTGAACATAGACATACATAACATTAACCCTCTGAAAGATGAAATAAAATTTGGAGCAGTACGCTCCCATTGCACTTAGTCTACAAACGTGTTATCCATGTAAAAATTAGCATATTTATTTTTACATTTTCTGTGTTTATATTGCTAGAAACTGGGGGGGGGGGGGTTCATTTGTTATTTTTATTATTTCGGGGGGGGAGGGGGCGTGTATTTGCATTTGATTGTTCAGCAACAAAGTATTCACTATACCAAACACGAAATGCATATTTCCGCCAATACCAACAAAACATGACGTTGATTTAGAATGTGTATATTATTGTAGTATATTCGAAAACAACAGTTATGATTGTACTGAAGCACTTGCAAAATGATGATTTGAGACAATAAACATAATGAATGAGATCCTTATATCAATTCTTTTGAAATACTCCAAATCTAATTCACGCCATTTTTCGGTATCTTTGAAACTCGTCGTTAAATGCACAATGAACTGTGACAAGAACCTTAGTAACAGGTACCAACCTCTGTAATTATTTGCTATAACCTTTTACGCAGATTATTAGCGAAATTTGATAATGAAAGGTGTACATGCAGCTACCAAAACTTTGTGTTCTAAAAATGTATGAAGAGTAAAAATAAACAAAACAATGGGATATTCTTAATTGAGATTATCGGTTATGATGTATCCTAAAACTCTGAGATAATTGATTGATTGATTGCTTGCTTGCTTGTTTGATTGATTGATTGATTGATTGATTGATTGATTGATTGATTGATTGATTGATTGATTGATTGATTGATTGATTGATTGATTGATTGATTGATTGATTGATTGATTGATTTATTGATTGATTGATTGATTGATTTATTGATTGATTGATTGATTGATTGATTGATTGATTGATTGATTGATTGATTGATTGATTGATTGATTGATTGATTGATTGATTGATCGATCGATTGATTAAATGAGATATATAGCTTGATTGATTGATTAATTGATTCATTGGTGGCAGGAGAAAAGTGTCTCATTCTATATGAGAACATGTTTACTAACGATAGATAAAGCAGATAAAATGTTAGCACTGCAATTGGATTAGACTCGGAAATTTAGATTTCGACAAGAAAAAGGGCCGTGTATTGGATAAATCAACTTCACATTATTTGTGCTTTACATCGCAAGATACTTTTCAACTCTTCTTTAGGGATAAGATATAGGTAATTTCTTTGAAGTAGTCGTTCGTAGATTTGTCATACGTGTAGATACAAACAGTAGTAAGATATGTGTTTTATCAAGATCCATGACAATCTTCGAGTTAGCATTTATTGAAACTAAGGCTGTTTTCCGAATATATTTAATGTCCTCAAAGCAGAAAACTGTCTGGAAAGCTCTATAAGTACAGTTGAGTGGGAATATGATAAACGTCAAAATCATCTCTGACCTTATAACAATGACATCACCATACAATCCTTATACATTTAGAGTGACGGTATAATAGCCATCTGTGTACATTTAGAGGTGTATAATGACAATTAATATACAAATGTACTTGTAACTCCGGGGATTAGATGTACAGAAACATTTATCACATTCAAAGAAATCCCCCGTGACCTTGATACATGTGATATACAAAAACATCTAATTGATCATGTCTGTTATATCAAAAAGAACAATAATTGTACATTTCACTTGAGCATTTATTGCTTAGCCATTCTTCCTGTGTGCTTGTGTACCATTGCTATTTAGGAAAATAAAGCTGTCGTGTATATATAATGTCAGGACTAAAAAATTCTTAACAGTTGTGATGTTTATTAGAAAACATTTTAACCCGTCTGTTCGCCTCGTTATTATAACAATTAAGTACCTATTACCATACACAATTGCTATCATATTCTGTTTTTTTTATTATTATTATTCAATGACAAACCTAACGTATAAATAAATTGCACTTACTATTACAACAACAATAAAAAAAAAATGAAAACAGTACGACCTGAGAACAGAACATGTATAAATCAAATTACATTCCTCACTTCTCGCAGAATTTGAAATAATTTGAAATTTATTTGCGTCTGTTTTAAATCTCACACGTCAATTTCATCTATTACCCATCTCACTCAAAACAATGATTAAATTTATCTATAACTACTTCATATGATACTAATATATGCTAAAACGACATATTTGCCACTAAAATAACAAGAAGACGTTAAATATATTACATTTTAAGCATATACTATATTCAAATTAGTAATTTTGATGAAGTTAGCTTAATGTGCTAGCTTAACAACGTTACATTGTAGTGCTCAGAAACATCTGTGTAGTTTATTTGAATTAACGTCTCTTTAGAAAGTAGAGAGCTACCGAAGAGATATTCTAATGAAGGGACTATCCGGATACAAAAGAAAATACCCCCCCCCCCCTCCCCCCAAAAAATAACATAAACAAAAACTAAAGCAAAAACACACACACACTGGTGCAAAAAAAGGCAAAGCCAAAACAAATTTTCCCATAATCACAGTTAATAAGACCAGGTTGTACATGAAATGCCAATTTACGTAGATTTGATATTTGGGTCAGACAGCCTTTGGTTATGTCGGAAATGCTGTCACTTAAACCTGCTTAGAACTAACGTCACTCACTCTCCAAAAGTTTTATTATACCCCTTCCAGTCATTGAAAACGATATTATTTCCATGGCGGCCATAGTCTTAATTCTTATCTTTATTCTGTAAATTAAACAAATAATTTTTACAAAATATTCAGGTCATTATTAAATGATTAAAAATATAGTTTTAATCGCCCAAATAAATCTCATTTATTATCAATTTTCAATCAAAAACAGATCACATTAATAATTAAAATAGTTTTTTTGAAGCTAGTGTTACTCGATTCGTTTCGTATTACAATCCCCTATTGATGTGTCTTGGTTAACTGAAGAAATATCGCTTAGCCATAATAAATTAAACCATCAAGTGCATATTGAATAATTAAAACCAAATTTACCATGGGTCCAGTTGATTCAAACTCCGAAACTAAATATCAAAGGTATAAAATGGTAATGTCGTTTTATCATAAATGAAAAATAGGTTATCAAGTTATTTTCGTAAAATTTACATTGTAACAGTATATGTTTTGTATATAAGAAATACAATGTCTTAGTGTTACACTAATTATTTAACGCTAATAAAGACATATATTTTCAATTCACAATAACAAATCATATTGCTGGTGTTATGTATTTATCTAAAAGTTTTGTGTTATCGCTGACATAGTTTATTAGTTACGTGTTATCACTGACATAGTTTATTAGTTGCGTGTTATCACTGACATAGTTTATTAGTTGCGTGTTATCACTGACATAGTTTATTAGTCGAGTGCACCCTTTTTGTAACTTACAAAGCCGGGCGCCAACCCATGCCGTATTGGTTGCTATGTATGAGTTGCTATGTAATCCAACTACCTAGCTCAGTGAGCCACCCTGTTCTGTTTGAGCATATGTCAACTGAGAATATACATCATATTGAACATGGTGAAATGTTATGAGCTACTAACACGTCACATCAAAGATAAACAAACATCTAGAACGTTGCGGCATGACCTCTCTTTCTATTTATCCATATTAAAAAAAAAAAACTTTTTTTGGTAGCTTATTTTCACTAATGATGTAATTTTATTTTTGTCATAAACAATATTCTCCATGAACAAATAATACATAAAATGTATTACATCTACATAACATCGTGAACATCTTTAGTTTTATGTATATGTGTTGTAGATCGTTGCTTGTCCTTTTGTACGTTTTCTGTTGGTCTTTGTGTTATCTATATGGATTATGATTAGCCCTTTGGTATCTTCAAACTCTTCTTATGCATATTACAAACATGTATATTTAATCTTCGTGACACAGAAGTTGTCATATGCATAGTATTAGTTCCTTTAAAAAGAGCAGATGGCCTCAACCTACATCGTCCACATTCAAGAGAGTTATAAACTGTATGTTCTGTTAAACCTTATGCTTGCTGGCATGTATTACTCTCAAAGCATGCTGTTATATGACATTTGTGGTGGCTTAAGTTATCGTCTGTCCTTCTTCCATTTACGGATTCCGATTACCCATAATGCCGTGGGTTTGGGTGAATCATTCAACATACAGGAATTGTCACAAACACTAGAACATATTCATTCCATTAGAGTTTAATGAAGGTTTTCATGTCACGACCTACATAGCTGTTCAGTGCATCTCTGGGAGACAGATATATAGAGGGTGCACCCTCGATGGGAGTTGTCAGACTATATATACTGTGTAACGTACTTGAAGAGTCCCACCACGATCCATGCACGTCAAAGACCACTTTTGTAGATATCCATAAAGAGTAAATGCATCGTAGCCGCTAAAAAAAAGAGTAAGGTATTTCGTCCCTATTCAGCTCTCCATTCTTTTCTAATGGCAGTCCCATTCCTCTTTCATTTATGCATACTGTTTATATTGTTGAACTTGTTCTTGCTCTGGATATACAAGACATATTTTCCATCCTCTCTCACATTTACTTCACTGAGTTTGGTGCTGCTTTGAAAACTGTTTTACCTGTTTTGCTCAAGTATTGTTATAAATACTGTTATAGTGACAGCCGGAGACTTTGAGCCGTAATGAAAGGGGGAGGTTTGGCGCTTTAAAATCGGATTCAACCCACCATTTCTTTAGAAATGCCTGTACCAAGTCAGGGTCATTACGGTTTTCAAAGTTTTCCGGTTGTTGACTGATTTTGTCTGTTTATATACTTATGAGTTTTGACTTTCCCTTTGCAAGATTGTTCGGGGTTCGGTAATTTTGTTATTACCTTTATTATGCATACTGTTATATTGTCGAACTTCTTCTTGTTCTGGATATACAAGACATATTTTACACTTGAGGTTAAGCAATTATTAAACGATCATTAGGGTTTATTACCAGAGTGATAATTTAACCTTGCGGTACTCATGGCAGAATGTCATTAACTGTGTTGATCATCATTGTGGGCAATATAATCATGTCCCGAGTTTTTGGTTATCAATTATTTGTATTTTGTGTTGAACATATATAGAGTTTTCATCATACCGTTTAATGCAAAGGACATAATTCTTTTCTTAACTGATCACAGTTCAGTAAACAATTAATCTAATAAAACTTAGATATGATTTGTAGTGTTCTTTTTTTCTTTGGCGATACACAACCATGTAATAACATCTCGTTTGGGGTCATTTCATGTAAATAAACGTTAGAGAATACCGATGAACAATCAAAAATGGACAATCCAGAGAAAGTGGCAACATTGGGTACACAAGACACAAGACGAAGTCAAACAACAAAAAAGCAATACACAATATGTGTTGGACACCACTTTACGCAAACAAACACAAATAACGTAAATAAGACATGAACCCCCTTTCAAACAACTAGAGGTAAAGATGAACCGAACAGTGGTTTTTTCGTGCGGAAATCAGCGTAATAGGACAATACAAAAAACTAAGAAGATGAGCAACACGGACCTCACCAAAATAACCGGGGTGAGCTCAGGTGTTCGCGAAGGGTAAACAGTTCCTGCTTCTTACAAGACACCCATCGTGATACACATATATGCATTCAATTCTGGTAAAAGTATTGGCAGTTATAGAGAAAAGAACAAACCTAGGTAAAAGGAAAAGATCCCTTGTCATTTGAGATATGGCTATTTCGTAACCCTCAACCAGATTGTGATGACGATCGTATTCTGTCTTTCATCTTTGCCCGTCTAATCATATGAAAGGCAGTTAAATATATTGACCAAGCGGAAAATATATCTCGGCATTTATCCTGTTGCTCATGACCAATTGACGGCTGAAATATGAACCCTGATATGACCCCAAAACAGGAAACTGTTAGATGTCACAATATCGACATTTCGTTGTTTTTTTTAAGCATATATTTTTAATTACACCGGCTCAAAATACAATCAACAATGTTTTAATCATTTTGAAATATTATATACATATCTGCGCAGAAGACTACAGTCTTCTTAATCTAGAAGGTGGTCTTGAATTTCTAAAATATGCCATTAATATTGTAAACACCAACAATGTTATATATGTCCTCTGAACAATAGGGATATTTTAAAATAAAATGGTTAGATTAGATTTTGCGGTCGGTATTAAGTGGTTAATATCAAAATAGATGTTTAATTAAAACGTTGATTATAAATTTAATTAAATTAAAAGTTTATTTTGAGAAAATGTATGTTATTTGAAGATCTGATATATCAATTAAAGGACAAGGAAACAAAATCATAATGTAATTTTATAAAACCATGAACATTTAGCAAAAAAGGAAAACACGACAATTTCTGGTTAAAAGAATCACAGGATGTGACGTCATTCCTTCTGTTCCAGATTAGTCAAACATCAGTTATTAACACAATATACCTTACATTATCAATCAATTAATGCACATTTACCAAGTGCTAGGTAATCAAACAATAAGGGCTTTATTACTTTTAATTTTGATAAAGCGGTCGACATCAACATTTAATCGCGGAAACAACAACGCAATCATCCACTTTTCTCTACGATTCCAACAATCATTTTTCACAACATTCGCAACTCATCTAAAATATTGGTTTGATTTTCTTCTTAAAAATATATGCGTGAACAAACGTGTGGTTCGAGAATTTTGAGTATCTTCGGCTATTTCAGAATCTTTGTCGTTAGCGAATGTTATTTGTCATAGGCGCAAAGAAACCGGAACAGATGGCATGATGTAGTATAATTAAGGAATAAATCATGGAAGCCAGAATGTGTTGGGAATTTCAACATGGGTTGACGGATATTAGTATTTTAATTTTACTAAAATTTACTAATATCCGCCAATCCATGTTAAAACTCAAAACACATTCTGGCTTCCATGATTTATTCGATTCTGATATGTCTAAGAGTACAAATAGGGTAGTATACTTTGATTGGAAGACGATAATTTATATTTACGTCTGCGGAAAATGTCGCACGCAATTTATGCTGTCAATGGCAAAGACAGTCACATTCACCGGCTTATGTGCGAATGAGATTATACCATCGATAAATCGCTCATTTTTCTACAAAACGAAAAAAGGACGCCATGTTAGATTTCAATGTTTGTGGTCTTCAAGACCAAAGCCACATAATGGCGGCACTCACAAAAATCAAAATCGTAACTTTAAAATTGTCTGTGCGATTATACTATTGGTTAATTAAAAATAAAGACTCGCCTAAACTATTTAGTTACATCTTTTGTTTAAATACTTTCCACTTCAAGATCATAAATGTATATTTACATTGTAACTTGTGGGTACTGAACTATTGTACATACAGAACTATGTATGTATAAATCTTTTCTTAGATAAATTCAAAAATTTAAAAAAAAAACCTATGTTGATAGGTTGAACTTTATCCATTGGCTGTCAGACACCAACTGGTTCGTTTTATGGGACACGCTTAGAAAATATTTAATAGCTGCTTATTGAATGTTTCAGCACAAGACTGATACAGTAATAAAAATACAGTTATCACATATTGACAGATCAACTGTCTACCTTCCAATAGACGTGTGTTACAACAGATACTTAAGAAAGGTTAAGTTTTAATTGAAGTTATTTCTGTAAAAAAAAGTTCCTTTGAATTTTTCAACGATTTGATATATAAAAAACCTAATTTATTGTGACGGGTTTTTTAATTGTTTTTATTTTTATTGTATGTTTGACGCCTTAATCTTTCTGTCTGTCTGTGTTTTAAGTCATTTGGGAAAAGGCAGTTGAAATAAAAATAATAATCTTCACATCACGGTCTTTGATGCTTTGAAAATTGTTTGTCTTGGTTTTTTGAAAAGAAGTATTTTCTGATCAATTCATTCTTCATTATTGATGGTTTAAAAGCTTCCGCTTTATTCCTCTATCTTCGTCAGCATTAACAATTTAATGACAGCTACTTACGTGGGTTAGGAACTTTATTCTTGTTAGCATTTAATCATTAAACACTATCATTATTGTTAGCATTTAATAGTTAAACACAGTAATACAGATAAATAAATAGAAATTGTCCAAAAAAATAGATTTGTGCAGGTTCTTAATTATTTGTTTATATCTGTATTATCAGGGCTATGATTCTATTAACCACTTTTATCTCTCCACAGTTGTGTGTCAGGACCTGAATTTTCATCTCCATATGTTATGGTCTGATTTCGTATTCGGTGGTTTGAAATGAAAGGTGGTTGTTCGTTTTGTTCAAATTGGTGGAATTGTTGATCATCACTGACCGTTTAAACTTTCTTTTCATAATTATCTTATCTGAAAATATGTCATTGTTTATTCCAACCATCTGAAGTTGAAGTCATAATAATAATTCGCCATTATCTGCTCCTCCGAAAGGTGCATCCAATGACTGTACATTATGTAATGCATACATGAAACCTTGCAATATCACATCTAGGTCGCTGATTATTGCACGGCTCTCTAACAGTAATAAATCTACAGCTGAGATTTAAAGTGTGCAATATATCGTATCATCTATTTCATAGTCCTTAGCTATTGCTTACATTCTGGTATATAAACCATAAAAAGATCAAAGGAAATGAATGCATTCATGTTACCAGTATTTGATACATGTATGAGAAAACACGGCTGTTGGTAAACATTGGAACAGTTGGAAGGGTACTTCTAATATCAGATTCAATTCTCAGAAAGTGATAGATTCATACCGTATGAATAGTGTAATTGTAGAATTCGCTAATACTTTATCGAACCGTCGTGGTCGTGATCGTAAGGTAGTTGGATTTGCAACTACCTGTACAATCAATTTCACCACTAAAGTTGTGAGTTCGAATCTCGCTCATGACGAGGTGTACTCGATTCAACGAATTGTCAGTGACTGATGGCAAGTGGCCTCCATAGATAAAAGTGACTGCCACGATATAACTGAAATAGTGTTAGTTTAAACATATTTTATTAATTAATTCAATATAACATTACAATATTCAGCTATATACATTACATAATAAGAAGAAATTAATAGGATTGGGAAACAAGTTACAAGAACTTATATTAATCCCTATCCGTAGGAATAGATTTCATATATAATATATTGTGAATCTCTAAGGGGAGAAGCAAATAGAACTAACTAACAAATTTGATATAAATTACAGAAGGTATAAGAAGATAAAACAAAGAAAGTGATCTGGTGTTTGATGTAAAAAATGTTTGATTCAAAGTAATTAAAAAAGAAGAAAAAAGAAGAATGAAATAAGGGAACTAGGTACTGCTGATGTTAGATGAAACGTTTACTGTTTACTATAAACTTTTGTACATTTAAAAATAAACTGTTATTTTGATCGTCTGTGAGGTCAGGTGATCCAAAAAGTAAACGGTCAACTGTCAAGTTCATAGGAATATCAATTGATTCGATATACCGATTTCTCGAATCGTTGAATTTATGACAATAAAAAAGATAATGCGAATTAGCTTCAGGGACCCCTTGATGACAACTACAGTTGGGCGAATCTACTACATTTTTTAGGAATAGATGATGGTTTAGAGAGCTACATGCAGTTCGTAATCGCATGTGAAGGATTTGTCCAATTCGAGTTCCTGAGTAATAATAAATAGGTTTCTTTATACATTTTGATTTATAATAGGATTTGAGAGATGAAGGAGACTTGCTATCTCTTATTGATGTGGGTTCGCTGTTCCATAATCTTACAGTAGAGGGTAGAAAATAATTATTATACAAGGTTGTTCTAGTACGTACTGGGGGGATACTTACGGCCTGTCTAGTGTTGTAGTCATGAATATTTTCAAAGTTACAGGGAACAATTGCACTAAGGTAAGGAGGAACAAGACCGTTTACCATTTTATAAAAAATATATTTTTTTTGTGATTTTCCCGTCTTGCCTGTAACGTCTCCCAACCCGTCTCTTTATATAAACTATTAATAGATACTAACCGAGTTCCCCCAGTGACGATTCTAGCAGCCTCTATTTGAACATTTTCTAATTTATTTATCAAGAACAATGTTTTATTATCCCATACGACGTCTGCATATTCCAAAATCGGCCGAATGAAGGTAAGATAAATCTTTTCTAAGGTTTTCCTATCTAGAATAAATTTGAATTTTCTTAGTATGTTAACTCTAATAAAAGCTTTCTTTGTTATTAGATCAATATGTTTTTGCCAGCTACCGTCATTTGAAATGTCTAAACCGAGATGTTTGTGTTCTGTAACTTGATTAATTATTGTATTATTCATTATAAGGGGCTGGTGAAGGGGTGTGTTAATCTTTCTAGTGGTCGTCATAGTTTCTGTTTTTTGAGGGTTAAAGTTTACTAGCCACTTAGTGGACCATGCATGAATTGTTGCCATGTCGTTATTTAACATTATTGCCGATTCACGAGGGTTATCAACAATAACATACAAGCTAGTATCATCAGCAAATAGTTTTATAGATGAATGAATTTCTGTGACAATGTCATTTATAAATATTATAAAAAATAGAGGCCCTAGAATAGATCCCTGGGGAACCCCGGCTTTGATAGTGCGCCATTTAGAATGTGCGCTTTCTATAACCACTCGTTGTTTTCTGTCTGTATGATAATTTTTTATCCATAACAATAAAGACCCTTGTATCCCAATATTTTCTAATTTATTAAGTAAACCCTTATGCCAAACCCTGTCAAAAGCTTTACTTATGTCACAAAAAACTACGCGTATTTCTTTTCCTTCGTCTAAAGCTTTTCCGAATTCGTTTGTGAGACTTAGAAGTTAGTTAATTGCAGAGTCACCAGGAGTGAACCCCGATTGGTGTGGGGTAATAGTGTTGAAAGTGGCATTAAACACCATAAACCTAACACCCGTATCGAGCAGGTTTTGTGTAGGCTATCACTGTTTGTGTCTGTGTTTATGAAAATGTACATGTATTTGACATTTTACACATTATTTTAATAAATATCCGTTACGTGTTGTGTCCCTACAATGAAGAATTGAATCAAATCTTTTGTAGTTTTATTGGCGTGTGAAAGGTTGACCGAGGTATATTTTGTATGAAGCGTGGTAGCTCTTCCTATAAAAACGTACATCTGTAACGATTTTACAACCCTATAAAACTGAAATAATTGTGTGTAGGTATCAGTTGTCATGACGTTGAATGGTTGTGCGCTTCATTGGCTAATAAGGTATCAATTGTAAAGTCACTTATCAACATGTTGACTAATCACATGGGGATTTTTTAAATGAAATGAACACATAATTTAATTATTATGATAACAAGGGGTTGCTTTATATCAAACGTCTTGTATGCTACAGTTATCGCCCCTGTATTTAATACATGTATTGGATAAATAGCTGTTAGCTTAAAGGGATATTGTCTACCAGCTGCGTAATTTTTTCATACCCAAAATTATTGTCGATTTCCGTACTGACCTTCATAAAATGAAGATTAACACCGACTTATGTTGCAAAAGATACGAAAAAGACCCAAAACTATCGTTATCAGAATTATTGTCCGGATGACAATATTCAAATCTGTTCATATGGCCTTCTATGCGAACACGTCTTGAGCATGCGCACTGTTTAGAAACAATAAACAACATGTGGTTCTTGGGCAAAAGAGAAACTGTCAACGCGTGGAAGAAAGCGGACTTTGACGGATTCAGAGATAAAGAGGAATAGAAGTGAAGTATCTTCCAAATGGAACAAATGCAGGATATATGTAGGGGATCAGTTGGACCGTTGCCGTTGGATGGAGCGAACTCGAGGAAGTGCTTGATTATTGTTGATAGGTAAGCCGAGCATGTTGCCTTCTTTTCTCAATCGTTTTTCATATTTTATGAATTTATGATGATGCCTATGATCATTTTCGGTAGATATTAATCAATATATGTAATTTTGCACCTGGCAACAGCAAATTATTGTCAATGAGTAGCATAAAACGGCCGTATTTGCGAGGTAAACAAACACAAATTTTAAGAGGCCAGCAAAGGGGAAATGGGAGTGCAAAAATGATATCAATGACAATGCAGTTTATTATTATCAATTTAAAAAAAAATATCGAATCAATTCATTTTTAATGCAAGAATTAAAACTGTACATGGCTTAATGAAAACCCTATAAAGTTCTTTTTATTCAAGCAAATTTATTTCTTTGATATAATTAGGCTTTTAATTTTATCAAATTTCAACAACTTGGACATGAAACTTAGTTTTGGGACCCAAAAGTATATACCTTACTTTCTGCGAATTATCACTATAATGGAAAATCAGTATGTATTTTTCAAATAAAAGCTTTCTATTTAAAGAAGCTTCATTTCAATTGCACTTTTAGTTTGGATCCTGTAAGTATAATATATAATTATAAACAAGGTTTTGAAGAAATGATATGAATATCCATTGAAATTTTCAAGTTTCAGAACTTTTTTTATATATGACTACAAAATTTTACTGAAAATTTCAGAAATGTCCTAAAATGCATATTTTAGACCATGGCTAAATGAAAATCATTTTCAATTCCTTTATGCAAACAAGTTTATATCTTGGGTACTGGAAATACATTACATAAATAAGGTTAAATGTACTTTTCAATAAGTTTGAACATAACACTTTGTTATGGGAGCCAAAATTATATCTTCCTGTCTGTGAATTATCACCATAGTGGAAAATCAGTATGTATCTTTTATATAAAAAGCTTTCCATTTAAATAAGTGTCATTTCAGTAGCATTTTTAGTTTGGATCCTGTAAGTATGATACATAAACAAGGTTTTTAAAAAATAATATGAAGATCCATAGAAATTTGCAAGTTTCAGAAACTTTTCTATATATTTGACTATAAAATTTTACTGAAATGTCCTGAACTGCATATTTTAGACTATGATTAAATGAAAATCGTTTTCAATTTCCTTATGCAAACCAAGTTTATTTCTTGACTATTCTAAAAACATTACATTAACTAGTTTTTTACTACATTTCAACATTTTTGGACATAATTTTTAGTTCAGGGAGCCAAAATTATACTTTACTATCTTAGAATTATCAACATAGACATGATAGAGGGAAATCAATATGTATTTTTCATATAAAGGCTTTCTATTTAAAGAATTGTCATTTGAACTGCTTTTTATCCCCTCGCCAACGAAGTTGCCAAAGGATATAGTAACGCTACCGTCCGTCCGTCACATCCTTTTGAACACTCTAGAATCAACATCCTTCAATGGATTTTGACCAAACTTGGTACATACCTTAAGAGAATCTGGAACCCTATTGATTTTCAAAGTCAAAGGTCAAGGTCACTAGGTAAAATTTTTAGGCAAGGGGATACTCCACGCTTTGCCCTTGTTTAGTTTGGATCTTGTAAGTATGATTTATAAACAAGATTTTTAAGAAATAATGTGAAGATCCATAGCAATTTGCATGTTTCACAGTGTGAATTTAACAGTAGACCGATGGCCCATGTCTGTGTTAAAATCATGCAGGTTTTTGTAAAATTATCTAAATTTTTTAGGCAAATTACTACAAAAACTGGTAATTTCAGACAAATGTGATTTTGTAGTGATTGATATTTGTACTTTTGATTTAGATATTCTGACCAAGGTAATTCTAGAGTAAGAAATGAGCAGCCATCACATTTCAACGAAACGGATGAAACTGGAGAAATCGAGTTCATTTGTGAACCCATTTGAGTATGTTCATTTTGTTAAAGATTAGACATATTCTACATTATGTTTATAGGTAACATTGTCAATATTGTTCAATACAGTCACTCGTATAACAGTTTCCTATTAATTATTGTGGCTTGCATAGTGATACTACTAGTAGCTATATTATATAGGGATCATGTTGGCTTCTGCGTCATCGTTACATTTTCATCAATCCACAAGCTGAAATGGCCAGTCCTCTTTAGCTACTTACGGGAATGAAACCAAACTAGGACAGAATTGACGCACGTCTGGCGCACCAAATGTTTTCCTGGAACTTTGATGTAATTTTGTCTCTTTATATTGGGTTGTGTAGATGTGTGCTGGATACATGTATATAGATTTAATATTATTTTGAAAAGCTTTTTCGTTATACAGCTGCACATCAGAACCATATAGCAAAATTTGTTTCGATATTATACACATACACTGTAATAAACAATTATTTTTTATTCTTACAGTCTCTCAATAGATATTACTGAAGAGGGCAGTGATGTTGGTGATGATTCTGACGATGGAGATTTTGAACCTAGCCTCAACTTCACTCTAAGGTTTGTCATGTTAATTTCATATATTTCAGTTGTAACTTACATACTTGAAATGTTGTCTTAATAACAGAACCATGCATGATCATATGTCATAGGAGCTTTATTATACCCCCGCTCCACTGGAAGGGGGAGGCGGTATACTGTTTTACCTCTGTCCATCCGTTCGTCCCAAGATGTTCATAACATTTTTCTCAGTAATTATTTATGGCAGCAATCTGATATTTGATCATAGGCTTCAGAAGGGTCAATCGAAAGTCGCAAACCCGCTGTGTTGTCCATGGTCAAGTCCGGTAGAAGTTCCATTCGATGAAGGGAAAGACATCAACAACAAATGAAGATCAGGTCTGATTTGGGTAACAGACACCCTGTAACCATTGACCAGCTCGTGATGCCTGCCATAGAACTTCTTGAGGGATGACCACAACCTAAAATCTGTCTACAAATCACTCAAATCCTTCATAAAGTGGACTTGTAATGATATGTTTAGTTTGTCATTCACTATGCATTCGAGATATTCATCTTGAATTGAAAGTTAGGGCTCCATAGATCATAATCTCAATTCTATTGTTTTATTCTTGTGAATTACATTGTATGTATTTTTCTACATCAGGTGGCAGAGAAGTTACAACAAAAAGACAGCTAGATGGTCTGTGCAGCCTGTTAAAGCTGACAAGTCATATTCCTATGTTCCAAGACTATTAAGGGTCATCATTTGTATGAGACTGCAAGATAATGAAGGAAGGAATTAACCTGTGCAGTTGGAAGTAGATGATCCCAGAAGAATCTCGGTCCATCTTGCACCAATTCCACAACCTCCAACTCGGGATGATATTGTAGCATCTCAGAAATCCAGATTTGAAGACCAAGACAAAACAATTGACTATATTGTCGCATAAAATAAATTTAGATTGTCACTCTTTGTTTTTCCTGGTCTAACAGAAGTTCTGCACATTTAGAGCAGAAAAGTACCCAAGTCAGGATAATGGCCATTACAAATTGTCCAATGCACAATAATGATAGCTGGTGGCCACTTTGAATTTTCAAATGGTGCAAACAGTAACAACACATGTTAAAGACATTCATAGGAACATATATACCAGATTTCAATTCAATCCCTTCAGCGGTTCTTGAGAAGAAGTTTCTTGAAAATCGACCAATCAGAATTTTCAAAGTCACATGGTGGCTATGTTTTTTGACGAATCTGCACAAAAGTAACAACTCTTATGTAGGACCTCATAGAAAACATCTCTGCCAAGTTTGGCTTTGAATTATATAAAAGACTGTCAGTCCATTTTAGAAGAAATTGTCAGTGCTGATAGAACAAAAAATAATAATAAGATGGCGAAACTTTCAAATTAAATTTACAATTCCAACTGACCAACTTGTGAAATTAACAACTCATTAGGGTTGATTTATTTTGTATTTTTGGTGTTTTAACGCCACTTTCAGCAATATTTCAGCTATATCATGGCGACCAGTTTTAGTGGTGGAGGAAGCCAGAGTACCCGGACAACCACCGACCATAGGGAAGCAAGTGGTAAACTTTATCATTATAGGGTATATGGGATAAAATACAACATATTTCATGAACAAGTTTTAATTAAATCGTCTAGGAATGAAACCCTTGTATTGTCCATATAGATCAGGATACTTGTCCCTAATTTTCCAAGAACAACAGCTTGGGATCACACGTCTGACCCCATCTCCAAGTCGGCCATGTGCCCAAATGGTATACTGGCGGTAGGCTGCATACCTATTGGATCTGTTGTAATTCTCATCATGGGGCATTACTACAAGTTCCTCTCGAAACATTCTAGCAACCCGCAACACTGCCTCATCAAGGACAATCCGATCAAAGTCCTGTAATAAAGACAAGAGATTTAATAAAAACAGAGTAAAGACAGATAGTTATACATTCATCTAGAAAAATGAGCTCTATTTAAAAAAGAAATATAATTCATTATAAGTGAAATAATTTGCACAAATTCAGTTTAGAGAAATAAAAAAAAGTCTTATTTTGGAAGGAAAGATTTTCTCGTGGGACTTTCTTATGACCACAGTTTTATTTCGTTTTTTGTTGGTATATTGGGAGAACCATTTTGGTCTTGCAATTTTTTTTTATCAATTTACCCCTCAAGCTATTCAATTTTAATTTTATGTTTTTTTTCCTAAAAATTATTTTGATTCTGAATCTTGAAGAAAAAAAATTGGCTGGACAGGAGAAAAAAATATATTCGGACTTGACATTTTCACAGTATAATCATATACTTGCCATTTTCACAGTATAATCATATACAAAATTTTGAAGAAAAAAAATTATTCCAGCACTTCGCCAATCTAATTAAAATTAGATCTACGCGCTTGCTCCCTATTTTAGATCTAATTATACCCCAGGTCCCCGAAGGGGGAGGGGGTATACTGTTTTACCTCTGTCCGTCCGTCCTTCCAAAATATTTTTCGTCACATTTTCCTCAGCAACTATTGATGGCAGAAATCTGATATTTGGTCACAAGCTTCACATAGGTGTGCCATATCATGGGAATCGTTTTTGGAACCATCAGATTCCTACTTCCTGTTTGCCGACTTAGTTGGTTTTTATCCACATTGAACATATATGCACATTTTTCTCAACAACTATTGACGGCAGAAATCTGGTATTTGGTCACAAGCTTCATATAGGTACCCCATATCATGGGAAGTGGCAGGGGTATCATAAGTGAGCATTAGATCACAGTTCACCTTGTTTTAATTAGATTGGCACTTCGCCGGAAAATAAGAAAATATGATTTCTGTGGCGTCTGAAAAAAACATTTCTACGGCGAAAAAACGTGACATAGCCCCCTTCAAGGTAAATGGTCAGTCCCATATTATTTTGCAGCAACTGTCTTGTGGAACTAGAAGTAAGGTCTCGAAACATTCCAGTCAATTAACAAATAAAACAACACTGGCTACGTCATTCGTTTTCATCAGACATGTATTTCACTGTGTTCTACATGTATGTCTCTGTTTTCATATTGTCGGTAAACTGGCTAAAATAAATTAATTTAACACGTGTATCAAAATCTCGGGAAACAACTTCATAACTTATAAGAAGAAAAAAACTAATTTAGTTATTTTTAACGCCAGCAAAAATTTCCGATCGAAAATACGTAGTTGAGCTTGTCCCCATGGGGTGCCTGCTGGCATGTTTTCAATGGTTATCGTGGAAATATCGGCTGAATCTGTTAAGGCATGTAGTTTTCATCAAAGAAAATCTATTCCTGATACAGAAATTATTTATTCTACGTCTTTTAGATACAATCGATTCGCAAATAGCTTTTTTCCTCAACTTTTATAGAAACTTACCTCAATATCCATGCTGCAGCATCCGGGCTACTGACATAAATATAAATAAATAAATAGAGTTGGCCTCGCCCAGGTCAGTGCATAATTAATTAGCTTCCGGTAACGATGGTCAGCTTTTTTAGTCGAAAAAACAACGTTTCGGAGCGTATTCATCAATAATTCGGTGTTTAATCTTCATTTTATGAAGGTCAGTACGGAAATCGACAATAATTTTGGGTATGAAAAAATTACGCAGCTGGTAGACAATATCCCTTTAACCAGCTGTCTAGAAATCACATAAAGTTGAAAATACACGTGGGGAATAAATCAATTAATGGAATAATTTTATACAAAAAGACTATTGTATATGTGTCAAATAAGTCCCTGTCTAATTCATTTTGGGGGAAAAAAACATAACATGTTTCTAAAACAACAACAATTTGTAATTTAACTTCCGTAAATAATATATATGTATCTGTCTGTGTTAAGATAAAAATAGATTTGCCATGACACATTTCAAGGTTTAATCTGTAAAGTAATCGCAAATAAATTATATTATAGTTTGTAACTTAACACGAATACGTTTCTAATGTTTTGTCACCAATGTCTGCTGCATGTGTTCTAGAGGTTTGACGGATGAATTGTCATGTTTTGTTATAGATCGCATTTGTATTACAGTTTAATGGATCTACAACTTTGTATTAAAACAAACCTCTTGTATTGAATATATAATGATATATTAATTTAGATTTCAAACTGAATAATCAGATATTTTTCGTAAAAATTCGAAGTTTCACAGATAGAAAGTGCTATCGATATTCTAAATCGAAACTTCGATTTGCTTACTCGACATTTCATATCGTTGTTAAGAATTTTTTGTTAATCATGGTATTAGAGGCAAATTACGATATGTTTTGTTAGATTTTCTATCTTTTCATAGGAAATACTATAAGGGGGTTATGCTGTTTAGCACTACTTTCAACATTTGTTTTGCTATATCATGGTGGTCAGTTTTATTGGCGGAGGAATCTGAGAATATCATGGATCTGTCTCAACTCACTGCCAAACTGTATCACATAATGTTGTATCATCGAGTACCCATCGTCACGGGTGGAATTCGAACTCACAACTTTAGTGGTGATAGGAACTGATTGCACAGGTAGTTGGAAATCCAAATACCATAGGATCACGACCACGAAGAACCCAATACTATAAGGTACTATACGATGTTATGTAATTAAAGTGCTCATGTACTTCCAGACAGTGTTACAATTAGTACATTAGTCTTTTGGTCGTGACAATTTTTGAAATCGTTGCTGATTTGTAATTTAGCACCTCCTTACAGATACACACATGTAACAAAATATACTTGAACCATAGTAGTTGTGTCACATAAACGTCAATTAGACAAATGGTACATTATGCATAATCAATTCATTGAAAGCAATGATAAATTTTGCTATTTGTAAAATTTGAAGAAAAAACATATTTTGTTATTATATTCAAATTGAAATGTCAAACATTAATGAGTTTTACCTACTAATTTATTAGTGTATTATCATGATTTCCGGGATAGAGGGTTGCTGCTAACAAGGAAGCTATTGAACCAAATGCTCCTATTGGTTAAGTTGAAGTTTTACGGTCGCCACATTGACTCGGTTAATCGTTAGGGAATAATTATATGTGTGACAAATGACCAAGAATATATCACACTTGTCGTAAACACTACGTTGTCATTTCCTCATTCATGACTTATCCCCGAGTTTGTAGCAAGGGTAATACGACAGGTGCTACATATGGAGCAGCAACTGCTTACCTTCCGGAGCACCTGCGTTCATGCTCGGGTTTTAGTTGTGTTCGTGTTACTCGAGACGCTGGCAACTTTCCATTTATATGTAGCAATATTCCAGCAGCACCTTCATATGGAGCGTATATCTCTCAGATGATACAATATTCCAGAGCTTGTGGTTCCTATCAGGATTTCCTTGATAGAGGATTGTTGCTAACAAGGAAGCTACTGAACCAAGGGTTCCTTTTTAGTAAAGTTGAAATCATCACTTCGAACATGTTACGCCACCATGACTTGGTTGACCGTTATGGAACATCTGTGTCACAAATGACCACGGATATGTTCCACTTGTCGCAAACACTTCCCGGTCCTTTCCTCATTCACGACTTATTACCGGGTTTGTAACACGTAGATTAACACGACGCGTGCCACTAGTGGAGCAGGAACTGCTCACCCTTCCTGAGCACCTGAGTTCACTCCCGGTTTTTAGTGGGGTTAGTGTTACTCGATCTTTAGTTTTCTATCTATGTTTTGTAGATCGTTGTTTGTCCTTTTGTACTTTTTCTTTTGGCCATTGTGTTGTCTGTTCTTCTTCGATATATGGATTCTGATTGCCCCTTTTGGTATCTTCAAACTCTTCTTTGAGCACACAAGACATAGAACGAAGACAATCAAATACAACACAGAAAGCAAAACAAAATGATGAGCAACATGGACCCCGCCAAAACCGGTGCTGAACCCAGGTACTCACGAAGGGTAATCACTACGATTCGGTTTAATGGTTGAAGAAGGCTATCCAAGAAACGTGTCGTGGGAACCATCTACGTTATACCTTAATCTACATTAAGAAACATCAGGATATCACGAGGAAACGAAATTTGTTGGTAAACAACAAAATTTAAAATTAGTTATCAAGTGCATGCGCAATATTTACACTTAGTCAACATATTTTGTTTCCATTGATACTGCACAATATATGCACTACAAAGTTTGTTTGAGAATAATAGACAATGGTCATTATATAAAGAAAATAACAATGTATTCAATAATTTTACGAAAAGAAATATTGCCATTTATGTCTTTTTTAATATTTCAGCATTTGCTCTTGTTCTTTATAGTTATCTCCTTATCAATTACAAACAAAACAACATAGAAAATGGACCAAACTCTTGTCTTTACATTAAAATCCTTTTTTTCTTCTTTTTTTAAAAATAAATTTCCTAATAAACAAATAAAGTATTCTTTTTGTCATCTAAAACCTGATATGACAAATTTACATAATAAACAAATTAATTACGCAACCTATCAATCTATTCTATAAGTTTTATTTATTGCATAGAAAGTACATTATATACATTTTCTATCAGAAATAATGGCGAGAATTTCCTTAAAATTTTGAATAGTTGCAAATAAAACACAATTTCAATATTTTGTACATTAAATACATTGTATATTCATCAAATTCAATTTTAAATTAATATAGAATATTGCTTTTGTCACTACTTAGAAAGCAGTTTTGAAATATGGTTAAGAAAGGATATGTGCTTGTTTTAATGGGATACTAAACAATTGATGAATCAAGAAATATATGACAATGCGTTTTTAAAACAATTCAATAATCAATTAGTCAAAAAAACACATAATCAAATGCAAAGTATGAATATTCTGATTTACACTTCAAAACGGTTCATTCATTTTGATTCCAGCACAAGGACTATTCTTTCCTGCCATAAAGAAATGGAAATGACAAAATATGGTAATTTCTAGGGGGACATGTACTGTTGAAGTTAGTACTCAACCTTTCGTAGGCAAAACAGTTGTCTTCATGATGAAAAATAAAATGTATATATTATTGTGTAAGCGATCTGTTTTTATCCATACCCTAATTATATGGAATTCCTGTAAGGAAACTTTGAAGATATCGAAAGGGTAATCAGAATCCGTAAATTGAAGAAGGGAATACAATGCAATTGACAAAAGAACAATGATCTACACAACACTCAGAAAACTAAAGATTGCGCAACACGAAATCCACGTGATATGACCAACATTTTGTATTATTATATTAAGACAATGTCCGTTGTTTTATTTCGTGACATGACCTATGTTTTGATATTTCTATGTCCAATACGTATTGTGTTGTGTATTTGTTTTCTTTTCGTCTTGTGTACCCGATGTTACCAGTCTCTCTGGATTGTCCATTTGTTATTGCCACTTCGGTGCTCTCTACCTTTTATTTAAGCAAGACAATGTTCATTGCTTTCTTTCTTTCGTGACGTGACCTATATTTCATGTCATTATAAGACGGTACCTAGTATGATTTTGTAAGATTGGCTGTCATTGTCCTCTGCGGTTCTTGGTTAATAGTTCATCATAGTTTCTGCGGTAACGGCAATTTGGTGAATGAAATAACATTACTACCGTTACTCTAAATACATTTGAATTATGAATTATCTGTACACGGTACATCCTGTTCATAGGAAATTGTCATGTTCCATATGTAATGCTTGAAGATACAAAAACTGTAATAAGAGCACGTAAATGGAAGAAGGATAGACAATGCAATGACAAATAGAGAAAAAGGACAAAATTACATTTTTTGAGATTCCAAATATCAGATTACGACTAATCAGAAAGATTAGAAAAAAACTACTTTAGATGAATATCGGATAACAGAGCATACTTAAAAGAGCTACTGCCTCACTGGATTGTGACGTCATTGTTGCAAATAAGACGCATACAGTCACAGATCATATTTAATTTGCACTCATGATATGGAACGTATGCATAAAATATATATCCAAGAAAAGCTTAGAGATATCAAAGATATAATCAGAAGCCATAATTCGTAGGAAGGGAGACAGACAATACAATGTCCAAAAGAAAAAGAACAAAAGGACAAACAATGATATGCACAACACTACACAGAAAACTAAAGATTGACCAACACAAACCCGTCTAAAAGCCGGGTGTCAAATGTAGTAATAGCTCGGCTGTTACATCCTATACCCGGAATATCGATATGGAGCACCTGAGTTCACCCCCGATTTTTAGTGGATTTCGTGTTGCTCGACCATTAGTTTTCTGTGTAGTGTTTTGTAGATCGTTGTTTGTCATCTTTCCTTTTCTTTTTGTGTTGTCTGTCCTTCTTCGATTTACGAATTCTGATCTCCTAGCCCTTCTTAAATACTTGTTAATATAGTCTTTCTGATAAGGTATTCTTATATAGACCATTTTTAATTTACAAAATGCTTTTCTAATTCCATATTGCAATAAATCGAGTTTACTAATGTTAAAAGTTTCTTGATATGTTTATGTTATTCAAATTTTTATACTAATTGTGGTGTCATTATATTTAATAACATTTTGCCGAAAGGTGTATATTTTCTTAGTGAAAAATTACTCCCTCAATATATAGACACGACCGTAAATTAACTGAAATTATTACTGCAAAAAAAAAAATCAATCTATATATTTCTTTCAGACATAAAAAAAATAATATGTCAACAGTCAAATTTATACGTCTGTATATACGTTCAGTTGTAATATGATGTTCTATATTTTATTTCTATGAAGACGTCCTGTTTGAATTTAAATCCGCCACAGGATGTCAATCATCGACGTACTTTTCCATAATTGTGATATCAATTACATTTAAGTTAAGAATATCTATTTCTTTATCCTTATGGTTATAACAATTTGTTCTGAATCATTGCGAGTCATAATTGTATTTCTTTTAAATATGACGGAAATTAAGGTCGGGACAAATCAATTCTTTTAGCATTTCCATTTTATATTTCCCTGTCTATCTTAATTAAGGCGGGAATCCACAGCTTACGGGCAAAAAGCTTTTTGGACCTTTTTATTTCTGTTTGGGATGATTGTTGATAGCCTAATCTTAAAAAATATATGGTTTTAGAATTATCGTGTTGGGGTATTTCGATAATAGCTAATGCATTTAGTTTATGATAAACAGTATTTTAAGTAGATGCTTTCAATGTTTACTTTCATCCATTTTTATTTACTCGTAGTGCATTTTATAAGTGCAAATCTAAATCTATGTCATTTAAGAAAAACCCATTGCATTTACAGTCAAACCTGCTCATGCAGTCACCTCTATTAAGCAGTCACTTGTATTAAAATGTCAGCTTTTTCCTGTCCTGTCATAGAAAATTACGTGTATTGAACCTCTTTTAAGCGGTTCACCTGTTTTAAAAGACCACTTGTTGGTGTCCCAACAGTCACCTCTTAATAAGGTTTGACTGTATAAGCTGCCAATGTAACACAAAGCTAATTAGGTATTGCTGTATACGTATTACGCCTGAATTTAATTGTTTTCTTGGATGTATTAATTATTTATTATTAATTAAGCTTAAAGTTAAATACCAATTAGACTTCCTGTAAAAAGCTAACATCCTAGTATATTTAAATCAATACTTTACTTTACTCCTTACATGTTGTTTCTAAGAAGAATTTGAAGATACCAAAGGGATAATCAGAATCCATAAATCGAAAGACAGACAATACAACGGCCAAATGAAAAAGGACAATAGGATAAGCAAGGATCTACAAAACATACACAAGAAACTAAAGATCCAGTAGCATGAACCCAACTTAAAACCAGGGGTGAACTCAGGTGCTCCGGAAGCACTATCACTGAACGGAAACTTTTTTTTCTTGCTTATAAATAACATAACAATTATTTATAATAACTTCTTAGGTTGGTTATTTTGTTTTGATGTTAAAAGATAATTTGTACACTAAATATATATACTTCAAAAATAGTTTCGGATAATTTGCATCAATAAATTATTATACTGGGTTCATCCTGTTTCAATAGTCATATGGAAAATCGTCGGTAGAACGTCTGATTCCAACGGGTTTAAACATGGGTTAGGATTATGGTGGCGGTCAGTTTGATTGGTGGAGGAAACCAGAGTATCCGGAGAAAACCATTGACCTGTCGCGAGTCAATGACAAACTTTATAGCCTAATATTATATCGTATACACCTCGCCATGAGCGTGATTCGAACTCACAACTTGTGGTGAAATGCACTGATTGCACAGGTAGTTGGAAATCCAGCTACCATACGAACACTACCACGATGGGCCATCGAATTCTATAGGAGATTGACAAAAGTTTTGAACAGATGCCATGTAGAATAGGTCATGTCGATAAATATGATACAAAATTTATGCAATTACCAAGCACAAATAAAGATTGATCTACCAAAAAAACTAATCACGAGTCAACGTGTTGCACACACAATAATTACAATAGACATCTGGTAAACGTCACTTGTCGTATATTGGTGCTTAGACAACACCATCTATAATATAGGATTACAAATACATGACTTCATATTGATCGCCATAGGTCATCGAAGCTGTTTTCCGTGATTAAATGTAATATTGTATGTGACGAAACCAACACTCGTGGCTTAATAATTTAGTATATTGAGAAGGTCAGGACAAGGTCAGGCAGTTCTTATTTTATTTACACGATAATTTGACATTTGGTTTGGGGCGGTATCTTTTGCCTGTTTCTACCATTTTCTGATTAGATTTTGACATTGTTTAATTTTGTTGTTTAATTTTGTTTTTCAGTTTATCATGCAGTTTTGACAGAACAGCAGGAAAATCCTTCTTTCTAAGATGACACATGGACTATTGACGGAAATGTCACATGATCATTTGGGGGCTCGTGTGGCTCAATGAGTTAGGTCGTTGGATCTAGCAACTCATACAAGCCTATCACCAATACGGTGTGGATTCGCGCCCAGCTTTGTAAATTACAAAAAGGGTGCAATCGACTCGCAGCCGCAAGTGAAAAAGTTTACCAGTTGCTTGCCCAGGGTCGGTTGTTCTCTCCGGTTACTCCGGCTTCCTCCACCACTAGAACTGGTCGCCATGATATAGCTGAAATATTGCTGAGAGTGGCGTTAAACACCAAAATTCAAAATTCAAATTCACATGATCATTCTGAATATTTATATTGATTAAGGTGGGACGTTACCAAATGACGTTATGGCAGGAGTTACCGTTCTTGCCGCTATCTGGACGGCATGCACAAATAACGTTGTGTTAATGGAATATCTGTTCTGAGCAGATGAGTAGTATTTTCTCAACTCTTAATATACCTTCAATCACAGTAAAGGCGTTGAAAGACAGGGAGCGGGAAATAGGGAAGACTTTGGAATCGACAATAGCATCTATCTGTGAAGAGGCAATTACGGAGGAGCTGAACCTTACCAAGTAAAGATGTCAAAATTCTACATATGATCAACACATTATGACAAAGTATCAATACATAATGGCAAAGTATCATTAGATACTGACAAAGTGTTAAAATATAATGACAACGTATTATAATATAAAGACAAAGTTTTCGCATAATGATAAAGTGTAATAAAGCCCAGTTGCTTATATGAAATGAAATCTAAAATATTATACATTTAAACCTATGAAAACAGAACCAGTCAAAGATGTACTGAATAGTTTTATTGATTGGCTGCCTAATGATGCACACAACTGTAAAAAGTTCGATGCCAACATCATAGTTTCACACTATCAGAATCACGATTTGATTAACAAATTGAAAGAAAAAGTCACTGGGTTCTCAGATACCCTTCCTTTGTTTCAACCAAAAATTCCGAATCTTCGTTCTTACTCACAAACTTTACTTGCTATACTGAAATTCTTCGACAAACTTACGATGCTCATAATGCAAAAGAAGATGTGATATCTTACGTTTCAGTTTTTCATGAAATATTTGGAACATTCCGAAATGAAAAAGGTGAATGCCATCACGTTCAACGGGATGGTAAGAGACAAAATAATGACGAAAACAGTGTGCGAGAAAGCTGCCGCAAGCGGTCTCGCATTTAACCATCTGAAACTGTGCGTTTGCTAGAAATGGATATGATGGACTGTATTCTATTATGAGCGAGGAGGTAGATAAAAAGCCAAGAGCTACCAAGCAGAAAAGAATTATTGAGCGAACTAGCAATTACTTTTCTAGACTGTAAATAACACGGTGATTAATTGAATGAAAATTATCTAAAGTTATACTATTTTATCTCATTTGTATTGACATGATTGACAGCGACCCCGAATATGAATTTGGTATATGATTTAACCCTTTCCCGTCCATCCGCCTATGTTACGTTTGCACTTTTGTTTCAGCACAACGTAATATGTTCACTGTTTTAGACACCGTCGTGTAAAGAGTAACGTCAAAATCCACAACGTCAAATTTGGAATTTTTCTATAGATTATGGGTTTTATATCTTGAAAACGAAATCGGTGACATACATATTTTTTTATATCAATGAATTCGGAATCTTCCTCACAATGCTATGTTAGTTTTTGGTCATGATCTGGATATCATGTGTTTGTCTAATTTAAACAAATTAAAAAAAAAAGACTTCAAAAGTCGGAGTTTTCCCTATTTGTCTATGTTAATTTCCCGCCAAAATTGCATTTTTTAAACGCATATGGTGAAAAAACAAAATCGGTGACCCCCATTTTTTATGCACAAATTCAAACAAATCTGGATATATGCCATTTGTATCGTCCCACCTTAATTACTTTCATAATGTTTTACTGTTCTTGGAGATGAGGGGCCCCGATATTTTTATTTTTTTTATTTTTGCTACCTATTATGGGTGCTTCAGGTACTTTCTGTTTGAAGGTTGATTGTACATTTGCACGAGTGTGTTCGCGTTGCTCAATTTCTATTTTTCTGTGTATTTTGTCGACCATTGGTTGTCTTTTGACCATTTTATTCTGTCCTTCGAATTACGAACTTACAATTACACCCTTTGGTATCTTCAAACTTTTCTTGACAGGAATGCAGCTGACATATTTCTCCCATGACGTTGAACGATTATCGACAGTCAATGACAAACCTGCAACTTTATTTTATTTTCAATACAATATCTTACACCTTATATTCTTTAAAATGTCCTTTTGAATGTAACACATGGGACGTTTTTATTCCATCCAACTCATTTGATGACGATCTACGCAATCTGAGTACACTTGTACCACACGTTATTGAGTGTCGTCTACCATTTGCAGCTCCTCCAGATGTCGTTCTACAAACTGGATCCTTGCCAAGAGTATCATCTGTGATAGTGTGATCTTGATTGCTGTCATACCCTAGGTCTGTTGAGAGACTGAGCATTGTTTTTCTTGGAGCACTGCCAAAAATGCCACTTGAAAAATCAAGCTCTCCGAACGCCTCGTTCTTACTTGGGATGCACGAGACAGAACTAGCACTATTCACTTTTCTCATGTTTACCTAAAAGTAAATTATGACGTAATAATAGGAATGCAATCATTGATTAACATAAAACTAGATCTGATTTTAACAATGAAATCATTTTCATAATCAAACTTTGAAAATATGAAAATGTGAGAATTATATTTTGATTAAAAATTTAAACTTCTTTTTTTGTGATTGACTGATTGATGGATTGGTGTTTAACGCAAACTTTAGCAATATTCCAGCTATTTTGTGAGATTTTACATACTACTCAATGTGAGTGACATGTCTATACTGGTCAAAATAAGAAAAATGTTTACTTATAAATAAATAATATAGTTTAAGTAAAATTATTTCGTAATTTCCATTAGAAACAAAGAATAAAACTATCAAATTTTATAATCTCTTTTTCATAAAACTTTATACAAATCCTTGAAACTAACATGATAAATGTCTATCATATCAAATACAAGTTAAATATGTGTTTATATTTCCAGTAAAATCATGTTTGAAATATATATAACCAGATGAAACAACCATATTGGATTTTGTTTGTCTTAACCGTTGTTGTATCGCTGTACGTTGTAATGATGAACCGTGCTCACCTAGAGAGCAATAGATCTGAATTAATGTCAGGTTCCAATAAAACCGAAGACTTGTTAACCTGTTAAATCATTATGAATGTGTTCTGTTGGGGTAATATGTCATCTGCGGACGATTGCATCAGATCGCCTAACAAACTCTAGTTGAACTTTCTGGGGTTTTGTAAATATGCTTTGTTTTTGCCACTATTAAGCTTACAGAAGTGTTCCGTTTATGATTCACAACATCATGATTATAGTTGTGTAAATATGATTTGTTTCTGCCATCATGAAGCTTACAGAAGTGTTCCGTTTATGATTCACAACATCATGATTATAGTTGTGTAAATATGATTTGTTTCTGCCATCATGAAGCTTACAGAAGTGGTCCGTTTATGATTCACAACATCATGATTATAGTTGTGTAAATATGATTTATTTCTGCCATCATGAAGCTTACAGAAGTGTTCCGTTTATGATTCACAACATCATGATTATAGTTGTGTAAATATGATTTGTTTCTGCCATCATGAAGCTTACAGAAGTGTTCCTTTTATGATTCACAACAGCATAATCATAGTTTTGTAAATATGATTTGTTTCTGCCATCATGAAGCTTACAGAGGTGTTCCATTTATGATTCACAACAGCATAATCATAGTTGTGTAAATATGATTTGTCTCTGCCATTATGAAGCTTACAGAGGTGTTCCGTTTATGATTCACAACAGCATAATCATAGTTGTGTAAATATGATTTGTTTCTGCCATCATGAAGCTTACAGAAGTGTTCCGTTTATCATTCATAACATCATGAGTATTCCTTAACCACTTAATTGCTTTTGCATGTGTGTTGTTATTTGACTGTGTGGTAACGTCTGTTTTGGTTAGGTCCGTGGACGTGTTCATTTATCAATCAAGTTCATACATGTACATGAAAACAACAAAAATAAAAAATCATGATAATAATTTGATCTCGCCATGAAATACCTGACAAATTGTTCAAATTGTGGGTTGGAGTTATGGTGTTTAACGCCACTTTCAACAATATGTCAGTTATATATTGGCGGTCAGTTTTATTTGTGGAGGAAACCGGAGTACCCCGAGAAAACCACTGACCTACCGTAAGTCACTGACAAATTTTATCACATACTGTTGTATCAAGTACATCTCGTATGAGAGGGGTTCACAACGCTATGTATTAATTGGGAGTGTTTCTTTGATATACATGTAAATAGAAAATACTCATTCTTTTTTGATATAGGAAAAAACATTCTGCCCCATTTTAGATACTTCTTGGGATACACTTTATATTCATATAAGAAAAAAATATGCAATTGAAGATCTAGTTTTAACTAGATTGAGTAAGTTAACATAGTATACAGAAACCGCCTCGTACGCAATAAATGTGATATCTACGTCTTTACTATGGTGTATATTTTATTATCACTATCACTGGTATATTTAAAGTTACCATGGAAACCAAAGATTAAAGATTACAATAAATTCCTACATCAGAGGTCAAAGTTTTCTAAATATGTCCTACACTAAAGGTTAAAGGTATTAGCATGTTATATAACATGGGTTATATATCTAATTTAAAGCGCCCGACCCTTGTCTGGAATAACTTCCATCAGGTACACTCAAGGTAAAAAAACTGGAAATCATAAAAACAAATTGGGGGCAAGAACACAATGTATTTGTATTGCTAAATAATGTAATTTATTAAATATGAGTTCAATCTGCTTCAAGCATAGACAACCTTAACCTTTGGTTTACTTGTTCCCAAAGACTGATTTACTTGGCTATCATCTTGTATTATTGTGAGCGCACCCGATGAAGGATATTTTAGAAACACGTCAGGGTATTTCAAGCCTGGGTAACCATAGCATATTTGCTCCCAAAGACTTAAATTAATTTGGCTATATTTTGTGAGCGTCCCTGATTAAGGATATTTCTGAAACATGTCAATCTACTTCAAGCCTAGGTAACCTTAACTCACCTTCTGCCAAAGACTTAGACTTACATTTATTTAGCTATCAATTCTTTTGATTGTGAGCGCACCTGATGAAGGATATTTCTGAAACACGATATGCGCACTAATTTAGATATCTACGTTTTTATTTCTGTGAATACAGTAATGCATCGCAATACAATAAATATATTTAAAGACTATGTAAAGAGTAATGCGTCGCAATTAAATAATTGATATCTAAAGATTATGTAGGGAAGAAAAAGTGACGTTATGGTAGTTATAATATTAGGTGTTAATATTCGGTGATTAAATACCTGGTCAGGGGTTGTTAACTCACTATCTGTAATATGTACATAATCGTTCCTTGTACTGTGTCCACCATCTTTAGATTCCGATTTATTTGGCACATTCCACGATTTTCTAAAGAGAAGTAATTGAATTTGTTTAAACAATGTAACATTTTATGCCATTTTACTAAAATAACTGAAAGCTAATAATTATATGTCATCATACACTGATACAACATATGCTTTTAGATATTCATCAGAATAGGATAATCTTATACTTTGTTCAGAAAGCTAGCATACACATTAATATTCTTACGATTCCAATAATTAAAATATGATTCAATTCGAAACGTCTTACTCAATTTGGTATATAATCGAGTAGTTATGTGTAATACTATAAAATGTCACAAGCGATATACAGGAATTCATAATGAAAACCAAATTTGTGTCTGAACAAAATGTAGATCTTATCAGAAACAGGAACTGCTTACCCTTCGTGAGCACCTGGATTGACTCATCTTTTTAGCTTTCTGTGTTGTGTTTTTGCTTGTTTGTAGATGTTCAGTGCCTTGTGCTCAATGTGGCCTGGATTGATCATTCTTAATTGCCTCTTTGGTTGGCTGTATCACTTATCAGGTAAATATTCGTCGTTGTATTTATGTGGTTTGTGAAATTCTAGCATAATACATCGAGTAGTATAATCAAAAGAATCGTAACATCGCATTATTTCACTGTTTAATGATTTGTTGCTATGATGGATTTAGTATAATCCATTAATTTTATGGTCGGTCATCCTTCGAATATTTCTTGAGAGCGATGAAATCACCCATGGTTTTCTTTTAGTGTTATTAACTTGTAACTAAGTTGAAATTTTATTTTTTCATTCCTGTCAATAAAATTGTTTTTGTAGTAAATCCGGGCGTAAACAATAACGATATCATCCAATTCATTTAAAAATACAGAACTTTTGAAGTAATAAGCCAATTAAAATTTAGTTTTTTATACCGGTATATCTATATGCTATAATAAGACGAATGAAGAAACCAAAGTCCGTTACAACTATTGACATCCATTATAAATATATGATATATTTATCAGCATACCTTTTCTTGTACATGCTAGCAATCCGAGTCACTGACCTCCTTTTGAAATTCTCTTCTGATTGGTCATCAACGTTCTGTTGATTTTTCTCCGCGTCTTCCTCTTTCTGTTCATGGGTAGAATCATTTTTAGGGGTACAGTCAATGCTTCTCTCCCTTGAATGTTTGTGAAATATAATATAAGATCCCGTATTTGCCGTTATATTTTGAGGTTTATTCGACTGGTCGTTCAAACTGTCTTGGCATGGAGAAGGAGGTTTTTTGTTTGTTAGTAAATTTTCTGTTGATTTTTCAAGCCTGATGGATTCCTCGTCATCTACTATTGAGTCTATGCTTTCTCTGGAAGACAATTCGTTGGTCTCATGTACTACGCTGATTTCGTTCTCTCTTTTCATATTTGATCTGTACATGTAGTGTGAGTTCGGGATGTGAAGCATAGATTTTGATTGATCCTTCTTCTTACAATTGTTCCTCTCTGAGCCAAAGTCAATATCAAAAATATTATCCATTGATCGACATAATCGACGATTTAAATCTGAAATTTCTTCACATGGCTTTTTGTCCGACACAGAATTCTTTCTAGAAATTTTACGAATAATTTTAGCCGATGGAGAATACCGTCTACGTGACATTTTAGGTTGAATTGCATGATCAGCATCGTCAAGATCTAAATTTAAAATGAGTTCCGAAACATATTGCAGTTTCTTGTCGCTACTCATCGAGCGCGAGGATGTTAGCTTTTGAATGAACTCAACCACGTTGTCCAAGTCACTATTGGGAAGTCGCTTAGGGCATTGATTGATTGATAATTCACTGGCACTTTTATCTTTGGATCTTCCAAACGACATGTCCTCATTTCCTATCAGTAAATGTTTGTCTGTATCAGCTGACGATGTTCGTCGTAGCATTTGATGATGCTGTGGTGGTCGATGCTCTATGACAGATCCCCCCTCTCTTCTATGAAATCTTGTTCGACCTCCCATATTTATTCTACCAGTACGTCGTTTTGGAGGTAGATACCTACCGGGGGCATTTGGAAAAAAGTTTTCATCATCCAATGGATCATTGTCGTCATCTGTAAAAAGTAGTTCTCCTGTGTTTGACATTTTCTCTATTTTCCAGTCGTATACATGACAAAGTAAATTAGCTTCTAATCTGTTGCTTCTCAAGATTGATATGATCAGACGTAATCTACAAAAACAATAAAATATTGTTTATATGTTAACTATATAGTTCTATCCCGAATGAACCCAGGGTATAGAAATAAAACCTAGTTCCTCAGCTAAGGGGTTCTACCCCTATAAAAGATGTGTCCGTTAGTTATGTGAGACAAATACACATCTAGCCCTAAATTTTAAATCAGGTCAAATCATTGTGTAAATTTAGAGATACGTTGGGTTTGCATGAAGATTATTTGTAAAACTTTTGTTTATGTTTTATCAGACAATTAGTTGAGTATTTTCCACATTTGGTCGCCATCCGTCTCTATGGAAGGTTTTGAGCAAAACTGCATTTCCATCATAATACAATAATGCATTTCAAATCATTTCAATTAAATAAAAAAAAATGTTGGCCTTCTTATTTAAGTTCTTTGGATATCTTGCTCCTGGAAAGTTGCTAATTATTTTTGGTAGGTTCCGTGTTGCTAATCATTTTACTTTTTGTCCTATTATGTGTGCTTACGTTCAGAGTTCCGTGTTGTGATGTCCGTTACGACTTTCACATAAAAACGATGTTCGTTTCATCTTTACCTCCAGTTGTTTGTTTGAGGGTTCATGTCTTATTTACGTTATGTGTGTTTGTTTGCGTATTGTGGTGTCTAACACATAGTGTGTTGTGTTGTTTTTTTTTTTTTCCGCTGTACCCGATGTTGCCAGTTTCTCTGTATTGTCCAGTTTTCATAGCCCCTTCGGTATTCTCTAACGTTTATTTAGTTTTGTTATCTGTGGACCTTGAGCACACCTGATGAAGGATTGTATATAAACGTTTATATTCAATTTAAACTTTTATTTAAACTTTTTTTATACTCATATGAGTCGGAGTTTCTTCAAAAGCTTGTAAAAGATAAGAAGATTCATGAGGCTAGAGCCTTTAATTTCACATACAGGTATATTGATGACGTTTTATCTATCAATAATTCTAGATTTGCAGAAATTCTTCCTTTGATATATCCTCCAGAGCTGGAAGTTAAAGAGACCACAGATACAGCTTCGTCCGCATCATTTTTGGACTTATACCTCAAATTTGACGACAGTGATCAACTCAGTACTAAAATTTATGATAAACGGGACGACTTCAATTTTAAAATCATAGATTTTCCAAATATGTGCAGCAATATACCAGCTTCTCCTGCATATAGTGTTTGCATCTCGCAATTGATTCGTTATGCAAGGGCCAATAGCAATTATTCCGATTTCCTGAAACGTCATCTTCATCTGAGAAACAGGCTACTGGACCAGAGCTATAAAAAGATTCGCCTTAATCGATCTCTTAAAAAGTTTATATTCCGATACCAAGATCTAGTCGAAATATATTCCGTCTCTGTAGAGACGATGATAAACGATGCATTTTCACATAGTGAAAATGTATAAAGATAAAGAAGTCAACAAAAATGTCAAAAATATTTTTCTATCAATGTGTGACGTAAAATTGTTTTTGACAATTGCTTCACTGGGTTTGGTGCTGCTTTGACAACTGTTTTACCTGTTTTGTTCCAGTATTGTTCTGAATCCTGTTATAGTGACAGCCGGAACTTTTGAGTCGTAATGAAAGCGGGAGGTTTGACGCTTTAAAATCTGATTCAACTCACCATTTCTTTAGAAATGCCTGTACCAAGTCAGGGTCATTACGGTTTTCACAGTTTTCCGGTTGTTGACTGATTTTGTCTGTTTGTATACTTAT
This sequence comes from Bathymodiolus brooksi, assembly GCA_963680875.1. Lineage (NCBI taxonomy): Eukaryota > Metazoa > Mollusca > Bivalvia > Mytilida > Modiolidae > Bathymodiolus > Bathymodiolus brooksi. Next base: position 16,190,370 of record OY804585.1, read on the forward strand.
GAGTTTTGATTTTCCCTTTGTAAGATTGTTCGGAGTTCGGTAATTTTGTTATTACCCTTATTTAATATATCAGCTGTTTATCTGTAATTTTACTTAATGGAAAAATAATATCACGGTAAGCAAACCTAACAGAAACAGGCAGTATATAAACAGATTTATATAATTAGTAATTACAAACATAATATTTCTATTTCGGTCAATGTATATCTAAATCTCACATCTTTCCTATTTCTAAAATTAATTACCTCTATTAGCCTAGTTTAATTAGATATATAATAACAGAGAAAAATGTACAATAATGAGTGTGTATTTATGTACCCTATCTAAGAGAGATTGTCTTAATAGTCTGGAATCGAATCGTTTTGTAATATTTAGTACAATAAATCGGAATGAATTAGAAACCATATCTGATTTACTTTGTTCCTTTACGTTTCTTTTGGTTATATTTTCCATCCAGATTTCATACAAATTGAAAAAATGTTAAAAATTGATATTGATTTAAAAAATTCTGAATATGCGTTTTTATATTATTTTTACATAAATAGGTATTGCTAAGTGACTTGAAGGCTAAAATGTTTACATGATTAGGCTAGCTATCATGTATTCATTTTCTTCCAAGGACTTTTAGATTATTTAGCTTTCTAATGTTTAACTATGAGTGTACCTAATGAAGGTTATTCCTGAAACGTGCCGTGTGCACTAAATTAGATATCTATGTTTTCACTATTATCACTTGGTCGATGCCTCTACTAGTTGACTATCACTCACCAATGGTATCATAAGTTTAGTAGTTAGTGTTTCGTTTACTTAGTTACTCAGATCTTCATTTTTATTATTATATCAATTATGTACAGTACATTTTAACATGTACTCGTGATTTCCAATTCAACTGAAATCTTTTCGATTTGCGATGTCCTAAAAATATGCAACATTTAACAAACATTCCGCGAGGCTTCGTCGGCCACGTTGTCATAAGGTCTGCGACTGCTAATCATAAGCTTAAAACCAACTGGGGTCCGTTGTTGAACTTATGATGAAGCTAATCATATGATAAGCACTAATTACAGGATTAATTCCTAATCACACAATTAGTTAATGCAATGATTAAATATGATTAGTTAATACATTGATTAAAAAACAGTTCAGCAACAAAATTTAATCATTGCATGGGCTAAATATGTGATTAGGAATTAAAAATGTAATTAGGGCTAATCATACGATTAGCTTAATCGCAAGTTCAACAACGGACCCCATGCTTAAAATTAATCATATTAATAGCAGTAAGCCAGTAACGAACGAGATATCTGATATTTAAACAACATTATTAAGAAAAAACTGGTGGAAAGTTCTAATGTGGGTCACGGGTCACTGTAATCGGGCGGCTGTATCGAGAAACAGATACGGTGTTGAAAAAAATGTTGATACTCATAAAATATTGATAAATGCAATGGAATTTTATGTTTGTCTTCAAGAGGTATGATAGACAAAACCATGTGTGGAGTTTTATGACGAAATATCTCCGATTTCTATGTAAATTTACGAGTTGAAGTTGCGGCTGTATCGAGAAACAGATACGGTGTTGAAAAAAACTGTTGATACTCATAAAATATTGATAAATGCAATAAAACTTTATGTTTGTCTTCAAGAAATATGATAGACAAAACCATGTGTGAAGTTTTATGACGAAATATCTCCGATTTCTATGTAAATTTACGAGTTGAAGTGGGGAAACACCCACATGTAATTATTTTATCGATGTATTTTTATCTTGGACAAGAATAATGAGCGTTCTGATTGGATGACCGATTTAAAACACACTGACTCCGCATGGTAAAAAGATGCATGTAAAATAAATCTATGTTATATTTATGCATTTGTTTGATTCTGGAATATTGTTGATCATTGATTTAAACAAGAAAAAAGGGAAAAAAGGGGGGGGGGGGTGAATTTCACAGTTTAATAAATGTTATGTTTGGACAGTTTAAAGAGAAAAATAAAAATTTGTTGCGACTAAAGCTTAAATCAGCGTTAAAAATTGAACAAATATCAGTGGTTTGTAAATGAGATTTATTTTAAATAGAAAATCTGAATTTATTATTTATTAATTTATTATCAATGATACAATTGTATATCCCTTGGGAGGGGGAGGGGGGCTATGACGAAAATTTGAAATAAAAACACAGGACCGAACTTTAAGCAAACATAATAATCCAGGATTAGTTTTTTATCAAAAACATCCAGGACCCTTGTGTCCATGATTTTTTTTGTTTTAAAGTTAATAATATGAAATATTGACATCCACACTTGCCTTTTGGACAGCACATTTCTGTGTCCACACTTGTAAATGTAATAAAATAAAAAAATATTGTCCTTCTGTTATATTAGAGGTGAAGGGTGTGCTCTAATGGTCTCTATTCAATTACAAGTATTTTATTTTATGGCTGCAAAGTGTTAATTAATTAATGTTAATCGCTAGCTATAGTTGCGGTAATTATTGTAATTAAGACCATGTAATAGTTAAAACTAATTCAATTATGACTTTTTTAATTAAATTTAAGATTAAAGCATTCAATGAAAACACATTACAACAGCACAAAATACGATTTTATTACTGAACATAATTTTTCTATTCACAACAACAAAGAAATCTTCATAAAATTGTAAAACGTGTTTATTGTTTAATTGGTGTTTATGCAGAAGTCAAAAAAGGAAAATCTAATTCATCTCAATAAAAAATGTGCATATTCCTTATAACATTGTCCTTGTATTTCATCATGTGTGCATACCAATTCTTTGAAGACCAAGATATAAAGATAATCTATAACATGGAATATTGAATTTTCCTTTTTCAAGTACACTGAACTTCTAACATGACAGGAATTTGTTTAGCATGTGTCATCCTACATGAAGATTAGATTCCTCGAATATCATTGATGAAAAATACCTTTAGTTCTGACAATCTTGCGTTTTATTTATTCCTCAAAGAATAGGTTGTTCAATGGATTGTTTTTGTGTAGGTGGAATTCTCTGTTAGACATATAGGTTTGTACATGGTTTGATAGGAATAATATTTTTAGCTGAATATATTGGTCCAATTATTCTCATTTCACTAAGAAGGGAGGCTTTGGCCCATAAAACTAATTGAACCGATTCATTGTTTTATTGAAGTGTATGTGCCTTGCCAGGATACTGAGCGGTCATGTATATATATCTTATAGAGGTATCGAAATTGACAGAAAACTATAGGAACTGTGCCGACGGTGTGTTAATTTTTATTTTATTTTTGTAGCATATGTGGTGGTGTCTATTAATACAAATTGAGTCACATCTAATATAGCTTTATAAAATAAATATCTTTTGACGGAGAAATGCATAAAGACAATATTTATCTTGATGCCCACGACATGTTTCTGGAAGAACCATCATCAGGTACGCTCAAAGTCGAACGATTGTAAAGCCAAATTATTTAAAAGATTATTGGGAGGTAAAGAACCAAAGAACCTACACAGTATAGACAACATTGGCTAGTTGTACCTAATACATCGGGGGAGACGAAAATAATGTAAAACAAACATTAGAGAAAACCGAAGAGACAATCAAGAATGGACAACCCTGAGACACTGAGTACACAAGAAACAGACCGAACACAAAACAAAACACACAACATAGAAAGCTAAAACCATGAGCAGCACGGACCCCACCAAAAACCGGATGTGAACTTAGGTGATCTCCGCGAAGAGTAAACAGTTTCTGCTTCTTATAGGACTACACAACTAGTATTGTATGGCAAGTCATGCAATTATTAGAAAAAAAAAACAATGTAAATATGCACATCCTAAGGAACAAATGTTAATTATATATTCTGACCTTTAAAAGATATTTCAATAACAACGAATAATTCCTATAGAAAGAAATGAAGAAGAGATTGAAGTGGTAAGGGGAGGGGGCGGTATTTGAAGTTTCTGTATAGGAAGATGTTCATGCAGTAGTACAAATGAATTTCAAGTGTTATTATGAATCTAAGATTTATACGGCAACAATTTTCGCTGACACATCAAATATAATCTTGATTTATTAAGTACCGGTGTAAGACAGCTTCCAACTATCACATTTTTTTATTTATTTGAATTTTAAGTGATCGATATATATTTTTTCGTATATTTTGCAAATACACGTGATTAGTAAATTAAAACAGCAACTTCCCATAAAATCAGCTTAAACGCCATAATGGTGACTTGTGACTTTGCTCCGTTATCTGCCTATCAGCTTTCAAAAATGCGTCCAGCAACCCCGACCTCAGTCTAAAATCACTGCTATTTTGAAGAAGAGTTTGAAGATACCAAAGAGGTAATCAGAAATCGTAAATGGAAGACGGACAGACAACACAATGGCCAAAAGAAAAAGGACAAACATCGATCCACAAAACACTATGCAGAAAACCAAATATCGAGCAACATGAACCCCACTAAAAACCGGAGGTGAACCCAGGTGACGTGGAAGGGTGAGCAGTTCCTGCTCCACATGTGGCACCCGCCGTGTTACTCTTGTCACAAACCCGTTTATAAGTCATGCAAAGGCGTCCAGTAACCCCCACCTCCATACAAGATGGTTGCTATTTGGCTATCTTGAATAAAACTTACAAACATTCATAAATATTTGTATTGAATCTACTTCAACTGATATTGAATGATTATAGCAATTAATACATCAATTAGTTAATGACAGTTCACAATAAATCAAATGCATGTAGAATTTAATCTTAAGTCATACCTGCATAATCATTAAGTGTTCGTTGACCTAATTTTAAAATTTATCGCGAGATTCCAAATAGTAAACTCCAGCAGCAAATACAATTTAAAGTAAAACATCAATGACATGTTTTCTTTTAATTTAGAATATGGTTCATACGGTATTATACGTTCTAACAGGACCTCATGTGAACCTTTATCGACGGGTGAACATCATTATCTTTTAATGTTGGTGACATATTCAAAGCAAACTCACAGGGTTTAATTCCGTGTACGATGGCAGAATTAATATGACACGAGAAAGTATCAATGATAATTCACTGTGTTAGAGATTATCATATGTTTACCTTTCCCTCTCGATTTTTGTATTTTAAGGTGACCGTGTAGCTTTTTTTACCGTGTTTTATCTTACATCCCATTGTCCCTTTACACCAAGAAAATTTAACCATTTAAGAGTGTCTTAAGTAGTTTAACTACATCTAAACCAAAATAAAATTTAAAATAAATGACACCCCTGTTGTCTGCAGCTGCCTCTAAAGTAAATATAATGCAAATAACGGTCGTCTGCATCCGCCTCTTAAGTCAAATATAATAGATAAAATGTGCACAATTGTCGTCGGGGCTCCCCTCGTAAGTCAAACATAATGTAAAAAGATGTACCCAACTGTTGTCTGGTTTCTCATCTAATGTCAAATGATTGCATATCTGTAGCCTGCATTGACTTTTTAGGTCAACTATAATATATATAATGCATACAGCTTTTGTCTTGTTGTTATATTAGATATACCTCCAACATGCAGAGCTATCATTTCTAAAGTCACATATAATGTAAAAACTTTTACATATCTGTCTTGGTGGACATTCGTCTCTTAAATCAAATATTATGTTAAAAGATGTGCACATCTGTTGTCTCTTGCGGGCCCATCTTAAATACAATAAAATGTAGCAAATGTACACAACTATTGTCAGCGTTACCTTTTAAGGTCAAATAAAAGACATAAATGTTACATGGTCGTGATCGGAATTCGCCTCTTTATTCAAATACAATATACAAAATAACTACAGCTGTGGACTGTGTTCTATGAACGTACCGTGAGCACTAAATTAGATATCTACATTTATATTCCCATAAATAACGGTTACGTCGGTGTGATATTAATGAAGTGTTGCTATATATACAAATAATACAAATATACATTCTCATTATATTGAAAATATGATGGTAACAAAATAATGAATGTTAAGCATAAAATTCAGTAATAATTATGCACTTTCGTATCTATTTTTGTAAATGTCACTCGTGAGCTAAAACAAGTACGTTTTTATGAACAGTTTTGTTCATTAATAATTATGATTGGTCATTATGACCTAGTTAGCAGGTGGTTTTTATCTATCAGTTAAACAATAACATACCATCCTTTAATTTGGTGATCAATATTAGTATATTCGGCACCAGTCTAATTAAATAAATATGATGCAGCAAGAGAGCTGAGATGTCTTCTTGGGGTAAGAATGTCCTTTACAGTTAAAGTCAAAAAGACTTATTTTCATTACCCTTAGCGTTTTACGGACATGACTCACCAAACTTGGTTTATGTTTTAGCTACCGTTAATTTGAGCAAATATTTACCCTACATAGTTTTTCATGATACCCTAGGCGCTTCCTCTCTTCTGTGTACGTGAAAAACATTAAATTGAATGCGTAATAGTTCATACACATATGTAGATATATGATTTAGTGGGTACGGCGAGTTTCAGGAATAACCTTCATCTTTGGGAGTAAGTAAACCAAAGGGCCTAATCACGGTACCATCTATTAATCTAAATAGTATACACTAACAACACATGTATTGCAGTTGTTCCTTTAAAATGTTACATATAAATCACCAAATGGCCGTACTTGTTACTCTAACACATTGAATAGCACTAAGACATGCCAAAAACAGTTTTCCCACAGACTAGTTGGCGTAGATCCGTTGAACTGTTGTCATAGATTAAAAATAAGCACGGAACACGAGTAGCATTTGTGACATTAACAATATAGACTACCTCGTTTCTACCTAATGACCATGGAATAATGCTTCGTGAGAAAAGTTCGAAGATAACAAAGGGGTAGCCAGAAGCCTTTAATCGAAGGACACACTACAATGGCCCAACGACATCGGACAATGAGACAAATAATGATCTACAGTACACTACACAAAAAGCCAAAAATTTAGCTCATTGTTTTGTTTGCCTTCGTCATGTGTTTTATGTGTATCCAATGTTGCCAGTTTCTCTGGATTGTCTATTCGTGATTGCCTCTTCGGTTTTCTCTAATGTTTATTTAATTAAATCTAATATTTAGACATTTATGTGTTAACCGATATGTTGTCCAAGATAATTAATAGTACATTAACACTTTGATTACTTAATGAGGCAACTCTATATTAATTATATTTGATAATGAGTTATTAATGTCCAATAAATGTTCAAAATAACCACAAGTACCTAAAATTATTCCATTTGAAATTTAAGAACCGATCTCAGTTTTATTTTAATTAAAATTAGCTGTCCATTGAAAACGTCTCAGCATGTATATGATATTTGTCATTTTGACAAAACCGTAGCTAATGTTGTTACAATTTAGATAAAAGGGTATGTTGCTGATATGATGCGTATGGTGCACTCCTGGATTACCTGTATCAGGTACGTGAAAATAGTGTAACTATTGGAAAGCCAATGTCGTTAGGAGCAAGCAACCCAAAGGCATAAACAACATATTCAATATTGGTTAGGGTAACCTATTCCTGAGAGATATTGATATTAGTCTTAGAAAAAGATAGGAACATATGCACTGCAGATTTTAAATCATGCATGCATAAGATTAAGAACCGATCACAATCTTCTTCAGTTAATTTTATCAGTCACATTTAAAAATCTTAACATCTAGGTGATGTATTTTCATCTTGACGAAAAATGAAACACCAAATAATTTAAAAGTCTTTGAAAAGGATTTAAAAAAAACCAAGGACCTGTAAATTTCAATAATAAATATATTTAAAACTAGATGTGTAGGAACGACACGAATGTCCCCGCAGTGAATATTAAGGAGACTCGCAAATGTTTCAAGATTGATCTGTAACTTATGATTATACACACTCATACCAAAAATCAAGTCAATATCTCAAATCATAGTGAGCTAAAGTGGTGAAAACTAAATAATTGGCAAAATTTCAAAGCCCAACGGCTGTAAGTTGGCCAAAAATCATTCAACCAGAACGAATTTCAAAGTTGATCTGTAACTTACGATTATACACTATCATACCAAAAATCAAGTCAATATCTCAAATCATATTGAAATAAAGTGGTGACAACTAAATATTTGGCCAAATTTCTAAGTCCAAGGGCCATAACTCGGTCAAAAATCATTGGACCGGAACGAAATGTAAACTTGATCTGTAACTCATCATTTTACACTCATATACCATAAATCAAGTCAATATCTCCAAGCATAGCGAAAAAAGTGGTGACAACTAAATATTCGGCCGAATTTCAAAGTTCAAGGGCCATAGCTCGGCCAAAAATCATTGGACCGGAACGAAACGTAAACTTGGTCTGTAACTTATCATTATACACCCACATACCAAATATCAAGGCAATATCTCAAAGCATAGCGGAAAAAAAGTGGTGACAACTGTTTTATTTCGAAATTACGGAATGACGGACATGGGTAACACTATATGTCCCGGCCACTTAGTGGCGGGGACATAAAACATGTCAGTGCCGACACACTGAATACTGGACGAATGATAACATCGGGGACTAATAGTTCATATCTATATTTAATTTGGTATTCACTGTTATCTATTCCCATAAATCACTCCTACAATGGATTACTAAGCCATCACACAACGATTTCCCAAAATAAAAACATTATTGTTGCATAGCAACATTTATGATATATCCTTCATAGCTAAGATAAGATTAAGATATTTTTAGAAATAATGTATACCTGTCTGCAAGAAGCTGTGCTTGCATTACTGTTGTACGATCTACAATGTCGGGAATATTGACATCGATGTGAGCAATATGATCATCACGTGGTGCTGGATGCTTCCGGAGAAAGGTTTGTACTGAAGTTCTCCATCCTGGTGGAGTACTTAGAATACAACTGTCACCATTAGCAGCCCGGCTACAAAGTGATGTTGGGATCAAGTCTAGAGCCTTTTTATACCATACAAGTGCCTGAAATGTATTTTGTTGATATTATAAATACACATGTGTAAAAAAATTGAAAATCAAAAAGTATCAAAATATTGGGACAGAGGCAATAGTTATATCCTTGGCAAACATATACATGACCACTCACTTCCCTGGCTGAGCAAAGGCACTTCAACATAAAAGTGAAGGGGATAAATTAGTTTTATTTGCAAGAACCTCTCCTTTCATGGAATAATGCGGTCATGCATAAAAGTTTTCAACGTGTGAGTAAATTACCAAAAGTCACATATAGCTTAGTGAGAATCACCAAAAGTCACATATAGCTTAGTGAGCATCACCAAAAGTCACATATAGCTTAGTGAGCTTCACCAAAAGTCACATATAGCTTAGTGAGAATCACCAAAAGTCACATATAGCTTAGTGAGAATCACCAAAAGTCACATATAGCTTAGTGAGCATCACAAAAGTCACATATAGCTTAGTGAGCATCACCAAAAGTCACATATAGCTTAGTGAGAATCACCAAAAGTCACATATAGCTTAGTGAGCATCACAAAAGTCACATATAGCTTAGTGAGCATCACAAAAGGCACATATAGCTTAGTGAGCATCACCAAAAGTCACATATAGCTTAGTGAGCATCACAAAAGTCACATATAGCTTAGTGAGCATCACAAAAGTCACATATAGCTTAGTGAGCATCCCCAAAAGTCACATATAGCTTAGTGAGTATCGTTGTTATGAAAACCCTTCATAATATGATAATTATCCGTCATAATCTATCATATGTACAAGTCATCAAATTCGGAAATGTAAAAATGTATATAATTAACCAAAACCATATTTTTAAAAAAAAAATGATTATGAAGTCATTTCTGGATAGATTTTAACAAATGTTACACCAAAACATTCGGAATTGTCAATATTTTGATTGTTTATTTACTCATTATGTTGTTATGAGTGATTTTTATTTGTACATAATTTAAACACAACAAATAAAAATTGACTTTGATTTTCCTATATATTTCAACTAAAAATACATCCTAAAAATTAAAAATCATGAAAAAATTATGTACAAATAAAAACCACTCATATAAACATAATGAGCAAATAAACAAACAAAATATATACAATTCCGAATGTTTTGGTGTAAAATATGTTAAAATTTATCCAGAAATGACTTCACAATAATTTTTTGTATTACCAGTTTTTTAAAGGGGAGCGGTCGGCTTTCAATGTGATACTTTATCACACAAGCTATGAAGATGGCCAAAAACAAGGAAGCGACACTGGTTCGAAATGTAAAGCAGAAACCGTTACTTTAAGATGTTTCATTAGTATAACGTATCCCAAGTAGTAACTTTGGCCATGCTTTACAACTACGCTACTGACCCAGTAATATGTGAGGACTGGTATTTCATCCAAATATAGAAAACACTTGCATGACAACATCTTTCCAATAAACGGGGTGTTTGAGCCCATGATACCAGCTTAACACCCCACTTCTTATTGAAGTACCTGTACCAAGCCAGGAAATTGAGCGGTAATACACATGTGTTGTGTTAGATATATCGACTATTTCTATGATTGTTCTATTAGATTTTTTGAAATGTTCCGATGGTTTGGAATCTTTGGGGTTTTTTTTCATTATATTACCTGTTTATTTTAATTGTGATACAAATAATATTGAAAACAGCAAATAAATAAATCATCATCCAAAAAGAAAAACTTGAATACAAATGGAACCATGCCGTTAATATAGACCATGGCTGACATTTGTACTGGTTTGACACAACTATATTATGATGTTAATTGGTTAAATGTCTTATACTTTTACGTACAGCGGGTTTCACATCAATTTAATTACTGTAACGCTATACGTAACATAAATAACTATTACATTATGTTTTCTGTAATTATCCGGTTTTCTCCTATTATTTGATAATCATATAACCCTTTGTTTCTATAATTACAACATTTATGGGAAATAAAATATCAGTTATATGTTTATAAACATATTTCGGCAGCCACAAAGTATAAATTGGTATATCATAGACCATAAATACAGATATTTTCTTATATAAACATGGAGTTTATAGACTTGTATTTTTAATTTACCCAAAGAGGCTTAATGAATTAGCCATAATCCTCAATTTTGTTTAAATAATATTAAGCTTAACTTACATATTTAGGACTTAAGCAATGACATGACGCACACTATAACGTCACTGCTGTATGGTTTTAACAGTTTTTAATTGTTTTAATTTGCTTGTTAAACGTAATTTTTACATTTTTAATTTAAATGATTGAATTTCCGGGAAACATAAAATGCAAAAACAGGTTATGTTTTCATTTACTTGACATTTTCATACGGCAATTAGCACAAAATTAATTTAGCTTTCCATATTGCCGTTAAGCATTTTGTATTATAAGGAATGCACTGTGTACTCTAAGAGTACTGGTCCAGTTTAAGAATCTGGCAAAATTACAGAACTGTCTGTACATTTTGCAATTTTAGACGAATATTTTATAAAAAAAAAAACTATGCTTCCGATGAATTTAAAAAAAACCACGTATATATCTAACACGTTTCTGGAATAACCTTTATCAGATCAAATTAAGTTCTAACCCAGTCCACATGACACGTTTCTGGAATAACTTTTATCATGTACGTTCAAAGTCGAAGGATTGAAAAACCAAATAATTTTAAAATATCGAATGGCTCATGTTGCTGATAAACCATCAACTGCGTACTTGCATTTCATATCTTTTATTGAAATTTACAGTTAAAAATCATGAAATTATTAATAAAAGTAAGGTTCTCCTCACTCAGGCATAGGTGACCGTATCCGATTTTGTCTAACCTATTTAGATCCTTTGGTATATTTCCTCCCAAAGACTTTTAGATTATTTGTCTTTCCAATCTGTTGATTATGAGCGTACTTGATAAAGACTATTCTCAGAAACGTGTCGTATGCACCAAATTATATATCTGCGTTTTCATTATAAAATAAACCATGCATGTGAATTACAATAATGCTGTATATTTTTAGATTTCAATACACGCACGTGTTAGGGACGCGATCAATGTTTGATTACAACTTCCTTTCAATTTTAATCATTGTAAGTCTTTTTTCCATCTCTGTTTGTACTATATCCACTACAACCACAATATACCACATAAAATAGGTGATTGCATATTTTCATGCAATCATGCTGAAAATGCATTAGCTATGGGTTAGTTATGTTGTTTAACGTCACTTTCTACAATATTTCAGTTATATCGTGGCGGTCAGTTTTATTGGTAGAGGAAGCCGGACTACCCAGAAAAAATCACCGACCTGCCGCAACTCACTGATAATCTGTATCACATAATGATGTATCGAGTACACCTCGCGATCAACGGGATTAGAATTCACAGCTTTAGTGACAATATGCACTGATTGCACAGGTAGCTATAAATCAACTACCACATTGTCACAACAACGGCGGTACCGGGTGGCAAACATGTTGAAAATATCGTAGCTATGGAAAAAATGTGAATGTTGAACTGTTGTGTCTGTTGGATTTTTTGTTTGAGATAATTAAACAAAAAGCAAGAGGTGGGAATACTCAATGATTGGAACCCAGTATATGTGATAATACAATGATATATACAATATTGGTCTGTTGACGGTAAATATAGAATTTATTTGACAAGGCTGAGAAACGGGGTGAAAGACGAGCTTCTAGCGAGTCTTTCTCCCCGTTTCGCGCCGAGTCAAATAAATTCTATATTTACCGTCAACACACCAATATTGTATTTATCCTGCAATCCACGATGTCATAAAAAATAATCTTAACTCGTAAAAATGCATTTTTTAATGCAACGGAATCCTCACTATTTGGCGTAGTAAAATACCAGATTTTTTTTGCTGACAAAAATTCGCGAACAAATAGTTCTTAAAAGGAAGTGAAATAACTTTATTTAAGTGAAGATTTATTGATTAAGGTGAAAATCTATATAGAAAATTGATAGTTTAGAACCTGAAATATATATATTTAATATGTTTTTCATAGATATGAAAACACATTAATTTATCGATCATACGTCACATGCGGTCATACTTAAATACGCCTGCAGTAGTAAACCAGGTAACTATATACGCCTGTGTGAAAAGGTATACGCCTGCAACTATATGGTTCACTTTTATTTTTATTTTTTTATATCAAATAATAAACATCCGATATATTTCTTTTACTAGTTTATATTAAAAAAAATAAAATAAAAAAGAACCATATAGTTGCAGGCGTCCACCTTTGTATGACACACAGGCGTATATATTTGCCTGGTTACTACTGCAGGCGTATTTAAGTATGACCCACACAGTTTGTAAACATGTGAAAGCAATACACACATACATGTATAGACGATTCGAGCATGTTTTAAGTAAACTAGGTAGAGTAGAGAAAACAGAAAGATTAATCATTTATCTCAACAAACTGAACTGATTCACGGAAATGTATTTAACAACGATGTCAAACACTCAAATGCTCAGTTATTGGGATATTTAGTCATTTGTGAAAATTGTGTACACATTCACCATTTGTAACTTATGGATGACCACGCGTAAAACATAGAACTAATTTGACTTGACATATTTGTATTGGAACTGTAAAAAGGAACATCGGGATTGCTTCGACACGAAACATCAGAAGTGCTACTGGCTGTAGAATTTGTGGAGGTTTTACGAGGTAAGTTTGCTGAAAAGCATTTCTGTTGGTTTCACTTTCAGTGTTGCTGAGGATGTTTGATATTTTCTTGTGTCTTTCCTCACTCAATGTTGAGTAATTATTAATAAATGCCACATTGTTATGCCCTGATATTTGCATAATATCTATCCCCTCCACATTGTTTTCTCTTAACTTCTGGACGGGATAAAAGATATTTTCTGGCACTGATTGATTAATGTCTAATTTGCAACTATCCTTCATTTTTTTCATGAGACTGGAAAGTTTTCTTTCATGCACTTTTCTACCTGTTTCTAAAGCTCGTACAAATAAATTATGTATATTGCGACAATGCAAGTATATAAAGGAGGAGAAGCTAATACCAATCTTCTGGACTTTACATAGGTTTCAATAGAAAATTGGAATTAATTTTTATAGAATAAAATAAAACTTTCATATATACATGGTAAATTGAAGAAAATCAAAATAGAGATCTGATTTAGTGTCAACAAGCACCAGATATGATTTTAATTACTATATTTAACTTCTGTTTGTATATCATAATCAAATGAATTAATATGCATTGAAGTCTACATGTATGTAGAATCCCCACCAACTATTTTCTTCATATCAAATTTGCTATTATTAAACCATAATCCATTGATTGGTAAATTACATAATGCGATGTCACTAAGGAACCAAGAATATTATGGACATAGGTGTTGTGACCAGAAAAATATTAGAGTGAAGGATATATTTTTCTGGAATGAACAATATTTACATGATAATGTTGGTTGTTGCGAGTAATGACTAATGTGCGAATATATTTTCTGAGTCGGATCATACAAAAATGCATTTTGTTCCTTTTTTCTAGTTATTTTATTAGTAAATATATAATAACATGTATTTTAATTATAATCAATGCTATATTAATGTCTTTCAGATGAATGGCTGGATTAATGGTTTAACAGTGTACAATATACATGTGATGTTTGAAATAAGTGCAAAGACTATATATGAAAGAAATAATTGCATAAAAACCTATGAACGTTTTATAAAGATCTGATTAAACAAAGGACATTTTTCAAGAACTATCACTCAGTTGTTGCATACAGGCCAGGGGTATGTGAATCAGTTTCAAATGGAATTGCACAAAATAAAAAATGTACTGTAATCCTGATCAACAGTGAGTAGAATTCCAGCAGATAAAACACTAGTTTCAACTGACAAATCATACATCTTTGTTGGAATTTTGCAATAGAAAAAAATGTTTTAAAAAAAGATGCAAAATGATTGGAGGAAGTGACTGAATACAATTATTCCAAATGGTTAAAACAAATTATATAGATATTTTGTGGTGTCATAAAGAATTCAGAATATAAAAAATTATCTATAATTTTAAAGTGACTTGATGCAATAGCAGGAATATGTGTTATTTTCACCTTGAAGAAATCTACTATCTGATATGTTGAAGTAATTGATGTGAATTAATTGAACATTTAATATGAAGAAATTTTATAATAAAATATATGTAGTAATCTTAGAGTTTGATGTTCAAACTGTACTGAGTTATTTAACCATATAAGTGTGTTTAGTAAAGATTGTGGTGTGTGACTGCCCAGAACGTTTCTGATACAAAGGATGTTAATTTCCTCATCTGTTGGAGGGCATGCCCTCTTTGGTTTATTCCCTTTGTCCTGTAGTTTTAGTTGCTTTTGTTTTGTTTTCAAAGCTTCCCTGTCAAGTTATAAATGATTCGGATTTGTTTAAGATTTTTGTTTTGTTTTTTATTGACTTCTAGGATTTTTTTTATCGTAAATTATGTATAGAAAATATGAAATTTTAGAATTATTAGTTTCATTTTGTCGGTTTGTAAATTTACAAATAGTGAGAACGAAAACATTTATTAGAAAAAGACGAGGTCGATTATTGACATTGGTTACGGTTAATATTTTAACTCCTTCACAGGAGAGCAAAAACACAAAAAAGTAGTTCCGGAATCTATGGGCAGGGCTTAAAAGTTTATTCGTAGGTTTAAAAGTTTATTCGTAGGCTTCAAAAGTTTATTCGTAGGCTACGAATAAAGCAAAAATGTATTCGTGTGGTATATTTGTACAGCAAATGTACTGATTGCAGGATAAATAGCAATATAGCATGGATTATTCCAAAAACAATAAAAATAAAAATAAAATAAAAATTACTATAGTAAAATTTCCATATTAAAATAGAATGAATGGGATGTTATCAATTTCATTTTTTCGTTGCTTTCTTGGCATAATTATAAAACAAATAACATTATGAAAGTTGTTTGTTCTTTAATTGTCGTCTATATAATTGTCAATAAAATTCTACAATTAGCAAACAATTTCATAATAAAATCCAATCGAAAAATCGTAGAAAGAGGGGAAATCGAAAGCCTAAACACACATATTCATGACGCCCACTTTCCTGGCTTGCAACAGAAACATTAATAAATGATTTTGATATTGTATTTGCTGAATTCAGCCGAAAGAAACCATGCTTCTGCTAACTTTAGCCCTAAACTTACTAACCCTTATATTTAGTACCTACCCTAACGTTGATATTGCCATTTTTAGACAATTAACATTAAAGTCGCATCCTTGACCTGTATAACATAGGTAAAAAAAATAAAGACTGTACTTATCTATTTTTGTTTTTCAAGAATGTTAGCGGACACATCATAAGTATTTTTTCCTTGGCTTTAATACAATTCTAATTTGGGTCATAAAACTAGGTCAACAACCTACGCTTTTGATTGAAAATCTGTACCAAGCCAGAAAGATGAGCGGTCATGTATTTGTGTGTTAGGGGTATCGATTTTCAATTTATTTCTACGATTTTGCAATTAGATTTTAGAGCTGTTCTGACAGTGCATATTTTTTTGCTTTTCATTTTATTGTTAAATATTACCTTTTCATATACCAAGAAGAAGACGTGCATTTCGACGTAGATCTGGTTAATGTCGTTCAGTTGTGTAGCAAATGGATGGATGGTGTTGGTTAATCTGTCTACTATGGTTTTGATGTCATCTTGGTGTGATGAGTCTCGAACATTCATTCTCTGTAGTGTTTCCAAAATACCTGTAGCATCTGCTATTATTTCCTGTAATAAATGGTTTTAATGGTCAGAATTGTAAATAAGGGTAATAACAAAATTACCGAACTCCGAACAATCTTACAAAGGGAAAGTCAAAACTCATAATTATATAAACAGACAAAATCAGTCAACAACCGGAAAACTGTGAAAACCGTAATGACCCAGACTTGGTACAGGCATTTCTAAAGAAACTACTCTTCATTGATTTGATTGAGAAATGGAACATAATAGACATATGATGGACATGGTTGGACAAATTTTCCTTACAACGTTTGCTTGTTCGGAGGTGACGCATGCATTCTTTTAAATGAAAGCGGGATCTTCCAGCAACAAGACATCCATTCGAACAAAGTTAGATAAATCCAACTACCATACCATCATGAGCACGACAGCCCCTTGGTTGTAATATCATTGACTATTAAATAATTAAACTAATTACATGTTGATATTATTTTTGGTTTAGTTTAAACATATTTTATTCGCCAATAAAATAGACAAAATGGATTAGACAAACAAGCTTATGAAGTCTTCTCCATTATATGATTTAGTGCCCACAATTCTTTTTATAGAATAATTATCACCAGGCACGCTAATAATAAAATGATTGAATAGCCGATTAAGCTATAAGTCTTTGGGAGCAAGACAAGTAAAGGGCCTGAACAGGGAAACTAAAATCGTCCAATATTGCATGTGCGTATGTGCGATTGACTTTAATTTTAATAAATTACATTATTTAGAAACGGTAAATTCCAAAAATAAATATATCTTAAGTAACCATGTCAGTATCGAAGCCACTGATTAAAAACGAGGCTAAATACCAATCTTTGTCATTTTCATTTTGACATTGAGTTGTTACATGAAACACTTGTATCACGTATTAAAATATGCTGAGTGTATTATTTTGTATTCTAAGTAGCTGACACTCAAGATATTTTTAAGATAAATTGACACAGCTAATGTGATTGGACTAAAATTATTCCAGCGACAGAGTAATGAAATCCTTCGTGCTACAACTTCCGCAGTTTCTCTGTATTTAATCATGATATAACATTTTGCTATTTTTGTGAATGAAGTTAAAAATAAATAATTACAAGTTGCTGCCTACGCATGGAGTTACAACGTGACGTGCATGAACATGACTATGCTGAGATTAATAGTAAATTGTAAGCAGTTATATATATACATGCCTTTGTCATCAACGATTGCAGAGAAAAATAAATGTTAGAGACTACCGATGGCCAATCAAAAATGGACAATCCAGAGATACTGGCAATATAGTGTACACAAGACGAAGAAAAACAAAACAAAACACAGCACAATATGTGTTCGACGCCACTATACGCAAACAAACACAGATAACATAAATAAGACATGAGTCTCCTATAAACAACTGGAGGGAAAGACGAACTGAACATCGTTTCTATGTGGTGGTTTGGAATAATCTGGAAGAACACTGATGGTGTGTAAAGATCATTCCGCGTACGATTACATTGTGTATACACTCCTAATGTATGCCTCGGGCTATTTATTACGTCGCTATTGACATTTACAGAAATTATAATTGAATTTTGAAACTAATTCGTCGCTGAAGAGCTGATAATGAGCTAAGCATGTAACAGGACATTGGGTTTGTTATATTATCTTTGTCTGTTTCTATCAGATTTTGCTTTTCATTTTAATCCCATAAATATAGGATAATTAAATGCATGACAGATTGTTCATAAGATGCCAATCAAAATATTAAACTTCAGCTGTTTGTTCTGCTTCTATTTTATAAATGTTCAATAATGTTGTTAAGTCAGGGGATTAAAGGCAAGTTATATATACCTATGTTTACATCATCCTGCCTATATATCTTCCGTTCGTATTTTAGTGTCAATGACGTAAAAGGTCATTCCACTACCGCTTCTAAGAACATTTACATTGATCACAAACTCATTGATCGTATATTTCAATTATTTAGAATTTCAAGCAAACAGATAAGACAACAATCTCCGCAGTTCATTACGAAAACAATTGATTATAATCATGTACTAAGCATGCAATTCAGTCTTTCGCAATGAATGATTTATTACGTCACGTGTATGGTTTATTTCATCAAGCATGTCACTTTATGAGTTATTTCATCAAACATGTCACGTGTATGAGTTATTTCATCAAACATGTCACTTGTATGAGTTATGTCATCAACCATGTCACTTGTATGAGCTATGTCATCAAGCATGTCACTTGTATGAGTTATTTCATCAAACATGTCACTTGTATGAGTTATTTCATCAAGCATGTCACTTGTATGAGCTATGTCATCAAGCATGTCACTTGTATGAGTTATTTCATCAAACATGACACTTGTATGAGTTATTTCATCAAACATGACATTTGTATGAGTTATTTCATCAAGCATGTCACTTGCATGAGCTTACGTTGATTTACATTTGTGTTTGTGTTCTTGATGTGTTGTCAGTATGAGTTATTTCATCAAGCATGTCACTTGTATGAGTTAATTCATCAGTATGAGTTATTTCATCCAGCATGTCACTGGTATGAGTTATTTCATCAAACTTGACACTTGTATGAGTTATATCATCAAACATGACACTTGCATGAGGTATTTCATCAAACATGACACTATTATGTGTTATTTCATCAAACATGACACTTGTATGAGTTATTTCATCAAACATGACATTTGTATGAGCTATTTCATCAAACATGACACTTGTATGAGTTATTTCATCAAACATGGCACTTGTATGAGCTATTTCATCAAACATGACACTTGTATGAGTTATTTCATCAAGCAAGGCACTTGTATGAGTTATTTCATCAAGCATGACACTTGTATGAGTTATTTCATCCAACATGTCACTTGTATGAGTTATATCATCAAACATGTCACTTTTATGTGTTATTTCATCAAACATGACACTTGTATGAGCTATTTCATCAAACATGACACTTGTATGAGTTATTTCATCAAACATGGCACTTGTATGAGTTATTTCATCAAACATGACACTTGTATGAGTTAATTCATCAGTATGAGTTATTTTATCCAGCATGTCCTGGTATGAGTTATTTCATCAAACATGACACTTGCATGAGTTATTTCATCAAACATGACACTTTTATGTGTTATTTCATCAAACATGACACTTGTATGAGTTATTACATCAAACATGACACTTGTATGAGCTATTTCATCAAAGATGACACTTGTATGAATTATTTCATCAAACATGGCACTTGTATGAGCTATTTTATCAAACATGACACTTGTATGAGTTAATTCATCAGTATGAGTTATTTTATCCAGCATGTCCTGGTATGAGTTATTTCATCAAACATGACACTTGCATGTGTTATTTCATCAAACATGACACTTGTATGAGTTATTTCATCAAACATGACACTTGTATGAGCTATTTCATCAAAGATGACACTTGTATGAGTTATTTCATCAAACATGGCACTTGTATGAGCTATTTTATCAAACATGACACTTGTATGAGTTATTTCATCAAGCAAGGCACTTGTATGAGTTATTTCATCAACCATGACACTTGTATGAGTTATTTCATCCAGCATGTCGCTTGTATGAGTTATATCACCAAACATTTCACTTGTATGAGTTATTTCATCAAAAATGGCACTTGTATGAGCCATTTCATCAAACATGACACTTGTATGAGTTATTTCATCAAGCAAGGCACTTGTGTGAGTTATTTCATAAAGCATGTCACTTGTATGAGTTATTTCATCAAGCATGACACTTGTATGAGTTATTTCATCCAACATGTCACTTGTATGAGTTATATCATCAAACATGTCACTTGTATGAGTTATTTCATCAAACATGACACTTGTATGATTTAATTCATCAGTATGAGTTATTTCATCCAGCATGTCCTGGTATGAGTTATTTCATTAAACATGACACTTGTATGAGTTATTTCATAAAACATGACACTTTTATGTGTTATTTCATCAAACATGACACTTGTATGAGCTATTTCATCAAACATGACATTTGTATGAGTTATTTCATCAAACATGGCACTTGTATGAGTTATTTCATCAAACATGACACTTGTATGAGTTAATTCATCAGTATGAGTTATTTCATCAAACATGACACTTGCATGAGTTATTTCATCAAACATGACACTTTTATGTGTTATTTCATCAAACATGACACTTGTATGAGTTATTTCATCAAACATGACACTTGTATGAGCTATTTCATCAAACATGACACTTGTATGAGTTATTTCATCAAACATGGCACTTGTATGAGCTATTTTATCAAACATGACACGTGTATGAGTTAATTCATCAGTATGAGTTATTTTATCCAGCATGTCCTGGTATGAGTTATTTCATCAAACATGACACTTGCATGAGTTATTTCATCAAACATGACACTTTTATGTGTTATTTCATCATACATGACACTTGTATGAGTTATTTCATCAAACATGACACTTGTATGAGCTATTTCATCAAAGATGACACTTGTATGAGTTATTTCATCAAACATGGCACTTGTATGAGCTATTTTATCAAACATGACACTTGTATGAGTTATTTCATGAAGCAAGGCACTTGTATGAGTTATTTCATCAAGCATGACACTTGTATGAGTTATTTCATCCAGCATGTCGCTTGTATGAGCTATATCACCAAACATGTCACTTGTATGAGTTATTTCATCAAACATGACACTTGTATGAGTTATTTCATCAAACATGACACTGTTTTGAGTTATTTCATCAAACATGTCACTTGTATGAGTTATTTCATCAAACATGACACTGTTTTGAGTTATTTCATCAAACATGTCACTTGTATGAGTTATTTCATCAAACATGACACTTGTATGAGTTATTTCATCAAACATGATACTTGTATGAGTTATTTCATCAAACATGACACTTGTATGAGTTATTTCATCAAACATGTCACTTGTATGAGTTATTTCATCAAATATGACACTGTTTTGAGTTATTTCATCAAACATGACACTTGTATGAGTTATTTCATCAAGCAAGGCACTTGTGTGAGTTATTTCATAAAGCATGAGCTTACGTTGATTTACATTTGTGTTTGTGCTCTTGGTGTGTTGTGCATCCGGTTTGGTCCCCTTTTCTCTAAAATATTTTAACTCTGTGAGTTTCTTTGTTTTTCCTAGCAGTCATCTTTCAACATTATAGTTAACTGGTCCATCAAAGAGAACCAGGTTCGTATTGACTCACGATACAAAATTATGTAATATAGTTTATCAGTGACTTGCGGCAGGTCGATGGTTATCTCTGAGTACTCCGGTTCGATATAACTGAGATATGGTATAAAGTGGCGTTAGACACCATAACCCTAACCCCATAAACCTATCCGATTTCACCCCTCTCGCCTGTGGGCGTTGTGTTTCCTGATCGTCCATGTACTAAAAACCTTCTTCTGATTTATCCATTCCAGAAGTACGACTATTTTTTCAGTTGCGTATTTCATAGTTTATAACTGTATAATATTTACAGACAGTGGCATATAACTTGTTAGCACAAGAGGGTAAAGATAGACACATTTCACAGTAATTGCTAGAGTAGTTCTGCATTTAAATTGTTTTCCCCTGCAATGTGGTGTCCTATATAGAAAAGAGGTCAACGGCAATATGACACTAACTACAAGAAACAGGAAATACGTTCCCCCATTAATCATTACTAGAAAAAGGACAAAAATAGTCATGAACAAACATTTAAACAATGTACAGATTCGCTTCAGGTCCGAACGACCACACAGTATCACAAGTTTAACTTCAATCAATGATTATATACCTATGCCTACTGGTTGTATATCATTCGTCATATGATTAACGTCCAAACTTGTTACTTCCAATATATTTATTACCATTTAGCCTTGCTTCTCAAAGGCATGACTGTACTGTAATATTGTCAGAAATATATACAGAGTGTTAAAAACAGTTTCAATGACATTACACCCACAGACAATTAATAAACTAACTCACAATATATGTTGCTATTTTTATTTAGCATATCGTACATTCAATGATAAGAATTAAAAACGCCCTATCTTGGTCTGAATGTGAAGTTGAAACGATGGGGAACTTATTTCACAATAGAAGATCAACACCATTACGAGTATGCCAATCTTAGAAGATTTTAATTGCTTACAGGGTCAGCAGTCGAGGGCATGCAGGAATAACTACCTTAGTGTTCGGAAAGACAACTGTCATTTCTATCTTAAGAATCTGTGTTTCTTACTGTAAAATTTCCTGTGTTTTATTATTGACAAAGTAAGAAATAGACAGAACATTTCTCACTTGTTGTTTTGAGATCTTCTGGAGTATATTATTGCACAGTTGATTCTGATGACGATTCATTGATTAAAATCTTTGTATATTTGATTAATTTGCATTATTATGAGTGCTATATCTTCACGTTTTCTTCCTCATTGATAATATCACAGATGATTTGGAAAATTCGGCGTTGTAGAAATACACAGACAATGCAACGTCGGATTTAGTTTAAGCATTTTTTATTTGCCAATTAAATAGACACAATGGATTAGACACAAGTTAAACAAACTTTTGAAGTATTCTCCAACGTCGGATACTGTCCGACTCAGTTGAATCAGAATCTGATATATTTTGTTAAAGACAAAAACAGACCAAAATGATGAATATTTTTCCTTTGCGTTTTACCTTAAAGGCACACAGGCTGTCAGAATTGCATTTTTTTGTTTATATCAAAAGTTGCCAACATTCGATGTTTTATACTAATAAAATGTTCTGAACAAGAAGCCAGGTTTAACAAATATGCTATAATGTTGTAATTAGTGAAAAGAATTCGAATGTCTGTTGGTAAAATCGCCATTAACACGACCTAATTATTGGTCGCTGTTTTTCCGAAGTTTGCCGAATAGTGATAACTGCTATGAATAACCAGGAAGCATGTTGCATGTTAATTCGTTAGAATTGATATAATTTAAGAAATATATCTATGAAATTGGATCCTCGGGTAATCAGTTAATATTATATAATGGTATTAGTAAGAATGACACTTAAAATCGGAAATACGTGATGAAATAAATAAAAACAAACCCAAACTCTGCAAAGGGGCCCGATAAAGGGAAAATTGTAAACAAATTGTATTGCATATTATTGACAACACTTGAGTTGCCTTGATTATATTTTTTTTGAAAAAAACAGACATAACAGTTCATTATTTCAGTCTCTAATTTAAATGAGATATCACCTAGCGTTATCTCCTGCAAAAAAGAATACAAATGTATATAAAAAAACTACGATGCAATTCTACTGTCAAAATACGATTCAGCCGATAAAAGATACTAATTTATGCTTACGTGTTGAAAAATGGGGTAGGTCGGTATAACATCTTTTTTTAATTTTTACACAAAGCTTGCCGAATCCTCCTTTTTGTGTCGTTTTCGTATAGAATCCGTCAATGTTTTCGTTCTTCCACGATTCGATTTGTGCCATGTGCTTTCTTCATCAAAAAAACAATTTCGCACATGCGTAAGCGCTTTCCCGAATGAGTTCACTGTCAGGTCGTCTGAATATTGCGCGGGTAAACATTGGATTCTTTACTGGAGTCAGGAAAATAAAACAGCGACGTATTTCCTTGGTTCTAGGCTATTTACGTATGATATTATGAACAATTTCAACTGCCATTAGTATAAAACATCGAATATTGGCAACTTTTAATATAAAACAAAAAATCAATTCTGACAGCCTGTATGCCTTTAATGTTATTTATTACCTTGGCTGGGTCATACAACAATGACTTAAAGTGAGTTCTGTAAAGTTCTGCTTGACTAAGGTTGGTACCAATGTTAGGATGCTGTGTCATTAAAGGCCAATATCGTTCTGTTATCTCCATACACAACTGAAGAAAATGAAATATATACTGTTAACCCATATAAAGGGTTTGTGATAGCTCAGTAATTTGTTCTAATTTTGCCTGCTTAATCTTCTGGAACACCTGAATTCACCCTCTATTTTCAGTTGGGTGCGTGTTGTTTCATCTTTAGTTTTCTGTGTAGTTTTTGCAGGTCATTATTTGTTCTCTCGTCCTTTTTCCTTTGGTCATTGGTATTGATTGTCCTTGAATTTACAGCTTCTTATTACTACTTTGGTATCTGCAAATTTTCTTGCTACTCAACATGTTGTTTTACTCGGAATAATCATTAAATACATTTGAATGTACAAATTAATTTTGAAATATCGAGTACAAAAATGCATAATGAAGTGAAACAAAAACTAATAAGCATTACTTCGCTGTACTCAATGTTGCACTTATTGTACAATACATACCTTATCTGCTTCCTCCTTCTTTTCTTTCAAGCTGATTTGTTTTCTTATTCCCTCGTCGACTGATTTCCATACAGCATCTAACTCTATTTGTGAGGCAGATAGATCGCTAAAGGAGTTGCGAATCTGAGTAACAATCTGAGTAAGAAGAGTCGGATGTACATTAGTAATTGGACTTTGATCTTCTGAGTCATCTAGATGGTGTAACGTTTGCTTACATTTTTCAACTGTCAGTTCAACGTCACTATGTCTGTAAAGAAATATAGGTTTAAATTACAATCATGTGGTTTATATCAAAAC
Source organism: Bathymodiolus brooksi (assembly GCA_963680875.1). Taxonomy (NCBI): domain Eukaryota; kingdom Metazoa; phylum Mollusca; class Bivalvia; order Mytilida; family Modiolidae; genus Bathymodiolus; species Bathymodiolus brooksi. The sequence goes on from OY804585.1 coordinate 16,215,794, forward strand.
TTAATATAAAATCTTAAAATATTACAGTTTTTAAATAATGTTATTATTATTAAAACTAAGGTTCTCCTCCCACATACCTAGGCGATCTTCACCGATATTTGAAATTCCTCTTTAGACCTTTTAGTTTACAGTGCTCCTAAAGACTTTTTCATTATTTTCCTTTCCAATGTTTGCTTTCCACTTTGAGGGTACCTGCTGTAGGTTATTCTAGAAAAGTGTGTAATGTGTTTTTACTGCATATACTTTGAATTTTGTTGCTGTTTAAATGGAAATGGGTATGACATTGAATTTAGATGTTGCGCACAATACGTGTTTTGTGAAAGCACTTGATCTAGTTCGTGTTATCTGACCTTTTGTAATTTTATAGCTCGCAATACTTGCTTTCAGTTGTATTTGTGCTGTTATCATTTACTGTTTCTCTCAATAATATTTTTTAAAATATGTTAGCACATTGCAAAAAACAAAACACAATCTGCTGAATATATATAATAAGCATCAACGATACCAATATAAATTCAGTACAACAGAAACAGTGTATCACTGAGATTGACTTTACAATATTGACTCCCAATAATCCATTTAACGCCGTCACATGTGTGTGCCTGTCCAAAGCCAGAATTTGGATTCGATGATATTGGTGGAAGTGTTGACAATCACTGTTTATACATTATTTTCATTGTTGCGAGTATAAAATAAACGTTAGAGAAAACCGAAGAGGCAATCAAAAAATGGACAATCGGTAGAAACTGGCGACACAGGGCATACAATACAACCAAACAAAACGTAAATATAACACGATATGTGTTGGACACCACTATACGCAAACAAACACAAGCAACACAAACAAGAAATGAGCCCTCCCACAAACAAATCATTTAAGAACAAACAAAACCCTAAAAGCCAAATATAGATCGACACCCATTTTCCACCCAGTTGAGATTTCGGTGCCTTTTCGAAGATAGATATAATCTTAATGTTGCAATAACATCATTCTTAACATCTGTAAATTCTTATATGATTATCAATTAATGTCATTTCAGCAGCGAGATCCTGTCTACGGAGCTGATGACATCCCTCAACATTGGCATCAACCACTGATAAGAGTAAACATCAAAGACTCCAATAGTTTATTGATGATCTATACATTGAAATAAACATGGCATATTATGACGTATACATACACCAACAGTATCCAATAATCATGATCCTTAGACTAGAATTAATCTTAACAATCAAAACATACTTCTTTATATTATAAGACATATTCCAGCCTAATTTGATGCACAATTTGAGTTTAATCAAGCTACAGACGAAATGCTATTTATTTATCTTGAAAACATGTCAAATGGTGAACAACAATGGCTTTCAAATCGGCTTGTGAACTAAGGTAAGAGTTATGTCGATCACCCTGCGAATGAAAGGAAGATTTTGGAAATTTCAACCACTCAAAGCCCATTACTGAGATTACGCAATCTTCAATTTCTGACCGGGTAAAGAATTTTGTTTTAGAACCATACTATGGATATTCCTCCCAAGTTTGTTACAATTTACCAAGTGGTTTTGATGCAGATTGAAATATCAAGTTGACAACGACGACAATGACTACGACGTGGACGACGACAGATGACATTTAAATAGTAGTCTGATAAAATACTTATCCTGAACACTTGTGAAAAGCACCATTTGGTGGAAAAATGCAAAATAGCTCAATCTGTATAGATACAACACTAGACAAACAGTACCTCATTTTGCATGCATGACATACATTTTATTGCGGTTGGACCTCTTAATGGGATAAAAATCATTAAAAGTAAGTTTTAACTGGGAAATTGTAAAAACAAATGTGCTTTGATACTCGCCTGTTCAACATAAAACAAACGCTTACACGAACCGCCCGCGCAATATGCCTATTATAGAAAAGATCTTGATTTAAACTCTATAATGATGTTTCCTTTTCCTGCTAAGTTTTGTGTCTTAATTGTCATTATTATTGTTGCTATATGTAATATGACCACTTTTTTGTGTACCAAAATATTATTTATTCAACCATCATTCTTGATAGATTTTTTTATTTTCCCCGATATTGTATTGTTTAGCCTTTCATCTTTTGTTTCCATCCGTCTATCCGGATTTCTCTATAATTTTTTTTTTATTATTATTTGTAAATAAGTTTCGCTTGATAACATTCTTATTATATCATCATTTATAGAAAAATGATGTATTTTCAATGGACATCCGGCCGCGTATATCAGGCTATGCATACGACTGGAGCCGTAGATAAATAATACGTGATCAAAAGATTAACAACGTATCTCGCCTGCCTGTTCTATCATTGGTTTTCTATCATGTTGCGGCTTCCGAAGCCATTGCATTCTACTGATCGGTTAAATAAACATGTTCTCCCATAAAACAAATGGCCTGGAATGTCACCGATATGGCGTAACGGATGTTAACGTTTAACATATTCTGCCATACAAAAACGACGTCCGATAAGAAAACGGATTTTCCGTTGTGTTGAAAACGTTATGACTTAAAAAATGCTATGCACCATAATATAATAATTATTCGGATTCTAGAAAGTGTATATAAGATCACATTCCAGGCTTCCTATATATATAAAAACCCTTTGACTGACGGCTCTCGAGATATATAAGTTCAAAGATTGGAATATGACATTATATACCCTGTCTATAACCATATAATATAAAATATCCATGTGTTACATGGATTGGCTAATATCGCTCGCCTTACATTACAAAATAATAAGCTACATGTACCAAGAACTAAAATGTTTAACCCCATGAAAATAAACCTGTTTAACCTCCATAACAAACAATAATATCGTTACCTACATTTGTTATTGAAAAGGTCAAATTCTTTTTCTCATCAATTGTCCAACTTCATTATGTCTTATTGTAAAATAATCTTATTTAGGACGTTATCATCGAGTTGCAACGTCAGCACCGTAAACATTGTGTATTTGTTGAGACGATGATTTGATATTTATCCCAAAACAATCAATTGCATCTCACGAACATTCAATCATATTATACAGCGTAGCAAAATAATTTTTTGTTTAAAGAAAATCATAAATTAACAAAATCCAACGCATTGTCAAAATGAAAATAATAATTAATGATGACGCATAATATAGTTTACAAATTATCATTTATCCTATAAGCATAAGAAGAGTTTGAACATACCAAAGGGGCAATCTGAATCCGTAAATCGAAGAACAGACAACACAATGGCCAAAAGAAAAAGTACAAAGAGACAAACAACGATCTACAAAACATACATATAAAACTAAAGATCGAGTAACACGAACCCCACTAAAAACCGGGGGTGAACTCATGTGCTCCAGAAATGATTATGTTGATGCACAATAACCGCTAGAGAACACCGAATGGGCAATCACAAATGGACAATCCAGAGACACTGACAAGACAGGGTAGACCTGACTGAAAAAGCAAAACACAATATGTGTTGGACACCACTACACCAGATAAACAAGACACGACCCCCCCCCCCCCCCCCCCCCCTTCCTCTCCCTACAAACAACCGGAGGCAAATGTGATTATTCTAATTGAAATGTAAATCAATACACATGTGTATGAATGGATATATCAGATTTTCAATTCAGTATGTCTTCTCTCAGTCATTGTTAATTTTAAAGACCCTTCCATATATATATAATTCCAATATAGAAAAAACCTGTGTGTTTTATGTTTCCTTACTCTTTGACATGTATTACAAGCATACCGTAAAAGTGAACTAAATTGATCCTCCAGTTCTGCATGTAGTGTCTTTAGGAACTCAGCTGTCTGTCCTATTGTTTCATAATCAGCCATTAACAACGCCTTGTCCTTAACATCATAAAGGCGATCCTTAACGTCTTCACATTGAGCGAGCGTAGGCAGAATTTTCTTTAAAAAGATATGTTTTCCATTAGATTAAATAAAAACAGACGCATAAATCATAAACTAATGTTATCTTCAGACATATTTATGTCTTATTATTATTTGCTAAATCCCCGGTATCGCTTTAAAGTCACAGTTTATATTTACTGAAATACAATGTAAAATTTCTTTATGATTCCGCCATAGTTTTAATATAGAAACATTTCTTTTCCAACAATGGTACCCAAGGTCATTTTGTATAAAACACACTTCTTTATGTTGCAAATGGAACTGTACTTAGATTTGATCTTTTAATGTTATTTTTCTGTCTATCGCCATTTTGTCGTACAGTAGTATTACATGAACTATGTATTGTTCGTTGTTGGAGGGGGTTTATCGCATAACTATGTACTGTTCGTTGTTTGAGGGGGTTTATCGTAATTTGAGGGGGTTTATCGTTGTTTGAGGGGGTTTATCGTAATTTGAAGGGTTTTATCGTTGTTTGAGGGGTTTTATCGTAATTTGAGGGGGTTTATCGTTGTTTGAGGGGGTTTATCGTAATTTGAGGGGGTTTATCGTAATATGATGGGGTTTATCGTAATTTCTTGGTGATCCTAAGTAGGCCCTTTGGTATGCTTCCTCTCGAAGACTATAAAATAATTTGGCTTTACAATATTTTGACTAGCCACACAGAAGACGCATTTTGCTTTATTAATTAGATTTCTAGTATCCTTGTGCATTTCCCTTATGACTCAGAAATGCCAGGTTTATTATAGATTTAGAGTACATTAAAAACTAGCAAATGAAAGGGACCGTCGTGATCGTGATCGTATAGTTGTTAAATTTACAACTGCCAATGCAATCAATGCTTATCATCACTAATGTTGTAAATTCGAATCCGCTCATGGCAGGGGTCATCGTGGTCGTGATCATGTGGTTGTTAGATTTACAACTACCTGTGCAATTAATGCATATCACTACTAACGTTGTGAGTTCGAATCCGGCTCATTGTGAAGTGTACTCGATACAACATTATGTGATAAAGTTGGTCAGTGTCTTGTGGTATATCGGTTCTCTCCGGGAACTCCGTCTTCCTCCACCAATAAAGCTGACCGCCACAATATACTTGAAATATCCCCCCTCCCCTCCCCCCAGTAAAATAATATAAACAAGCAGCATTTCAAGTGTATTTGAACATATTCGTTTTTTGTTTTATTTTCCTGGATATTATTTTTATAATAAAAACTTTAATTTCATAAATAGTTAATTTAAATTATTTACGGAATAACATATAAGATTGGAAGTATGTAATTTAAAATTCTTTGGGAACCGTTTAAAAACATAATGGTCAAAATTGTCTTAGGTTACATGGAACCTGAAGACGATTGACCATACATTATGTAGGAACTGTATTTGGGAACAAGTAAGCCAAAAACTGGTTAACACGGGATAGTCAAAAATTTTCTAAGGTTACATGAAACTGAAGGCGATTGACCTTAGTTATAATAGCTTACATTATACAGGAACTGTATATTTCAAACATAAGTAAATATAATAAACCATTTGATCAATAAGAAGGAAGTCATTACCAATACAGTAAACATTGTAGTTAATAATGCATATGTAATTTAATATATGACACAGCATGTTTCTCCAGCTTAGATTATCCTGTTTAGCAGTTTAATGTATGTCTTAGTTGCTCGTGGATCATAGATCAGGATATAATTTGTTATTATTTTGAGAGCGTCACGTTGTGAGGACCGACTTCACTTTCTTGATTGTAAAAAAACCCAGAATATGTGGGGTTTTTATTTGTCGTACATGGAAGGGAGATATCATTTTTATTGGAACATATTTCGTTTCAACGAATTTTTCATTACTTCTATTTAAAACGATCAAACAAAAAAGGTGTCATTTGAGTCAGACGTAATCGTGATAAATTCTATGAGGTTCAGTCAAAACAAATTATTCATTTAATTTTTTAATCCACATTCGATTGACTATTTATGTTGCATGCCACCAACTGGCTTACAATTACGATTGATCTGTTTACCTGTGCTGACAGATGTAAACATTATAGATTATCATAGTGAGTGTTGAACGTTACTTTCATTTTCCATTTTCCACTTTCACAACATTTCAGTTTTATCATTCTATCGTCAGCTATATAAGTAGGGATACACTTATTGTTATTCTAATAGAACATACCTTGTGAAGAAATATCCATGCTTCGTGATCATAAACAAGATTTCCGCCAAAATCTGTTGTCAGCTGGTTTAAATCAATCTGTGTATGTAACTCACTGACTGTCTTAACAATCACCGTCTATAATATAAGATGTTGAATGTAAAAAAAAACAACAGGATATTCTTGCCGTTAAGATGACATATTTAACTGTCTTGGCATTTGTTCGTACTACAAATTTCGATATAGATATGCTAATCATAATGATCTTTTAGCAAACTTAAAACAATTGTCATCACAATTTTAGTCAGTATTTAGGATTTGTTGTATTTTCGTCAATACTTGTAAAACTTGTATTACATTTTATTCTGAAATATTCTTCTAATCTAACAAGAAGAGTTTGAAGATACCAAAGGGGTAATCAGAATCCGTAAGTCGAAGAAGAACAGACAACACAATGGCCAAATGAAAAAGGACAAAAGGACAAACAACGATCTATAAAACATTACACTTAAAACTAAAGATCGAGTAACACGAACTCCACAAAATATACAGATTTTTCAAACCAGAAATCTTAATTGCGGGCTTCATACATTTGTAATTGAAAAAGCAACATATCTCCAATAAACTATTTACTGCAGTAACGATTTGTATAATCAATGGATCGAATCTATGACCTTCGATCACCACTGATACAGAAGTTCCAAATTTGTTTTAACTACATGTGAGTTTGATGAAGTTCTTCATTATTTAGAATGCAGTTCATGAAGGTTTATTTCCCCTTTCCTGTATCAGTGCCGATAAGAAGTTTATTACATATCGCAAAATTATTAATATCATTTTATCAGTTTGGTATCCTTGAAACATATAAGAAGAGTTTGAAGATAATAAAGGGGTAATCAGAATCCGTATACCTAAGAAGAACAGACAACACAATGGCCAGAAGAAAAAGGACAAAAGGACAAACAACGAATTTAGCAATATTTCATATAGAAATCCACATTTTTCGTAAGAAATGGTGGAATGTTCCAAAGCAACAAATTGTGAAATATACTACACTTATATTTACATAATTTACACAACAGCTATAGCATTACATTAAACCTAAATGGAGTCTATAGTCGCTCATAGCAGTTACATTCAATTTGATAAATCAGAAGAAAAAAATCAGTATCTAAATATTCTGCATAGCAAACGCCATTCTCATGTTCCGCAAATGTGGACTAGACTTAAATCAATGTATTATTTCACTACTATGCAAGGATATGTGCACCCTTATCGCTAGCTTAATCCCGCTATATATTTTTTGGAGTGACTGTACCAAGATAGGGGAGTAAACGAACGCGCATGTATATATTTGTGTTAGGGTATTCATTTTCACCTCTGTATTCTGAATGGAACTTAGGAACTGTTCTCAGTGTGTGGTATTTTTTATTTTTCATCATAATGGCTAAAACCAAACTGTAACTTAGTTCAATTAATATCATACAACATAATAAATGAACGTTAATACCGTTTTGAAAGTTGCAAATATGACCAAGGTGCAATAAACTGTATGCCCTATACGTAGCTTTTTTCAACATTAACTTTATTAAATCTGTGGTTATGGAACGATTTAATAAGTCATTCATTGTATCATATAAAACTCCTGATCATAAGCCAAAGCTCATATGTAAGCATGTCCAAGCATGACATGTCGACATGTTGGTCATTCCATGAAATTTCCATTTTCAATAATTATATATGTACGCATAGACTGATACAGAAACGTTGTTCCTTTAAATTTGATGTTTTGAGTTTCAATTCTTCCTTTGTTCATTTCCATTCATGTCTTTTCAAAACTATTTTCCATGTAGCAACCAACCTTAGTACATTTCAATGTTCTACATATTGTTCTCTTATGGCTTGTAATTCTCTGTTTTACAATTTGATGTTTTTACGAGAGTACCACTACATAAAATATATAAATCCATGTCAGAGATTGCTTTTATATGTAGTACTTTTAACCGATATATGTGTGTGTGTACTATCCACCTCTGTCTCTTCTAAAATAAAACAGAAATTCAGAATGGTGTTCTATATAGGTTTGTTGCATTGTGGGTCATTATCCTACTGATGTCTCAGTAGGATGTACGTATGGCAGTTTTACTTTTAACATAATAGTACAAAATGAACTGGTTTAGATACCTCTAAATAGAAACAAGAAATGGAAGTTGTTAAACTTAGATAAAAAGCAGTGTGTCCTTTTAGGTTTATTACAGCGCTTGTCGAGACATGTATTTCTTGTCTGATTAATAGATTAATAGTTTGTAAATGAACTGTGATATTTCCCAATTGAAAATATAGCGATTTAATATTCTGCAAAAATGTCATAGCATCAAGGACAAAATTTGTACTATTGCTAACCCAATTTTGTGACATATTTGGCAAATATGTATAATATATTACTTTAATAACATTTAATCGACTTAATTGAAGATAATTGATTATGTGCGGGGGTGTAATAAATGATAATTAATTATGTGCGGGGGTGGCTATGACATCCCATAATATCAGGATTTGTTTCTCTTGCTGCCTAAAAGAGATATCTCTTAATTTGCAATATTTTAGAAGAAACCTACAATAAAATCTTCGCCCTATATTATGGGCGATAGATGTTCTAGCCCTGTACGTCAATGATGTACTTATCTGGGGTGCGAGAAATTGATATCCGATACCCTTTCGTTTTATTATTATTTTTTTTAGTTGGGAATGCAGTGTGTATATAAATGCTCTATATCCGTTTGATTAATGGTTAGTGCAGTTACTCGAATTTGTATTTCAGTTCGTGCATATCCGCTAGACTGCAATTGCCGTGTGGATATTTTAAATGTAACTTCAGGTCCAGTTTCAAAAGTGTCATATTAGGTAATGAACTGTTAGGGGAAAGTGATCTACCTCCATTAAGCACTAGAACTCTAACTTCAACACAAACATAAACCAGCAATTAACCAGAAACCTACCCAGATTCATGCTAACTCAACAGACCGCATACTTTCGTAGCACACACATGACCTGTACAAATGCTGGGTTAGCGAATGTTTATAGTACTATTTGTTTAGAATGGATCTGTTGAATTACTTTTAGCTGATTAGATATTAGTTATGTTGATATCTAATCTCCTTAAGGTATAAGAGTGATCTGTGAAATTGTTCTTATATGCATGAATATCTGTTTTGTTAATTCGTAAACTCTTTCAAAAAGGCTCTTTCCTATTTGCCATAAAATGTACATGCATAAAACATTATATAGACGTACCTTGAACTTGCTGACAAAATTCACTGTATCCTTCTTTGGTGGCCTAAGACCTAGTAATTTCTTCAATAATCTGGTCTTTGATCGTGATTTTGGCTTCACTACATACAACATAATAACTGCACCATGTCGTTCAATCTATTGGGTAAAGAATTGCAATGAAGCTGTAGAATATGGCTTAAACATTTGGTCATTTCAATTGTCCTACTTTCTTTACTTTAGATAAAACTGACAGCCACGATATAACTGAAATATAGTTGAAAGTGGCGTTAAACACCATAACCTCTCCTCTATTCGATGTGTTGAATGTGTTCAATGTCTATTGTCGTACATTTTATAGTCATTTTCTGATATGTTCAGCGTATCATGAATTGTTGGGGCTCGTCGTTGACGTGATCGTATGGTTGGATTTACATCTACCCATGCAATCAGTGCCTATCACTACTAAAGTTGTGAGATTGAATCATGCCGAGGTGTACTCGATACAACATTATGTGATAAAGTGTGTCAGTGCCTTGCGACAGGTCGGTGGTTTTCTCTGGGTACTCTGCTTTTCTCCACCAATAAAACTGACCATCACTATATAACTGAAATGTTGTCGAAAGTGGCATTAAACACCATAAAATCAACAAACAAATTAGCGTGTCATTTACTGTTGGGTAATTCAAATGTTGGTATATCTTCTGTACTGGATTCTTCCACACATATTGTGTTGTATGTTTCTTTTGTTTGTCTTCGTCTTGTGTACCATGTCTTGCCAGTTTCTCTGGGTTGTCCATGTTTGATTGTCCCTTCGGTTATTCTCTAACGTGTCTCCATCAACACAATTGTATATCAGACAAATGACATACTCAGCCCGTCATTGATACATGTTACCGACGGCAAAAAAAAGTGTGATCATATCATTAGCTTTCATATTAAGTATAATAATCATTCGAGAATCAAATCTAATACAATCTTAATGGCCTTACCGAGTTTATGTATGTTCATGTTCCTATATTTTTCTTTCGTGGTTGATCTAATATTCCCTGGTGGTCTTATGTATTTCCTGAATGAACCACATCGGTTATGTAATAGTGACCGTGCTCACATCCGCTGTGGTACATTGTGGCTTCAAGCTTCGATCGGGTCAAACCAACGACTATATAATTGGTATTTGGTATTTGTCATCTAAGCACAAATCATTAACCAGTAAAGAGCAAACATTGGTGGGCTCGGAATCAAGAAAATGTGGCCGTATGGAGCGATATGTCTACACATGGACTGTATTTTTGTTTTCAGTGAGTGCTATAAAAATCCAATTAATCATAATAGCCCAGTAAAAATCGGATATTATCATCCTCATTTCATCTCATTATATAGAGCTCAAAAGTGCTCATTTAGTGGTGTTAATCGACAATTACTCACTTTTTCCACATTATCAGAGGATTACAACATCTGACGAGATTAAGAGATTTTCGATTCGGATATAATAGTTTGTGTGCTGTTTCCAAGCATCTGCATTTAAACTGTTATGCGATTCTCAATAATATTGAATATATAAACAATATACGTACATTGTCGGAAAATATCATATTTATTTGTATGAGCATTAGAAACAGGTAGAAAGGCGAGCCTTTTGTGAGCTTTTCTATCCTGTTTAGAAGCGAGTGGAATTTTTTTTTTTATTTATTTAATTTTTTTTATCCTTCAGTATCAAAAAGTCCAAAACACCAGCCAAATTGTCCAAAAATAACTGAAACAAGGTCGTCCTTATTGTTTTCAATGGTGTCATCTGTGATGTCAGCGCTTATACTGTTAACGTTTCTTTCTGTCGTTCTACATGAATCAAGTACCAGAAATGCTTTATTAGGGCCATGACCATATAACACGGAAGTGTATTTGATCCCCTTTATAAGTATTCAAAATCACACAATTATAGGATAAAATCGCTGTATTTATGTAGATACCCACAAATAACACCTCACCTCTAAATGTTCCAATGCTTTTATAACATCAATAATTGCACTTTCATCACACCCCTGTCGAAAATTTGCCAGAAATGCAGCACTCTTTCTTTTCAGTATCAAGTATATTACATCTTGCAAATATACCAAATATTTGCAAGCACCATCTAAATCCCATGGCTGTGTACTACTCACTGGGAACGAGACAAGAGGATTTCCCGCCAAATCTATGCCACCTATTTAGAAAATAGAACATGACAGTTGTGATCTAAATTAGGAAATAACTGTATTGTATTTGAAAATTTCACGGCATCAGTTGGAGATGTGATGGTCGCAAATTGATTAAACGGATATTTGCGACCATGAAATCGACAATTGATGCCGTGAAATTTTCAAATACAATACAGTTATCTCCATTCTAATGTAATCATGTGTATAGATGTGCATTGCCACATTATTGACAAGATAACATAAGCGGTAATCGGCTAAAATTCTAAAAATATCTCATGATATTTCCACCGTGGAATTGATACCTTGAAAATTACAGCATTGTTCAATCACAAACCAGGAATATGAAACAACTACATTAGAATACATTATATCTGTCGTTGTAATGCAATCAAGTGTAAAACCTGTATTATGATTTCTGGGTACCCATTTGGTATCTTCAAACTTTTCTTCGCAACGTTATTATTTAGTAAGAAAGGGCATAGATCTAATAAAAAACTTGGATATCAAATGTAGTGCGCACGACGCGTTTCTGTAATGACCTTCATCAGATACACTGAATATCGAAATATTGGAAAACCAAGCAATTTAAATGTTTTAAGGACAATAAACCAAAAGCCCTTAACGTCACCCATGCCTGAGGGAGGAGAACCTTAGTTATGATAATGATTAAATATTTAGAAACTGTAAATTTCAATAATATATATATATATATCTAATAAACCATGTCAGTGCCGAAACACTGACTACTGGCCGGATAATACCCTCTGGACTACTAATCCATCAGCAGAGGTATCGACCCAGTGATAGTAATAAAAACGTAGATATCTAATTTAATGCACACGACGCGCTTCTGTAATAACTTTCATTAGTTAAGCTCAATGAACATGAGAGAATATCCAAAGTTACACTTAGACACAAATTTAATTAAAGGCACTTTGTTTTTATTATTGTCCTGAATTTCACAGTCACAGTAGGGTCTTCAACAATGAGCATACCTCATACGCTAAGATAAGTATGAAATAGATCCTAATCTGATGGATAATATCGAGGACTAATAGTTTATCAGCAGAGGTATCGACCCAGTGATATTAATAAATACGTAGATGTCTAAATTGGTGCGTACGACGCGTCTCTGGATTAGCATTCATCAGGTACGGTCATAGTCAAAAGATAGGAAAGCCAAATAATTTACAATTGTTGAAAGCCACACTAGCACAACCCAAGCTGAAAAGTATATATTCAATCGCAAGTTGAGACATAAAGATCCCTGTTGAATTAGGTTAGAAGAGTTTTGTTATTCTCTTGTGTTTTTCACCAAATGTGCCATATATCTTCTATTGCTGTCCCTATGTTTTACTTGCCAATGGCCTGACTTTTATGATAGGCATTAATGGGTGTTGATATCTATGTCATAGGCTGTAAAAATGCCGATCATCATTGCTTACATATTTTTTTTTTATATATTTAGTCGCCTATCGATGTAAATTCATTCAAACTGTTAACCGCTTTGGTACTGACATGATTCATTAGAAATACAGTCAATTATATATAAAGGTCACTCAAGGGAACCTGAAAATGTGGCCTTTATTAGCAGTTGCCCTCTATATACAGGTTAAAATTATATTCACTATTCATTAGTGGGACAAATAGACTTCCCTTTAATTTATAGACAGTGATTTGCCATATAGGTGTGCCCTTTAATGTCGGTTTGACTGTATTCATATTTGAAATTGACAAAAAATGTAATGATTGATAAAACTAAGGTCAAATTCCCTCAGGCATAGGTGACCTTAGACGATTGTCTATATCCTGTTTATGATATTCGTCTTACTTGATCCTATATACGTTTATCTTTTTTGACTTTCCAATCTTTCTTGTTTCAACGTACGTGATGATGGTTATTTCAGAAATGCATCGTGTGCACTAAATTAGATATCTAGGTTTTTATGACTATTTCTCATAATAAATAATTTACCTTTTTTTCTTTTTTACATCAATTTGGGGACTGTAATGTTTATAATGTTCAAGCCATACACTAGATAGAAACAAATGAGTTTAATAGTACTGAACAATCCACTACCACTGAATGTAACGGATGTTAAAATGCAATTATATAATTGTCAGTTGCGGTCAGTTTAACATGGCTACTTTACTAATAAAATTCTTTGGTTGGAGATATTTATCATGATTTGTAATTATTTGTCCATTAGCTATGTGAGATACACGAGATTAATCTGGAATGTGTAAATACTGATGTGGTTTTATTTTATTTCACCTTAATATTTGGACTGCGTTGATTATTTAAAAATTCAACGTCTTCTTCGTACATAAATGGATAAGTTTAATATGGTCCAATCCCACTGGTTTGATAAACTTTCACCTGTGTGTGTTGCTTAATGATAAACAAAGGATTACCCATTGTGACGAAAAAAGAATTATTCATACAGATCAAGCAGCAAACAATACTTTGGGACTTTATCCCTTCACGACATGGGCTGAAGAGATCAAAGAGGGCATTTTTTTTTTTTTTTTATATATTAAATTGCACAATACGGACGGGTGTTGTTAATGGAGCAGGATATGTAAACCTTTCAGCGTGGATCATTTGATGCTACTCCATTTTTTTTATTTGGGGGGGGGGGGGGGGGGGGGGGGTGTTGTTGATATTGTGTTAAGTATTTCGATATATCCAATAGGATTTAATTAAGCTCAAAACACCACAACGTCAGAACAGTTCCAAAATCTCATTTTTAAAATCGTAAAATCAGAAGCATATTCGATACTCCTAACACATAATATACATATACTGCTAACACATATATACATATACATTGTACTCCTAACACATATATACATATCACTCACTTTCTTGACTTGGTACAGGCACTTCTATAAACCACAGGAAGGCGATCTATGCCAAGAAACCCACAATGATTAGAACATTTGAACATACGTTGTATTTTAAGATGATGACCAAATTGAAAAGCTAATATGGCTTTATCTAGTCGATATAAATGTAGATGTCCAATTTAATAATCATGGCGCGTTCCTAGAATAACCTTCATAAGGTATGCTCACAGTCAAAAGATTGGAAAGCCAACAAAATTAAATGTTTTGGGGAGAAAGAAAACCAATCGGACTAAACAGGGTAGCCCAAATCGGCCAGAGTTACTAATGTTAGAGGGAACAGACCTGAATGTTCTTAATAAATAAATTATTTGGGAAACTGCAAATTTCTATGATAAATGTATATAATAAGCCATATCCGTGCGGAAACACTTACTACTGGGCCGATGATACCTTATTGGACTAATAGATATACAAATTACAATTCTTCCCCTTACCAGATAAAATTGCTACTTGAGATTTCAACAGTTCTGTATCAATTGCGCCATTTTCTCTCTGCATTCTCTTCGTGGATACTTTTCTGTAATGAGAATATGTACAACATTATAGGTTTTGTTTGGTTTGGTTTTTTGGTGTTTAACGCCACTATCAATAATATCTCAGTTATATCGTGGCGGTCAGTTTTATTGGTGGAGGAAACCTGAGTACCCGGGGAAAACCACCGACCTGCCGCAAGTTACTGACAAACTTTATCACATAATGTTGTATCGAGTACACTTCGCCTGAGCGGGGTTTGAACTCACAACTTTAGTGGTGATAGGCACTGCTTGCACAGGTAGTTGCAAATCCAACTACCATACGATCACGGCCACGACGGCCCCTAGATATGTTCAACATTATAGTGAATAATGTAAATGATATAAAAAGCAATAAATATAACACCCTATGTCGTAACGTATAAGTCAGTGTCACGATGATTCAACAATTAACGTCACGATAATTCATTAATTTTATTATCTTTATTTGTTTTTTGCGTATCTTGTGGATAAAAATATATACTATTTCAGCTTTAAAATAATTAATAAATTAAGATTTCAAATATCTACATTAAAAATACCTGTTTGTTTATACTCAGAACTTTATTTTATTCCACAGCTTGTCATGCATGTAGTAGGTACATTATAATTTGACACGGCGGAAATTCCTGTCTAAAATTGGCAAATTTAAGAACCAAGGAACCACGTTTTGATTTTGACAATCGCGAGTAGGAACTTCAATCAGTGATAATCGGCTATGGTCACCTATGCCTGCAAGGGATGGCCTTAGTTTTTTAATAATAATTGCATTAACTATAAATTTCAAATACAAATGTATTTATATTGTATAATATCTTCTTGTCAGTGCCGAAGAACAGACTACTGGGCGGGTGATACCCTCAAGAACTAACCCACCAGCCTAGGTATCGGATACATTGAATACTTTTATCATGCATAAAGCAAATATGGTAAAATATGAGTTGAAGACAATAAGTAAGGTTTTACTGTAGACTTATCCATGGAATGATACCATGTGTAAACATCTTGAGAAATGTTTTACGGGTTAACACAGAAGATATATCTACAATTTACTTATTTCCAAAAATAGTTTTTGACTTCAATCCCTCGAACAGTCCGTATTAATTTAACTTCAATTCTTATGTTTATATAATTAAAACCATTAGGTTTCAGGATAAGCTCGTAATTTTTATGTAAAATGACAGTTGATTAATTACTCTAAAATTGTATATTCCCCTGAAGGATAGGTATGTGATCTACTTATATTCATTTATGACGTAAAGTCGTAAAGTATCAACTACTTTGACAAATAATTAACTAAATTGAAGAATTCTATAGCGACAATAGAAAAAAGTGAAACATTTTCATAATATAGTGTGGTTGAAAGTGAGTGAGTAATCGTTTTCTAACGCACATAAAACGTTAGAGGAAACCAAATTTAAAGTAGCAATCAAAAATGGACAATTTAGAGACACAAGCAACATTGGGAACACAGGACACAGTACGAATACAACATTGGGAACACAGGACACAGTACGAATACAACATTGGGAACACAGGACACAGTACGAAGACAACATTGGGAACACAGGACACAGTACGAATACAACATTGGGAACACAGGACACAGTACAAATACAACAAAACAAACTAAACACAACACAGAAAACTAGAAAGATGAGTAACACCAAAAATGAGGGGTGAACCCAGGTGCTGGAGAATAGTGAGCAGTTCCTGTTTCTTAACTTGAGGGAAAAGCTTGAAAATACCAAAGGCCAATGGGGTAATCAGAACCCACTTTCAACAATATTTCAGCTATATCGTGGGGGCAGGTTTTATTGGTGGAAGAAACCGGAGTAACTGTTGAGAAAACCACCGACCTTCTGCAAATCACTGACAAACTTTATTACATAATCTTGTATCGAGAACACCTCGCAATAAGCGGGGTTCGAACTCACAACGTTCGTGGTGATAGGCTCTGATTGCATAGGTAGTTGTCGATCACAACCACGACGGCCCCAATGTCCAAAAGGAAAAAGACAACATTACAAACAATGATCTATAAAACACTACATCCATCTTGTTAACCATATAGACAAATCTGGTAAATGTCTTGTCGGTGATAGGGGAAAGCAATCAAACAATCAAATTGAACAATTTGACAGCTATATCATGTCAACAACAAGCTATATTTCTACGAGATGAAGTCCGCTTTCTACTAAACCAGCATGCTTGGTTGAATTTTCATAGTGCTAGCTTTCTACTAAACCAGCATGCTTGGTTGAATTTTCATAGTGCTAGCTTTCTACTAAACCAGCATGCTTGGTTGAATTTTCATAGTGCTAGCTTTCTACTAAACCAGCATGCTTGGTTGAATTTTCATAGTGCTAGCTTTCTACTAAACCAGCATGCTTGGTTGAATTTTCATAGTGCTAGCTTTCTACTAAACCAGCATGCTTGGTTGAATTTTCATAGTGCTAGCTTTCTACTAAACCAGCATGCTTGGTTGAATTTTCATAGTGCTAGCTTTCTACTAAACCAGCACGTTTGGTTGAATTTTCATAGTGCTAGCTTTCTACTAAACCAGCACGCTTGGTTGAATTATCATAGTGCTAGCATACTGAAACAACAGTCCGCAAGTAGCCATATGTTGCACCATTCTGATACATTATCCTGATACCGAGAAAACTGGTCTTTCAATTTACTCATTAATGCTGCGTGCTGATACCGGGCCAACCAGCCTTTGAACTTTCCCATTAATGTTACGTGCTTAGCGGAGAAACAACGGATGCCAATTTTATTGTCGTTGGTTTGACCCGACCGACTTTAAATCCAAGACATACCGCACTCGAGGAGATGTGTTTTAGTAATTACACGTATTATTGATTAAATGACGAATACAGTATGCATAAAAGTGTAAAAAAAAAATTGAAATATAGTCAAAATGCTGATTTGAAATACTTCTGATATATCAAAACCTTGAACATGTAGAATAGACATATCGCGAAATACTATCAAGTTTTAAAATAGGATGTTGTTGATGCTATCCAGCATAGTGGAAAAATGCAATTTTATAGAAATGCTAGACAAATAAACTGGCTTCAGTGTTTATCTTCTTACGCTTGAACCGCCTCTGTGGTGTAATGGTTAGCGTGCTCGCCTCGATTGCGGTATACCGTAGGTTCTAGTCCAGCTTGGGTCAAATCAAAGACAGCTGCTTCTGCGCTAAGCTTGTAGTACATCATTGCATTTCATCGAATATAGCTTGTTCTCGACATGAAATAGCTGAAAATTGATCATTTAGCGTTAAGCAACAATAACTCACTCTTATCACTGGATTGTTTTCTCTTGCAGAGTTTGACAAAAGATTTTTCAGTATTAAATTCGAATAGGGTTAAGGTTAGGGTTATGGTATTTAACGCCACTTTCAACAATATTTCTGTTATATCGTGGCGGTCAGTTTTAATGGTGGAGGAAGCCAGAGAAATCCACCGATCTACTGCTAGTCACTGACAAACTTTATCACATAAGGTTGTATCGAGTACACCTCGCCCTCTTGTGAGATTCGAACTCACAACGTTAGTGGTGATAGGCACTGATTGCCTAGGTAGTGTAAATCTAACTATAATACGACCACTGCCACGACGACCCATGAATTCGAATAATCTCCATTACTACTATGTTAACAACAACAAACAGACAGAAGGATGGTTTGACATTTATTTATATTATCACTAAGTGTCTAATTAAGTAATACATCTCCATTTAAAAATGGGTTGTGACATTCTTTTCTAAATAAAAATGTGTTTTGTAAATTAAACTTATTTTATTGATAAATATCTCAACAAATGAATTGGACAAGAGTTATAACATGAACTTACAAAAGTCCTCTTCACAAAATACATACAATGTAGATCATATTATGCAAATGCTCATACATCAGCAATGTTAAAATAATATTAATTTAAATCAGATAAATATAATGTGTATGTTTGAAATACAGTAACATTGTAAAAGGAGTTTGTCGTACACAGATACTTCAGATGAATTATAGGAAATTTAGATGAATACGAAAGAAAGGAAATGTGAGCAGGGAGTGTTAATACATTTTTTTATCTTTTATGTAATTGAAAATTGTTCAGGTTAATGCGTTAGATAAGTCATAATCTCCGAAAAGTAAAGTGTCGATCTGTAATTCTTTGATGTTTTTTGTGTTCTTAGTAAAACTTAGTTTTTTTAAATGTAGGATTTTTAGTAAATATTTGATATATTCCATGTCAACACGGACTACTTCAAGCTATTTGTATTCTAATTTATTACTTTTAATTTGCCCTACATGTACGTATACGTACGTTAAATTAATGATAATTATTTATTTGAGAAAAAGTTGTAAATACATGAAATTTATATCCTACTATTAATGAAAAATAAAAACAAACATTCCATATAAACTTTTAAAATTGTTTACCTGCTTCCACGTTTCATTTCGTTCCTGTTTATTTCCAAGGTAAATACATTATCTTCCGGATCAAGAAATTTACGTAGTTTAACAACACCACAAACATGACAAAAATCACCCTGTTCGTTACAGATTATTATTTGATGGCGGTAATAATTGTCCCCAGGGGCACCTGTGGTTATTACCTGTATAACTAATTTTATTACATACTAAGACAATATACAGGTGTATATTTTGTGTATTGCCTAAGAAATGATGACCACAGTTGTTTATAGAATTATTTTCTCAGCGTATATTATCATAAAGTACAAAAAGACCATTCTTTCGACAACGTGTTCTTTTTATTTATTGCGAGTTAAATTTGAACTGTTAGATATGTATTGATACGTATAGGAGAATGTCCAAGTAACTCTCCATTCCTTAAAAATAATGGAGCCGAGGCCCCGAAGAGGCCGAGGCCCATTGTTTTTAAGGAATGGAGAGATACGAGGACATTCTCCAACTTAAAATCCACCCATTGTACTTTATTAATTTTATTAATTATAAATCTTGTAACAAAAAAAGTTTGTGTATAGTATCTAAAGTACAAAGAGAACAATAACTCTGCCCCTGTCCACATTGTTCATAACTCTTCATTCCTTGAAAATAAAGGAGAGTTTAGACAATAGATTTACATCACAGGTGGATTGTAAATGTAGGTAATTGCGTCAGGGGGAAAAGGGGAGATAATTTTAAATATATCATATTAAACATAGAATGGGACAACAAACTTTTAACGAGATAAATAAACATTAACTTTTGAAAATATATACTTGGAAATATGTATTATATGATAAGTAAATGAGACCAAATTCGAGTGACGGATCCAAACCTTTCCAGGCCCTGGGGATCATATGAAATGATTTAACACCGTCACAACTTCACGCCTGTCTAAAGCCAACACGTGGATTTCCAACGTCATATTTTGTGGTATTTGTTTATGTTCAATAACTTGAGGTGAGATGTGATTGTTTGCTTTGTTGATTTTGGTGAAATTGTTGAACATCACTGTTTAATCGTGATCGTATGATAGTTGGATTTACAACTACCTAAGCAATAAGTGCCTATCACCACTATAAAGTTGTGTGTTCGAATCATCCCGCTCATGGCGAGGTGTACTCGCTACAACATTACGTGATAAAGTTTGTCAGCAATAGGTCTGTGGTTTTCTCCTGGTATTCCGGTTTCCTTCACCATTAAAACTGACCGCCGCTCTATAGCTGAAGTATTGTTGAAAGTGACGTTAAACAAATCAACCCTAGCCTTAATATAATAATTGATGGGTTAAAAACCAACTGAAAAAACTCTTATATTAACTTGGCTAAAGTAAATCACATGCATTTAGGAAGCACGTGTATACATCTATTTATCTCTTGATCAGAGTTGATCAGATTACATGAGATCGAATATCGATCTGTCATGTTGTCAATTTAATGTCTATCATACATGTCACTATGATGTATTGAGGACTGAATTCCTCAATAAATATCTACTTTTACGCAAACCAATCAAAAAAAATTGTTGTATATAGCACATATATATAGAAGTTGAAATAAGGCTAAAATCATGGGTATATATGAGGTGAAAAAAATTCCCTAAAATATTATTATAGGAAGAAAAGAATAAGAACTGAATGTTATCGTTGTCGTCATTCGGATGACTTGTAAATATTTTTGACAGTTTTGTTGATCGTGTATTTTTTACGGATGAACTGCTACTTCACCAATATATGCGTCTCATTTATGTATTATGTGAAAGTTCTTATTTACCCTTCCGAAAACCTCTGAATAAAATTTAAACTACGATTAAAATTCAAAATATTTATGTTCCTTTATGCACATCCCCCCTTTTTTTAGATGACCATTTACAACCGTATTTTTATATTGCAAAAATCTATGTAGGACGTACGTCATCAGTATATATCATTATATATATATGATGTTTTGAAACTTTGAAAAGTCTAAAAATAACAAAGCAAAATAAAATACTCCCCTAAAATGACTGAAGACCAGATACGAAAGTAATTGTAACTTAAAAAAAAGTTATAATAGTTAAGCCTGCACTAAAATAACAGTTATGGGGGTAGAGGGTATATTAAAAATTGGATTAGCCTTTGATGCTTCTAGTTGGAAATTGATTTTGAGCTCTGAATAGTTTGATTGAAACTGGGAAATTTGATTGGAGCTCTGGTTAGTTTTCCTTTTCTAAACTCGTGTCAATTCCTGCCATTTATCTGTTTCCAAGATGTAGTAACTACACAAAACGACAGCTAATAACTGAAATCCATTTTCTCTAGTGATAAAGACATTTGTCTTCTAATATGAAGGTCAAAGAACGGGCATGGGACCAACATCAACTCAGTACATCAACATCATTATACTAAGTAATGTATTATGTGGTGGTATGGCTAAATTGTACTGTTGACTTAGGAGCTAACAATAATTTGGTATTGGCAAATATTAACTTTGGTACGATCATCAGCTGTTGTTTTCAATTGTGCATTCTTTATTGATTCAAAACATATATATCTTGTTCTCCACTGGGTACTGGTAAAGATACACAGGGCTAAAACATACAGAGCTGCGCTGCTCAGTGCATCCCCAGATGACCACCAGGGGGAGACCTCTCGATGGCGGTTGTCAGGTTATAATACAGAAAGCCTATTCCTGGACCATAGTGGGTAACGGGTTTGGCGAGTATGTACATTGTAGCCGCTGCAAACGACTAAATCGTTGGTCCCTAAAAAAGTCTCCATACTTCTCCAATGACAGTCAGAAGTCGTTGACCCCGCTGACTCATCCCTTCTCTAATTTCTATATAGTTTTTGTATATCATTGAACTTGTTATCGTCCTGAACGTAGCTGAAATACTTCTCGCTGGACGTTAAGCAATAATCGATCAATCAACCAATCTTGTTCTTCGGAAATTCTAATTTTATTTAATAATGATCGGAATCGATCGCCCCTCTCGCTCTTTGCAATCTGTTCCGGTTTTAAAATTGTCAGCGTGATGGGCAAAACAAGTTTCAAAATTTTAACTTGATATCTTACAAATTTTTAACCTAGTTGAAAGGTTCATAGATTAGAGGAAAATTGTGCAGATAGCTAGAAATGTTGATTTGATTTAAACTACCAATCGAACAACAGCTCTCAACGTGTACTTGGGTTAAAAAGGAAAAGAAGAAAACATTGCGACAGCTGTATTGAGATTTGCTATTTAAAACAAAATCAAGATTACTTTATTTCATTCGAATTTTAGTGCGTTCGTAAACCCTACGTGGAGACGGGGCCATCGTGACCGCATAGTTGGAGTTACAGCTACCTATACAATCAATGCCTATCACCACGTAGGTTGTGAGCTCGAATCCCGCTCATGGCGAGGGGCACTCGATACAACATTAGGTGATATAATTTGTCAGTGACTTGCAACATGTCCGTGGTTTTCTTCGGGTCTTCCAGTTTCCTCCACCAATAAATCAGACCACCACGATATAACAGTAATATTGTTGAAAGTTGCGTTAAACACCATAACCCTAATCCTCATCATGGAGTCAATGACATCTTAAACAAGACGACGTCAATATAGAAACTTCATTTTGTCCACGGGCGCAGACATCATTGAATTTAATACCTAAAGATTTGGAAGGATCGTCGCTCATTGGTTGATAGACTTCTACGCTGTTGTGCGATTGGTCGAAATATATTTACCTGACTTGCGAATGAATGGAAATCTGTGATAAATGAAAGGTTATCTGGCATGACCCCATAAAGGATGTTGTAAGATGTTAGTGTATCGCAAAATAAAAATGAAGAGGTACAACAAGCATGTACTGTTAATGAAGTCCAATACAACTTATTTATATTAATTACAAAAACAAACGAACAGCGTCGGTGGTGTAATGGTTAGCTTGCTCGCCTCCAGTACGGTAGATCCCAGGTATGAGGCGCGGTCATGTGAAACCAAATAAGAACATGTGTTGTGTTGCTTCTACGCTAAGAACACAGCATTTATGAGTAAGAGCAAACACTGCTTGTCTAGGAATCAAGTTGGCGTTAAGCACCAATCAATCAATCAATCAAATAAACTACATTTTTGTATATCGTCAAGACAAACGTTTTGTATAAAGTTTGACTAGTGATATATTTCCGCCGATGAAAGCAATTCTGATTGTGGTAAAAAAAAAATATCCAATGTAACCAAGTTGATAATCATAATCCAGATCCTGGATTTCGTCAGGTGTCGTCGTCCATTTTGTGTTTAGTGACTTAAAGTGAGAGGTGATAGTTCGTCTAGCTAATAGTGGTGGAATTGTTTGCCGTCGCTATTTAATCTTTATTTTCATTGTTCTACGATTATAGAACTGATAGAGTCACAAGTTGGATAAGTGTTATGACTGTCTATATGAAAACATCCGTGGTTTTCTTAGTCTGGTTCAGATTGTTGAACATGAACATGAACTGTACAACCTTTTAGCTTTTGCTATGTTTTGGTCTAGGTTGGTCATTCAAATTTATCATTGCGGCAAGTCATATGACTAGGATTGTGACTGTTTAACGCATATTCAACAATATCTTAACTTTATTGTGACCATCAGTTTTTTCTGGTCTGTTTCTCAGCGAATACATATTGTCTACATAAATGACAATAGATAACGTAACAATACAATTACATTGTGCAACGTCAACTTTTCGCGCTTTCACAATCCTTCGGAAGACACATAAAAAGCGACTTTTTGAGTACATGTATATAAACAAATTTATATTTTGCCATCTTCCACATTCTGTTGGAAATTTATGATTTAGGGTTCCATCTTTACAAAATTCAAACAAGAAATTGTCATCAAATGATTTCCCCCTACTTCTTGGAGAACTATTTTGCGGAGGTAAAAATTAAAAAGTTAAAAACGATCACAAATCATTTTTAAGAGAGAATTGATTTGAAATGAGTGATTTATTTTCATCTTTATTGATATTTACAATAATTAAAACAATTTTAAGTACATTTTTTGTTACTGTTTCTAACTTTTACAAGAATCTTGTAAAATGGGCGTTGACAGAGATAAAGTCTAGCGTAGCAGGAACGACAACTCTGGATAGCGAATGGTTGTATATTACTGCCAAGATTAAGTGTTATCGAGTACACCTGTCCACTGAACTAGTGGACATCGTTTTTTGCAAAACCATAGTTATGATAGGAACAGTTTGACATATAAAGAGGAATAACTCTAAAATGATAAGTCATCTGTTGTTACTTCCAACAATGTGTAAAAATGTATATGAATACAAATTACTGTGCGACAATATACATGTATTAATAACTGATGGCCTGGTCAAAATGAATACATTAGAAATTAAATAGATAATTACATTCACTAATTAGTATAAAAAACGAGGACAGGAAATCAGCATTCAGTGAAGAACGGCATCAGTGCTGATGTAATGATTAGCGTGCTCGTCTAGCTGGCGATAGATCGTGTGTTCGAGCTCCGGTCTGGTCTAACTAAAATGTACTGCTTGTCTGTTAAGAATGCATCATTGAGGGGTAAGAGCAAACATTGGTAAGCTCAGAATCAGGAAAAAATTTGGAGCCACGTACATGTCTACCCGCGGACTGTTGTTTCAGTGAGCTATCACTATAAAAATTCAAACTAAGAGTACACAGTGGACATCATCATCATCATCTCATCGAATGCAACGTGTTCTCACTTTGTGCTTAAAAGCTGCATGCGACGCATTACAGTGCTGTGGTGCTTATGGCATTTGCACAATCTAACAATTTTCCTTGCTAAACATGCCAAGAGCTTCGTTGTTTTCATCGTTAGTTAGACGACGAATGTTCCGACCCAAACAAAATTTTACCTAAACAAACTGGACTGGACTGGGGTTTTTTTTCATTTTAAAATGTGTACAAATGTTACAAATAACGAGCCTTTAATAACGAGGTTGAATCGATAATTATCGAAATTTCGTTGTAATTTGTTAAACTTAAAGGCAACATAATTAACAAACATTTTTTTAAGAAACTTTAAAAGTTCCCCTATTTTTTTAAATTCCAGTGGTGCTTTTCTTATGATGGTCAGTATATTAGACAATATTTATCTCTCTATGCTATGAAGATGACTTTCAACAAAAGCCAGGTGATTCAGATCATTTATGTACATATTGCATATGTGTAACATAAGAAAACGTCTGTTATTGAATAGAAATATTTGATATGATGAATGGATTTCTTTTACATAAAGATTTGAATTAACTTTTGTTATTCCAATAATTTCATACCACAGATTGATTTTTTTTGCAAGAAGTAACCAGGGGAGTAACTACATTAACACAAAGAACTTAGACGCACGTGCGCGCACATCATTTGGAACAAAAGAAAAACAATAAGAAGTTCATCACTGTAGACAGAAGATAGATGATAGAAATCACACATGCACAAATGATAATTAAGGTTATGTTTGACACAAAAACAGATACCCCCCCCCCCCCCCCTCCCTCTGGCATTCTTTCATCTTTTAAGAAATATACTTCTCATTTGAAAGATAGAATAAGTTTTGCATACAAAATGTTTGATGAAATATTCCAAGTAAAAAAGGGCCATAACTCTCTAAAGCATGGTCCGATCAAACTTCCGTAACGAAATCGGCATATGGTAATAATCAAGCATGCACATTTCTGAGGAATTCCTATTTAAAATATGAGAGAAGTTGCACGTACAAATATTTTGATGAAATCTTCTTCTTAAAAAAGGACAACACTACTTTAAATTCGACTTGTGACAGGTCTGATTCGACTTGTGACAGGTTGGTGGTTTTCTCCGAGTCCTCCGGTTTCCTCCACCAATAAAACTGACCGCCACGATATAACTAAAATATTGTTGAAAGTGGTGTTAAACACCATAAATCAACCAACCAATCAAAATCGCCATAATTATACGAATCTTCATATTGAAATAAGCAAGCATGCATCCTGTTGAATAATTCCCGTTAAGGAGTTGCGAGAGTAATATTGTGTTACGTACGGACAGTTCTAATGCAATGTCGCGAACTCACAACTCTATTGGTGATAGGCACTGATAGCATTAGTAGTTGCAAATCCAACCACCATACGATCATGACCACGACGGTGCCTTAATTTTTCACGAGAGTGAATCCACGACCCTTGTTTTAAAAATTGGCCATGTGTTTTCAACAGCATTATTCGGTAAATCAATCAATATATATATTCTAACGAAAGATATTTCACAATGGACAACAATATAGATTACCAAAGTGTATATTGCTGAAATACCTTAAATTACATCTTTTGATAGATATGATTGGTTTCGAGTTAACTATGAATATCAATAGAGCGTAATATTACAACGTACATACCTGTTGTGTTAATTGTGTGTCACAAGAAAAAAAAAGAAATAACGTTAACATCTGTTACCATAAAATTGATTGAAAGTGGTATTACCATAGACGTGTTTGGGATAAATTACGAACATAAAATAGAAAATCGCTACGACAGGATAAACCGTTATTTTCATTTACAAGAGATTTAGAAATATGTAGAAGTAGTATAATGTTATCATTATTAAACCCCACTGAAACACATTGCTTTAGGGTGTGGCCCTTCATGGTCCATCCCATCCCAAACTGTGAGCCCAGAAATGACGTCACACATTTCAAAAATCGAAAATTAAAGAAATTGAAAAATAAAAAATGAAAATTCAAAATATTCAAAATTTCAAAAAATCGAATTTGAAAAACAAAAAAATAAAAATGGGAGATTGAGAAAAAAAAAATAAAAAATTAAAATTTTTTGATTTTCTTCATAGTTCAAAAATAAAGAAAAATAAGATGTTTTACAATTTATTTTCTAAACCTAAATTTAATTTTCATTTTTTTTTAAAGTGAAACAATATTTTTTCAGAATAATCAATAAATTTAAAGACAATCAACATTCCCCCCACAATGTCACTTTTAACGGACGTAACACCTGTTATGGTGTGCAATTACCTTCCCCGATTCTCCCTCTCCTTTTACATGTTACAGAGCCATGTATGTTTTTTTGTGAGAACACCTCGACGCCAAGTGGGGTTTTAGAATGACCACACTTTACTACTGGTAGGAATCTCAGCCTTTGGTGAGCTTTTCTATCTTGTTTCACAGGGAGTGGAAATTAAATTTATATTTACCGATAATGTACATATATTGTATTCACCCTGAAATTTCAAAAAGTCCTTTACAACTACCAAAAACAGAAACAAACGTAGTTCTAATCGTCATCAATAGTGTCCTCTATCACGTCCGCTCATATACTGTTACCGTTTCTTTCCGTCAGTCTACACGAATCGGGTACCAGAAATGCTTTATAAGGTCCATGAATAATTAACACTGTTCAAAGTTTATATTACCCCTGCTTTTAGTGGGATAAATGTTAGTGTATTTTAAGCCAGACACGCAATGTACTGACATAATATGTCGTTGGTACTCTCTTATGGAGATATTGAAAATTGTTGAAATAAACGTATTTCTTGTTAAATTGAATATTTTTTCACGAAACAGTGGACATTTTCAGTGACTACCGTGAGTGTCCGTGACGTTATTGCACGTGCAAATATGGAAAATGAACACAAACATGTCAGATTTGGTAAAGTTCTTAAGAAAGAACAAAGAAATAAAGAAAGCTAAATGTTTCATGTATACTCTCAGTGGCGTATCTAGGGTATTGCAAGTAGGGCATGTGCCCTGGGCGCCACTTGAAGGGGCGCCACTGAGAGGTTTTAGCGCCTAATGTTCCCATATGGGAACGTCGTAAAAAATATTTTTTAAATAATTTTCTTGAAGTAATTTTGCAAAAACCAAGTAATACACATAGACATGAATACCTGGAGAAATTATTAATAAATAATAAATGTAAAACGCAATTTTAGTGCTTGCCATAGGCGCTATTTTCGGTAGATACTCCCCTGTATATACTCTTCCAATTTTAGGACAATGCTCGGCCTTATCATCATGCAGACTTACTCCTTTGGAAAAAATAACTATGGGTCAAAAGAAGTATGGAATGGGTACCTATAAAGTGCGAAACGAAATAGAAACGAAACGAAACGAAACGAAACGAAATCAACGAAAACGAAACGAAACGAAACGAAACGAAACGAAATCAACAAAAACGAAACGAAACGAAACGAAATCAACGAAATGAAAACGAAATGAAACGAAACCAACGAAAGCAAAACGAAATCAACTAAAACAAAACGAAATAGACTGATACGAAGAAAATGGAAGGATAATGGAAGGAAAAAAATAAAAGACAAAACGAAATAAAGAAATAAAAAAAAATGATAATTCGATTTTTTAAATACAATAATTTTGATTAATTATAACCCATCTTGCATGTCTGTCCGTTACAGTACTCCTCACCTACATTACCCGCAACTCAATTCAAGCCGGGTTTGCTGGCCGACAAACTTTCAGAAGTTCAAATGTCATATTTGTATTTGTGTTTGAGTGTGTGTCAGTATTTATGCATTATAAAGTTTCTGGAGTGGGCATATAGAAAAAAGGGGGGTTATGCGGGGGCCTGAGCCCGAAATCCCGATCTTAAAAACTTGAAACCCCGATTTCCTTAATTAAAAAAAAAATGCAATTCCGACTTCCCGAAATCTGAATGAGGAATTCCTGGATCCTGAATTCCCGAACTTAAAAAGGCCCGATCCCGGAGTCCCGGAAGAAAGATCCTACCCCACATCCTTTTCTGGGGGGGGGGGGGGGGGGGGAGGTGTAAATTTATGAGTCGGCCTTACTTTCTGTTTTCAATTCGAATTCATGTCTGATGCAAGCATCGTTCGAAATATTAATTACCGCAAACGAAATTCAGTGTTTTTATTTTAATTCCTGTCCTTTCAACAGACTTGACGTTGCTCTTATGGTTCCCAAATTTAAAAGAAACCACCAAGTCAAAAGGACAAACTCCCACTGAATAAATGCATAGTATTCTTGTTCAATGGTGACAAATCCTGTCCTCTCCTGATGAAAGACAGACATGCGTGGGAAGTGGTCTAGCATCGTAATTGTGAAAATAGGTTTGATTTCTATTATTTTTTCTTCCATTTTCTATTTCGTTTTCATTTCGTTGATTTCGTTTCGTTTTTGTTGATTTCGTTTCGTTTCATTTCGTTTCGTTTCGTTTCTATTTCGTTTCGCACTTTATAGGTACCCGTATGAAATGATATCAATCTGACTAAAATCAGATCTCTCACTTGCTAGCCCTTTAATGACGTGTCGCGACACCACGACAATTTAGCAGAATTTCGTCTTTCTAAAAAAAAACTGTATTCAATCAGTATACCTTTTTTTTCAAATTTCAAATCTACACAACTGTACCCCATGTAATCACAACTCACCCCCCCCCCCCCCCCTTTTACGAACACAGTGCTAAAAAAAAATTCCATTACCATCAAGTGACATTTTTTTTCTTCAAATGGCTGCTTTGAATAATTTCATTTTTTTCTACATGTTCAAGTAATATATGTTGATAATATTATAAACATACTGCCCTTGGATGAAGGTGTTAGGGTAGATTAACACGAGGGGAAAAAATATCACCCGAGACGAAGTCGAGGGTGATAATTTTTTCAGTGTGTTAATCACCCTAACACCTTCATCCAAGGGCAGTATGTTTTTTTATTATACTGAATGCCTAATGATTCAAGTGTGCATTATGTTATTAGAAGGACAATTGTTAAAAAAATAAAAAGTTATAAATTAAGATAGTTTACTTACATTAACAATAACAAAACATCAAATAGCACGATAATAACATAATGTTTATACAAATTAATGTAAAATGTTAATTGTATATTTTGATAAATATTATCATGTTTGCTTCTATATTCTGACTGTTGCATAAATAATTTTCAAGGTAGGCTATAATTTTTTATCATTTTTCAATACTATTATTTAAATACATGTCTTAAAATTTTGAAATCTTTATGAAAATTTTGAATTTTTTTGAAAGGACTGGGAGCTATAAGGGCCAAAATCGGCCCCACCTCAGATGTGGATAAACTTTTCTCCAAAATGTAATCACAATATGTGCTTTTCAGAAATAAATACAGTTAGTTAATATGTGCATCTAATTCCCCACAGCGGACAAAGTCAAGTAATGAAAAGCACTGAACGGCATTTTTTTTCAGAATACAGAACGTACGTATCATTGTATTATAATGCATATCTTTAAAAAAAAACAAAAAACACAAAAACACAAAGCATAATAAAACTCAGTAAACAAAGTATAAATTTGACTTAATATGCAATGTGGATTGATTTCAGGAATAAAAACATGTTCCGAAACTGTATTATGAAATTAAAGTGAACGAATAGTAATGTCGCAACGTCACCCATTTTCGACGGTCTCCTGTTTTCGACGGTTTGTTTCACGTGATAAAATCTCTCATTATTTTGATCGCTTCATTTGTCAGAGGTTATATTATGATGCTGAAATTGCATGAATGATCTCAAGAAATGTGATCTAAACATGTCATCTTTAAATGTAAGAACTACGTACCACATCTATTATTTCACGTTCAAATTGTATTTTTCGTAATTCATTTTTTCGTCACCTTAACAAAGCTTTAATCATTTAAAAAATATATCTCATACAGACCAATTTTGGTTTCATCGTCTGCTATGATATTGATAATGTTTGATTGTCGAAAACTGGTCGAAATGTTGGTATTAACTTTGAAGAAGTAATAGATAGATTCATTTGGACAATAGAACTTTGTCATATTTGAAAAAAATTTAAGCACTTTTTTAACCGTACTTTATTCTTAACGACAACCAAAGCGATGATATATTCCAGTACATTTTTACGGACAACCATCATAAATCTATAAAAAAAATGCCAAGTTGTGGGTTGAGAGAAGTCCAATATTTAAAGAACGCTTTTTTTATACTATGGAAATATTTTGGGAAATGGTGTGAAGCAAAATGTTTAATGTGTAACGATTTTAGCTAGGTACCTGTGAGAATTTTTTTTTTTATAAACTGATAACAAGCCATGGAATCAGATATCCCATGGAAAGTGGTTGTCGATAGATAATTGTTTTACAATCAAGTATTTCATATATATTTATGATGAGAACAAGTTTACAACCATATGATTAATCGTGTAGGTAAAATGTGTGTCGCTACCATGAATCTATGTATGATTGTTTTGATGGTCACTAGAAAAAGAGGAGATGGTAAATATTATTTTGCTTTGTGACAAACCAACAACAACACTCCTAATAAAATGCTGTAAGTTGTCTTTTACGTGTAAGCAGTGTGTCCTTTACATCCTGCGCTAAGGGATGTATTAAATTCGTTCCTCACAGCTGTCTGGTGTCCCTCTCACATGAAGTCGGCGTTTTCCTAGAGGAAGCCATTTGTTATTTTATTTATGCCAAATTGGCAGTCATGTCACTTAAGGTTGTCCATCAATACGGCTGTTTCGAATCATGTCAATTCCGACCACGTTCCGTCTTTTTCGTGTCTTGACGTCTGAAGTGCTTGGCAGACGACTTCCTGTGTTTATGCTATTATTGTGACAACGTCAGCATTTCATAGTCGTAGATGCGGTAGATTATAAGTAATTGTAATATGGAGACGCCAAGGAAACGGCTGAATAAATACTGATGTTCGGTACCGCAGTATCTGTCTGATATCAGAAATATATAAAGGCAGATCGGTTTCGTTTCATAATGCTGACAGCAGCCAATAAAGAAAGAAAACAAATTTCATTTTAAAGAAGTAATTGTCTCTATATTCAAGTCTTTGATACAAATAAAATAATTTAATTGACATCTGTCTTTTACAGAAAATGTTAAGATTTTTTAAAGCTGAGGATCGAACGTTAAAACGACACATATCGATTGAAGTTTTTGTTGTGTACATTGACACCGGAAGTCTAGTGTTATGCATTCCCAATCGTAACTACTCGGCCATATAATTATATATTATTGGAAGGTCAGCGAGAATGGCCGAGTAGTTACGATTGATGCATTCCATCAAAATCACGTGATCTGGCAGACGAAAATAACAACATTTTGACGGAATAGAAATGATTCGAAACAACCGTATTGGAAATCCATAAATAAAACAACGTGTTTTTATCTTTTGGTTCAATACACGCGAAAATGCAATAATTTTAATAATTTAAGCCATAAACCAATACAATTATGTGTGATCTACTCAAATTGAAAAAAATATATATTAGGAATCAATCACAGAGGTCACATTGAAGAAAAAGTAGCATCGTGACCACTAAAACCGAACAGAACAACGGCATAACGATGTTCAATACAAGTAATGAAGGAACCGGCGGATTGGGGATATCCTATTCTTCAAGTTCTATGTTCGAGTGCTATGGGATTTTTCTTGCTACGTTCAATCCCTGTATTCTTTGCCATATGCAAATATCGTATTTAATGATAAAGTCTTCGGGATGCCGTTGTGCTATTGCATTTTTAAAAATTTAATAAACAAATGCTGAAAAACGATTATTTTAAAACACTTAAAGGACGTAGGGTTTTTGTAATATCGATTGCGGACGTGTAAATATTCCGGATAAGTTACGTCACAGTAAACGTCATGTAATACAATCGTCGTTTTCATTTTCATTTAATAATCAGCGTAGTAAAAATTTTCCTTAAATACATGTTTTATAGATGCGCTTCAAAAGCTTTCTTTTTCACAAATTAATTTGTATTGTTTATCTGCTGAAATATCTAAACACCAACGTTACCGTAGCATTTTACATGTGTAGACCTTCTGTACTGCTTTTTGGATAATAACAATAGAAGCAGAGCCGTCTTAACAGCATCACGGGTCCCCAAGAAAAGCAGTGCACTGGGGCCCATACCTACACAACCACTCATAGGAATAAGACTGTAAATGTATATAAAATTAAACATATATATATATTGTATTGGTATTTCCAACAAAGTCAGTGTTTAAACCTTAGAAAAACATACAGTACACAACATACCATAGCCAGAAAGGATGGGTACTTTGCTCATTTGCATATCTAAGATGGCGACGCCGGGACGTCTGCAATTTTCATATGATCTATATAGACGATATCATTCATAATTGCATGTGTGTCATTTTCTGAACTTGAAAATGATACATTGAAACAAGCTGAATTAAATGAAATAAAAATTAATGAAAATAATTAAATATTCGAGGTTCCTGGACTAAATGAAAATCCGAGGCGACGAACCCTTTTTTGGCCTTAAGAGTATGTAAAAATGTCTGAAATACATGAAACTGGTGGCGTGTGACACAAAATTTAACAATGCATGACATTTGGCGACATATTTTCTGAAATTAATTTAGATTCCTCAATAATATATGTAATTATATTGACTAATCTTATATTTCTAGCTTCTAAACTCGGGGTTCCCACATTAAATATAATATGATCATTTTTGCATGATCGCGATATCAAAGACATGTCTAAAATCGTTACAAAACAAAAATATTTGAATTTTGACAGAAGAAAAACTTTGCGGAAATAAACAATAACTTTTAATTTTCGAATCATTGACGGACACATTGAATTTCCGTACTGTAGGCTATTTTTTTGACAAATCTAATAAACGATCCATCAACCTTGAAACTGCAGTCACGTGATCAAAATCCAATTTAAATATGATGAATATTTATGAGGAAAGTACCATCAATTTCTGGATATGCATAGATAAGCATGGAGCCCTATGCTCGTGGGCCCCCGGGCAAAGTTCTGCCCCGCATGCCCATGCGCTAAGACGGCACTGAATACACACCTCTCCTACATCCCTCCAATGTTAATGTTAAAGATTTACAGACCACGCTGGACGCAATGTGATGATAATACCATAGACCCTTTGGGTCTGGTCATGGTGAGGTAAGCGTTGATGCATGTGCGTTTTGCATAAACATGTACTATATATGCACGCGCTACAAAATAGTCCCAAAACTTAATAACGTAAAATAATTAAAGCATTTGGTTTTGCAGTTTCTAAGAAAAAGATTAAATATTAATATGAAAAGTTATGGATAACAGACGACGGACACCAAATGATAATATTTCTACAATTTTTCTATTGAATGTTGGAACTGTCCCGACAGTGTGATATATATTTTTTCATTTTATTATAGTTTTATTCCTATGAGTGGTTGTGTAGGTATGGGCCCCAGTGCACTGCTTTTCCCGCTCTACACATGTAAAATGCTACGGTAATGTTGGTGTTTAGGTATTTCAGCAGATAAACAATACAAATTAATTTGTGAAGAAGGAAGCTTTTGAAGCACATCTATAAAACATGTATTTAATATAATATAATAATTTATAAAAAAAAAAAAACCAGCTGAGTTGCAATTGTTAAAAAAAAATATGGTTGTGATCGTCTTCCGTAATTAAAATCGTCAAAATGAAATACAACCGAATTGATATCAAATGGTGACATGTTTCAACCTCATTTAAAATATACCTTGAAATGCTTTCAAACTTGCACATCACGTTCACGATATTTTATTACAACACTTTCACTCAAGTGTACATTTTTTTTCTGTTCTAGTTAACGGACTTTATCAAACAGAATCATACAGTTTACATGTAATGCAGTTAATACGCATTTAAACCACAGAAGAATATTTCTATTTTCCACACCTTGTGGTGTTGGGTCGCTATTGTGCATGCGAAATATTAATTGCAAACCCCATTGACTGGCTATATGCTGCCTGTCTAGAATATTTTATTTTTTAATCGATCGACAGTTCAGAAGCTAGAAAACAATATGATGAATATTGTCTGTCAATCATGCAAACAATAACGTATGCACATGACAGAACGCATATACGGATTCTGATTGCCCCTTTGGTATCTTCAAACTCTTCTCAAGGATATGTTGGATTGTGCCCAAAAAATATCTACTCCTTTTGGATCAAACTATTTTACTTCATTTTTAGAAGTAGCATCGATAGACCATTAAACCTACCTCAGTATCCCGGTAGTTATAACTATTTCAGTATCCCGGAAGAAAATATATAATCAATAATTGGGGGCTTATGAAAAAAAACTATTTTGGATGAAGTGGTGTTTATTTTATTTTTTTGTTATATAATTGTTACGTGCCGACATACCATCGTTTTTTACGGCAAAGATTGCTTCTCAAACATCAAAACGTCATCTAAGCGCTTGTAATATTTGAACATTTTCCCGTCGTTTTTCAAGAAATTTAACACCTCGTGCACCAAAAAAATACGTTAACAGTAGTTGTGTTTTATTTATTTTAATAATCTGGTAAAATATTTTCTGGTGCACGACTACGGAGGTGCTTAATTTCTTCGAAAACCGTCGAAATATTGCGGGCAATATTCCACGAAATACAGAAAACAAATAACGCTCATGACGTCACAATGCCGTCAAATACGTATCGATTTTGTTGGAAACAAGTTTAAACATCAAAAGTGTGATGTCGTCTATAAAATAAAACACATCAAATTTTAATCAAGTATTTTCTAAGATAATGATTAATTAAATATATGGCCATATATGGCACTTTTAGTCCCCAGTTCTTTTTATCGCATTGACGCCGGACTGCATGCACTGAGTTTTTCTCCTGGTTTTAATGTACACAAACTGTATTTAAAATAAATACAATTATTTACAGAAACAAGTTATTTACTGATGAATTGTATTACTTAATGGCTGAGTAAGCCAGCGTCCACAGTAGTTCCTATGGTATTACTTGAAATTAATCATAAAATGTACAGAGATTGTGTATATATATACATAATGGTATCATATTGATAATTAATATTTAACAACCTCCACACTCCTCCACCAACAAAATATTTTGATACAATCATTAACCCTCTATACTCAAAACAACTGCTCAATTTGGTGTTGGTGGAAGACTGTGGAGGTATATAAAATAGCTAAAATGTACATTGAATATGTCGTTTATAGTCCATTTTTAGCATTATCCGTCTAATTGTGATGTCATTATGACGTCATAACGCACCCAATGTCACGGAAAGATATATTTTTTTGAAAATTTGTTTATATAACAATTAAATTAGTAAATTGTTTTTATTCTATGTCAAGCAATATTTTTTAATAAAATGTTGGGCCAATTTTGCACCTTAACGCCTCTCCCTCTTTTTAAAATTTTGATTTTTTTTTAAATTTTTGAAATTTAGAAATTTTTTGGAAATTTTTGGAAAATTTTGAACTTTAAAATAATTTTCTATTTTTTTATTTTAGAATTTTGAAAATCGCTAAACCTCAGCCGGGAGCGGGTGTTAATTTTTCCGGATCGACAAACTTCGGGCTCAGCGGGTGTTAATTTTAGACATTAACACCCGTTGCTAATATTATCACATGTTACTAGGGATGGGCGGGGCTTATGAAAGGTTAGTGAAAATTAACAAATGCCGCTTGTCCAACGAAATGAATGGATAATGTAAAGAAATTTGCATAAAGTATAATAATGTTAATTATCATACTTCTCATACTTTTTTCTGTATAAATTTTATTGCAATAAACATACTATTTCCATAGTTTCATTCAATTTGACTGAAAAGTACTATTCACTGGTGAATAGCACAAATGACTCAGTATTCACCGGCCGGTGAATACCACTTTTAATCACATGTTTTTTGTTGTTGTTTTTTAAAAAATAATTTCTTCTTCAAATGCACACATGAAAATGTATTAGTTTTAAAAAGCATTAATAAAGTAGACTAGAAATCCATCAGAAAAGGACCTAATTTAGAATTTTGAATTGCACAGTTGTTCAGTATAATAAAACACTTATAGACATGATATTCGGGTAATAGCACTTTAATTGTCCCTTCTGTATCAAATATTTTCCTCGGCGTTGCCTCGGAAAATAGTTGGTACCTTGGGGACAATAAAAGTGCTATTACCCTCATACCCAGTCAATAAGTGTATACTATTATATATGGCACCGGTATAGTACTTTATTCTTTATGTGGCGAAGTGGAGAAGACATTTAATTAAGTTGGTACGTACAACCCAGTTTGTCTCCAATCCTATTGCTAAAAATCAACAATAAAATATTTTAGTCTAATCTAATCTGATCTAACCACATGGGCTTGTTACGATCCCTAACCCTAACCCTAACCCCCCCCCCCCCCCTAAGTACTCTAAAAACCACAAGGGAGGAATCTAAAATGTCAAATTTCCATACAACACTTTTTCAAAATAGTTTTGTATTGGTGTCTTGACCTCATTCGCCATAATATTGGTACTAAATTGAAGCTTAATAAATATATTTTTTATATTTCGATTCCTTTTTGTCATCATCTTTAACTATCTGCAACTTTAAAGCAATGCTTCACAGAATTTGCAATAACCTAATCCATTCTCAATCATGTTTACATGTCAATGCGGGCTGAATTCATACGTGCGATTTGATTGGTCGGTTATTTTTAGGTAATTTGTTAACCCTAGTTTACTATCAAGAGTTAAAGGTAAGAGTTGCACATGGGTTGAAAGTCTGAAATTCTCATTTTTTCCTCTCATATAGTTAATACATATATAAATGATTGTTTATTTGATCTGATGAAAGTAATAAATACAATATACAGTGCTGTTCCATAATTTACCGGCAAAATCCAAGATGGCGGTATTCAAGCATCAAGTTTTGCATTAATAAAAAAACAATAAATTTAGGGCACCTATAAAGTGCGAAACGAAATAGAAACGAAACGAAACGAAACGAAACGAAACGAAACGAAATCAACGAAAACGAAGCGAAACGAAATCAACAAAAACGAAACGAAACGAAACGAAATCAACGAAATGAAAACAAAATAAAACGAAACCAACGAAAGCAAAAGGAAATAGACTGATATGAAGAAAATGGAAGGAAAAAAATAAAAGACAAAACGAAATAAAGAAATAAAAAAAAAAAGATAATTCGATTTTTTAAATACAATAATTTTGATTAATTATAAACGGGAAACCCATCTTGCATGTCTGTCCGTTACAGTACTCCTCACGTACATTACCCGCAACTCAATTCAAGCCGGGTTTGCTTGCCGACAAACTTGCAGAAGTTCAAATGTCATATTTTTATTTGTGTTTGAGTGTGGGTCAATATTTATGAATTATAAAGTTTCTGGAGTGGGCATATAGAAAAAAAGAGGGGGGGGGGGGGGGGGGGGGGGGTATGAGGCGGTATTTTCATAGATTTGGATATTGAGGGTTCATTTATCGTCTGATTTTATTACGTTTTTCGTTTGTATTCTTCATAAATCATACAGAATGGTCTTGAGTTTCAGATTCTGGGCACTATTTGACTACAGAATTTCTCCCGACTTATCACGTTTAATTCCCATGCACCCCCCCCCCCCCCCCCCCCCCATTTGTCAATATGACGGAACTATTAACGACTGTCATACAAGTGGGAGGTTTGACCCACCATTTTCTTTGGAAATGCCTGTGCCAAGTCGAGAATATGATAGATGTTTTCTAGTTTCACATTTGGTCATGTCTTAGGATTAGAGAATTTACATGTACCGATTGTTTTTATACTTGGTAACGTCTTAGGGTAAGACGAGTGGCATCTGCCTATCTGCTATCAGAACCCACCATTTTCCTGGGAAAATACCTGTACCAAGTCAGAAACGTGTTGTTTTTCAGTTGTTCCGTTGATTGAAAACTCAGATGGTTGAGTTTCTTATCGGTTTTGTCTGTTTTTGTGGACTTTCCCTTTTGAATGCGCCTTGGGGTACGGTACCATTGTTATTACCTTTATTCGGTAGTGTGCCAACAGATCTGGCGTAATGTCTTACCGTTGTTCTTTCCGAGATATACATGGGTAAAAAAAACCCAACACTATATAAACTTTTTATTTCAAATCCTATTGTTCTATTTTGAAGAACTAAAAAAAAAACCAACAGCAACATAACAGGACGTACAGTGAGCGCCCTCCTTACAGAAGAACTTCTGGAAAAAATAATGCTTGCAAAAACTAAACATAAGAAACTCTGGAAGTTTTATTGAAATCCATTCTGTTGTTTAGGAAGAGTTATGGATAACGCAACTGTATCCTCTCTCTATTGTATAGCCTTGTATGACAATTACATAGCCTTAAATGACAAAGTCCAAAAGTGAAGACATTTTTGCAAGAACTGTTAAAATGGGAAAACAAAAATAGAAAGTGCACAATGCCATTTGGTACTAAAGAATTCATGAAATTAATGAACCTTGCCATATGGTATTAAAGATTTCCTGTAAGATTCATTCAATTCCATCAAGTTGTTAAGGAGGAATTGCATAGGCAGTGAGGGAAGCACTCACGAACACACGGACATACATGTATACTATATACCCCCCTCCTGCTGGATAGCGGGGGGTATAAAAATATGTGGCGTATCAAATTTTATTAATACCGGAAATTTTTTTGGAGGGGGAGTGATTTGGGTTTTTTTTTTAATATGAAAAGGGATCAAAGGGAAAAAAAGGTACTTTTACAAGATATGTAGATTTTTTTAACATTTCTAAAGTTAATTTTTGATAGGATTTGTATACCTCCGCCAAAAAAAGATTGGGGTATATAGGACTTCTGCTGTTCGTTCGTTCGTTTGTCCGTCCGGTCGTCACACTTTTTCGTCTCTCCGGCACACTTTTAAATTTTTCTCGGACGGGGATATTTATTAGTGAACTTTAACTACTGCACTTCTGTTATTTTAATTCCTCTCCTTTCAACAGACTTGACGTTGCTCTTATGGTTCCCAAATTTAAAAGAAGCCACTAAGTGAAAATGACAGACTCCCGCTGAATAAATGCATAGTATTCTTGTTCAATGGTGATCAAATCATGTCCTCTCCTGATGAAAGACACTGAGACACGTGTGGGAAGTGGTCTAGCATCGTAATTGTGAAAATAGGTTTGATTTCTTTTAGGCCCCTGTTATTTTTTCTTCCATTTTCTATTTCGTTTTGTTTTTGTTGATTTCGTTTTGCTTTCGTTGATTTCGCTTTATTTCGTTTTCATTTCGTTGATTTCGTTTCGTTTCGTTTCGTTTTTGTTGATTTCGTTTCGTTTCGTTTCGTTTTCGTTGATTTTGTTTCGTTTCGTTTTGTTTCGTTTCTATTTCGTTTCGCACTTTATAGGTGCCCATAAATTTATGAAAAAGGTGCTTACCTTTACTCAATACTTTGTCCTTTCTCCCTTCACCTTCAATACTTTGCGTAAATGCTTTGGAATCGAGTGATAAAGTCCTTGAATGTAGTCCACACTGAGATTTTCCCAAATGTCTTTGATGGCCGCTGACAATTCATCGGCAGTGTTCAATACTTCAACTCTCTGCTGCAATCATATTTTCAGTTTAACCACACGTTCTCGATTACGTTTAAGTCGGGTGACTGTGCAGGCCACTCGAGGCAATTTATATGGTTCTCTTCCTTATAGTGTTTAACGTCGTTTGCCCGATGTATGGGAGCGTTGTCACCCTGAAATAAACAGTCCTGCTCTGGAAAATGTCTCGCAATCACAGGCCATAAGTTGTCCTCGAGAATTTCAATGTATTTATGTCTATTTATCGTGCCATTCACTGTCGTAATTGTCCCCACACCGTAGTGTGATATGCATCCCCAGATCATGACCGAAAGTCTTCTCTGGGCCGGTGGACAAACACAATCTCTGGACTCGGCCTCGTCCTTTTTCCGCCAAATATAAATCCGATTATTGTTTCCAGCGACCACCTGACTTTCGTCTGAAAATATAACTCTGTCCCACTGACCTTCAATTCTCCAATGAAGCTTTTCTCGGGCCCATTTCACACGATTTTTCCTGTTAACCTCTCTGATCCTGACTTTCTTCTTTACAACTCTACAACTTTTTGATACAAGGAACGCTGAACTGTTCTTTTAGACACCTGAGTCTCTCTATTTTCACTAAATCTGGTTGTAACGTCCTTCAATGGGGTCTTACGGTCGCTCCGAACTAGCCTAACAAGCCCCCTTGTGTCTCTCTGGTCCAGCAAACGATGACGTCCTGTATGAGGCTTGTTTTCCACTGATCCTCTGCGCTTAAAACGAACAACTACATCCGAAACCGTTCCTCTAGGAATATTCAAGGTATCTGCAATCTCCTGTAGTTTATAACCACTCTTACGCATTTCTACGATCACATTTTTGATGTCATTTGACAACTGTTTACGTTTTCCAGCCATGATGAAAATATCAACTTTTTGCCCTAACATAGCAGACGACAGGTTTATTTCCGGTCTTATTTTAAAAATAGAAGGTTTAAAAATATATTGTCATAAAATAGATGTTTATTTATTCCCCAGGATGAAATACAACAGTGTAAGTTATTGTGACACCCGTTACGCTTGAATGCCGCCATCTTGGATTTTGCCGGTAAATTATCAATCGTAACTACTCGGCCATTCTCGCTACCCTACAAATAACCTCGTATGCATTAGGCGTATAAATCGCACTACTTTTCAAATGTCAGTTACATGAAAATTTGATAAAGTTATATTTTAAACAATTTTCTATATTTCAATTATTTTCATAGATAAAACTTAAAGTTTTAATTAGTTTTGCATGATTAGATTTTACTTAGTATGTCTTCCATATTGGATTTTCGTGGACTCTATTTTTGTGCGGCTTAACTTAACTTAACTTCCGGCAAACAATTTAAGAAGAATTTCTACTATCTACCCACGAGGTTATTTGTAGGGTAGCGAGAATGGCCGAGTAGTTACGATTGGGTAAATTATGGAACAGCACTGTATATCGTTTTAAATCCCGTTTTAAATCACTGACCAATCAACACATTCTTTGCAATCCTTACCTAAAAATAACCGACCAATCAAATCGCACGTATGAATTCAGCCCGTATTGACATGTAAACATGATTGAGAATGGATTAGGTTATTGCAAATTTTGTGAAGCATTGCTTTAAAGTTGCCGATAGGTAAAGATGATGACAAAAAGGAATCGAAATATCAAAAATATATTTATTAAGCTTCAATTTAGTACCAATATTATGGCGAATGAGGTCAAGACACCAATACAAAACTATTTTGAAAAAGTGTTGTATGAAAATTTGACATTTTAGATTCCTCCCTTGTGGTTTTTAGGGGTGATACTAAACAGAGTCGATTAGAGTCGACTAGAGTCTACTACTGAAATATGGCAAACTAAACATGTAAAAGTATTGCATTACTTTGTAGATGATATTAAATGACTTAAATGATATTTATAAGTTAATTTTATTGATGTTTTAGTTCTCACGGAGTGAAAATATATAAGAAAGATCGGCGCGATTTACTTCAGGTTGATCAAAAAAAGACAAGTAACTTTTATAGTTGTTTTCGACTGAGATATGAAATATCATGTTTGTCAATAACTCATAAGTGGTATTTGAGTATTAAATCATATGTTTAAAGCACATGCATGTTGAAATTTAGGTCAGATTCATGTTTGTCGAAGCAAAATAAAAGCGCTTCTAAATTTAAAATCAATATCGGTCTAGGACATGAAAAATGATTGACGTATCTGAAGTTCACTAAAATGAACGTATGAGATGATGATACATACATAAGATACAAAATCAATGTATACATATCTGCCAAGTAACCCGTTTTCCTCGGGTCACACCCGGAAATCGAGCTTGTCACCCTCATTTTCCCTGAACACCCGTCGGGACACGG
The DNA here is from genome assembly GCA_963680875.1 of Bathymodiolus brooksi. Classification (NCBI taxonomy): domain Eukaryota; kingdom Metazoa; phylum Mollusca; class Bivalvia; order Mytilida; family Modiolidae; genus Bathymodiolus; species Bathymodiolus brooksi. The sequence continues at coordinate 16,258,965 of OY804585.1, forward strand.
ATTTCACTACGATGTCGTTACGCGTTATGACCCTCATTTTCATTTAGGAATGAGGGTCATGACCCTGATTTGGTGTTTCACAGGTTGGCAGGATACAGTATAGGATTTTTCTTAAAGCCAATTATGAAACGCTGACAAGTTTTACACATTCACAATTTTTTTATCCTTATTAATCGTGTTTCATTAAGAAAGGATCTAGGATATAATTTAAAAAAAATATGGAAAAAAATGCTCATGTTAGACTATCATTCTGTACAGTGTTCCTAAGTTTGAAATATAGTTTTTATTGGAAATAACATTGATTGATTGATTGAGAATATGATGCCAATGGTAGAAGTTATATGATAAATTAAACATTGAAGCAGAATCATTTCATAAATTACAGTGTACTCAGAATCAATAATAGATTCCATCACATGTTCAGACTCTATAGAGTTTGATTCAGTGTGGCAAGACTGAACAAAAGAAGCAATTGTAGCCTTCAGTACGGGGTCACTGATATCAGAGTAGTTGATTGTAGTGTCTGGGTCAACTGAAGGTACACTAAATGACTTGGCAGGTGTGGAAGTAAATTCCTCCTTGCCTAAGGGTGGGAATTGTTCGTAGTCATCAATATTGATGGTCGAACATTCCACCGTATGGGGTATAAGGGGAACAAAATGACATGGCTTCCAGAATGAGTCTATGGTGTTACCACCGGACCACATAATAGTGATATCATGTCTGGATCTTGACCCACGGGGCTTGAATGTGGTGTTCAAGATCTTGATGTTCATGTCAGCAGGGCCATTGACAACAGGATACACAGACTTGATAGGCTTGCCAATAACACTACTGGCAGCATGCATGGTCCATGTGCATGAATAGCTACCAATCTGTGTACATTGTCGTCTCTAACACACAGCCGTACAACTTAATTAAAGAAAAGACAAATAAATAGCTAAAATTTCTGTGTAATATAAACCTTTATTCATAACAAAAAAACATTTTTTTATTGAGTTCTTAAAAGTATTGAGTATAAAAGTTACTTGTCTCTATTTTGGTAAACCGGAAGTAAATCGCGCCGATCTTTCTTGTATATTTTCACTCCGTGAGAACTAAAACATCAATAAAATTAACTTATGAATATCATTTAAGTCATTTAATATCATCTACAAAGTAATGCAATACGTGTACATGTTTATTTTGCATTATTTCAGTAGTAGACTCTAGTCGACCTTAATAAATATCATTTAAGTCATTCAATATCATCTACAAAGTAATGCAATACGTGTACATGTTTATTTTACGTTATTTCAGTAGTGGACTCTAGTCGACCTTAATCGACTCTAGTCGACTCTGTTTAGTATCAACGTGTCTTTAGAGTACTAGGGAAAGAAAAAAAAATCGCAACAAGCCCCTGTGATCTAACCTAGGATATTCACAAGAAATTTTAATATTCATTCATTTTTAATCCGGATTCAGACTTGTGTTTGTTTCCGTTTTCGATTCAGTGTTGTAACACGATGGAGATCGGTTACAAGAAACTAGACACCTGCTGCGATGAAAACAACATTGATGACGGTGCCCGCAAAATTTTAAGCGTCGTTAGACCAAAATGGAGTCCAGAAAATATAAAATTCAAGGTTTGTTGTGCCCACAAATATTTTAATGCATGTAGAATCAGTTGTACAGATACCGTAAAACTCCTGTTAAACTAGAACATTCAATGTGAATGTCAGGTGACAGACATCCTAGCCGTAGGATTTTATTTCAATAGAAAATTACAATATTTTCATAATTTAAAATAATGTAAACCTGTCATATAAAAATGTGAGAATGAAAATCAAAATAGAGATCAGATATGAATTTAATTACTATATTCAAATTATTTTGATAAAATCAAATAATTAATTAACATCACAGTTTATGAGGAATCTGAGAATTTTGGCTAATGATCACCACCTGATTAAATATATTGCATTTTCTTCATATGGGGCCGTCATGATCGTATAGTAGTTGGAACTTACAACTATCTATGCAATCACTGAATCAGTACCTATCACCACTAAAGACAAAGTTGTGAGTTTGAATCTTGCTCAGGCAAGGTGCACTCGATACAACATTATGTGATAAAGTTTGTCAGTGGTTTTCTCTGGGTACTGCACCAACAAAACTGACCGCCACGATATAACTGAAATAATGTTGAAAGTGGTGTTAAACACCATAACACTAACACCCCAAATGCTTAAATTGCTATCATATTTGGTCCCTTTGGTATTTGAATTTGTGTGTACATTGTATGACTGTATGGTGTATTTCCTCTTTCACCAAAGATATAATTCTCAGACAGTTACATACATGTGATACTTTGATTTTGATAAATTGGGAGATTCTTGTTATTTTTATGTGATTTTTGACATTTTTATGGGAGATATTTTAAAGTGTTGCGATGAAGTAATTTTCTGTCGAAGAGGAAGTAATATGATATGGATGGCTATTGACAAGTATTGTACATGTATGTGTGTGTGCATCTTATTTTTTAATAATTTAATTTGATTTGAATCCTGCAATCTGATTGGCTGATCTGCCTGGAGAAAATTTTGGTTATACTTGATAACCTGGGTTGGTATTGTGGCGTCACCAACATATTCATTGGCCAACGACAAATTCAAATAGTCATGTATGAAATAATCGTAATTGAAATAGAGGAATCGTTAAATTTTGTCGTAAAATTTAAATTACATGTAATTGATGTATAAGGAATATTTGAATTTTTTAACAGGTTCTACTTGTATAGTCTGTTTTGGAACAGTTTACGCTTTTCATAAGCCCCTTTGCAGTTTATTAAGCATAAACTGTCCCAAACCAAGTTATATCATATAACATGTTAAAATAGAGGCTCAGTGGGCTGAGCCTGTGTCACTCACCTTTCATTCTGCTTTGAGGAAACTTAATACAGAACCTTCCATAGGTGCTTCCCACCAAGTTTCGGTTCATTTGGCTAAGCAGTCACAGAGAAAAAGATATTTAGAAATCAACCAATCAGAAACAAGAATGGCCTGTGGTGGCCATGTTTTTTAATGGAGGGGATCTAAATGTGCAATCTTCATAGAGGACCTTCCAAGGATGCTTCCTACCAAGTTTTGATTCATTTGGCCAAGCGGTTTCAGAGAAGAAGACTTTTTATAAATAAACCAATCAGAAACAAGAATTGCCTGCGGTGGACATGTTTGTTAATGGATCAGAACTAAATTAGCAGTCTTTATAGAGGACCTTCCAAGGATGTTTCCTACCAAGTTTCGGTTCATTTGGCCAAGCGGTTTCAGAGGAAACAAGAATTGTCTGTTGCAGCCATGTTTGTTAACGGATCTGAAATAAATTAGCAGTCTTTATAGAGGACCTTCCAAGAATGCTTCCTACCAAGTTTCGATTCATTTGACCAAGTGGTTTCAGAGGAGAAGATTTTTTAGAAATCAACCAATCAGAAACAAGAATTGCCTGTGGTGGCCATGTTTGTTAACAGATCGAGACGAAATGAGCAGTATTTATAGAGGACCTGCCATAGATGCTTCCTACCAAGTTTCGGTTCATTTGGCCAAGCGGTGTCAGAGAAGAAGATTTTTAAGAATCGGCCAATCAGAAACAAGAATTGCCTATGGTGGCCATGTTTGTTAACGGATCGGAACTAAATGAGCAATCTTTATAGAGAACCTTTCAAGGATGCTTCCTACCAAGTTTCGATTCATTTGGCAAAGCAGTTTTAGAGGAGATGATTTCTTAGAAATCAACCAATCAGAAACAAGAATTGTCTGTGGCAGCCTTGTTTGTTAGCGGATCAGAACTATCTGCTCAAGCAATCTTGATAGAGGACCTGCCAAGGATGCTTCATACCAAGTTTCGATTCATTTGGCAAAGCAGTTTTAGAGGAGATGATTTTTTAGAAATCAACCAATCAGAAGCAAGAATTGTCTGTGGTGGCCATGTTTGTTAATGGATCGGGACGAAATGAGCAATCTTTATAGAGAACCTGCCATAGATGCTTCCTACCAAGTTTCGGTTCATTTGGCCAAGCGGTTTCAGAGGAGAAGATTTTTTTAAATCGGCCAATCAGAAACAAGAATTGCCTATGGCAGCCATGTTTGTTAATAGATGGGGACAAAATTAGCAATCTTTAGAGAGGACATTCCATAGATGCTTCCTACCAAGTTTCACTTCATTTAGCTGAGGGGTTTCAGAGGAGAAGATTAAAATGTGAAAAGTTAACGGACGACGGATGCCAAGTGATGGCAAAAGCTCACCTTGCCTTTGGCAAGTTGAGTTAAAAATTTCAAATATTCCTTAAATATTAAATCGGGTGTCTATTTCAACTTTTACTAGTAGTTTGTTTTTCATTTCATTTTCATTTCCTTCCTTGTTTCTAATTCTATAAGTTTAAAATGTGTGATCACTTTAATTGTCACTGCCTTTCTAATGATATTTAATGCTGAGTTGTAATAAATATTTTGACCACTATTCATATCATTATGTAAAGCCCATATTATTAACAATTTCAAATTCAGACAAGCATATTATTAAAAGTTCAATGAGAAATGTGAAAAAGATCAAACAAATAGTAATATTAAATGATTTGTTTTGTTTCAATACATACATGTACATGTATTTTGTATGTCAATCATGAATGAGTTGTCCTTTCTCATTTGTATTAGCTACAAATGAAGATACAGTCAATCCTGCCCATGTGGTCACCTCTAATAAGCAGTCAACTGTATTAAAAGGTCACCTTTTTCTTGTCCTGTCATAGAAAATTTCATATGAATTGAACCTCTTTTAAGAAGTCACCTGTCTAATAAGACCTCTTTTTCTTTGACCTAAATTAAGGTGACCTCTTAATACAGGTTTGACTCTATTATATGATACAGTTGATCAGAATGACAGATGGTTTGGTTGTCTGTGATCACAGGAATATTATTGTCTTTACCTTGACATTCCTACTCCCTGATAATATACATGTACCTGTATGTTGAATATTACATAAAATTTAGGACATTGAACACATGTACTGATAAGTTTCTTAAATCTCAAATCCTCTCCAGTTCAAGTACACACAGGACAATCTTTACTAAAATAACTATTTGCTGGTACACCTGTTCTTAATAATGTACCTGACCTACAGATGTGGGTAGCCATAGATATGATACTAGATAGGCATTTATTTCTCTCAATATCTGATAAAAGCATTACTTAAATGCAAAAAAACTTGCTGAATATTATTAATAATAAATTTTATTCACCAAAGTCATGGCAACTACATTGTATAGATATACAGCATGATAAATACATAACATATGCATAGAATAGCAGAAGGTATTTTGATACAAATTATGACATGTCAGATCTTAATTTTAGTGCACAAAATATAAATTCACCTAAATTACAAATATACATATGTAGCTCTTTTAAATTATTTGAACTCATTAATTGAATACATTTATGCACAGATGGTTTTCTCCAATAGTAACTAAGTAAGGTTTGATGAAATGTGATCTAAAACCTTGATACCTAGAACATTTTAAAACCAGATGCATGGCATCCTCAATATCGTTATTACAAAAAAACACATGGTATAGCAGGAAAAGTGCTCACTCGGCATTGATCAACAATCACTCACTCATTCAGCCAAAAAATGAATTTGCTGTGTATATAATCGACACGTCATGCATTGAACCTACCTATCGGGTGACGGTCATTATGGTTTAAAACTCCAATATTATTTGTTTTTCCAGCACTTTACAGAAGGCATTACAAACAAGTTGGTTGGATGTTATGAGGCAGATAAAGGATTTCCAAGTAAAGATGTCGTGCTTATCAGAATCCATGGTGCTAACACAGAACTCATTATTGACAGAGATACAGAAAAAAACAATATTTTATTATTGTCAGAACATGGTTTGTGTCCCCCTCTTTATGGCGTCTTTAAAAATGGTATAGTGTATGGATTCTGTCCTGGAGAGACATTAGATTGTGATACAGTTAAACAATACAGGGTGTAAGTAAATAACTTTGGAGAACGATATCAGTGGTGTAAAGGGGAGCGTGTTTGCCTCAAGTGCAGTAGATCATGGGTTCGAGGCCTGTTCGAGTCAAACTAAAGACTATAAAATAGGGTTAGGGTTAAATGTTTAATGCCACCATTCAACAATATTTCAGTTTTATAATGGTGGTCAGTGTTATTTGTGGAGGAAAGCGGAGAAGACCACAAACCTGTCGCAAGTCACTGACAAACTTTATCACATAATGTTGTATCATATGTAATAGATATTTGCTACTCCTCTGCTAATCATTCAGAGCAAAGACTGGTTGGCTTGGAATCAGGCTAATGTATCCTAGTGGAGCGACATGTCTATCTGCAGACTGTTGTTTCATTGAGTTAGGACTTTAAAGATCCAACTAAGCATGTTGGTCTTGCACCGATATACAATTGGAGCTCAAATATGGCTCACTTTTGACATTTACGTCACCGAATATGGTACTGCTTTGACAACTATTTTACATATTTTGTTCCTGTATTTAAATACTGTTATAGTGACAGCTGGAACCTTTGAACCGTAATGAGAGCGGGAGGTTTGGCGCTTTAAAATCTGATTCAACCCACCATTTCTTTAGAAATGCCTGTACCAAGTCAGGGTCATTACGGTTTTCACAGTTTTCCGGTTGTTGACTGATTTTGTCTGTTTATATAATTATGAGTTTTGACTTTCCCTTTGTAAGATTGTTCGGAGTTCGGTAATTTTGTTATTACCCTTATTGGATTTAAGCAACAATCAATCACTCATAGCCTGGGATAAATATAGGCTTTTTCTTAAAAGAAGTAAAAATATGTATCCGAATTTACACAAATTCCGAAACTGTATATTAACATAAAGTCACCGGAGGAGAATTAATGTGACCAATTTGTGACCAATTTCAAGATAATTGAAATTTAATTTTAATTTGGCATAAAAATTAATTAATGCTTGCTATGAAAACATGTTCTAAATTAATAATATAATTTCTTGTAAGTATATTTTACCAAGTTCATATAAAATTAACTAGAATTTGAATGCATTAAGGGAGATAACTCCATTTATGAAATGCATATGACTGTCTAGATTGTTGCATTTATACTAGTTGATAATATGCATCAAAAAGATGGTAATTGATTTTTCTTTTATATTAGAATATTATGTAGAATATGTCTTGCAGATATGAATTAAAATTGAAAAGTAGGAGTTGACCAGTGTTTTTGATAAAAACACTTACATTTAATAAATTTTACAATGAATTTTTCTAGACAAATAACATTGTTGTATTTCTTAGAAACGAAATTAAACTTTGAATTACTGTATCTATAATAGACTAATAATCACTTTCAATTGCAGGCAAATAGCAAAAGAGATGGTAAAATTACATTCTTTGAAACCAAAATCATGCAACACTAGACCTGGTTTATTTCCAAAACTAGAACAATTTCTGAAGATAGCTCCAACTAGTTTTGATGAACCTTCAAAACAGGAGAGGTTTGCTTCTAGGTTTTAATAAATTGTACAGTTAAAATATTTACCAATTAATTCAGTGCAACATTTATATATATTTGCAGTGTATTCACACTCTTTATGCAAACTTACAATTAAATTTGTCATAAGTGGATCAATAAAAAATTAACTTTGATTTAGTTGTCTAGTTAAGTATTATGAAAATTCACAAATGTGGTACCCCATCAGTGGTGTAATTGTTAGCGTTTTGGCCTTGAGTGTGGTAGGTCGCAGATTCAAGCTTTTCTTCCGATCAAACCAAAGACTATAAAATTAGTAATTGTTGCTTCTCCTATAGAAACACAGCATTAAAGAGAACAAGTGCAGCTACTGGTTTGCTCGGAATCAGGATAATGTGTCAGAGTGGAACGACATGTCTACACACAGATTTTTGTTTCTATAAGCTAGCACTACAAATCCAACTAGTCTAGTACGAAGCAGATGTGTGGCATTTTACTCACTCACTCACTCGCTCGCTCGCTCGCTCACTCACTCACTCACTCACTCACTCACTCACTCACTCACTCACTCACTCACTCACTCACTCACTCACTCACTCACTCACTCACTCACTCACTCACTCACTCACTCACTCACTCACTCACTCACTCACTCACTCACTCACTCACTCACTCACTCACTCACTTACTCACCCACTCACTCACTAACACACTCACTCACTCACTCACTCACTCACTCACTCACTCACTCACTCACTCACTCACTTACTCACTAACTCACTCACTCAGAAATGTGATTGTTTTTAATGTCATCACATAAACATGATATCCATAATAATTTTACACATATATGGTATTGGTCACTCTTGTCTTCACTCCCCTCTTTTTTCTATCATTTCTTTTGCTATACATAATTCTGTGCTTTTGACCAACCTGTGGAATGTTTGAAGGATGACAAATTGGCTACTTGTTCATTGTACCAATATGAGAGAAAAATATTGGAATTCATCATTTTGTGCAGACATCTTTGGTTCTGATTAAAGTTTAAACTTATTTTGTTAATAATAACAACTGGATCAGACACAAGTTTTACAGACTTACAAAGATCCTCTCCACATGCATTGTATTAGCTGCAATAATGTAGCTCCTGTGACAAATTTGTGTCTCGGCAGAGCTACAATGCGGTCCCATTCGTCACAATGGAGCAAAAAAAAAGTTGCAGTTGAAACGTAAAAACTCACTATTTACGCTTCAAACATTTCATTATAACAATTACTGATGATCCCAGTCCTTGTTAAATCGGTTTGGCTGAGAAATATATGCTTTTCAAAGTTAGCAACCACCTTGTTCAAATTTATCGATCGTTTTCCATAACGGAAACTACGGAAGGCGGAGCTTTTCTAAATATGGTATTTCTTATTACAAGCTGATGTAAACATTCCAATCGTAACTACTCGGCCATTCTCGCTACCCTGTTATTTGCAGTGTAGCGAGAATGGCAGAGTAGTTACGATTGGTAAACATTCACGCCTAAATCGCCAAATATGGTATCGACATCCAAATAGTGAGGCCGGAAATGACGAAATTCAAAATTTTCAAAGAGGAGATTTTTATTTTGTGGGAATTACATTCTAAAATACTGGTAGGTGATACAAACTTGTTATAATAATGAACAAAAGGAAAGATTATGTCTTATTATTGATAAATGCAGGCGTCAGAAGCTCTGTAAGCGAGCGCAAAAAATCTCGGCGGCTGCTCCATTACGTGTAATACCATCCCATTATAACCCTTGCGAGTAAGCGAGCATTTAGGGTTTTATTATTAGAACTAGCATTGTATATATATGCAATATATATTCTTTCATGTTCTACCACACTCGAGGCCAACACACTAACCATTACACGACTGATGTGCTTCAATATGAATGTATTCACTCATGTGATATTTTCAGGTTTTCAAAAGAAGTTTGTTCCATAGAGAAACTTCAGAAGGAATTTGACATACTGAAGAGTACTATAGAATCTATGAATACTACAACAGTAATGAGTCACAATGATTTATTATTAAAGAACCTTATTTACGATAAAACAACAGGTATGATAGATAACTCTTATAATTTATTATTAAAGAAACTTATTTACTGTAAATCTACAGGTAAGGTAGATAACTTGTACACCGAACCTCCTTAGGATAAGCCTTTATGTAATTTTAAGTAGATTGGGGCACAAGAGCTTGGTTTTATGATGTTCTTATTAAATTAAATAGGTATCATGACTATATTTTGTTCAGTTACCTGCCTAATGACATTGCACATTGGTAACTATGCATTTCTGTGACAGTTTATTATTTATGTTTTTTCAGATAAGATTAGCTTTATAGACCATGAGTATGCTATGTTTAACTACCAGCCATATGACATTGGAAACCATTTCTGTGAATATGCAGGTATTTATTTCTGTGAATATGCAGGTATTTATTTCTGTGAATATGCAGGTATTTATTTGTTGATTTAAAGGGAAAATGTTGTGTTTTTTTAATTTATCAGTTACTTGTATCCCATTTGTTGGAATCCCGCTCAGGGCGAGGTGTGCAACATTATGTGATAAAGTTTGTCAGTGACTTGCGGCAGGTCGGTGATTTTCTCCTGGTTTTCTGGTTCCTCTGCCACGATATAACTGAAATATTGTTTAAAGTGGCATTAAACATCATAAAACCAAAAACCAATTCAACCCATTTGTCAAGACTGATCTTCCTACACCGAAAAAACTAATGGCTATACAATGTACTTATTAATGACCTAAATGTATTAAAAGTGCAGTAAAAACATGCAGTTATCCCTCTCAAGTAGGGCCACCTTTCTATAGTAATAAGAAGCCATTTAGGAGGTGTGATCTATATTAAGGAGGACAATTTTTTAGAATTATATCGTTTGATTATGTCCCTGTTGCTGGGCATCTTGGGCATTAAGTTTGACCCATGTCCATATATACCTCCATACATTTGGTTTCCCCTCAATAACTTAACTTTCCCTTTTGCAAATAATTTTTATACCCCCGCTTCCCGAAGGGGGAGTGGGGTATACTGTTTTACCTCTGTCCGTCCGTCCTTCCGTCCGTCCAAGATATTTTTCGTCACATTTTTCTCAGTAACTGTAAATGGCAGAAATCTGATATTTGGTCACAATCGTCATATAGGTATACCATATTGTGGGTAGCGTTTTTGGACTTAGTTGGTTTTTATACACATTGAACATATATGCACATTTTTCGTCGCATTTTTCTCAGCAACTATTGATGGCAGAAATTTGATATTTGGTCACAATCTTTATATAGGTACTCCATATCGTGGGAAGCGTTTTTGGACCCATCAGATTCCTACTTCCTGTTTGCCGACTTTGTTGATTTTTATACACATTGAACATACATTTTGTATATGCCCATTTTTAGTCGCATTTTTCTCAGCAACTATTGATGGCAGAAATCTGATATTTGGTCACAAGCTTTATATATATACATGTAGGTACCCCATATCGTGGGAAGCGTTTTTTGACCTGTCAGATTCCTACTTCCTGTTTGCCGAAGAGCAGGGATATCATAAGTGAGCATTAGCTCACAGTTCATCTTGTTTAATTTAAAACTTTACCATGTTTTCTGTCCTCGAATTTTGTCCCCGATTACTTTAACTGAAAGCGGGGGCATCTGTGTCCATATTTAGCTGAAAGCGGGGGCATCTGTGTCCTATGGACACATTCTTCAATTCAGGGGTTTCAAAGTGGGCCGGTACCCGGTACTTTTACCCGCCTGAGATCGTGCAAAGTACCGGCAGAAATTACTGAACCCCCCAAAATTAGCGGTGGTCAAAACCACAAGTACGATGGTCGATAGGCTTGTGGAATATTTTTCATAAAAAATTAATGATCACGTCAATTGCTGAATTCTCGCATTCAAATCGAACAACTGCGTCACGACCAAGTTGATGGGATATTCCCTGTTTTAAAAATAGCTTTACCTTAGAATCGTAAATAGCAGTTTGCGCATGCGGTAAATAGATATGTTTTCGCCCCAATATCCTTTCATCCTTGTGTAAAACTCGGACCGGAACAAAGCTGACATCATTTCAAAATAAAAAAATGACCGATTACAAATTATGTTCAAACACAATTTAGTGTAATCTCCAGTAATGTAAGTATGATCATTATGTATTATGAATATATTTGTGCGATTTTTTTTATCCATTTAAAACCCAGGGTCGAATCATTCTGGGGGGTACTGTCTTGTTGCTTAACTCCGTCCATATTGTTTAACTTCCGGTATAAAAAAAATAAAAACCTATTTACGGGGGCCCTACCGCGGTTGTTCACAGAAATGAAAGTGTGCTGAAAAACATTTTTAAAAGGGGGTACGAGGAGATAAGGGATAGAAAATTACTAGAAATCTTGAAAAAGGACCGGATATGGCTCAAATACGAATTACATTGTAATGTCAAAACGTCGGCCCCCCTTTTTATCCAAAATAATTTAACTTTTGTGATTCAAATGTTAATAAATGTCTTCCCGCGAATCGTTTTTGTTCGAACATTTTTTTTGCACATAAGTCGTGAAAGTAACAATATATATTGTTTTTGTTTAATTATATTTGTATTGATCTATTAAAATTATAAATTTTATTAAAGATTGATGATTGCAAATTAAATTTATATGTTTCATCAAGGACGTATTATATACGTCCTTGGTTTCATTAATTATGACACTTATATGTCTTGATCCATGCCAATGGTCTTTGATGAGTTTAATTACTGGTAATAAAGTAAAAAAAACACACAAGCCAAGGTATTGTGAAAAAGAAAAGGACAAAGCCAACAAAAGAATTTTGAGAAGTTTAAGCTTTGATAACAATGGCTTGATCAAGCCTAGCTGCGGAACCGTAGCTCTTTATGGTCCTTTTGGGTATTTTTAAGATATGGCAGACTATCTATGAATAATCTTGGCTGAAGTCTGTAAACTGAAATATTCAATAAAGAAATTGGGGGGGGGGGGGGGGGGGGGAGGAATCCAGACATTATGCATGGTCTTCACTCTTGGTGAAATCTGAACTCTATAGTTAATGGGATTTTTCTTTCCAAAACACTTTAATGTTTTGCAGTCTCTGAAGTACATTTTTTGGTCCACAAAATGCTAGATTTCAGGAGCTTCCGCACCCTGGACCCCTTACGGCCCTCGGCCTAACTTTTTAGGTACCTCCTAAAATTTAAGAAGTACCTCCTATTATAAAAAACTTTGAAACCCCTGTCAGGTGAGCTATTGCCATCACTTGGCGTTCGTCCGTCGTACGTCGTAAACTTTTTCAAAAATCTTCTCCTCTGAAAGTGCTAGACCAATGGAAACCAAACTTGGTCTGAATCATCACTAGGGTGTCTAGTTTCAAAATTGTGTCCGGTGATGCTGTGCACCAACCAACATGGCCGCTGTTACTAAAAATAGAACATATGGTAAAATTGCAGGTTTTGGGTAATAACTCAAAAACCGTTAATAATATCAAAAATCTGACATGGGATAAAAATGATCAGCACATCAAGATCTACCTACTCTGCAATTTTGAAGTAAATCTGAATACCCATCTTGGAGTTATTATCCTTTTTTCATCAAATTTGTAAAATTTTAATACTTTTCGTCTTATATTTCAAAAACTATAAGAGATAAAGGTTAACTTTAAATTGCAAAAATGTGCGGCATATCAAGATCTACCCACCCTGCAATTTTGAAGTAAATCCCATTACCATTTTGGAGTTATTTCCCTTTTTTCATCAAATTTTCAAAATTTTAATACTTTTCGTCCTTTATTTCAAAAACTATAAGAGACAGATGGTAAGTTGAAACTGCAAACATGTTCAGCATGTCAAGATCTACATACCGTGCAATTTTGAAGTAAATTTGATTACCCATCTTGGAGTTATTGCCCTTTTTTCATCAATTTTTCTTTTAATTTTAATACTTTTTGTCTTATATTTCAAAAACTATTTAGAGATAGATGTTAAGTTTAATAGCAAAAATGTGCAGCATGTCAAGATCTACCTACCCTGCAATTTTGAAGTAAATCCCATTACCCATTTTGACCGATTATGCAAATTAGAAAAAAGGGGGGATGAAATTTAAAAAAATTCTTCTCCTCTGAAACTACTGAGCCAATCTCAACAAAACTTTGCTGAAATGATCCTTGGATGGTCCCCTTTCAAAATTGTGTCCGTCAGCGCCGTCCTGTATCCAAGATGGCCGCCATTACTAAAAATAGAAATTTCTTCAAATGGCCAAAACTGCTCTATTTTAAGCCAGAAAGTGCCCAAATTTGAACTGTATAAGCATAGTGATGAGCTTTTTAACATATATTACGGGATTTTTTATGAACTTTGAACTTTTGCCGATTTTGACCGATTATGCAAATTAGAAAAAAGGGAGGATGATATTTAAAAAAATTCTTCTCCTCTGAAACTACTGAGCCAATCTCAACCAAACTTTGCTGAAATGATCCTTGGATGGTCCCCTTTCAAAATTGTGTCCGTCAGCGCCGTCCTGTATTCAAGATGGCCGCCATTACTAAAAATAGAAATTTCTTCAAATGGCCAAAACTGCTCTATTTTAAGCCAGAAAGTGCCCAAATTTGAACTGTATACGCATAATGATGAGCTTTTTAACATATATTACAGGATTTTTTATGAACTTTGAACTTTAGCCGATTTTGAACGATTATGCAAATTAGAAAAAAAGGGGGAATGAAATTAAAAAAAAATCTTCTCCTCTGAAACTACTGAGCCAATCTCAACCAAACTTTGCTGAAATGATCCTTGGATGGTCCCCTTTCAAAATTGTGTCCATCAGCGCCGTCCTGTATCCAAGATGGCCACCATTACTGAAAATAGAAATTTCTTCAAATGGCCAAAACTGCTCTATTTTAAGCCAGAAAGTGCCCAAATTTGAACTGTATAAGCATAATGATGAGCTTTTTAACATATATTACAGGATTTATTATGAACTTTGAACTTTTGCCGATTTTGACCGATTATTCAAATTAGAAAAAAGGGGGGATGAAATTTAAAAAAAATCTTCTCCTCTGAAACTACTGAGCCAATCTCAACCAAACTTTGCTGAAATGATCCTTGGATGGTCCCCTTTCAAAATTGTGTCCGTCAGCGCCGTCCTGTATCCAAGATGGCCACCATTACTAAAAATAGAAAATTCTTCAAATGGCCAAAACTGCTCTATTTTAAGCCAGAAAGTGCCCAAATTTGAACTGTATAAGCATAATGATGAGTTTTTTAACATATATTACAGGATTTTTTATGAACTTTGAACTTTTGCTGATTTTGACCGATTATGCAAATTAGAAAAAAGGGGGGATGAAATTAAAAAAAATCTTCTCCTCTGAAACTACTGAGCCAATCTCAACAAAACTTTGCTGAAATGATCCTTGGATGGTCCCCTTTCAAAATTGTGTCCGTCAGCGCCGTCCTGTATCCAAGATGGCCGCCATTACTAAAAATAGAAATTTCTTCAAATGGCCAAAACTGCTCTATTTTAAGCCAGAAAGTGCCCAAATTTGAACTGTATAAGCATAGTGATGAGCTTTTTAACATATATTACGGGATTTTTTATGAACTTTGAACTTTTGCCGATTTTGACCGATTATGCAAATTAGAAAAAAGGGAGGATGATATTTAAAAAAATTCTTCTCCTCTGAAACTACTGAGCCAATCTCAACCAAACTTTGCTGAAATGATCCTTGGATGGTCCCCTTTCAAAATTGTGTCCGTCAGCGCCGTCCTGTATTCAAGATGGCCGCCATTACTAAAAATAGAAATTTCTTCAAATGGCCAAAACTGCTCTATTTTAAGCCAGAAAGTGCCCAAATTTGAACTGTATACGCATAATGATGAGCTTTTTAACATATATTACAGGATTTTTTATGAACTTTGAACTTTAGCCGATTTTGAACGATTATGCAAATTAGAAAAAAAGGGGGAATGAAATTAAAAAAAAATCTTCTCCTCTGAAACTACTGAGCCAATCTCAACCAAACTTTGCTGAAATGATCCTTGGATGGTCCCCTTTCAAAATTGTGTCCATCAGCGCCGTCCTGTATCCAAGATGGCCACCATTACTGAAAATAGAAATTTCTTCAAATGGCCAAAACTGCTCTATTTTAAGCCAGAAAGTGCCCAAATTTGAACTGTATAAGCATAATGATGAGCTTTTTAACATATATTACAGGATTTTTTATGAACTTTGAACTTTTGCCGATTTTGACCGATTATTCAAATTAGAAAAAAGGGGGGATGAAATTAAAAAAAATTCTTCTCCTCTGAAACTACTGAGCCAATCTCAACCAAACTTTGCTGATATGATCCTTGGATGGTCCCCTTTCAAAATTGTGTCCGTCAGCGCCGTCCTGTATTCAAGATGGCCACCATTACTAAAAATAGAAATTTCTTCAAATGGCCAAAACTGCTCTATTTTAAGCCAGAAAGTGCCCAAATTTGAACTGTATAAGCATAATGATGAACTTTTTAACATATATTACGGGATTTTTTATGAACTTTAAACTTTAGCCGATTTTGACCGATTATGCAAATTAGAAAAAAAGGGGGATGAAATTAAAAAAAAATCTTCTCCTCTGAAACTACTGAGCCAATCTCAACCAAACTTTGCTGAAATGATCCTTGGATGGTCCCCTTTCAAAATTGTGTCCATCAGCGCCGTCCTGTATCCAAGATGGCCACCATTACTGAAAATAGAAATTTCTTCAAATGGCCAAAACTGCTCTATTTTAAGCCAGAAAGTGCCCAAATTTGAACTGTATAAGCATAATGATGAGCTTTTTAACATATATTACAGGATTTATTATGAACTTTGAACTTTTGCTGATTTTGACCGATTATGCAAATTAGAAAAATGGGGGGATGAAATTAAAAAAAATCTTCTCCTCTGAAACTACTGAGCCAATTTCAACCAAACTTTGCTGAAATGATCCTTGGATGGTCCCCTTTCAAAATTGTGTCCGTCAGCGTCGTCCTGTATCCAAGATGGCCACCATTACTAAAAATAGAAATTTCTTCAAATGGCCAAAACTGCTCTATTTTAAGCCAGAAAGTGCCCAAATATGAACTGTATAAGCATAATGATGAGCTTTTTAACATATATTACAGGATTTTTTATGAACTTTGAACTTTTGCCGATTTTGACCGATTATGCAAATTAGAAAAAAGGGGGGGATGAAATTAAAAAAAAATCTTCTCCTCTGAAACTACTGAGCCAATTTCAACCAAACTTTGCTGAAATGATCCTTAGGTGGTCCCCTTTCAAAATTGTGTCCGTCAGCGCCGTCCTGTATCCAAGATGGCCACCATTACTAAAAATAGAAATTTCTTCAAATGGCCAAAACTGCTCTATTTTAAGCCAGAAAGTGCCCAAATTTGAACTGTATAAGCATAATGATGAGTTTTTTAACATATATTACAGGATTTTTTATGAACTTTGAACTTTTGCTGAGTTTGACCGATTATGCAAATTAGAAAAAAGGGGGGATGAAATTAAAAAAAATCTTCTCCTCTGAAACTACTGAGCCAATCTCAACCAAACTTTGCTGAAATGATCCTTGGATGGTCCCCTTTCAAAATTGTGTCCGTCAGCGCCGTCCTGTATCCAAGATGGCCACCATTACTAAAAATAGAAAATTCTTCAAATGGCCAAAACTGCTCTATTTTAAGCCAGAAAGTGCCCAAATTTGAACTGTATAAGCATAATGATGAGTTTTTTAACATATATTACAGGATTTTTTATGAACTTTGAACTTTTGCCGATTATGCAAATTAGAAAAATGGGGGGATGAAATTAAAAAAAATCTTCTCCTCTGAAACTACTGAGCCAATCTCAACCAAACTTTGCTGAAATGATCCTTGGATGGTCCCCTTTCAAAATTGTGTCCGTCAGCGTCGTCCTGTATCCAAGATGGCCACCATTACTAAAAATAGAAATTTCTTCAAATGGCCAAAACTGCTCTATTTTAAGCCAGAAAGTGCCCAAATTTGAACTGTATAAGCATAATGATGAGCTTTTTAACATATATTACGGGATTTTTTATGAACTTTGTACTTTTGCCGAATTTGACCGATTATGCAAATTAGAAAAAAGGAAGGATGAAATTTTAAAAAAATCTTCTCCTCTGAAACTACTGAGCCAATTTCAACCAAACTTTGATGAAATGATCCTTAGGTGGTCCCCTTTCAAAAATATGTCCATCAGCGCCGTCCTATATCCAAGATGGCCACCATCACTAAAAATAGAAATTTCTTCAAATGGCCAAAACTGCTCTATTTTAAGCCAGAAAGTGCCCAAATTTGAACTGTATACGCATAATGATGAGCTTTTTAACATATATTACGGGATTTTTTATGAACTTTGAACTTTAGCCGATTTTGAACGATTATGCAAATTAGAAAAAAAGGGGGAATGAAATTTAAAAAAAATCTTCTCCTCTGAAACTACTGAGCCAATCTCAACCAAACTTTGCTGAAATGATCCTTGGATGGTCCCCTTTCAAAATTGTGTCCATCAGCGCCGTCCTGTATCCAAGATGGCCACCATTACTGAAAATAGAAATTTCTTCAAATGGCCAAAACTGCTCTATTTTAAGCCAGAAAGTGCCCAAATTTGAACTGTATAAGCATAATGATGAGCTTTTTAACATATATTACAGGATTTTTTATGAACTTTGAACTTTTGCCGATTTTGACCGATTATTCAAATTAGAAAAAAGGGGGGATGAAATTTTAAAAAAATCTTCTCCTCTGAAACTACTGAGCCAATCTCAACCAAACTTTGCTGAAATGATCCTTGGATGGTCCCCTTTCAAAATTGTGTCCGTCAGCGCCGTCCTGTATCCAAGATGGCCACCATTACTAAAAATAGAAATTTCTTCAAATGGCCAAAACTGCTCTATTTTAAGCCAGAAAGTGCCCAAATTTGAACTGTATAAGCATAATGATGAGTTTTTTAACATATATTACGGGATTTTTTATGAACTTTGAACTTTTGCTGATTTAACCGATTATGCAAATTAGAAAAATGGGGGGATGAAATTAAAAAAAATCTTCTCCTCTGAAACTACTGAGCCAATCTCAACCAAACTTTGCTGAAATGATCCTTGGATGGTCCCCTTTCAAAATTGTGTCCGTCAGCGTCGTCCTGTATCCAAGATGGCCACCATTACTAAAAATAGAAATTTCTTCAAATGGCCAAAACTGCTCTATTTTAAGCCAGAAAGTGCCCAAATTTGAACTGTATAAGCATAATGATGAGCTTTTTAACATATATTAAGGGATTTTTTATGAACTTTGTACTTTTGCCGATTTTGACCGATTATGCAAATTAGAAAAAAGGGAGGATGAAATTTAAAAAAAATCTTCTCCTCTGAAACTACTGAGCCAATTTCAACCAAACTTTGATGAAATGATCCTTAGGTGGTCCCCTTTCAAAAATGTGTCCATCAGCGCCGTCCTATATCCAAGATGGCCACCATCACTAAAAATAGAAATTTCTTCATATGGCCAAAACTGCTCTATTTTAAGCCAGAAAGTGCCCAAATTTGAACTGTATAAGCATAATGATGAGCTTTTTAACATATATTACGGGATTTTTTATGAACTTTGTACTTTTGCCGATTTTGACCGATTATGCAAATTAGAAAAAAGGGGGGATGAAATTTAAAAAAATCTTCTCCTCTGAAACTACTGAGCCAATTTCAACCAAACTTTGCTGAAATGATCCATAGGTGGCCCCCTTTCAAAATTGTTTCCGTCAGCGTCGTCCTGTATCCAAGATGGCCGCCATTACTAAAAATAGAAATTTCTTCAAATGGCCAAAACTGCTCTATTTTAAGCCAGAAAGTGCCCAAATTTGAACTGTATAAGCATAATGATGAGCTTTTTAACATATATTACGGGATTTTTTATGAACTTTGAACTTTTGCCGATTTTGACCGATTATTCAAATTAGAAAAAAGGGGGGATGAAATTTAAAAAAATTCTTCTCCTCTGAAACTACTGAGCCAATCTCAACCAAACTTTGCTGAAATGATCCTTGGATGGTCCCCTTTCAAAATTGTGTCCGTCAGCGCCGTCCTGTATTCAAGATGGCCGCCATTATTAAAAATAGAAATTTCTTCAAATGGCCAAAACTGCTCTATTTTAAGCCAGAAAGTGCCCAAATTTGAACTGTATAAGCATAATGATGAGCTTTTTAACATATATTACAGGATTTTTTATGAACTTTGAACTTTTGCCGATTTTGACCGATTATTCAAATTAGAAAAAAGGGGGGATGAAATTTAAAAAAAAATCTTCTCCTCTGAAACTACTGAGCCAATCTCAACCAAACTTTGCTGAAATGATCCTTGGATGGTCCCCTTTCAAAATTGTGTCCGTCAGCGCCGTCCTGTATCCAAGATGGCCACCATCACTAAAAATAGAAATTTCTTCAAATGGCCAAAACTGCTCTATTTTAAGCCAGAAAGTGCCCAAATTTGAACTGTATACGCATAATGATGAGCTTTTTAACATATATTACAGGATTTTTTATGAACTTTGAACTTTAGCCGATTTTGAACGATTATGCAAATTAGAAAAAAAGGGGGAATGAAATTAAAAAAAAATCTTCTCCTCTGAAACTACTGAGCCAATCTCGACCAAACTTTGCTGAAATGATCCTTGGATGGTCCCCTTTCAAAATTGTGTCCATCAGCGCCGTCCTGTATCCAAGATGGCCGCCATTACTGAAAATAGAAATTTCTTCAAATGGCCAAAACTGCTCTATTTTAAGCCAGAAAGTGCCCAAATTTGAACTGTATAAGCATAATGATGAGCTTTTTAACATATATTACAGGATTTTTTATGAACTTTGAACTTTTGCCGATTTTGACCGATTATTCAAATTAGAAAAAAGGGGGGATGAAATTAAAAAAAATTCTTCTCCTCTGAAACTACTGAGCCAATCTCAACCAAACTTTGCTGAAATGATCCTTGGATGGTCCCCTTTCAAAATTGTGTCCGTCAGCGCCGTCCTATATCCAAGATGGCCACCATCACTAAAAATAGAAATTTCTTCATATGGCCAAAACTGCTCTATTTTAAGCCAGAAAGTGCCCAAATTTGAACTGTATAAGCATAATGATGAGCTTTTTAACATATATTACGGGATTTTTTATGAACTTTGTACTTTTACCGATTTTGACCGATTATTCAAATTAGAAAAAAGGGGGGATGAAATTTAAAAAAATTCTTCTCCTCTGAAACTACTCAGCCAATCTCAACCAAACTTTGCTGAAATGATCCTTGGATGGTCCCCTTTCAAAATTGTGTCCGTCAGCGCCGTCCTGTATTCAAGATGGCCGCCATTACTAAAAATAGAAATTTCTTCAAATGGCCAAAACTGCTCTATTTTAAGCCAGAAAGTGCCCAAATTTGAACTGTATAAGCATAATGATGAGCTTTTTAACATATATTACAGGATTTTTTATGAACTTTGAACTTTTGCCGATTTTGACCGATTATTCAAATTAGAAAAAAGGGGGATGAAATTTAAAAAAAATCTTCTCCTCTGAAACTACTGAGCCAATCTCAACCAAACTTTGCTGAAATGATCCTTGGATGGTCCCCTTTCAAAATTGTGTCCGTCAGCGCCGTCCTGTATCCAAGATGGCCACCATTACTAAAAATAGAAATTTCTTCAAATGGCCAAAACTGCTCTATTTTAAGCCAGAAAGTGCCCAAATTTGAACTGTATAAGCATAATGATGAGCTTTTTAACATATATTACGGGATTTTTTATGAACTTTGAACTTTTGCCGATTTTGACCGATTATTCAAATTAGAAAAAAGGGGGGATGAAATTAAAAAAAATTCTTCTCCTCTGAAACTACTGAGCCAATCTCAACCAAACTTTGCTGAAATGATCCTTGGATGGTCCCCTTTCAAAATTGTGTCCGTCAGCGCCGTCCTGTATTCAAGATGGCCGCCATTACTAAAAATAGAAATTTCTTCAAATGGCCAAAACTGCTCTATTTTAAGCCAGAAAGTGCCCAAATTTGAACTGTATACGCATAATGATGAGCTTTTTAACATATATTACAGGATTTTTTATGAACTTTGAACTTTAGCCGATTTTGAACGATTATGCAAATTAGAAAAAAAGGGGGAATGAAATTAAAAAAAAATCTTCTCCTCTGAAACTACTGAGCCAATCTCAACCAAACTTTGCTGAAATGATCCTTGGATGGTCCCCTTTCAAAATTGTGTCCATCAGCGCCGTCCTGTATCCAAGATGGCCACCATTACTGAAAATAGAAATTTCTTCAAATGGCCAAAACTGCTCTATTTTAAGCCAGAAAGTGCCCAAATTTGAACTGTATAAGCATAATGATGAACTTTTTAACATATATTACGGGATTTTTTATGAACTTTAAACTTTAGCCGATTTTGACCGATTATGCAAATTAGAAAAAAAGGGGGATGAAATTAAAAAAAAATCTTCTCCTCTGAAACTACTGAGCCAATCTCAACCAAACTTTGCTGAAATGATCCTTGGATGGTCCCCTTTCAAAATTGTGTCCATCAGCGCCGTCCTGTATCCAAGATGGCCACCATTACTGAAAATAGAAATTTCTTCAAATGGCCAAAACTGCTCTATTTTAAGCCAGAAAGTGCCCAAATTTGAACTGTATAAGCATAATGATGAGCTTTTTAACATATATTACAGGATTTATTATGAACTTTGAACTTTTGCCGATTTTGACCGATTATTCAAATTAGAAAAAAGGGGGGATGAAATTTTAAAAAAATCTTCTCCTCTGAAACTACTGAGCCAATCTCAACCAAACTTTGCTGAAATGATCCTTGGATGGTCCCCTTTCAAAATTGTGTCCGTCAGCGCCGTCCTGTATCCAAGATGGCCACCATTACTAAAAATAGAAAATTCTTCAAATGGCCAAAACTGCTCTATTTTAAGCCAGAAAGTGCCCAAATTTGAACTGTATAAGCATAATGATGAGTTTTTTAACATATATTACAGGATTTTTTATGAACTTTGAACTTTTGCTGATTTTGACCGATTATGCAAATTAGAAAAATGGGGGGATGAAATTAAAAAAAATCTTCTCCTCTGAAACTACTGAGCCAATTTCAACCAAACTTTGCTGAAATGATCCTTGGATGGTCCCCTTTCAAAATTGTGTCCGTCAGCGTCGTCCTGTATCCAAGATGGCCACCATTACTAAAAATAGAAATTTCTTCAAATGGCCAAAACTGCTCTATTTTAAGCCAGAAAGTGCCCAAATTTGAACTGTATAAGCATAATGATGAGCTTTTTAACATATATTACGGGATTTTTTATGAACTTTGTACTTTTGCCGATTTTGACCGATTATGCAAATTAGAAAAAAGGGAGGATGAAATTAAAAAAAAATCTTCTCCTCTGAAACTACTGAGCCAATTTCAACCAAACTTTGATGAAATGATCCTTAGGTGGTCCCCTTTCAAAAATGTGTCCATCAGCGCCGTCCTATATCCAAGATGGCCACCATCACTAAAAATAGAAATTTCTTCATATGGCCAAAACTGCTCTATTTTAAGCCAGAAAGTGCCCAAATTTGAACTGTATAAGCATAATGATGAGCTTTTTAACATATATTACGGGATTTTTTATGAACTTTGTACTTTTGCCGATTTTGACCGATTATGCAAATTAGAAAAAAGGGGGGATGAAATTTAAAAAAATCTTCTCCTCTGAAACTACTGAGCCAATTTCAACCAAACTTTGCTGAAATGATCCTTAGGTGGTCCCCTTTCAAAATTGTTTCCGTCAGCGTCGTCCTGTATCCAAGATGGCCGCCATTACTAAAAATAGAAATTTCTTCAAATGGCCAAAACTGCTCTATTTTAAGCCAGAAAGTGCCCAAATTTGAACTGTATAAGCATAATGATGAGCTTTTTAACATATATTACGGGATTTTTTATGAACTTTGAACTTTTGCCGATTTTGACCGATTATTCAAATTAGAAAAAAGGGGGGATGAAATTTAAAAAAAATCTTCTCCTCTGAAACTACTGAGCCAATCTCAACCAAACTTTGCTGAAATGATCCTTGGATGGTCCCCTTTCAAAATTGTGTCCGTCAGCGCCGTCCTGTATCCAAGATGGCCACCATTACTGAAAATAGAAATTTCTTCAAATGGCCAAAACTGCTCTATTTTAAGCCAGAAAGTGCCCAAATTTGAACTGTATAAGCATAATGATGAGCTTTTTAACATATATTACAGGATTTTTTATGAACTTTGAACTTTTGCCGATTTTGACCGATTATTCAAATTAGAAAAAAGGGGGGATGAAATTTAAAAAAAATCTTCTCCTCTGAAACTACTGAGCCAATCTCAACCAAACTTTGCTGAAATGATCCTTGGATGGTCTCCTTTCAAAATTGTGTCCGTCAGCGCCGTCCTGTATCCAAGATGGCCACCATTACTAAAAATAGAAATTTCTTCAAATGGCCAAAACTGCTCTATTTTAAGCCAGAAAGTGCCCAAATTTGAACTGTATAAGCATAATGATGAGCTTTTTAACATATATTACGGGATTTTTTATGAACTTTGAACTTTTGCCGATTTTGACCGATTATTCAAATTAGAAAAAAAGGGGGGATGAAATTTAAAAAAAATCTTCTCTGAAACTACTGAGCCAATTTCAACCAAACTTTGCTGAAATGATCCTTAGGTGGTCCCCTTTCAAAAATGTGTCCATCAGCGCCGTCCTGTATCCAAGATGGCCGCCATTACTAAAAATAGAAATTTCTTCAAATGGCCAAAACTGCTCTATTTTAAGCCAGAAAGTGCCCAAATTTGAACTGCATAAACATAATGATGGACTTTTTAACATATATTATGGGATATTTTATGAACTTTGAACTTTTGCCGATTTTGACCGATTATGCAAATTAGAAAAAAGGGGGGGATGAAATTAAAAAAAAATCTTCTCCTCTGAAACTACTGAGCCAATTTCAACCAAACTTTGCTGAAATGATCCTTAGGTGGTCCCCTTTCAAAATTGTGTCGGTCAGCGCCGTCCTGTATCCAAGATGGCCACCATTACTAAAAATAGAAATTTCTTCAAATGGCCAAAACTGCTCTATTTTAAGCCAGAAAGTGCCCAAATTTGAACTGTATAAGCATAATGATGAGTTTTTTAACATATATTACAGGATTTTTTATGAACTTTGAACTTTTGCTGATTTTGACCGATTATGCAAATTAGAAAAATGGGGGGATGAAATTAAAAAAAATCTTCTCCTCTGAAACTACTGAGCCAATCTCAACCAAACTTTGCTGAAATGATCCTTGGATGGTCCCCTTTCAAAATTGTGTCCGTCAGCGCCGTCCTGTATCCAAGATGGCCACCATTACTAAAAATAGAAATGTCTTCAAATGGCCAAAACTGCTCTATTTTAAGCCAGAAAGTGCCCAAATTTGAACTGTATAAGCATAATGATGAGCTTTTTAACATATATTACAGGATTTTTTATGAACTTTGAACTTTTGCCGATTTTGACCGATTATGCAAATTAGAAAAAAGGGAGGATGAAATTTAAAAAAAATCTTCTCCTCTGAAACTACTGAGCCAATCTCAACCAAACTTTGCTGAAATGATCCTTGGATGGTCCCCTTTCAAAATTGTGTCCGTCAGCGCCGTCCTGTATCCAAGATGGCCGCCATTACTAAAAATAGAAATTTCTTCAAATGGCCAAAACTGCTCTATTTTAAGCAGAAAGTGCCCAAATTTGAACTGTATAAGCATAATGATGAGCTTTTTAACATGTATGACAGGATTTTTTATGAACTTTGAACTTTTGCCTATTTTGACCGATTATGCAAATTAAAAAAAGGGGGGATGAAATTAAAAAAAATCTTCTCCTCTGAAACTACTGAGCCAATCTCAACCAAACTTTGCTGAAATGATCCTTGGATGGTCCCCTTTCAAAATTGTGTCCGTCAGCGCCGTCCTGTATCCAAGATGGCCACCATTACTAAAAATAGAAATGTCTTCAAATGGCCAAAACTGCTCTATTTTAAGCCAGAAAGTGCCCAAATTTGAACTGTATAAGCATAATGATGAGCTTTTTAACATATATTACAGGATTTTTTATGAACTTTGAACTTTTGCCGATTTTGACCGATTATGCAAATTAGAAAAAAGGGAGGATGAAATTTAAAAAAAATCTTCTCCTCTGAAACTACTGAGCCAATCTCAACCAAACTTTGCTGAAATGATCCTTGGATGGTCCCCTTTCAAAATTGTGTCCGTCAGCGCCGTCCTGTATCCAAGATGGCCGCCATTACTAAAAATAGAAATTTCTTCAAATGGCCAAAACTGCTCTATTTTAAGCAGAAAGTGCCCAAATTTGAACTGTATAAGCATAATGATGAGCTTTTTAACATGTATGACAGGATTTTTTATGAACTTTGAACTTTTGCCTATTTTGACCGATTATGCAAATTAAAAAAAGGGGGGATGAAATTAAAAAAAATCTTCTCCTCTGAAACTACTGAGCCAATCTCGACCAAACTTTGCTGAAATGATCATTGGATGGTCCCCTTTCAAAATTGTGTCCGTCAGCGCCGTCCTGTATCCAAGATGGCCGCCATTACTAAAAATAGAAATTTCTTCAAATGGCCAAAACTGCTCTATTTTAAGCCAGAAAGTGCCCAAATTTAAACTGTATAAGCATAATGATGAGCTTTTTAACATATGTTACGGGATTTTTTATGAACTTTTGCCGATTTTGACCGATTATGCAAATTAGAAAAAAGGGGGGATGAAATTTAAAAAAAATCTTCTCCTCTGAAACTACTGAGCCAATTTCAACCAAACTTTGCTGAAATGATCCTTAGGTGGTCCCCTTTCAAAATGGTGTCGTCAGCGCCGTCCTGTATCCAAGATGGCCGCCATTACTAAAAATAGAAATTTCTTCAAATGGCCAAAACTGCTCTATTTTAAGCCAGAAAGTGCCCAAATTTAAAATGCATAAGCATAATGATGAGCTTTTTAACATATATTACAGGATTTTTTATGAACTTTGAACTTTTGCCGATTTTGACCAATTATACAAATTAGAAAAAAGGGGGGATGAAATTAAAAAAAAAATCTTCTCCTCTGAAACTACTGAGCCAATTTCAACCAAACTTTGCTGAAATGATCCTTAGGTGGTCCCCTTGCAAAATTGTGTCCGTCAGCGCCGTCCTGTATCCAAGATGGCCGTCATTACTAAAAATAGAAATTTCTTCAAATGGCCAAAACTGCTCTATTTTAAGCCAGAAAGTGCCCAAATTTGAACTCTACAAGCATAATGATGAGCTTTTTAACATATATTACGGGATTTTTTATGAACTTTGAACTTTTGCCGATTTTGACCGATTATGCAAATTAGAAAAAAGGGAGGATGAAATTTAAAAAAAATCTTCTCCTCTGAAACTACTGAGCCAATTTCAACCAAAATTTGCTGAAATGATCCTTAGGTGGTCCCCTTTCAAAATTGTGTCCGTCAGCGCCGTCCTGTATCCAAGATGGCCACCATTACTAAAAATAGAAATTTCTTCAAATGGCCAACACTGCTCTATTTTAAGCCGGAAAGTGCCCAAATTTGAACTGTATAAGCATAATGATGAGCATTTTAACATATATTACGGGATTTTTTATGAACTTTGAACTTTTGCCGATTATGCAAATTAGAAAAAAGGGGGGATGAAATTTAAAAAAATTCTTCTCTGAAACTACTGAGCCAATCTCAACAAAACTTTGCTGAAATGATCCTTGGATGGTCCCCTTTCAAAATTGTGTCCGTCAGCGCCGTCCTGTATCCAAGATGGCCGCCATTACTAAAAATAGAAATTTCTTCAAATGGCCAAAACTGCTCTATTTTAAGCAGAAAGTGCCCAAATTTGAACTGTATACGCATAATGATGAGCTTTTTAACATATATTATGGGATTTTTTATGAACTTTGAACTTTTGCCGATTTTGACCGATTATGCAAATTATAAAAAAGGGGGGATGAAATTTAAAAAAAAATCTTCTCCTCTGAAACTACTGAGCCAATTTCAACCAAACTTTGCTGAAATGATCCTTAGGTGGTCCCCTTTCAAAATTGTGTCCGTCAGCGCCGTCCTCTATCCAAGATGGCCGCCATTACTAAAAATAGAAATTTCTTCAAATGGCCAAAACTGCTCTATTTTAACCCAGAAAATGCCCAAATTTGAACTGTATAAGCATAATGATGAGCTTTTTAACATTATTACGGGATTTTTTATGAACTTTGAACATTTGCCGATTTTGACCGATTATGCAAATTAGAAAAAAGGGGGGATGAAATTAAAAAAAAATCTTCTCCTCTGAAACTACTGAGCCAATTTCAACCAAACTTTGCTGAAATGATCCTTAGGTGGTCCCCTTTGAAAATTGTGTCCGTCAGCGCCGTCCTGTATCCAAGATGGCCGCCATTACTAAAAATAGAAATTTCTTCAAATGGCCAAAACTGCTCTATTTTAAGCCAGAAAGTGCCCAAATTTGAACTGCATAAGCATAATGATGAGCTTTTTAACATATATTACGGGATTTTTTATGAACTTTGAACTTTTACCTATTTTGACCGATTATGCAAATTAGAAAAAAGGGGGGATGATATTAAAAAAAAATCTTCTCCTCTGAAACTACTGAGCCAATCTCAACCAAACTGTGCTGAAATGATTCTTGGGTGGTCCTCTTCCAAATTTGTATCTGGCATTTCAGAACACTGACCAAGATGGCCGCCACAGCCGAACTTAATTTAACATAGGACCCTATGGGAAATTCCCATAAAAATCTTCTTGTCTGAAACCATTTGCTCAATAAGAACAAAATTTTGATGAAATAGTCATTGGATGGTTCTCTTCCAAAAATGTGTCCGGCGGTTCGGCCCTTCGATCAAGATGGCCCCCACAGCCGAACTTAGCTTAACATAGGACCCTATGGGAAATTCACATAAAAATCTTCTCCTCAGAAACCACTGGGCCAATTGCAATTAAACTTGTGTGGAATGATCCTTGGATGGCCCCCTTCCAAAATTGTGTCCGGTGATCCCGACTTCCAACCAAGATGGCCACCAGGCTAAAAATAGAAAAAAAGGGGGGATGAAATTATTCCTCTTGGAATTCATTTTTTTGTTGACTCACTGCTTTTGGTTACTCAAATAATCAAAGGGAAGCAACTCTATTACAAAATGTGAAGTAGGAAAAGCCAAATTTTGAGAATCATTGACATACATGTTTTTTTACAGCAATTTTGATAACTTACATTAAAGGGGGAACCCCTGCCCAATTTTTTTTGTAGAAAGAGTCTGCAATGACGAAGGCTACATTTTTTAAATTTTTTTACCGAAGTTATCAAGTTTTATTGACTGATGTTGTTATTATACCCAGGTGAGCTATACAGGCTCCTGGAAGCCTCTAGTTTTAACAATAAATCTGTCATCTTAAAAGGTGTGGCTTTTTAAGAATTGTACTGCTTTCTTTTTCGAATCTTTTTCTTTTCAAATGCAGTCTTCACGAAGTGTGTCGGTCCGTCGTTCAAAACTGATAAAATCTGACTGGGACCAGTAAAATGTCAATTATCAACGGTCCGAAAGTCTGACATTGTTTAAGACTTTAGCTGATACCAAAAATCTTAACTCGGCACAGGTGGACGCTGTGTTGGGCTTAAAATTTGTTGAAGAGGCGATTCCTGCAATTCCGGGGAAAAAGGTCAAACGAAAAACTGATACAGAGGACTCTGCAGGGATACAAATTAACGGTGGAACAGTTGGAGATTTAATTTTATTCCACTGCCAATGGAGTTTCTAGAACGGCATTAATTTCCATTTTCAGTTTTATTATAATGTGATCAGACAGAGACGTGAAGTTTATTCTGTCTGACTGGCATGTTCCCATTTGTAATTAATAGGAGCTTCTCTTTCTTCTTCCTATGCAATGCATATTGTAAACATCCTTTAGTGTGACTGAGCAGCTCCAATTACATGGAGCATTAAAACTGAAATATATCACTGAACACAGAAATAAGTTGACTTCCACACTCCCTGAGTATCAATGATTGCTAATGTTTAATTGAATTTGTTTTGAGATGCTTATATATTGAAGTTGGCAACCGATTCATGTTGTCAACTGAAATTAATAATGGATGAAACCAGAAGTTGACATGGATGTAAAATCCAGAACTGGATAGAACCATTAGATACAGATTGTTGGCTACATCTCCCTTAACATACAGAAGAACATATGCATGTAATTGAAAAATATTTGCATGAAAATTTATTGATACTGGTAACCCAAATTAAAGTGAATAACTTGTTAATTTGTATTTCAATTGCAAATGTACATTTTAGTGTATTTTTATTGATTTTAGTGTATTTTTATTTTCCATTGATGTCCTAATATTGTCCAAAAGATGTGTTGGATACTTTTAAACAGTTCTTTTTTTTTTACCATACTGCAGAATATATTTTCAATTTATAAACTTATGAAATAAAAATATCTGCTACCTTTTACTTGTTTGCAAATAAAAAAAATTCTGTATACACATACAGCATACAGTAAAAGGAATAAGTAAACACAGATATTTACATATATTCAGTTACATCCACTAGAAACTATATGTATGCCGACCAACATTACTGTGCTCGTGAACAATCGCATAAAGATTCCCTGTCTAATTCGACTGTACTAAATTGCCATCAAATGTCATAAAAAAACATGCTTATATATAATATCAATTTTTATTATTCGGTCCATTAGATTTTACTTCGGTCCAGTGAAACTAGTTTTTCCACTGGACCGAATGTCCAATGAATCCTCTGCCAACTTCGTGAAGACTGCATTGGTAGAGGAAACTAGAGTAAGTCACTGACCAACATAATGTTGTATTGAGTTCACTTCACCATGCACGGGAATCGAAGTCACAACATTAGTGGTAATAGGCACTGATTACATAGGTAGTTGTAAATCCTCTGAATAAATGAATCCCATAGATTTTTCTAAGATTTATTCTATTATTAACAATTTTATTTGATACAAGGTTTAAAGACAATATAGAAAACAGAATAATAAAGATTTTTTTTTGTGTATCTTCTTATGAAGGTGTAGATGATGTAGATTTCAGTAGATATCCTGACAAAGAATATCAGTTACAATGGCTACAGACATACTTAGAAGAATGGAATAAGTATAATGGAATTACCTCCCCTGTAACAGATGACGATGTGTATAAACTATATATTCAAGTTAACAAATGTGCATTAGTAAGTTATTTGCATTTATAATGGAATCTAATTATAGTCAAGCTTGTATTAAGAGGTCACCTTTGGGACAAATAGAAAGTGGTTTTCTAAGACAGGTGACATCTTAAAAGAGGTTAATTTGATATGAAAAAGGTGACTGCTTTATAGAGATGACTGCATGGGCAGGTTTGTCTGTATATTATTGTTGAGA
Source organism: Bathymodiolus brooksi (assembly GCA_963680875.1). Lineage (NCBI taxonomy): Eukaryota > Metazoa > Mollusca > Bivalvia > Mytilida > Modiolidae > Bathymodiolus > Bathymodiolus brooksi. Next base: position 16,290,080 of record OY804585.1, read on the forward strand.
AATACTTGATTTCTTCTCCAATTAATTGAGTATTTGATTTATTCGTTGCGGGGTAATTACTTAAACTTATAACAAGAACCGGCCATATTTTATATTTAGTTAATATTGAAGAAACAAGTTTCACATTTGAATATCAATTGAAGTCTAAAGGATATATCTATAGGACGAAGTAGGTAGAAGCATCTGCAGAGTGGACAAGACATCCCCTGCATGGCCATATGTCAATTAATGGTACATTGGTTATCATTAATCGGTCAGCAGGATTCAAAATTAATTATTTTCCACTAGTCTGAGAGTATTAATTTTTCCCTCAGACAGCAGATATTCTCAAGATAATTGTCTGTTTGACTAGTAAAAATGAGAGATAAGTAATTTATATGTATAAAACACGAATTGCAAAGCCATTGTTGTCCTTACACTTGGATTGCATCATTTTGTGTCTCAATTTTTTACAATTTTCTAGCAAATCATTAACACTTACAGGTGCTTGCTGTAAAGTAAGGACTAGTTCATACCAACAAAGAATGACAACATGAAGGATGCTACAATTTTATATATTTTATTCTTGATTACAGGTAGCCCATTTTTTCTGGGGAGTTTGGGCATTGATACAAGCAAAGTTTTCAAAAATAGACTTTGATTACTTAGAGTAAGTAGATGAGATATGTTTTTATTAGCATTGTCATCCTCCTCATCTTCTGCATCCATCAGAATTTAGGAACAAATATTACTAAAAACTGCATGTAATTATGGTAAGCCTACTCTCCTAGAGTGATATACAGTACAGAAAGGGACATACCGTGATCAATCACAGTGATAGTGGTCATGTCTAGGAGAGGGATGGGGATTAAAATTTTTAATTCATGTCGGTGATCAGGGGGCAATAAAACACCAGGTGTTAATCTTGTAATCAAGTGTGTCGTATTACAGGTAAACTAGTCGGATAAAGATGTACAGGTGAAATTACGTTTTTATATCGCCTATTTTTTTTTCAGGTACTGTCTCAGATTCCTCTTAGAATTAAAAAAATATATATTTCTTTCCTCAAAACGTGAAACATCCTTGAACGTAATCCCGGGAATGACATCTCGAGATCGAGAAAATAGCACGAGAACGGAGAGTTCATTTGAATTGATGAATAAAATGTAAATAATAAATGATTATTCAACTTCAATTCAGTGAATTCATGGGTTGTGCAAATTTGTTTCACAGATTTTTAACCTTGGCTGTGTATTCCATATCTAGTATTTTATTGACACGCGTACACGTGACCTGGCTTGTGCACAAATGAAGTTTCATATACACATGCGCGATATGCGTGATTTGTTACGTTTTAAAGCGTATTTCCAGTTCAATGTTACATTATAGTTCAATAATATTTTTATACGTTCAGTAATTTTTAGCTCACATGGCCATAGGCCATGTGAGCTTTTGTCATGGGTAAGCGTCCGTCGTCCGTCCGTCCGTTAGCTTTTCACATTTGTTTTTGGTGCTGATTTGAAATCCAACATGGCTGCCAGGGTCTGTAATGTGTTCTCATTGGCTGAAATTTTAAAAATCTTCTTGTCAGAAACCACTAAGTCAATTGAATTGTGACTTTGCAGGAATGATCATTGGGTGGTCCTGTACTAAAATTGTGAATCGTTTGCCGATCGGAAATTCAAGATGGCCGCCATGACTCGACTTAGTTTAACATTGGACCCTATGGGAATTTCACATTTTCATCTTTTTTTCTGAAACCACAAAACAGATTTGAACCAAACTTGGCAGAAATGTTCATTGGATGGTCATATACAAGATTTTTGTTTTTGGCGCTGATCGGAAATCCAACATTGCTGCCAGGGCCCATAATGTGTTCTGATTGGTCGAAATTTTAAAAATCTTCTTGTTAGAAACCACTAAGCCAATTGAATTGTGACTTTGCAGGAATGATCATTGGGTGGTCCTGTACTAAACTTGTGAATCGTTTGCCGATCGGAAATTCAAGATGGCCACCATGACTCGACTTAGTTTAACATAGGACCCTATGGGAATTTCACATTTTCATCTTTTTTTCTTAAACCACAAAACAGATTTGAATCAAACTTGGCAGAAATGTTCATTGGATGGTCATATACAAGATTTTTGTTTTTGGCGCTGATCGGAAATCCAACATGGCTGCCAGGGCCCATAATGTGTTCTGATTGGTTGAAATTTTTAAAATCTTCTTGGTAGAAACCACTAAGCCAATTGAATTGTGACTTTGCAGGAATGATCATTGGGTGGTCCTGTACTAAACTTGTGAATCGTTTGCCGATCGGAAATTCAAGATGGCCGCCATGACTCGACTTAGTTTAACATTGGACCCTATGGGAATTTCACATTTTCATCTTTTTTTCTGAAACCACAAAACAGATTTGAATCAAACTTGGCAGAAATGTTCATTGGATGGTCATATACAAGATTTTTGTTTTTGGCGCTGATCGGAAATCCAACATGGCTGCCAGGGCCCATAATGTGTTCTGATTGGTCGAAATTTAAAAAATCTTCTTGTTAGAAACCACTAAGCCCATTGAATTGTGACTTTGCAGGAATGATCATTGGGTAGTCCTGTACTAAACTTGTGAATCGTTTGCCAATCGGAAATTCAAGATGGCCGCCATGACTCGACTTAGTTTAACATTGGACCCTATGGGAATTTCACATTTTCATCTTTTTTTCTGAAACCACAAAACAGATTTGAACCAAATTTGGCAGAAATGTTCATTGGATAGTCATATACAAGATTTGTGTTTTTGGTGCTGATCGGAAATCCAACATGGCTGCCAGGGCCTATAATGTGTTCTGATTGGTCGAAATTTAAAAAATCTTCTTGTTAGAAACCACTAAGCCAATTGAATTGTGGCTTTGCAGGAATGATCATTGGGTGGTCCTGTACTAAACTTGTGAATCGTTTGCCGATCGGAAATTCAAGATGGCCACCATGACTCGACTTAATTTTAACATAGGACCCTATGGAAAAAATGTTTAAAAGTCTTCTCCTCTGAAACCAGTAAGTCAGTTTAAAGCAAACATGGGATGAATGGTCCTTAGGTGGTCAACTTTCAAAATTATGTCCTGTGACCCCGACCTCCATCCAAGATGGCAACCATCAGCGAACATAGTTTTAACATAGGACCCTATGGGAAATATATTTAAAAATCTTCTTCTCTGAAACCAGTAAGCCAATTTAAAGCAAACATGGCATGGATGGTCCTTAAGTGGTTAATTTTCAAAATTGTGTCCAGTGACCCTGACCTCCATCCAAGATGGCCACCTTCAGCAGACATACTGTAGTTTTAACATAGGACCCTATGGGAAAAAATGTTTTAAAATCTTCTCCTCTGAAACTAGTAAGCCAATATGGCAAACATGTCATCAATGGTCCTTAGGTGGTCAACTTCCAAAATTGTGTTCAGTGATCCCGATCTCGGTTCAAAATGGCCACCGTCAGCAGACATAGTTTTAACATAGGACCCTATGGGAAAATTGTTTAAAAGTCTTCTCTTCTGAAACCAGTCAGCCAATTTAAAGCAAACATGGCATGGATGGTCCTTGGGTAGTATACTTTCAAAATTGTGTCCGGTGACCACGACCTCCATCCATGATGGCTGCCAAGAGCAGACATAGTTTTAACATAGAACCCTATGGCAGTATGGGATTTGAATAGTAACTTAGATGTATTCAGCACGCAGACATTCTTAAGAGGACTTATTTATGTCAGGTGAGCGATACAGGCTCACCTGAGCCTCTAGTTTTTATTTTAATCTTCATAGAAAACCCAGTTAAAACCCTTTTCGTTGACGTTGTAGAAATACGTACTAAATAATTTGTATACGGTCATTGAAGAATTTGATTAAAATTTAACGAAACAAATATTTATAAACAGATCGTTCAAAGAAGTACTATACATGTCCAAAAGTCACTAAATTTATGGATATATTTTGGAAATTAGCGGCTAATCTGCAGAAAGTTTAGAAACATGAAAGGAAATAAGGAATTAACCTTTATCAACCCCTACAAATGTTTGACATTACACAATATCTGACCAAAATCAAATGTCACCAGTTTATTTATCTATTCAAATTCAAATCTTAAATGGCTTTCAACCCAATAGATGTGTGACAAAATACAGCCAAAGTTTATGGAACAAATTAAAAGCATGCTCTTTTGGCAACGTAAATTTGGATTGTTATAGGTTTTTGTTTTCAATTTTAAAGAAAATTATTTTCATCTATAACGGAATTACGTAACAAGCCAAGTGTGTAAAACAGTTTACTTGAATTGTTAATTTTTTTCAATACGTGAGGTAAAAGTCCAAAATAAATCAATAATCAATTTTAAGTCTGCTCTTTACCAACTAAACACTACAAAACCCGCGCTTGCAAAGTCCGTGCTTCAAAAACCCGCGCCTGCGGTTTAACTTATAAACAAAAAATACATTGATGAAGTAGCCCGTATTTCCGAATAATTCAGTACATACTGAATTCAACCCAACAGAAGAAAAAAAATGAGAAATTAAAATTAAACAAGATAAAGTTCAGTTGCGGTTTCAACAAAATTCTTAATATAGAACTCGAGGTCATAAAATAGAACTTTCTAAAACAAACGAAAACAAGACACACATTCATTGGCAATGAAAAGCTATTAACAGCAAGAGGATACACAATTAATTGTCAAAAATACATCCTTCAGTAGCAATAATTACGGCTTACGATATTAAAAGTCAACAGGTAGAATAGGTAACTCTAATCTCTTAATTGGCGGTAAAATATCAGTCGGCGCACAGGTGACCCAGAGTCATAAAATTTAACCCCCATCACCTTGTTTTATGGTCCTTTTTAGGTCTATCACAGTGGGTTTATGTCCGTGATGATATGTTTAAAGGATTAAAAATTATGTCTCTCGGAGTGATCAATCACGGTATGTCCCTTTCTGTACTGTATCATAGGTTGGAGCCCTGGTGGGGTGAAACAAAAGATTATAAAATTAGTATTTGTGCATTCTCTACTAAAGCATGCAACAGTGAGGAGTAATTAAGAGCAAAGACTGGTTGGTTCAGAATTAGGGTAATGTGTCTTGAGTGGAGTGATATATCTACCCTCAGACTGTTGTTTCAGTGAGCTAGTACTATAAAAATCCATCAATCTTTGTTAATTATACCCCCACTCGTAGAGAGGGGGCTATATTGGAATCACCTTGTCCGTCAGTCCGTCTGTCCGTTAGTCTGTCCGTCCATTTGTTCGCACTTTCGTAACAGATATCTCAGCTTCTACTGGAAGAAATGCTTTTATATTTGATATGTGGCTTTGGCATGGTGACCTGTACTGTGTCTCCCCTTTCCAGGTTTACCGCACATTTACTTCCTGTTTATCGTGCGACTTACAAATGAATGAGTGGGGGTATTCTTAGCACGACGTTGCGTGCAACATCTTGTTTAACCTGTATAAACCAAACACCTACCTATTCCGAACACAAAAGCTTGTCGCACGGGGCTTCACAGGGGTTCGGTTTAGACAGGTTTCACTGTATTATTTTTTTTTTTAATAAAAAATGTAAATGTTAATTGTTCTCTGGTTTATACCGTTTATATTTACTTCAGCTTCAGATTTTTTTGGTTATTATTTGAAACATATGTAAGCTCATTTTATTTCTATATGTATTATTAAGACATTTTTTTTTCTCTTTTTCAGTTACTCCATCATGAAGTTGAATGAATATTTTGCAAAAAAGGATGAATTATTATCACTATGAAATCCACTGATAGCGAAATTATTTTTAATTGTAATATTTGGTAAAGGTCCCTTTATTTTTGTAGTTTTACAATTTTACATAAAAGGTTGTTATACATCTTTACAGTGTATCTAATGCTTTGATAGTGTAATTTGCACACGGTACCACAGTTTTTAAATATCAGGATTTCTATTACTGTGATAACAAAATTTGCACATGGTACTGAAGTACAGTCAAACCTGTATTAAGAGGTCACCTTTAGGAGAAGGAAACAGTGAACTAAGAAGACACGTGACATCTAAAAAGTGGTTCAATTCATATGAAATATTCTATGACAGGACAAGAAATAGATGACCTTTTAATACAGGTTACTGCTTATTGGTAATAGAGATTACCGTATGGACAGGTTTGACTGTAAAATTTGCACGCGGTACTTAAGTTAGTTAATATAAAGAATTTTGTTTCTTTGAAAATATAATTTTCACACGGTACCAAAGTTTGTTGAAATCATGATTTCTAAATATGTTGATAGTACAGTGAAATCTGTCTGAACCAAACCTCCTTGGGACCAACTTTTGTGTTCGCTATAGGCAGGTGTTTGGTTTAATACAGGTTAAATTAGCAAAGATATCCCTCATTGGGACTCTATTTAAAGTTTAGATTGTTAATTCAAGGTTCTGTTTCAACATGTATAATTTGTACAGGGTACAAAAGTTTGTTAGTATTGTGATCTCTATTACTTTGTTGGAGGGGGGGGGGGGGGGGGGGGGGGGGGGGTGGGTATATGATATAATTGTTATGTAGAGATATGTCTAGACTTGTAACAAGCCTGTTTAGCTTACCTTGCCAAAGGCAACGTGAGCTTTTGCCATCACTTGGTGTCCGTCGTCTGTTAACTTTTCACATTTTAATCTTCTCCTCTGAAACTCCTCAGCCAAATGAACTGAAACTTGGTAGGAAGCATCTATATAGAAGGTCCTCTCTAATGATTGTACATGTTGTCCCGATCCATTAACAAACATGGTCGACACAGACAATTCTTGTTTCTGATTGGCAGATTTTTAAAAATCTTCTCCTCTGAAACCGCTTGGCTAAATGAACCGAAACTTAGTAGGAAGCATCTATAGAAGGTCCTCTATAAAGATTGCTCATTTTGTCCCGATCAGTTAACAAACATGGCCACCACAGGCAATTCTTGTTTCTGATTGGTCGATTTCTAAAAATCTTCTTCCCTGAAACTACTTAGCCAATTGAACCGAAACTTGGTAAGAAACATCTATGGAAGGTCTTCTATAAAGATCGCTCATTTTGTCCCGATCTGTTAACAAGGAAATAGGAAATTCTTGTTTCTGGTCGGTTGGTTGATTTCTAAAAATCTTCTTCCCTGAAACTGCTTAGCCAAATGAACCGAAACTTGGTGGGAAGCACCTATGGAAGTCTTGCTATGAAAGTTGAAATCTTGACTGACAACTTATATTTACTAACAAGATTTCTTTACTGAAATATGTTGATGTGTGGATAGTAAATATATGTGGTCAGTCAAGGTTTCTACTTTCATAGCAATAATTTATTTAAAGGGATTGTTATTAAGAAAGAGACTTGTAGCAAGTCTAAGATATGCCAACTAATTATTACATGTGGTAACCAAGGAAACATGAAGATATTTTAGTTGTTATCTTGATCATGGTTCCTATAACATCTTTTTACATAGTTACTAATCTATATGTTTTATCTGGGAGTAATGAAACAAATTTTTTATATAACATGCAGGTCTTACTATTGTATTAAAGTTATTTTTAACATTGCAGACAATCTTATTATTTTGAAACTGTTATATGTTTATTGTAAAATTACAAGAAAAACAAGAAAAAATATCTTGCTTATCCAGTACTGAGTCCACCAAACAATTTTTATTATAATATATTTTTTACCACGATTTAAAATTTTTATCAATGTAAATCGTAATCTATATGATTTAAAGGTCATGCGAAAATTATTTGACAAATTACAATTAATATGAAAATTGTCTCAAATTTCTATGCAATTATGGAAAATGTTCTTTCTCTACATAAGTGCAATAGACAGTTAATTTTGATAAGGCTATATAGGGAATGGTTATTTGAAATTTTTATTAAGCTACTGTAGATTTTGTGTTCATCATGATATATATATACATATCAGCAAGCCACATTTTATCTCACTTGACCTCAAAGGTCATTTTGCTTTTTACAACACTGACTTCTGTTAATCATTTGTTATTTAGGCCATGCTTAATTCTTCTCCGGAACCAATGGGCAATTTCATTTTAAACTTACAGGAATGATCATTTCTGGTTGGTTCTAAGAACAAAATCTTCATTTATTTTAAGCATATTGTAGGATTCTGAAGCATGCTACTTATAGCTCATAGGAAGATCCAGGAGAGAGAGTGTCCCCCCTTTTTTTGAGCTATGTAATAGACTGGTAAAAATGTGTTTTAACAGAATATTTCCAATTTCGTCCTTGTCATTTTTCTTTTTACCATGTTTTGTAATTTTTTCTTTGAATTACGTCTCGGTATCTTTTGATTTTTCTTAAAACAAATTGTTTTGAAATCCGATATTTTCTTTAAAAAAATCTGGCCCTCACTTTTGGAAATGTCTGGATCCGCCTCTGTAGCTTATACTAATCCATCTCCTTTTTCATTTCAAATCTTTAGTTTTGTCCTGACATCAAATTTGTCAACCACGTACTAGGAATAATAATTAATGAATGGACTAAATATGGAAGTCTTTCCAAATACTAATTAGACATATTTACTAGAAGTGTACAACAATGGTCTACAAAGAATCTAATGTGTTATTTTCGTTTCTTGTTTATGAGTAAATTTATGAGCACCTGAGTTCACCACCGGATTTTAGTGGGGTTCATGTTACTGATCTTTAGTTTTATGTGTATGTTTTGTAGATCGTTGTTTGTCCTTTTGTCCTTTTTAATTTGGCCATTGTGTTGTCTGTTCTTCTTCGATTTATGGATTCTGATTACCCGTTTGGTATCTTCAAACTCTTCTTATGAAACATCCTTTGCCTAAATCATGAATATTTTAAAAACCTTTTCTGTGAAGATGGAAATCATATTCTCTTATGTGAACATTTAGGCATTTAATAATTCAAGAAGGTGACGAGGTCATCTGGAATCCTCAAGATTGTACCTCGATTTCAATGGAAAATAAAAATAAAAAATTCTAAAATAAAATAAACCTGTCATATATATATTGAAAAAAATCAAACTAGAGATCTGATTTAGTGTCAACAAAGACCTGAGATGAATTTCATTACAATATTTGACTTCCATTGGTAGATAGCAAATAAATTAATTAACAATAATTGTAGTATATGTAGAACCCAGATAATTTTGCTCGTCTTCACCTCCTAATATGTTCTTCATATCAGAAATGCTAATCATTGATTGGTCAATTACATAATGTAATGTCACTCCGGAATTGAGAATTCTACAATATGTGTTATCGGAAGAAATAAATTGTCTTCATGAAGAGATCTCGAGGAGTAATCCTGTCATCTTTGTATGTAACAGGTAAACCTACAAATGTATTTATGCATACTCTGAAGAATACAATATTTGCAGATATATATTTTTATCACACACATTTTATTTAAAATTATTTTAAAATAAAAATATAATTAACAAAAGATAGATATAATATTAAGTGTATTTTATGACTTTATTAGCCTTCTTGGCCAATGAGAACCACATCGGTGGTGTAATGGTTAGCATGCTCGCCTCAAGTGCGGTAGATTGTGGGTTTGAGCCCCTCTATCAGGTCAAACAAAAGACTATGAAATTGGTATTTGTTGCTTCTCTGCTTAAACACGCAGCATTAAGGAGAAAGAGCAAAGACTTGTTAGCTCAGAATCAGGATAATGTGTTCGAGTGGGATGACATATCTCTCCGCAGACTGTAGTCTCAGTGAGCTAGCACTATAAAAATCCAACTAAGCATGTTGGTCTAGTACAAAGCAGACCTCATCATTATCTCATTGAAAATTAACTTGTTTTTGCCATGATATAGCTGAAATTTTTTTGGCATTAAACAACAATTACACTCACTCACCTGGCCAAAGGCCAAATGAAATTTCAGTAGCACTTGTTGTCTGTTCTTGTTATTAACTTTTTAACATTTGAATTATCTCCTGCAAAACTTTGAAACTACATTGTACATGTAATTGGACAATACTAATACTATAGCAACTCATTTGACATCACGAGCATACCTTTACAAATAGGGATTGTCGTGGCCATAATCATATGGTAGTTAGATTTATAACTACCTATACAATCAGTGCCTATCACCATTAAAGTTGCGAGTTCAAATCAGCACATGGAGAGGTGTACTCGATACAACAATATGTTATAAAGTTTATCTATGACTTGCAGCAGGTCAGTGGTTTCTCCGTTTTTCTCCACCAATAAAACTGACTGCCACCATATAATGAAATATTGTTGAAAGTGGCATTAAACACAATAACCCTAACCCCATAACCATTTACAAATGTACCTGAACATTGGTAAAAGGATATGGTCAGAAAATTGAACTATTAAAAGGAACTTTAGAGACAGTTTCTAGCAAACGTTTGCTCATTAATACATAATGTAAATTTTTTACATGCAATGCAAGGAGTATTGCATTAGTCCAAACTGGAGATACTTTATAATGTTCCATCCTTCTGACTAGTTGTGCATTTGTTACATGTACATTACATACAACTAGTAGATAATATCAACAGGGTTACAAGCTGCTATACTTAGACATTGAATTTCTGACATGTGGCAATGATAATTTAACTTGTGAACAAAATTGTATCATATTTAAATATGTTTTTGATTATATTAAATGTTCAAAAAGATTCCTTATCGTATGACTGAGGTTGAATTGAGTGAACATGCACATCATATGAATCCATCTTAATATTTTTTTTCCCCTCCATTTTGTTTGTGAATATCATCATCGATTCGTTATTAGTGCTACATATAGTAATGCATGCCTTTTATGTACTTCTTTAATGTAACAAATTGTAATTTGGAGAAGACTTCGTAAGTTTGTTTATCTTGTGTCTAATCCATTTTGTCTTTTTAATTAGCAAATATAATATGTTTAAACATACAACTAGTGGATGAGGTTTAGCTGATCTGTTTTAAACAATACCCGTTATCTTATTTCATATGATGTGCTTAGTATATATATATATATACAAATTACAATCAACACAAATGATTCTGAAGCAAGCTAAATTGTTTTTTTCTAAATCTGTCTCCTTAAATACATAGGACCCTATGGGAATTTCACATTTTCATCTTTTTTTCTTAAACCACAAAACAGATTTGAATCAAACTTGGCAGAAATGTTCATTGGATGGTCATATACAAGATTTTTGTTTTTGGCGCTGATCGGAAATCCAACATGGCTGCCAGGGCCCATAATGTGTTCTGATTGGTTGAAATTTTTAAAATCTTCTTGGTAGAAACCACTAAGCCAATTGAATTGTGACTTTGCAGGAATGATCATTGGGTGGTCCTGTACTAAACTTGTGAATCGTTTGCCGATCGGAAATTCAAGATGGCCGCCATGACTCGACTTAGTTTAACATTGGACCCTATGGGAATTTCACATTTTCATCTTTTTTTCTGAAACCACAAAACAGATTTGAATCAAACTTGGCAGAAATGTTCATTGGATGGTCATATACAAGATTTTTGTTTTTGGCGCTGATCGGAAATCCAACATGGCTGCCAGGGCCCATAATGTGTTCTGATTGGTCGAAATTTAAAAAATCTTCTTGTTAGAAACCACTAAGCCCATTGAATTGTGACTTTGCAGGAATGATCATTGGGTAGTCCTGTACTAAACTTGTGAATCGTTTGCCAATCGGAAATTCAAGATGGCCGCCATGACTCGACTTAGTTTAACATTGGACCCTATGGGAATTTCACATTTTCATCTTTTTTTCTGAAACCACAAAACAGATTTGAACCAAATTTGGCAGAAATGTTCATTGGATAGTCATATACAAGATTTGTGTTTTTGGTGCTGATCGGAAATCCAACATGGCTGCCAGGGCCTATAATGTGTTCTGATTGGTCGAAATTTAAAAAATCTTCTTGTTAGAAACCACTAAGCCAATTGAATTGTGGCTTTGCAGGAATGATCATTGGGTGGTCCTGTACTAAACTTGTGAATCGTTTGCCGATCGGAAATTCAAGATGGCCACCATGACTCGACTTAATTTTAACATAGGACCCTATGGAAAAAATGTTTAAAAGTCTTCTCCTCTGAAACCAGTAAGTCAGTTTAAAGCAAACATGGGATGAATGGTCCTTAGGTGGTCAACTTTCAAAATTATGTCCTGTGACCCCGACCTCCATCCAAGATGGCAACCATCAGCGAACATAGTTTTAACATAGGACCCTATGGGAAATATATTTAAAAATCTTCTTCTCTGAAACCAGTAAGCCAATTTAAAGCAAACATGGCATGGATGGTCCTTAAGTGGTTAATTTTCAAAATTGTGTCCAGTGACCCTGACCTCCATCCAAGATGGCCACCTTCAGCAGACATACTGTAGTTTTAACATAGGACCCTATGGGAAAAAATGTTTTAAAATCTTCTCCTCTGAAACTAGTAAGCCAATATGGCAAACATGTCATCAATGGTCCTTAGGTGGTCAACTTCCAAAATTGTGTTCAGTGATCCCGATCTCGGTTCAAAATGGCCACCGTCAGCAGACATAGTTTTAACATAGGACCCTATGGGAAAATTGTTTAAAAGTCTTCTCTTCTGAAACCAGTCAGCCAATTTAAAGCAAACATGGCATGGATGGTCCTTGGGTAGTATACTTTCAAAATTGTGTCCGGTGACCACGACCTCCATCCATGATGGCTGCCAAGAGCAGACATAGTTTTAACATAGAACCCTATGGCAGTATGGGATTTGAATAGTAACTTAGATGTATTCAGCACGCAGACATTCTTAAGAGGACTTATTTATGTCAGGTGAGCGATACAGGCTCACCTGAGCCTCTAGTTTTTATTTTAATCTTCATAGAAAACCCAGTTAAAACCCTTTTCGTTGACGTTGTAGAAATACGTACTAAATAATTTGTATACGGTCATTGAAGAATTTGATTAAAATTTAACGAAACAAATATTTATAAACAGATCGTTCAAAGAAGTACTATACATGTCCAAAAGTCACTAAATTTATGGATATATTTTGGAAATTAGCGGCTAATCTGCAGAAAGTTTAGAAACATGAAAGGAAATAAGGAATTAACCTTTATCAACCCCTACAAATGTTTGACATTACACAATATCTGACCAAAATCAAATGTCACCAGTTTATTTATCTATTCAAATTCAAATCTTAAATGGCTTTCAACCCAATAGATGTGTGACAAAATACAGCCAAAGTTTATGGAACAAATTAAAAGCATGCTCTTTTGGCAACGTAAATTTGGATTGTTATAGGTTTTTGTTTTCAATTTTAAAGAAAATTATTTTCATCTATAACGGAATTACGTAACAAGCCAAGTGTGTAAAACAGTTTACTTGACTTGTTAATTTTTTTCAATACGTGAGGTAAAAGTCCAAAATAAATCAATAATCAATTTTAAGTCTGCTCTTTACCAACTAAACACTACAAAACCCGCGCTTGCAAAGTCCGTGCTTCAAAAACCCGCGCCTGCGGTTTAACTTATAAACAAAAAATACATTGATGAAGTAGCCCGTATTTCCGAATAATTCAGTACATACTGAATTCAACCCAACAGAAGAAAAAAAATGAGAAATTAAAATTAAACAAGATAAAGTTCAGTTGCGGTTTCAACAAAATTCTTAATATAGAACTCGAGGTCATAAAATAGAACTTTCTAAAACAAACGAAAACAAGACACACATTCATTGGCAATGAAAAGCTATTAACAGCAAGAGGATACACAATTAATTGTCAAAAATACATCCTTCAGTAGCAATAATTACGGCTTACGATATTAAAAGTCAACAGGTAGAATAGGTAACTCTAATCTCTTAATTGGCGGTAAAATATCAGTCGGCGCACAGGTGACCCAGAGTCATAAAATTTAACCCCCATCACCTTGTTTTATGGTCCTTTTTAGGTCTATCACAGTGGGTTTATGTCCGTGATGATATGTTTAAAGGATTAAAAATTATGTCTCTCGGAGTGATCAATCACGGTATGTCCCTTTCTGTACTGTATCATAGGTTGGAGCCCTGGTGGGGTGAAACAAAAGATTATAAAATTAGTATTTGTGCATTCTCTACTAAAGCATGCAACAGTGAGGAGTAATTAAGAGCAAAGACTGGTTGGTTCAGAATTAGGGTAATGTGTCTTGAGTGGAGTGATATATCTACCCTCAGACTGTTGTTTCAGTGAGCTAGTACTATAAAAATCCATCAATCTTTGTTAATTATACCCCCACTCGTAGAGAGGGGGCTATATTGGAATCACCTTGTCCGTCAGTCCGTCTGTCCGTTAGTCTGTCCGTCCATTTGTTCGCACTTTCGTAACAGATATCTCAGCTTCTACTGGAAGAAATGCTTTTATATTTGATATGTGGCTTTGGCATGGTGACCTGTACTGTGTCTCCCCTTTCCAGGTTTACCGCACATTTACTTCCTGTTTATCGTGCGACTTACAAATGAATGAGTGGGGGTATTCTTAGCACGACGTTGCGTGCAACATCTTGTTTAACCTGTATAAACCAAACACCTACCTATTCCGAACACAAAAGCTTGTCGCACGGGGCTTCACAGGGGTTCGGTTTAGACAGGTTTCACTGTATTATTTTTTTTTTTAATAAAAAATGTAAATGTTAATTGTTCTCTGGTTTATACCGTTTATATTTACTTCAGCTTCAGATTTTTTTGGTTATTATTTGAAACATATGTAAGCTCATTTTATTTCTATATGTATTATTAAGACATTTTTTTTTCTCTTTTTCAGTTACTCCATCATGAAGTTGAATGAATATTTTGCAAAAAAGGATGAATTATTATCACTATGAAATCCACTGATAGCGAAATTATTTTTAATTGTAATATTTGGTAAAGGTCCCTTTATTTTTGTAGTTTTACAATTTTACATAAAAGGTTGTTATACATCTTTACAGTGTATCTAATGCTTTGATAGTGTAATTTGCACACGGTACCACAGTTTTTAAATATCAGGATTTCTATTACTGTGATAACAAAATTTGCACATGGTACTGAAGTACAGTCAAACCTGTATTAAGAGGTCACCTTTAGGAGAAGGAAACAGTGAACTAAGAAGACACGTGACATCTAAAAAGTGGTTCAATTCATATGAAATATTCTATGACAGGACAAGAAATAGATGACCTTTTAATACAGGTTACTGCTTATTGGTAATAGAGATTACCGTATGGACAGGTTTGACTGTAAAATTTGCACGCGGTACTTAAGTTAGTTAATATAAAGAATTTTGTTTCTTTGAAAATATAATTTTCACACGGTACCAAAGTTTGTTGAAATCATGATTTCTAAATATGTTGATAGTACAGTGAAATCTGTCTGAACCAAACCTCCTTGGGACCAACTTTTGTGTTCGCTATAGGCAGGTGTTTGGTTTAATACAGGTTAAATTAGCAAAGATATCCCTCATTGGGACTCTATTTAAAGTTTAGATTGTTAATTCAAGGTTCTGTTTCAACATGTATAATTTGTACAGGGTACACAAGTTTGTTAGTATTGTGATCTCTATTACTTTGTTGGAGGGGGGGGGGGGGGGGGGGGGGGGGGGGGGGGGGGGGGTGGGTATATGATATAATTGTTATGTAGAGATATGTCTAGACTTGTAACAAGCCTGTTTAGCTCACCTTGCCAAAGGCAACGTGAGCTTTTGCCATCACTTGGTGTCCGTCGTCTGTTAACTTTTCACATTTTAATCTTCTCCTCTGAAACTCCTCAGCCAAATGAACTGAAACTTGGTAGGAAGCATCTATATAGAAGGTCCTCTCTAATGATTGTACATGTTGTCCCGATCCATTAACAAACATGGTCGACACAGACAATTCTTGTTTCTGATTGGCAGATTTTTAAAAATCTTCTCCTCTGAAACCGCTTGGCTAAATGAACCGAAACTTAGTAGGAAGCATCTATAGAAGGTCCTCTATAAAGATTGCTCATTTTGTCCCGATCAGTTAACAAACATGGCCACCACAGGCAATTCTTGTTTCTGATTGGTCGATTTCTAAAAATCTTCTTCCCTGAAACTACTTAGCCAATTGAACCGAAACTTGGTAGGAAGCATCTATGGAAGGTCCTCTATAAAGATTGCTTGAGCAGTTCATCCCGATTCGGTAACAAACATGGCCACAACAGGCAATTCTTGTTTCTGATTGGTCGATTTCTAAAAATCTTCTTCCCTGAAACTACTTAGCCAATTGAACCGAAACTTGGTAAGAAACATCTATGGAAGGTCTTCTATAAAGATCGCTCATTTTGTCCCGATCTGTTAACAAGGAAATAGGAAATTCTTGTTTCTGGTCGGTTGGTTGATTTCTAAAAATCTTCTTCCCTGAAACTGCTTAGCCAAATGAACCGAAACTTGGTGGGAAGCACCTATGGAAGTCTTGCTATGAAAGTTGAAATCTTGACTGACAACTTATATTTACTAACAAGATTTCTTTACTGAAATATGTTGATGTGTGGATAGTAAATATATGTGGTCAGTCAAGGTTTCTACTTTCATAGCAATAATTTATTTAAAGGGATTGTTATTAAGAAAGAGACTTGTAGCAAGTCTAAGATATGCCAACTAATTATTACATGTGGTAACCAAGGAAACATGAAGATATTTTAGTTGTTATCTTGATCATGGTTCCTATAACATCTTTTTACATAGTTACTAATCTATATGTTTTATCTGGGAGTAATGAAACAAATTTTTTATATAACATGCAGGTCTTACTATTGTATTAAAGTTATTTTTAACATTGCAGACAATCTTATTATTTTGAAACTGTTATATGTTTATTGTAAAATTACAAGAAAAACAAGAAAAAATATCTTGCTTATCCAGTACTGAGTCCACCAAACAATTTTTATTATAATATATTTTTTACCACGATTTAAAATTTTTATCAATGTAAATCGTAATCTATATGATTTAAAGGTCATGCGAAAATTATTTGACAAATTACAATTAATATGAAAATTGTCTCAAATTTCTATGCAATTATGGAAAATGTTCTTTCTCTACATAAGTGCAATAGACAGTTAATTTTGATAAGGCTATATAGGGAATGGTTATTTGAAATTTTTATTAAGCTACTGTAGATTTTGTGTTCATCATGATATATATATACATATCAGCAAGCCACATTTTATCTCACTTGACCTCAAAGGTCATTTTGCTTTTTACAACACTGACTTCTGTTAATCATTTGTTATTTAGGCCATGCTTAATTCTTCTCCGGAACCAATGGGCAATTTCATTTTAAACTTACAGGAATGATCATTTCTGGTTGGTTCTAAGAACAAAATCTTCATTTATTTTAAGCATATTGTAGGATTCTGAAGCATGCTACTTATAGCTCATAGGAAGATCCAGGAGAGAGAGTGTCCCCCCTTTTTTTGAGCTATGTAATAGACTGGTAAAAATGTGTTTTAACAGAATATTTCCAATTTCGTCCTTGTCATTTTTCTTTTTACCATGTTTTGTAATTTTTTCTTTGAATTACGTCTCGGTATCTTTTGATTTTTCTTAAAACAAATTGTTTTGAAATCCGATATTTTCTTTAAAAAAATCTGGCCCTCACTTTTGGAAATGTCTGGATCCGCCTCTGTAGCTTATACTAATCCATCTCCTTTTTCATTTCAAATCTTTAGTTTTGTCCTGACATCAAATTTGTCAACCACGTACTAGGAATAATAATTAATGAATGGACTAAATATGGAAGTCTTTCCAAATACTAATTAGACATATTTACTAGAAGTGTACAACAATGGTCTACAAAGAATCTAATGTGTTATTTTCGTTTCTTGTTTATGAGTAAATTTATGAGCACCTGAGTTCACCACCGGATTTTAGTGGGGTTCATGTTACTGATCTTTAGTTTTATGTGTATGTTTTGTAGATCGTTGTTTGTCCTTTTGTCCTTTTTAATTTGGCCATTGTGTTGTCTGTTCTTCTTCGATTTATGGATTCTGATTACCCGTTTGGTATCTTCAAACTCTTCTTATGAAACATCCTTTGCCTAAATCATGAATATTTTAAAAACCTTTTCTGTGAAGATGGAAATCATATTCTCTTATGTGAACATTTAGGCATTTAATAATTCAAGAAGGTGACGAGGTCATCTGGAATCCTCAAGATTGTACCTCGATTTCAATGGAAAATAAAAATAAAAAATTCTAAAATAAAATAAACCTGTCATATATATATTGAAAAAAATCAAACTAGAGATCTGATTTAGTGTCAACAAAGACCTGAGATGAATTTCATTACAATATTTGACTTCCATTGGTAGATAGCAAATAAATTAATTAACAATAATTGTAGTATATGTAGAACCCAGATAATTTTGCTCGTCTTCACCTCCTAATATGTTCTTCATATCAGAAATGCTAATCATTGATTGGTCAATTACATAATGTAATGTCACTCCGGAATTGAGAATTCTACAATATGTGTTATCGGAAGAAATAAATTGTCTTCATGAAGAGATCTCGAGGAGTAATCCTGTCATCTTTGTATGTAACAGGTAAACCTACAAATGTATTTATGCATACTCTGAAGAATACAATATTTGCAGATATATATTTTTATCACACACATTTTATTTAAAATTATTTTAAAATAAAAATATAATTAACAAAAGATAGATATAATATTAAGTGTATTTTATGACTTTATTAGCCTTCTTGGCCAATGAGAACCACATCGGTGGTGTAATGGTTAGCATGCTCGCCTCAAGTGCGGTAGATTGTGGGTTTGAGCCCCTCTATCAGGTCAAACAAAAGACTATGAAATTGGTATTTGTTGCTTCTCTGCTTAAACACGCAGCATTAAGGAGAAAGAGCAAAGACTTGTTAGCTCAGAATCAGGATAATGTGTTCGAGTGGGATGACATATCTCTCCGCAGACTGTAGTCTCAGTGAGCTAGCACTATAAAAATCCAACTAAGCATGTTGGTCTAGTACAAAGCAGACCTCATCATTATCTCATTGAAAATTAACTTGTTTTTGCCATGATATAGCTGAAATTTTTTTGGCATTAAACAACAATTACACTCACTCACCTGGCCAAAGGCCAAATGAAATTTCAGTAGCACTTGTTGTCTGTTCTTGTTATTAACTTTTTAACATTTGAATTATCTCCTGCAAAACTTTGAAACTACATTGTACATGTAATTGGACAATACTAATACTATAGCAACTCATTTGACATCACGAGCATACCTTTACAAATAGGGATTGTCGTGGCCATAATCATATGGTAGTTAGATTTATAACTACCTATACAATCAGTGCCTATCACCATTAAAGTTGCGAGTTCAAATCAGCACATGGAGAGGTGTACTCGATACAACAATATGTTATAAAGTTTATCTATGACTTGCAGCAGGTCAGTGGTTTCTCCGTTTTTCTCCACCAATAAAACTGACTGCCACCATATAATGAAATATTGTTGAAAGTGGCATTAAACACAATAACCCTAACCCCATAACCATTTACAAATGTACCTGAACATTGGTAAAAGGATATGGTCAGAAAATTGAACTATTAAAAGGAACTTTAGAGACAGTTTCTAGCAAACGTTTGCTCATTAATACATAATGTAAATTTTTTACATGCAATGCAAGGAGTATTGCATTAGTCCAAACTGGAGATACTTTATAATGTTCCATCCTTCTGACTAGTTGTGCATTTGTTACATGTACATTACATACAACTAGTAGATAATATCAACAGGGTTACAAGCTGCTATACTTAGACATTGAATTTCTGACATGTGGCAATGATAATTTAACTTGTGAACAAAATTGTATCATATTTAAATATGTTTTTGATTATATTAAATGTTCAAAAAGATTCCTTATCGTATGACTGAGGTTGAATTGAGTGAACATGCACATCATATGAATCCATCTTAATATTTTTTTTCCCCTCCATTTTGTTTGTGAATATCATCATCGATTCGTTATTAGTGCTACATATAGTAATGCATGCCTTTTATGTACTTCTTTAATGTAACAAATTGTAATTTGGAGAAGACTTCGTAAGTTTGTTTATCTTGTGTCTAATCCATTTTGTCTTTTTAATTAGCAAATATAATATGTTTAAACATACAACTAGTGGATGAGGTTTAGCTGATCTGTTTTAAACAATACCCGTTATCTTATTTCATATGATGTGCTTAGTATATATATATATATACAAATTACAATCAACACAAATGATTCTGAAGCAAGCTAAATTTTTTTTTTCTAAATCTGTCTCCTTAAATACTTAAATGCAAATTTGAAATGCTGCAATGTTTTACAATCATTAATTAAACTAGTATGCTAAATTATTTATGGAAGTATTACTCGACTTGTATAATTAATCCCGGGCAAATGAAATGACCAGGGATTTCACATAATATAAAAATGGACTGCCAAAGTCCAAAGAAATCTTCAAGTAAAGTGGCAATCCAGACACAAAAGAATGATGGTACAAAGAAAAACAAAACAAAAGAGCAAAAGCTAGGACAATGCAGACGAACAGTCATATGTAGCACCATGCTTTAATTATGGTCATAAAGCTGCCGAGTACAACGTTTGTACTCTTTTTTCCTGAATAATGTGCTTCCTTACACTAAGAAGGGAGGCTTGGGCACATAAAACATAGTTTAGCCCAGCATGTTTTATTGAAGTGCCAGTGCACAACCAGGAGAGAGAGAGTGAGCAGTTGTATATATGTGTGGTAAAGGGTATCAATTTTGCTTCTGATTCCACAGTTTTATGCTTGGGTTTTGGAACTGTGCTGATCGTGTGGTTTTTTGTTTTTCTATTCTATTCCATTTGCTGAATGCAGTGCTTTGGTTAGTCAGTATGTAAAAGCCTTTGTTTTGATGGATACAATTCCATGCACTATAGCTGGGAGGTCTGTCTGTATACTAGTATATGGGCACTTTAAAAAAAAATGGCTCCTACTGCTATAGCTGTCTGATTTATTCATTTTTATGATTTTATTGGATCTAAACAGTTCAAAAGATCTGTAATGATTTGATGTTTGTTACTGCAAAAAATCTTTAAGATATCTAGAATAGCAAAAAAAATATGTCCAAAAAACATGTCAAAATTGTCAGGAGTGCAACCCTTTTTTGTGACACTTTAGAAAATCCTTAGTTTTCAACAACCTACCACAGTGCTAAATCAAACAATATGTTATCAAAATCTTTCATCACAAACTTTGATATGTTGACATACTTTAAGATAGCAATAGATCATGCTTCACATTTATTATTACATAAAAATATGGCTTTGTAAAAAAGATGTAGCTAGTCAGGAGTGCAACAAACATTTATGCAAGTTTTCCTAAATTACATTGTAGAAATGTTGTCTTTTAGTTTTCAAAGATATGGGGTATAAATAAATCTTAATACATCATTCCTGCTTCAAAACCATAGTTAAAGGATACACTAAAATCAGTAGTAAGGCCAAGAATGTCACATTAAAGGCAGCACCCTCAAATGTCAGGAGTGCAACATTTGATATTTTCTTAGACATATTTTCTTTTAAATGTAACTAAAATCACATTTGTCTTTCTA
This sequence comes from Bathymodiolus brooksi, assembly GCA_963680875.1. Lineage (NCBI taxonomy): Eukaryota > Metazoa > Mollusca > Bivalvia > Mytilida > Modiolidae > Bathymodiolus > Bathymodiolus brooksi. The sequence continues at coordinate 16,311,676 of OY804585.1, forward strand.
TTTCAACAGAGACTGACCAAGAGAACAGATAAAACCCATTTACCTGTTTGAGATACATAAAATATCTCTTACAGAAGCATTTGACTCATGTCAGGAGTGCAACTAGTTTTAAGTGATCTTCTACACAGTCTAATTTATAGCTTTTTATATGGATGATTTAAATAAAATGAGATTCTGTCAAGTTTAGAATAATATTTGAAAAAAATTAAAAGTGCCAATAGCATTTTATGTGCTTTTAATTTTATGTAATAAAGCATTTTTGTTCATTTTAAATGGTCTCATGCTTTAATATCTATTAGGTATTAATACTAGAGACATTCTCTGACAAGGGAACATGTTTTCTAGGTTCATTAGCTATTGGAGATTAATTGACTTGATAAAGTTTATGATAAATGCATTTATCTATTTTCTTATAGATAATTTATGGTTGACCATGTACATGTTGCACTCCTGACATAAATATTTAAAAATCATTGAAATTTGATATAATCAATTTTCTAAGTATCCAAAAAATACTTGTAATTGTACATTAAACATCTATTTTCAATATTAATTTAGATTAATACATGTTTTAAATGTTTTTGTATAGTATATTTCAAAAATAAGTTGGAATTTTCGAGAAGTATGGCTGTAAGCAAGTTACAAATAACTAGAAAAATGTTACTTTAAGAAACAATTATCATTAAAACTTGGTAAAACTAATGCTTGAAAGAACACCAACTGATTTTTTTCCCTGTGAATTGTTTTTAAGTTAATAACTCTTCTTTTTCTTGATGGCAATATAATGTCAGGAGTGCAACATATCCTGATAAAATAGTACCATTGATAAAATAATGATAATTTATAATAAATTGCCTTTTCTAACCTATAAAAATATTTTAATTATTTCTTTATGATTTATCTAATATATTAGAGTGGTATAATACAAATTTTCAAATGTTTGTATTAAAAATATTGCTGCTAAAACTGGGTATTAAAGAAGTGGTATGGCAAAAAATTGTTACAAATTTCCAAATACTGTCATTTATGTACAAATATTTCATTGAAACAGGTAAAAATTATTGTATGAGTTAACAGTAACATCACTGTTCAATGATGGCATTTTAAAATGTGATTTGTTCTTCTTTTTTTTCTTTATAATGTCAGGAGTGCAACAAAAATAGACAAAAAAAATTTTCTACAACCAATTATTTTGTGATCGTTCAAAGAATCAATGTGATTTTTTTTTACAAATGGGTATTTATCTTTTAAGTTGAAAATTTTGCTGTCTTAAGTAAAAATATTCGTTATTATTTTGATAATAAAAACTTTATCAGGTGGATTGGACAAAAATATTGAGAATTTTTCAAAAAAAAATAGCTTTTAAGAAAAACTACAACTACCAATAACCCAATATTTTGCACAAACAGTCATTTATATCAGTTGCATTGTTTGAGAAACCATTATACAAAATAATTGAGACTAAAGATTGTTTAACTGATATAGAATAAGTAGGTGTTTTACATGTTTTTTATGCCAATTTGTGTTCAATAAAAGGTTCTTAAAAATGTATTGCTCATCTGTTTATAGTTTCTTTCGTGTTTCATTTACTTCAATGTATACAACATTGAAAATTATCAGCAGAAAGTTTTTAGGAGTGAGTTTAATTTGGAAAATTTTTTCACATGTTGGAGCCATTTTATTTTAAACAGCCCATATAGGGCTTGTTAACAATAATTTTGTTTTATGGATACCATTGTACATTAGTTGGGAGGTCAAAACTCAAAACTGATTGCGATATAGTTTGGTCTCAAATAAACATGTCTGGAAGTAAGAACTTACTAATAGGTGCATACTATAGACCACCATCTGATAAGGGAACATCTCTACAACAGCTTGAATTATCCCTCAGTAGAATAAATCATGCTTCCAATACCAATATTCTTTTAGGAGGAGACTTTAATCTGGGTCACATCGACTGGTCTATACCACAAGTTATACCAGGTAAACCAGGTAAACTTAGATATCATCGATGAATACAATCTCCATCAATTAGTAAATGTTCCAACTAGAAAAGAGCAAACTCTTGATCTAGTAACCAATCCATCTATCATCAATAAAGTTCATACATTACCACCTCTTGGGCTTAGTGACCATGATGTTGTTTACATAGAAGCAGACATATGGCTGCGTAAAGTATGTCAACAACCCAGAAAAATCCTTAGGTATGACGAAGCAAACTGGGATAACATCAAATCTGATTTAGAAGACACACTTAAAAAGATAATAAACATAAACAATGATGCAAAAAGTACTGTAAATGAAATGTGGAACTTATTTAAGAACAATCTTACAAAATCAATTAATAAAAACATCCCACATAAAATGCTAACATACAAACATCGACTACCCTGGATCCATAATAAACTAAGAAAGATGATTAATAAAAAGAACAAATTATACTTCAAAATGAAAAAGGACAAAAAATATAAAGAGAAATATAAACAGCTGAAACATCAGGTCCAGAAAGAACAAAGACATGCTTACAACACCTATATCGAAAAATTAATCCTAGACCTTCCAACAAGTGATCCAGCTCAAAGTTTTAATAATCAATCGAAACCAAAAAAAGCTCGTCTTCATAAAGTCACTCAGAACTGACAACAGTGGAGTTGCTCCCTTGAAAAAAGAGGGACAACTAGTTGCCGACACTAAACAAAAGGCAAACATCTTAAACGAAAAATTTAAATCTATTTACCACTGAATCAATAGATAACATTCCTAACAAGGGTGTGAGTCCACATCCAGTAATACCACCACTCACCATCAGAACACCTGGCATCCAAAAACTACTTGACAACATCAACCCGCATAAAGCCAGTGGCCCAGACAACATCAGCGGCAGAATACTAAAAGATCATCAAAATTTTACAACCCCAATCTTAACCATTATTGTTCAAAAATCACTTCAGACTGGCTGCATACCATCTGACTGGAAACATGCAAATGTTGCACCAGCATACAACAAAGGTGAAAAATACAACGCAGCAAATTACAGACCAATCTCTCTCACTTGTATCAGTTGTAAAATTATGGAACATGTCATTGCAAAACACATACTTAACCATCTGGAAAGCAACAGTTTATTATATGATCTTCAACATGGCTTCAGACATTCTAGATCCTGTGAAACCCAACTACTGTCCTTTGTTCAAGAACTTGCTGCAAATTCAGATAAAAATATTCAAACTGATCTCATTATCATGGACTTTGACAAAGTTCCACATCAACAACTTCTATACAAACTCAAGTTTTATGGAATCAAGAATCAAACATTAAACTGGATCTCTGCCTTTTTATCAAACCGTACACAAACAGTGGTTCTGGATGGAGAGTCATCATATATTGCCCCGGTTACTTCTGGTGTCCATCAGGGAACAGTTCTGGGTCCCTTTTTTTTCCTGATATATATGAAATCCAGCCAACTCAGACTGTTCGCCAACGACAGCATCATCTACAAAACTATCAAATCCCAAAAAGATTGTGATAGTCTTCAAGAAGACCTTGATGCTGCCGCAAGATGGGAAAGTGACTGGCTGATGACTTTCCACCCAGACAAATGCTCAGTCCTTACAATAACAAACAAGAAAAATCCTGTAAAACATAACTACTTGCTACACAATCATACTTTGGAATCACTCTTCAATCCGACTTAAAATGGACACAGCATGCTAACAACATAGTAGCCAATGCAAATAAAAGTCTTGGATTCTTGAAATGAAACCTTAAAACCTCCAACACAAATATAAAGTCGCAGGCATACCTATCTCTTGTCCGTCCAAAACAAGAGTATGCATGCTCAGTTTGGAACCCTCACACTGCAGAACAGTGCAATAAAATTGAGATGGTCCAACGACGGGCAGCTAGGTATGCTTGCAACAGATACCATAATACTAGCAGCGTCACAGACATGCTACAAACTCTCACCTGGCCTACATTACAACAACGTCGACTCAAAACAAAACTTATCATGTTCTACAAGATTGTTCACCATATAGTTGCAGTTCCTACAACAATATTAATACCTACAGACCCAAGAATCAGACAATTTCATCCATTTACATACAGACATCTTCATGCATTCAAAGATCCGTACAAGTACTCATTCTTTCCGAACACAATCATTCACTGGAATTTACTACCTCAAACTATAGTTCTATGCCCAACAGTCAACACGTTTAGAGAACAGCTAACACCAACTGTTCTCAGCCATCTACAATCACAAATTTAAATAAAAATGAAATTGTAAATAGTTTTAACTTCGAAATTTATTTCTGTTGGCACCACTTGTAAATATGTTATAAACTGACTGAATTTATTATTATTTCTTATTCCCACGCATGCGCAACAGCTAGTGATCATTCAGTGGATGGATAGCTGTATACCGAAAGAAGAAGAAGGTATTAAAGATGTTCTAATAGGGGCTGTAGCAATATTTCTTTTTACAATCGTATATAAAATTTTGTAGACTTAATATCAAGGATAAATTTATGGTAAAAATGAAATCAAATTAGAACATTTTCTTTTCTATGACACAAATTAAACATCTTATTCTTAATCATCTGTCTAAAATTCACATCAAGAAAACAGTATATAAATGGATTTGCTACATGATTGAAAATGTAAAAACGTTCCACTATTTGCAAGAAAATTTCATCGTCAGATTGTGGATAAAAATAGCACCGTCTTAACAACGCTTCTGATACACTTGAAACTAATATTGGAGAATAGCTTAATACAAACACAGAACTGATTATGAATGATATCTTTGTTATCTTCTTTGAGGACCCTTCCTGTGACTGGCTACGAGAAACAGGCACGTGTTCGTTGTGATCACGGTGCACCTGATTGCTATCTTGTGCATGTAAAAATTGTCTTACGTATCTAAAGTGAGAAAAGATTGCCATTCCTATCATGCAATAAAATATCAATAACGTAACAAAAAAACTTACAAAAAGTAAGCACAATATAGTACTATATATTAAGATCTGTTTTGTCGATTCATATTCTTCCGCCGTGGTGCAATCATATCCGGTGGAGTTGTTGGATAAATGTATCTGTCGCACACCATAAAAGAATAAATTTGGCCATGAAAATGTAATCGCTATACCTATGTTAATCAAAATCACAATTTTTGCTCTTTTGGGACTTATTTGTGCAAACAGTGGCTTACATACACGTAAAAAACGGTCCAGAGACAGCGCCATCAACATCAGTATTGAAGTAAATATAAACAAATAATTCAGGCTGCGAAAAACTTTACAAGCTTCAGTTGAATGAAACGTATGTGAATATTCCACATCGATGATTTCAAATGGGACTGTCACACAACATACCATGAAGTCTGAAACAGCTAGTCCAAGCAAGAAAATTCGGTGTGTTGTCACCTGTTTCTGAAGAACAATGTATGTTATTAGAGCTGCATTCCCTATGCTACCAACTACAGCCAATATTCCAAGGTATATTGTCAATATCATCTGTGTAGATTTCACATTGACGAGATCAGAAACTGACATGTTTGTAGTATTGCTATAATTGATACGATCACACATGGTTTTAATATACAATATGTAGACATCCGTCTTAATGTCTTGAATTGTGGTATACATTCGGTCAAACGCCTCTCGAGTACATTTGTTATTACTAATGAAATAGATATAATCGCCGTGGTATATCAAAACAAAATTGAATATCACGACCAGGTTTATTATTCATATATACAATATACATACGTTATGAAATTCATTAAATTATTAAAGTATCCCCCACACGAATTACTGATGTAAATTCTTTCAATATGTTTCCATCATTAATATCCATAGTTGAAACGTGCAAGTGTGGGATCGTAATAGCATCATGATAATTTAAACAATGAATATTACGATACGTTCAATGTGTATCCATTGTTAAAACGTACAAGTGCCTTATTATTATTTAAAACATTACGAACATTACGATATTTTCAATGTTTATTCATCGTTAATAGCATCATCATAATTTAAGACATTACGATACATTCAATGAGTATTCTTCATCAAAACCTACACGTGTTGCATCATAATAGTATCATCATAATTCAAAACATTACGACATTACGATACTTTCAATGTGTATAAAAAGTACAAGTGTTGTATCGTAATAGTATCAACACAATTCTAAACATTACGATATTTCTAATGTATATCTATCATCAAAATGTACAAATCTTGTATCGTAATAACGTCATCATAATTTAAAACACTACGAACATTACGATATTTTCGATGTGTATCCATCGCATATGGTTAAAACGTTAAAAAGTGTTGTATCATAAACGCATCATTATAACTTAAAACATTACGAACATTACGATACTTTCAATGTGTATCCATCGTTAAAACATATAAATGTTTTATGGTAATAGTATCAACACAATTCTAAACATTACGAACATTACGATATTTACAATGTGTATCCATCGTTAAAACGCACAAAATGTGTTTCGTAATATACAATGTAGAGTACTTATATGATATACATTAACGTAGTAAACTGTATATGTGTTTACGTTACAAAAAAATGGTACCTTCCAACAACAAAGAATTTGATATAATGTGTTGATGAGTATTGCAACGTTTACATTTATTAATGGATAAAAGAAGGATTTAGGATTCATTTCATCAGATTATATATATTATTATATTATTAGGTCATGAATTCCCTTAGCTGATAGTTATCAATTTTCTAATCTATACCTAATGATGGTATTCTTCCAAATGAAGTGAATGTCCAATTGAATTGACATCCCAAAGGAATTCAGTTATTAACACTATAAATGAAGTTTGTCATAAATTGATATAAGTGATTGAATCCCATAGGAATCGTATAATGAAGATATAATAACAGGAATACAATACATAAAAGCAATTTGCTGTCCCAATGTTTGATTTCGATATGTTGTTAATAGATGCATTATAATGATAACAAATTTGTTTAATCTATATTGAACCTTAGAGGCTTGTGTTCCGATGAGTACGAAAAAAGCGCATGCATGCCGCGTGCGAATCCCGACAAAAACAAGTATGAAAGTTTGAGGATACCAATGAGATAAGTGAGATGCTCAGAAGCCGTAAATCGAAGGACAGAGAATAAAAAGGTCAAAAGAAAACGGACAAAGAATTTACGGTCATCTTTCAAAACAATTATGATCAGTTACGGTCATCTTAGCGATTTATTAAAATCGGATTTTCTCTTTCATGTACATTTTTCAGTCGTAATTTGTGATTTCCTTGTGGAAAGTTCATAGATTACTATCGTACTAATGCATATGTCATTCAAAATACATTATAGAAACAATTTAATTGACAAAAAACATTCTTACCTGATTCCACGTCCGCCATCTTGAGATGACCGTAATTGCAGTTACGGTCATCAGGTTTACCCCAGTGAATATTTATAAACATATAGACTAGTATCAAATATATACAACATAATCTGCGTCAAAAAGTCTAAAACAAAACGCCTAGCCTAAATCACAGGGGCTAGGTGCGTCCGAAAAAAAAAAATATATACTATATAATACTACAAGGGGGCGAACTCACTTGCTCCCATTTTTTTAAGTCGTCGTGTTAAATTGATCGTAACTTCGGAACGCCTTAATATTTTCAAAAAATGTTTCCACCAGTCGAAAGTCAAGTAATTTTCCTTTCCAAAGAGACCCAAATTGTTAGTGTAGGCCTCCGAACTGCTGAGGTATCATACACGAACCAAAACAAAACGGCGTGAAAATCCGAAGTCGTACAAACGCTGGGATGACCACTTCCCATCTGTATACAGACTTTCCCATGCGTAAACGAGTCATTTTGACTAGTTAAATACTTTCATCCATTCAAATTATGATAAAATTTCTTACCTTACGCCAATTTATATGTCCTTTTAAGTCTGTTTTTGAAAGAAATCCCATGTGCATCCTTGACAAACGCCATAGACGTGAAAATTGAGAGAGTTCTAACGGGCTTTTTGATTGGCTGAAACAGAGTGTTTCAGCCAATCAAGAGTGGTCATCCCAGCGTTTGTACGACTTCGGATTTTCACGCCGTTTTGTTTTGGTTCGTGTATGATACCTCAGCAGTTCGGAGGCCTACACTAACAATTGGGGTCTCTTTGGAAAGGAAAATTACTTGACTTTCGACTGGTGGAAACATTTTTTGAAAATATTAAGGCGTTCCGAAGTTACGATCAATTTAACACGACGACTTAAAAAAATGGGAGCAATTGAGTTCGCCCCCTTGTAGTATTATATAGTATTTTTTTTTCCGGATGCACCTAGCCCCTGTGGCCTAAATCAATAAAAACATCACATAAAAATATCAAAAAAATTGAGCGAAGGTGAGGCACAAAGCGACAACTTTAAAGTGAAGATAAAAAAGTTTTAACGCGTTAACTTGAAACAAAAAAGGAAAAATTCATTGATACATTAGGGTGGAAGGGGTGGAAGTGGTAAATTAATAAAAATCTTGAAAATTGCTTCGAACTAAAAAGTCATGTTTACAATTTGAAGTTTATAGGATGGCGCTGCAAAAAATCAATAGTGATAGAATGATGTACAATCTAAAAATAGCAATCGTATAGATTGCCATGCAATCATAAAACTTCAGTGAAAAAGATTTCCTAAAATTACCAAAAACTTATTTAGGTATCATAAATGTATTTATTTTTCATAAATCCACTTATGATCCCTTAAATTATGAATATCCAAAACAATGTGTTGTGAAGCATAATTTGAGCTCTGATCGCTCAAGGACTAGGCATCTGACAATAAATGATACACAAGATATGTTTGTCGTTAAGGGACCGACCATTTAACTTGAAAGGGGGGGGGGGGGGTGGTTATAGTTTTTTGTTTCGTTCAGAATTTTTTTTTCGGATAACACAAGAGTTAGAATATTTATTTTTTTTGTGGCGCAAAGCGCGAAATTTTTTTCCAGAATTTAACATTAGGTTATATGACAAAAACTCTGAATCAGATTATTTTTTTTCCTCCACCAAAATCAGAATATTTTTTTCAGCAACATTGGGAATCAGAATATTTTTTTAGAAAAAAACCATAACTCCCCCCTTCAAGTTAAATGGTCGTTCCCTAAGAGCATTTTAATAAAATGCCAATTCAACATAATATTTATAAACATATAGACTAGTATCAAATATATACAACATAATCTACGTCAAAAAGTCTAAAACAAGTGACTAGCCTAAATCAATAAAAACATCACATAAAAATATCCAAAAAATTGAGCGAAGGTGGGGCATACAAAGCTTCTGCTGTTTATATGAACATGAACATCTGCATATTCCTACAAACAGGAGAAGCTCCGCCCAAATATATGGATGATGCCATTAGATTGGCTATATTTAATATTAATATGTTATTTAAATCAAAAGTGTTGACTTGAACTGGTTTTGTCAGTATTTTGTAGAATTATAAGTATTAAGGACAATACATCTGTATTTTGTACTGGTGCAATATATGTCTGGTCAAAATATCTTCCGCTTGATATGAGACACAGCTAAAGATGACACAGGATTCATTTAATATTTTGATTGGAATGATAATGGTTGTTCTACAGCTAGGAATTATTAATACCGTTCGTGCTGATATTCGTAAAGATACTTTTCAAATATATAAGGACTTGTTACAATATACACCAATGTTACCATACAGAATTCAAAGTCGTTAATTAAATGTGCAGCTGAATGTGTAGATGAGAGTAAATGTTGTGCTGCTATTTATAGTAATGCATCAATGGTGTGTCATCTAGATATTTCTGGAAATTACAATTGGAATAATACAAAAAAATCAATAATACAATATATATTGGTACACTGATGATAAACAACAAATGAATGAACAAAACAAATACAAACTTTTGAAATATGATATTATATGTATAGAAAACATGAAAATGTGGCCTTTATTGGCAGTTGCCCTTTATATACAGGTTAAAATTATATGCACTATTCATTAATAGGGAAATGAGGCTGCCCTTTATAGACAGTGATTTGTTATATAGAGGTGCCCTTTAAGGCAGGTTTGACTGTATATGCTTCATAGTTTCCAATTTTAAATGTGGTTCAACTTTTTTCAATATTTTCCCTTGTGGATAAAGGTAATAACAAAATTACCGAACTCCGAACAATCTTACAAAGGGAAAGTCAAAACTCATAATTATATAAACAGACAAAATCAGTCAACAACCAGAAAACTGTGAAAACCGTAATGACCCTTACTTGGAATTTAAGCTAGTCACAAATGTAATGAAAGGGTATGAATATTTGTTTTAAAATTTTTCTCGTAATCGTTTCATATTTCTTTTTTTTTGTAAATTTTTCGATTACAAAATTGGGATCAGAAAAATGAGAAAACATGTGTAGGTCACTTTTGTAAATATTACAATTTCATACTTAATGCACATTTTTAAAAATTATTATTTATCATTGAATGTGTACTGTAAAATATGTCTTGAACAAATCATGAATAAACCAACCATTAAATTTTGTAAAATTTTACCTGTCTAATCAGAACACCTGTTAATTCTGGACACAAATAGTTCCTAGTCCAAGTAGTTGTTCGGTTTAGACAGGTTTTCATTCCATTTGAAATATGAAAACGGAAAGTATTTTATATATCTTGAAATGTATGTATTATTATTTATCCTTTTTTGTATTGAGACGGAGAGTGTATCTCTACAGAAAAAAACCATTGTATAATCACATTTAAATTATTTAGTCTTTTTTTCTGCATTTTTGAAAAATTTATTAGGATATATACTAAGTCTATATCTACAGAAAAAACATTGTATTATACAACCTGTCAATCACATTTAAATCTTTTTTTTTTTTTTTTTTCTTTTTTTGGAATTTTTGAAAAATATTTTTAGGGTATAATACAATGAATATAGATATGAATGCTTAATGTTATTATAATGTCACATACCAATATAAAACATTTTATACATCTGTACATGTTTAAAACAAATAAAAACATACACAATAACAAATTGTATCAATTATAAAATTATAATATTGGTACCCAGCCACATATGGCTATATTTAATTTCATGGCTAATAATTTTTGACTGGATAATGACATGCATCATACAAATACTGTTTGTTCCATGATAGCATGCATCATACAAAAAAAATTGATGTGATGCATAAACAGTTTGGTAAACTAACCTCGGTTATTGCATATACATTGTAGTTAATTTTATTTGAAAAAAAAAAACAAGTGTCTAATTAGATAAGAATAAAGACCAAATGATTAAATTTAAATTTGTATAAACAAAATTTAAAAAAATGTTTAATGATAAACAAGGACACGATAAACCTGTTGAATTTAAATAAAGTAAATTTTATTTTAACAAGTTGACTTTTAATGTAGAAATAGTGTTATTTTGTCAAATTAGATGAAAATGTGCTCTTAATTAAGTTTTTACATATTAAAACCATTATTATTATTTATACCTTAATTTTAATAACCATTTTCAATTGTTATTTTTGTGAAATATTGTATATACTATAGGAATACTGACCACATTGAAAAAAAGTCATGTATTTGTCATGTGATGTTGAAAAAAAGTAATGTGGTTTTGTTTGTATTTACTTGGAATCTGTTCAAGAAAAGATCTTTGTACTTGGTGCTTAGTTTACTGATTTTTATTCTTAGCCAGATGTTTGAGTGTTTTCTGTTATCCAAGAATTTTAACAGAATGATTTATTAAAACACTACACTCCAAAAGAATTTTGTTGTTTTTTATTTTTATAAATCCCAAATTTAAAAACGAGTTTTACTCATCTTTTATCACTGGGTTTTTAACACCAATAACATGGCAGATGTCACCAATGGAGCAAGAACTACTTCCCTTCCGGAGCACTTGAGTTCACCCCAGGTTTTAGTGTGATTTGTGCTACTCAATTTTTAGATTTCAGAGGAGTGTTTTTCAACCATTGTTTGTCCTTTTCTTTCGGTCATTGAATTTTCTGACCTCCTTTGATATACAGCTAACTGCATTGGTGACGTAATGGTTAGCTTGCTCGCCTCGAGTGCGGTAGATCGTGGGTTCGAGCCCCGGTCGGGTCAAACAGAAGTCTATAAAATTGGTATTTGTTCCTTCTCAGCTAAGCACACAGCATTAAGGAGAAAGACGAAAGACTGGTTGGCTTGGAATCAGAATAATGTGTCCGAGTGGAGCAACATGTCTACCGTGGACTGTTGTTTCGATGAGCTAGCACTATAAAAATCCAACTCAGCGTGTACAAAGGGGAGTTCATCATCATCTCATTGAAAACTAACTTGTTCTCTCCATGATATAGCTGAAAAATGGCTGAATTGGCGTTAAACAACAATCACTCACTCACTCACTTGATATACAGCTTCTTATTACCTCTTTGGTATCTTCAAAATTTGCTTGTATATATACTGGAAAATTTTGAAGATAAAAAAGGGGTATCTTTCCATACAAATATATATATATTTATATAACATTTGATCAAATACACATACATGTGTAGTTTATAAGGGAAGGACCAGGTGTGTGTGTGTGGGGGGGGGGGGGGGGGGGTATGTTTTTTTTCTAAAAAAATATTGCGATTCCCGATGTTGTTGAAAAAAATATTCTGATTTTGGTGGAGGAAAAAAAATTAATCTGATTAAATTCTGGAAAAAAATAAATGTTCTAACTCTCGTGTTGTCCGAAAAATTTTTTTTGAACGAAACAAAAAACCATAACCCCCCCTGCAAGTTAAATGGTCGGTCCCTAATGTAAAACTTGATACATTTATCTGCTCATATGCTCATTTATTTAGCTTTCCAATCTTCGATTTTGTGTGTACCTGATAAAGGTTATTCCAGAAATGCATTGTGCCATTAAAGTTGATATTTACGTTTTTATTACCAGAAATGTTCCACCAGAGAGTTCTTATGAAGTTTTCTTGCTATTCAAAAGATTTGAAATTCCAGATGTATGACGCCCTTCCATCTGATTGGATATTAAACATTGACTATTTCTCTGGCAACAATAAACTAGTAAAACAAAAGAAAAAAATATTGTCTATGTGTTTGTCTTAAATGTATTCTTCATAGAATTACTGCTAATAAAAACGTAGATATCTTTCAAACAATTTTAGTTAAAATAACAAAAAATAGAATTATGCTTAAAAGAAGACCAGATAATGATATCAACAGAAGTATTGTATCCAGTCCTTTAGACACATCCTTCCAAGAGACGTTTTCCTCCTGGTATGTCCAAGATTTTAATCTTTCATTGATCTTTGATTCCTGAAAATCTTTCTTTGTACCACCAACTATAAACGGCGTGATATCATTGTATGTTGTATTCTTTCTAGAACAGCATCTGCAGCACCTGGCCAAACATTTTAGATAACCCGGCGCTTCCTTCTTTTCGTCCTTGTAATGGAGTCGCAGTCCAAGCATTGTAACAAGACAAATAACAGAACTGAAAACAAGGTCAAACATTAAAAAGTAACTCAGCAGTGACATCGGTTCAGATGTTTTCGGTAAGTTATCTCCGGTTAGGGTCATGAACACTGCAATCGCCAATAATACTGTGATAGAATATGACACCCTTTCTCCCGATTTTGAAGGCAAAACAAAAACACACGAATTCAAGGCCATTAGAAACATGACCGGGAGTACGATATTCACGACGTAAAACGCTGGTCTTCTTTTCATTGTCGTCAATAGTTCTATGTAGGACATGCCCGTTCCCCTATTATCTAATGAGGACGTTGAAGATACGTCCCAAGTTCCATGTTTGGAATAAAAATCTAGTTTAAGGGTGCTTAATGGCGAATTCAATACTATTTCATTCGTCATTGTCCCCCAAGACATTAGCGTTATTTTGCACGTCTGCTCGTCAAACGGGAAATGCGTCACATCGACATTACAAGAACTTATCAAAATATCACCCGGTGACCAGTATGCATAGCCATTAAAGAAATATCTAACAGTCATGCAATCTTTCCCAAGTTGATCAATTTTGCTAAATGGATTTATAATCAACAAAGTTGGTTTCCATATGTCATCTTGTGAAAATAACATGGTATACGTGTTGTTATATTCCTAAGGATTCCAAGTCATTCTCGAGTCGTACCACGAAAAATCCAATCACTAAAAATTTTCCATTGACTTCGTCGAATTCTTGAATAGCAACCAAATTGAAAGTAACGTTTACCAAAGTGGGCATGGTTTGGTCATCTCCTGGCCGGACCTTTCTATTGTGATTTTGAATCAGTCTTGTGTACAAATTGTTCACATCCGACAACGTTGAACCAGTTACCATGGCAGCAACATGGATCAAGAACCAAGCAAATAGCCACATCGTCACACTATTTACTTATTATAATTATGTCAACCTAAAATGAGAAAAAAAAAGTATTATCAGAAAAGATCTTGATGTACGGATAATTTATAATATTCCCGGTCACGTGATATCAAGCCCACAGATTTGTGCGAGTTTGTGTTTTCGCCTGATTTATTTTTGTTTTTATTTGTCATTGTATTGTTAATAGCTTTACACTCGTACTCTTCTGGTTTGTATTCGTTTAGTGTGTGTGTGTGAGTGTGTGTTCAACATTTTTCTTTGTTGTGAATAAATGCATAAAAACAATTTGGAAAAAAAGTATTATATTGAAAAGGTGAGATCTTAGAAAATGGCTGAACATGTACAGATGCCCATGCAAATTCATAGAACTTTTATTTCTCAACATTTTCAAGCATAATAAAAATCCACGATAACAGTTCTGTGATATAAAACGTACAATGTTTTACTCAATAAATAAGTACACGAAGGTTTATTATGTATAATGTTCAAGATTAGGAATTGGGGTGTTCTTGACAACAACGATGCTGCTTGCTCAGCTATATATGCGAGTTGGCATTTGACTCACATGTAGTGTTCACTTGTATGATCGTAGCATTTCACTAATGTGAGATGTTGGGCCCATGTAACTAGTTTAACACCGCCACTTTTTATGGAAGTGCCTGTAGGAAGCCAGGAAACTAGGCGGTAAAATATATGTGTGTTAAAGGTATCGATCTTGCCTCTGATTCTACGATTTTAAGATTAGATTTTGGAACTGCTCCGAAAAAAGCGGTATTTTTTTTTCTTACCGTGTCCGTAATCCACGTAAAGCCAACTTATTTATAAGTCTCTGGTCTTTGGGATAAAAAAAAAAAAAAAAATAAAAATCGACGAAGATTAGTTATGCCTGAGATTTGTCTTAGTTTTTACAAATAAGATTACTTAGGAACTGAACTGTAAATTGAAAGCATGAATATATCTAATAATAATCAATGTCAGTGCGGAAGCATTGGATACTGGGTGGATGATACCATCTGGGACTAATAGTCCATCAGCAGAGGTATCGACTCAGTAATACTATTGAAAACGTAGATATCTAATTTAGCCAAATAATTGCAAAGTGAACAATGAGTTTGTAAAGAAACCAGAAATGCACAATATTTGACAGAACATTTATGAATCCTTTTTTTAACAACCTGCGAACTACAAAAAATATTAGTATGAATAAAAATGTAGATATCAAATTTATTGCGCACGACGCGTTTCTGGAATAACCTTCATCAGTTTCTGGAATAACCTTCATCAGTTTAGTCTGGAATAACCTTCATCAGTTTCTGGAATAACCTTCATCAGTTTCTGGAATAACCTTCATCAGTTTCTGGAATAACCTTCATCAGTTTCTGGAATAACCTTCATCAGTTTCTGGAATAACCTTCATCAATTTCTGGAATAACCTTCATCACGTTTTGGGAACAAAAGACCTTAAACAAGATCGCCAAAATCGGCTAATGTCACCTATGCCTGAGGGAGGAGAACATTCTAAGGTCACCTATGCCTGAGGGAGGAGAACATTCTAATGTCACCTATGCCTGAGGGAGGAGAACATTCTAAGGTCACCTATGGCTAAGGTCACCTATGCCTGAGGGAGGAGAACATTCTAAGGTCACATATGCCTGAGGGAGGAGAACATTCTAAGGTCACCTATGGCTAATGTCACCTATGGCTAAGGTCACCTATGGCTAATGTCACCTATGCCTGAGGGAGGAGAACATTCTAATGTCACCTATGGCTAAGGTCACCTATGCCTGAGGGAAGAGAACATTAGTTTTAATAATCATTACATTATTTAGAAACTGTAAATTTCAATAACAAATATATAAAAAAAAAAGTAATTACATTGTATGTATCTACTTGCCTATTAGATTACACTGATTTTATATAATCCATTCCTGGCTAATGGCGTTCTCTAAAATAATTCTTTTAAAATGTTACGATTCAATTTATATAATGAATGAATTACCATGGATCCGCCCAGAATATTATAATATCAAAATGAAAAATAATTAAATATTATGTCATTACACACATGATTCCATTTAACTCAGAATCTGAATGTAAACAGCCAATCCGATATTTTATCCAAAATATTAAAATTAATGTATCTTTGATATGTATCATTGTTTGTATGTGGAAATTGTATCTTAAACATTCAGCTTAAAAACAGATGACGATCAATGAAGCGATTTGTACACGTCAAAACTGTAGATTTATCTGACATTGTCTGGTTTATGAGATTGTAATAGAATTTAGAGAAAAAACACAAACCTTTACTTACAATGCTATTGCTATTCTTTATTTCTCTTAAACCATAATACATACAGGTATAGAGATATGAAAATATGTACACTATTTACAATATATACAGACAGGTCATAACAAGAGGTTAACCGGGAGTCGACACACCTTTATTAATAATTCTGACAAAACGACATAATTTTTGGAGTTCTATTTTTGAAGTTGATGTCATTAATAGTTTGAACTTTATTATGTTTGGATTTATACGAATGTTTTTCTTTATATAAATTTTTCTTTGATTGCTGAAATACTGACATTTAAATAGATAATGAAATTCATCTCCAATTTCTCCATTATTACATAAGGGGCATATTCTATTCTCTCTGGCTATGTTTTTCCATCTACCATTTTCGACTGGTAACTTATGGTTTGTTGTTCTAAATTTACTTAATGTCAAATTATCCTTATCATTTAAAATATTTAAGTAGTTTTCGAAAACCAAATTATCTTTATATATTCTGTAATTCAGTGCCTTCGGAGAATCGTTTACTGAAGAAAGCCACGTTTGGAGATATTGATCAGTGAGATTTTGTTTAATTGAGTGTTTCAACCACAATTCATTAATAAAAGTTTGTGACTCCCAAATATAATTAAAACCACAATTACACAATATATGTTTTACATATTTCAACCACATAAAGTTTCTATCTCTCACTCGCAACATATTATACATACATTTATAAATGATAACAGATAGTTTTGTTTGCTTTCCACTGATTAGTTTAGCCCAAAAAGATATTGTTCTAACTTTTATATCAATGTCTAGGGGATATCTACCTAGTTCCCCATAAACCATGTAACTTGGTGTGGAAGTTTTAAAATTAAGTAATAGTTTACAAAATCGCAAGTGTACCCTTTCTATAATTTCGTTTTTTGAAAACCCCCAAACTTCACACCCATACAATAAAATAGGTGTTATTATTTTATCAAATAAGTCTAACTGGCACTGAATTGATAGGTTATGTATTTTTCCTCTTTTTAAAACTTCGAACATTGCTTTTGTGGCTTTCTCTACTTGAGCTTTTTTTGCCATTGAAAAGTTCCCAGATTTTGAAAGTAAAACACCCAGATAATTAAATTCAGACACTATTCCAATTTCCATTTCATTAAATGTGAATGTAAGATTATTTGGAAGCCTCCCTCTAGAAAAATCCAAAATTTTAGTTTTTTCGACATTAACTTTAAGTTGCCAAAACTTACAATATTCAGAAAAGACATCAAGTTGTTTCTGAAGATCCTCTTTGGTTTCCGACATTATCACTGTATCGTCGGCGTACAGTATAACGAAAAGTTTCAGATATACATTTAACTGGTTTTCAATTTCTTCAGACAATGTTGTCAACCCACTGACATCTTTTGACTGCAGATAAGATTCTAAATCATTTAGAAAAATTGAAAACAAAAACGGGGATAAGTTCTCACCCTGTCTAACACCGTTTTCACACCTAAAGAAATCAGATTTACAATTGTTATATACTACACATGATTTAATGTTATCATGCATATTTAATATCAAACGATACATTTTACCATTGATATTGTTCAATAAAAGTTTGTACCATAATGCTTCACGCCAGACTTTGTCGAACGCTTTTTCAAAGTCCACGAAAGCACAAAATAATTTTTTATTTTTACTTTTGAGACATTCGAAGAAGGAATAAAGGATAAATATACTATCAATAGTGGAGTATTGTTTACGGAATCCACACTGGCTTTCGTTTAATACCTTAAATTCTTCTGAGAATGTATTTAGTCTATCGTTCAATATAGATGTGAAAAGTTTACCTAGGCAGCTTAATATGGTTATTGGTCGAAAATTGTTTGGGTCATATTTATTTCCTTTGTTTTTGAATATAGGTTTAATGCTTCCAATTAACCATATATCAGGGATAATACCTGTATCAAATATAACGTTAAATAACTTCTCGTATATGTTAATAAACTGGGTCGCGGTAGCTTTAATATACTCGTTTGTAATATAATCTTCTCCGCTAGCTTTATTACATTTTAACTTTTTTATACAATTCAAAATCTCATTTTTGTCGATATACTTATTAATTTCTTCATTTATTTGATTTGTTTCCTGAACTTCTGGTTCAGGTAAGTTTGGCGTATCTTTTTGATTAGGTTTCTGGTTTAATTCCTTATAAAATTCGAAAAAAGTATCAACTGGGATGTCTGGTTGTTCTTTTCTTTTACTTTTATTTAAAATTTTCCAAAATTCTTTTGGATTTTTTGTGCGCATAGTTTTAAGTTTATTTTGCATGTCTTTTCTATGTCGTGACATACTTGTATCAAGTGTTCTTTTATACTGTCTTTCCGCTGCAGCTAACTCATTTTTAACATGCCAAACATTGCCTCAAAAAACATACAGCAGTTTAATTGAAGAACAATAAACTGCGTATTCAATCTCGATCAGTGTTAGTTTAGTTTAGTTTAGTTTAGTTTAGTTTAGTTTAGTTTAATTAACATTTTTTGCGAGTTAAATACAAATATTAAGTATAACAAATATAACAAATTTTATTCCGACACATGTTTTTTCAGTGACGTTAAAAACACCATAGCACTAACCCATACTTTTCCAACTTTTGAAGTCTTCACCCGAATACAATAATAATATGTGTTACCGTTAGTATGCGCAAATAAAATAATATAATATACATATAAATAAACCCAGAACGATTATATATATATAAACATATGTAAGAAAGGGAAAGAAAAGAAATACATTTGGAGATTGGAGATGTGTGTTGGTTTTTTGAATTGTTTTAGACAATTGCAAAATCTCTCTCAGTCTTTGTTCTTTTCTTTTGGCCATTGTAATGTCTGTCCTTAGATTTACGGCTTTTGATTACGACTTTGGTATCTTCAGTGCCGGTTTTAGACGAAGAGAGGCCATAGTCTACTTTGCTAGGCCCCTCCAAATCCTCAACCCTCACGATTAGAGGAACACTGAAGAGTATTTAATCAATTTGAATAAAGGCGAGGATGACTACAGGTGTTTAAAATTCTGAAACTGTGCTATGAAAATTACTGAAAGGTTGTTTAGAGAGTACGGTGCGTTATGACAGCATATGTATGAAAGTTCAATGACAGGGTCAACAATATTATACCTCTTGGCCGGAGTGACTCTAAATTTTTATATCATGCAAATAACGGAGACGGCAACCTCAATTGTATAATTTGCACCTGATCCTTTTGTCTTGTTTATGACAAATAAATAAGTTTAAACTAATCAAGCCGTAGATATTAAATTAAGTGCACACGACCCGTTTCTGGAAAAACCATCATCAGGTACGCTCATAATCAAAATATTGCAAAAGTACATTTTAAATAATTTAAAAATCTTTGCAGGATAGCGAAAATCGGCTAAGGTCGACTATACCTGAGAAAGGAGAACCTTAGTTTGATTAAGAATAAAATTAAGTTAAGACACTGTTTCAGTGAGTGAGTGATTATTGTTTAACGCCAAAATGAGAAATTTTTCAGCAAAATCATGGTGGTAACAAATTACATTTCAATTGAAATGAACCTCACTTAACTCGAGACTTAACAAAGGTTGTATGCTTTCTTTCCTAATGAATACAGCAGCAAATCAATAATTTACGACGGGTGTCACCAGAGGAGCAGGAACTAGTGACCCTTCCGGAGCACCTGAGTTCACCCTCTGTTTTTAGTAGGGTTCGTCTGGCTCAATCTTTAGATTTCTGTGTAGTGTTTTGCACATCATTGGTTGTTCTTTATCTTTTGACCATTGTATTGTCTGTTCGTCGATTTACGGCTTAGGATTATCACTTTTGATATCCTAAAAACTTTTCTTGCATAATGTTAGCTGCATTCAGTATCAATTTTACAAACTTCAATGGCAGTTGATTTATCTAGTATATTATTTGATATATTTGGAAATCATACAAGTACAAAAGGAATATTATAATAATGGTTGTTGAAATAAATGTTTTGTTTATGTATGTTTTATATCATTGTGATCTGCAATTTCGTCTCCATCATCCTTGCAGTTATTACTATCAATCACGTTCTTTGGTATTAAAGATTCTTCTTTTATAGAAAGCAGCGTAACGTTTTCTTTTGGTGGTGATGGTAATAGTTCTACTTCATAATCCCTCGTCCCTCTATCTATAGCCTTTAATAACTCTACTCTCTAGAACATTAAAAATAAAATTAGTGAGTGAGTGATTGTTGTTTAACGCCAACTCAGCAATTTTTCAGCTTTATCGTGGCGAGGACAAGTTCATTTTCAATGAGATGATGATGAGGTCCGCTTTGTTCTAGACCAACACGCTTAGTTGGTTTTTTTTATAGTGCTAGCTCACTGAAACTACAGTTCGCGGGTAGACATGTAGCTCCACTCGGACACATTATTCTGATTCCGAGCTAGCCAGTCTTTGCTCTTTCTCCTTAATGCTCCGTGCATAGCTATAGTCTTTGACCCGACCGGGGCTCGAACCCACGATCTACCGCACAGGAGGCGAGCACGCTAGCAATAACGCCTGCGTTGCGGTCACTAATTTAGATACGTATCTAGGTGTTTATTAAATAATTTTATGTCAAAACATAAAAATAATTTGTTTCTGAATTCCCTTTATTATTCATTATCTTTATACAAAAATAATTTCTTGTTGTATTCCACATAAGTGATGAATTAATTCATAACAGATATATATATTGCTGTCAAATTATAATATTAAAGTATATATGTACCATCTACACACGCTTATACACATGTCTTACGTCTATCCCTAGATTTTCCTTACGAGACAAGGTAACACTACGACTATTGAAGCTCCTTTTAAAGGGAGTGGATGTAGTCGAGTGGTCTAGGGCGCTGGACGTAAGGCTAAGCGAATGGTGCTGCAGTGTATCAATGGTGTGGGTTCAAATCCCGTCGAGGGAAGAACAAAAATTTGACAGCTCTAAAATCTAATTCTAACATTGTTTGGTTTAATTTTCAGACGTGTATAATATTTAGTATTAACCTAGTAAAAGTAACTTTGAGATCCAGTGGGACAGATATATTGTATGGTTGTCACTTGCTTCTAGACGTTTGTATAATATACTTTATTTCCTGTGACTGTATAATGAATTCTTCATTATCCTATACAATATATTAAAAATTGCTGAGTTAGATTGCTGTCAAATTATAATATTAAAGTATATATGTACCATCTACACACGCTTATACAAATTTTCCTTACGAGACAAGGTAACACTACGACTATTGAAGCTCCTTTTAAAGGGAGTGGATGTAGTCGAGTGGTCTAGGGCGCTGGACGTAAGGCTAAGCGAATGGTGCTGCAGTGTATCAATGGTGTGGGTTCAAATCCCGTCGAGGGAAAAACAAAAATTTGACAGCTCTAAATTCTAATTCTAACACTGTTTGGTTTAATTTTCAGACGTATATATAATTTAGAGCTGTCAAATTTTTGTTTTTCCCTCGACGGGATTTGAACCCACACCATTGTTACACTGCAGCACCATTCGCTTAGCCTTACGTCCAGCGCCCTAGACCACTCGACTACATCCACTCCATAAAAAAGGAGCTTCAATAGTCGTAGTGTTACCTTGTCTCGTAAGGCAAATCTAGGGATAGACGTAAGACATGTGTATAAGCGTGTGTAGATGGTACATGTATACTTAATATTATAATTTGACAGCAATCTAACTCAGCAATTTTTACTATATTGGATAGGATAATGAAGAATTCATTATACAGTCACAGGAAATAAAGTATATTATACAAACGTCTAGAAGCAATTGACAACCATATATATATAATTATTACCTAATAAAGTGTATTTTTCTGTTTTATTGAGTCAAATTTTAGTATTGTATATTTTTCGCTATTAAAATGGGCCTGTCGATCTATTGCACTCTCGATGAACTATTGCACTGTGCAATATTCTGCACGTGGCGTCTATAGCACCAATCAGAGTTGACCTAGAACACGATTTCTGAATGGCTTTCAGTTTTGCCGATTGGCCAATCAAATAATTCGTTGTTTAATCGACTCGGAATTGGTCGTTTGCGGCATGAACAACAATTGCTGCACATAAGCGCTTAGAGTAATTGTATTGTTATATAATGCGCTATAAAAATGCCTTGTAATAATAATAATAATAATAATAATGAAGCTGACAGGTTTCCGTCCATAAATGATGCCGATCTGGACGCTCTCCTTGATCATTGATTGTGTGGAAAAGTGTCAGGATGTTATATTTATTGAATGCCAAGGAGATGTATGCAGTATAAATATAAATAATTAGGACTTGGTAATGTTTTGCTGCCATAAAGAAAAACACTTTCTTGGTAAGGTAATATGTAATAAATCTGTTATTTAATGGCTTCAGGTGCAATAGACTGGAACATTTCCCATTTGGTCCTTTGGTCATTCCCAGGACCTCAGGGCAAATGTTGCAGTCTATTGCACCCACAACCATTAAATAACTGAATATTATAATGTACATTTTCAAAGGCGGATCCGACATTTCCATAAAGGGAGGGGAACCCAATTTTTTAGAAAAAAAATCAGATTTCAAAGCAATTTGGTTTAAGAAAAATCAATAAATACCGAGGCGTAATTCAAAGCGGAAATTACAAAACATGGTAAAAAGAAAAACGACAAGGACGCAATTGGAAATATTCTGTTAAAATACGTTTTTACCAGTCTATAACATAGCTAAAAAAAAAGGTGGAAAAATGGACTCGCTGCACCCCCACTCCCCCTGGATCCGCATATGATTTGGATATCTGCGCAAATAAAGAGTATTATTTATTTCATTATGATACAGAAAGGCGCATTAGATGTCCTAAACTTTTATATAGGTATATTTAATTATTAGAAAGTTCTTATACATATGTAATGCAACGTAGATATATCTTTTGTGTATTGGATGTACGACATTTCTATTTATAGGATGTACGTGCAGTGAGTGAGTGATTGTTGCTTAACGCCAAAGTGGCAATTTTTAAACTATATCATGGCGACAACACGTTACATTCAGTGAAATGATGATGATGTCCGTTTGCACTAGACCAACAATTCGTAGTTTGATATTTATAATGCTTGTTCACTGAATCAACATTCTGTAGGTAGATATGTCGACACACTCGGACACATTATTAGCGAATATGCAGTAGATACCAATATAGTGTTTGGTTTGACCAGACCGGGACTCGAAACCCACGATCCCCACACCCAAGGCGAGCACGCTAACCATTACACCCCCGATTCCTGTGCGACGTGATTATGCATATTGTATAATGTGTAACTGCATTGTTGCTAAGCAACTAAGCCAAATATATGCATATGTCATTACAGGACAAAGGTGGCTTTGTACCTCTATGCAGTGCCTTCTTAACGCCGGGGGCCCCATGCTAATCCATGTATGTTGTATACAGCAGGTTTATTTTAATGTTTAAACACTGATTTTGATGGAAGTGCCAATGCAATAAATATATGTTTAATTTTACCGACATTTACAGCTTTATTCCTGTGAGTGGTTGTGTAGGTATGTGCACCGGTGCACTGCTTTGCCTGAGGGACTATGATGCTGTTAAGACGGCCCTACTTCTATGTTATATTTCTATTATAATCCTTTTGACGGTAGTCTTGTTTGTAGATGGCTCTTTTTCTACACGGTATATGAATTATTTTTATCTATAAAAATATGGCAAGGAACAGAATATGAGATTTCAATGATATGCTTGTTTTGTTTTTTGTGTGTCTTTTTTATAGTTTGTTTTCATTAAAAGAAAAGTTCGTTGTAAAAGCCGGTCTCTTTTATGGGAAAACAATTTATATATACCTGTTCAAATTGTACTCCGAAGTAAAGCCTTTTCCTCCATTTTGCGGGTAAAAATGGGAAAAATTGGTCGAAAAATGGTAATACGTATCTCACGTCGACATCTTTAGACTTTGGCAAACCTATAAATAAAAGTTTTATTGAATAGCTATGTAATTAGTAATGTTATTTACAACTACCTGTGCAATCAGTGCATATCACACCATTAAAGTTGTGAATTCGAATCCCGCTCATGGATAGATGTACTCGATACAACATTATGTGACACAATTGGTGGTTTTCTCCGATTTCCTGCACCAATAAAACTGACCGCCATGATATAACTGAAATATTGTTGAAAGTAGCGTTAATCACTATAAACATATTTTTGGAATGTTTTATTTCTATTCCGTAAATATTATGAAAATGAAATACTAAAAATGTACTCAGCCGATATGCTACTCGAAAATAGAGGAATTTACCTTCAATTAAACTGGTTGCTATGGCGATAGCGAGGCAGTAAAAAATACCCAATACTCCAATCCATAAGTACGACAAAGAATAAAATTTATCAATACCTTCACTGAAATATAAATTAAACAAGGTTTAATTGCTAATCAAATACAGTTAACCTGGTTATCCCGGTTAAACCTTTTCCTCGGTTAATTTGAAGAAAACAAATCATCCTTACGTTGTATTAGATATTAGCGAAAATTTACTGGGATGACTCAAATATTCGACTTTTTGGAGTGATTGGTCACTTTGACTTCGATCCGAGGATGGAATGTAATTATTAACAAACAATGCTATGGATTGTGCTCATTCTATGAAAGCACTTGACCATAATTTCAATTAAAAACCTACATGACTTAAGCGAACTTTCCATTTATATGTAGCATCGTTCCATCAGCACCTGCATATGGAGTATATATGTCTCAGTTAATCCCATATTGCAGAGCCTGTGGTTCCTATCATGATATGTCCTTGATAGAGGGCTAACAAGGAAACTACTGAACCAAGGGTTCATATTGGTTAAGTTGAAGTCATCAGTTTTTAGTTCAAGTTGTACTTTCGCCACCATGACTTGGTTGACCGTTATGGAATATCTGTATCACAAATGACCACGGATATATTCCACTTGTCGTAAGCTCTTTCCGGTCCTTTCCTCATTCATGGCTTATCACCGGGTTTGTAACTAGATTAACATGACGGGTGCCACTAGTGGAGCAGGAACTACTTACCCTTCCGGAGTTCAACCCCGGTTTTTATTGGGGTTCATGTTACTCGATCTTTAGTGCTATGTGTATGTTTTGTAGATCGTCGTTTTTTTTTGGCTATTGTGTTGTCTGTCCTTCGATTTACGGATTCTAATTATCCCTATGGTACCTTCAAACTCTTCTTCATCCCCCGTTTTCAGTAAGTTTCGTGTTGCTCGATCTTGTTTTGTGTGTAATGTTTCGTAAATCGTTGTTTGTTCATGTGTCCTTTTTCGTTTGACCATTGTGTTGTCTGTCCTTCTTCGACTGACAACTTTTGATTACCCCTCTGGTATCTTCAAGCTTTTTTTTCCACTTGTCGTAACTTCCACTTGTCGTAGCCACTTCCCGGTCTTTTCCTCATTCATTACTTAGTGCTTGTAGATCGTTGTTTGTCCTTTTTCGCTTGGTCATTGTGTTGTCTGTCCTTCGAATTACGGATTCTGATTACTCCTTTGGCATCTTCAAACTCTTCTTACACTCGACAAGCCAGCTTAAATTTGAGTAATAACTGGAACTCTTAAAATAAGCAACACTATTTAGTACGCAAAGAAGCTTTAAAGTGGGCACCATATTTTCGAGAAGATGTTGCCATTTCAATCCCACTCACCATAAAAGGTATGATCACATTGTAGCATAGAAACTACTTATATGAAAAACACTATTCGTTTTGAAAGCCACATTCGACTTGAAGGTACTTGTGCCATACAAAGGCGAGTTCGTTTAACGTACTCACAGCTCTGAATCATTCATGACGTCAGTTGTTAGAATTGTTGAATACTCCGTTGTCATGGTGAAATTATTCACTGTAGTATTTAGATAAGATGGACAGTTGTCAACAGGTGGCATGGTAGCCCATGGTGTTTTCTTTAAGGATTTTGAAAAGCTCTTTCCGGCGGATAACCAAAATGTCAGTATAATAGCTATGATTGTTCCGATCATTGCCCCCTGTTAAGTATAAGTATACAATAGTGGTGCCGTGTTATAAAATATAAAGTTTATGTGATTGATTGATTAATTGATTGGTGCTTAGCGCCAACATTATCAGTTTTTCCAGCTATATCGTAACGTTAAAGTTTATATATACGAAGCTTACAAAATGAGACAAGGTCGAGGAACATGGAATATTTTCCAAGCTTACCATCGAATACATTTAAACTTTGCATTTAAGATATTACATGAATATTGTGATTATCATGCAAACAGGGACCGTCGTGGCTGTGATCGCATGGTAGTTGGATTTACAACTACTTATGCAATGATTGTCTATCACCACTGATGTTGTGAGTTCGAATCACGATCAGGGCGAGGTCTACAACATTATGTGATAAAGTTTGTCAGTGACTTGCGACAAGTCGGTGGTTTTCTCCGTGACCTCCGGTTTCCTCCACCAATAAAACTGACCACCACGATATACATGTAGCTCAACTATTGTTGAAAGTGGCGTTAGACACCATAAAAAAATTATGCAAACATATCAAATAACTCCATGGGTGGTCGGATATTTGAATTGAATAATACAATTATACAATTATTCCTTGATTGTCCTTTTGATTTTTTGTCAACAGGAAGATCTACAACTAGTTACTCAAAGCTCAACATGTAAAAATGTTAACGGGGAACCAGAAAAGCTACATATCGGTCAGTGACCATATACAGTCAAAGCTGTATATAAAGAGGAATCAAGGGAACCTGAAAATGTGCCTTTTATGGGCAGTTGACCTTTATATAGAGGTTAAAAATTATATGCACTATTTATTAATGGGAAAAATGACAAACAATAATTATGTCAATGCAAATAGAACAAGCACAGGATAAGCAAATATACCACAACAATATAAACAAGAACATTCTACCCATCATACCACCGGTATTAATTTTGTATGATCTGGATTTTGTATTGTATCCAGATTTTTCTTTGACTTCTTGAACATAATATTATGAAATACAATCCATTTTTCGATATGTCGAACAATGAAATTGAAAAAACGACAAAACAGTTAATTCCGATGGAGATCATCGGAATTAATAGTTTTGTCGTCTTGTGATTATTCCAAAATATTCGGAGTAATGAAAACGTAGATATTGAATTTAGTGCGCATGACGCAATCCAGGAATAATCTTCATCAAGTATAGTCATGATCAAAAGATTGGAAAGCCAAATAATGTAAAAGTCTTTGGGAGCTAGTAAACAAAATGGTCTAAACAGAATAACTAAAATCGGCTAAGGTCACCTATGTCCGAGGAAGAAGAACCTTAGTAAATAATTCAAATGGTCATTATTTTCACGATCAACTGGAAGACTTTCAGCACTCAAAAACGATGTTTTTCAAGTATTGACTAACGGAAGTCACAGTAGTCCAATAAATCTTTTGTACAGCTGTCTAAATATAGTTCTCATGATAAGCAGAGATTCCCTCAAGAAATCCACAATTATTTTCCTGGTGCACTCTTAAATTTTTGATAATGCTAAGAAGAGTTTGAAGGTACCAAAGGAGTATTCAGAATCCGTATATCGAAGAAGAACAGACAACAAAATGGCCAAAAGATAAAGTACATGAGGACAAAGAACGATCTACGAAACATACACATAAAACTAAAGATCGAGTAACACGAACCCTCTATAAATCGGGGGTGTACCGGAAAGGTAAGCAGTTCCTGCTCCACTATTGGTGTGCTTATAAAAAAAAACAGTATGGTGTGATATGATACATGCTATCTTGTTTGTTCGATATACGGCTTCTGATTACTCATGTTGGTATCTTCGAACTTTCCTCGCATGAGACAGAGATTATGATATTAAAATTTGCGTCGAGGTAAAACATGGAGGTGGGGTTATGGTTATGGTGTTTAACGCCACTTTCAACAAAACCTCTTTTATATCGTGGCGGTCAGTTTTATTGGTGGGAACCGGAGTTCCCAGACAAAATCACCGACCTGCCGCAAGTCACTGACTAACTTTATCACATAATGTTGTATCAAATACACCACGTCTGAGTAATAGTTGGTGTCCATATATGGTTCTACTGAGGAGTCTATTATCCCGAAGGCTTGATGATCTTTACTCCTAAGATTTCAACTAGACAGTGTTTAAATAATTTCAAAATAAAATAGATGAAAATATATTTTTGCTGGTGATTTTAATTTTACCATACTGTGAAGGTACTTTTATTCGTGGATGCCAATTTTCGTGGTTCGATTCAACATCCTGGGGTCGTGGGTTCTTTACATTCGTGGTTTCATAATTGGCATGGTTAACAATTTAGACTATTACATGACTGTAACTTAGCTTGCATATGATTGGCTTAAAACTGTCTAAAGAGGTTTCGATATCACTCTTTCTGCTAAAAATATATCATGGCAGTTGTCCGGAAAGTGATATCACCCTCGGAAAGCATAAAAATAGATGGGGAAAAATCAGACTTTTGCTATCCTATCAAATTCGTTATTTCGTTGTTCAATAACCAATGAGATTGCGTTTAACATTTGTTTTTCGGCTGAACCATAAACAAACGATCCAAAATTGCGATATTCTATTGCTATGACGATGAATTTGTAAGTAGATATAATAAAACATTTCCATGAAATAAAATAATCATAATACAATAAAATAATAATAAAATAAGCAACCTTTAAAAACGTATATTCACCTCGCCTGTGGCTCGGTGAATATTACATTTTTTCAGATTGATAAATCCAGATAGCAACCTATTCCAAAGTCAATAATTATATTTTGTCTCCTCGGTGAACCACTACATCAAGTTATTAAATTCCTCTGAATCTCAAATTAACATAACTTTGTTTTCATTTGTTACATAGAAGTAGTGAATTTTGCTCCGATTTTGTCCTCGTGCGCTTTGAAACCTTTATATACTTTTAAGGGGCACATATAATAAAGCATAGAGTCACTTTATGCAATAATCTCCACTTCAACCAAATTAGATTATACTATGATACAACATTGGTTACCTTCTTGGTTGCCCATGGAAAGAACACGCTGTATAAAAACAATCCACCAGCCGGACCACCAAATGAGGACAATATACTTACAGATATCTTTAAATGTAAATTAATATTGAAATAATTTATTACTAAGAGATTATTACATGACATTTTCCATATCGGCCCTGGTATCAGCCCGAGATTCCCAGTCCCATATCAAGCCCGACAACGAAGCTGGAGTGCTGATATGAGTCGAAGGCTTATACCAGGGACGATATGGAAAATTCCATGTCATAATCTATTTATCACATATTTTACATTTACTTTTTTCAAGCATTGACTTTCATACTACAGAAAAGATTTTGGAACTGACAAATTGCGCAAAAGTTGCCTTTGTTCAACTTGCAAATATTTTTGTTTCGAGTCTGGTTTCAAAAAGATATCAAACAATATGTCGATCTGTACAATGACGTTAGAAAGTGTTGGTAAAATCTATCCAAGACGTTCACATTGAATGGAAATTCCTATTCAACACGACGTATACATTTGAGCTGATTATTCCTTTTCAAGTTATTTAAACTTTATTCCAATATTTTGAAATGTGTTAATTTGATTGAAATACGATTTATTAAATATCTTTACGCACCCCTTTCCTTGTACTTTGACATATACTCTTTGAGACCACTGCGCAGATACCGGAAGTTGAATACGGGGGAAAATACGGATATTTGAGGGCAAATACTGATATTTTGAGGGCATATACGGATATTTGCCTTCAGGACAAGTAATCAACACTGACTTAGCTATTATTGGACACGGAAAAACGAACATATTGCAACAAAATATGTGATAAATATGTTCATATTTGTATGCAATGATCTAATAACGCATTCTTCCTCAATGAAGCTTCATGACATGGATAAATTCATTATTGCAATCGCTGCTGAAATATTGCAACATATAAATGGAAAGTTCACAATGGGAAAATTGAAATCATCTCTTTTGTCGTAAAGTTTCACTCTTAACCGCCCCTCTCTTTAAATTTCAAGGTGTAGGTCAAGGTATGAAGCAGATCTATATGTATATGTGGCATCCTTTATTTCAAGCTCAATATGTAGATAAATTTGTGGATTAATATATTAGTGGACTTTTCTTGTGATGAAAGTTGAACTATTTTTTGTGGGGACTTGAGGTGCTAAATAATGAACTTTGCTAAATATTGCTCTCCTGCTATATATTGATATTTGTTTTGTGCTCTTATTGGGGCTGTATCGTAGAAGAGTTTGTTGTCAGCATCAAATAATGTAAATGCATTTTTTTTTTCCAGCGACGACAAATTTGAAATCATAATTGAATTATTCTCATTTCATTGCGCTATTTATTTGTTTTTTCCTGATGTTTTATTCCTTTAAAACTGCAATGGGTTGTGCACAAGTTATCATAACTCTCCTTATACAGTTATTATAACAAAATATATATGGCATGAACAAGATGAGTTTGAAGATACCAAAGGGGTAATCAAAATCTGTAATTCGAAGAAGGACAGACAACACAATGGCCAAAAGAAAAGAAAAAGACAAAAGGACAAACAACGATCTACAAAATATATACATAAAACTAAAGATCGAGTAACACGAACACCACTAAGACCCGGGGGGTGAACATAGGTGCACCGGAAGGGTAAGCAGTTCCTGCTCCACAAGTGACACATGTCGTATTAGTCTAATTACACACCCGGTGATAAGTCATGAATGAATTAACACATTTCCATAATTAGGAAGAAAAAAATAAATGTGGAATCAAATTAATTATCATTATCTAGTCCATGATGTCGTTTGAGATTTTAAGCAATTATCCTTTAAACGTGATCCTTTGAAAAATGAGAGATTCTCCGAGATACGGTTTTAATCTTAACGAAAGAAGCACATTTGCTACTGGTGGAGCAAGAGCATATTATCCTGTCTGTGTAGTGTTCTGTAGATCACTGTTCGTTCTTTATGGCCATTGCATTGTCGATTTACGGTTTCAGATCACTCCTTTGAATTCTTCAATCTTACCTTGCGGGGGTTTTTATTATCTAATTCGAAATGTATTAACAGGATGTGTACATATTCTTATTACCTGTGGAATTGTTCCTGGAATTTTAGCTATCATGAATGACACACCAACAGAAAGCAACCCATAAAAAGGTACTGTAATAAAATGAAAAATACAAAATACTACATCGTTAGAATAGATCTAAACTTCAATTGGAATATTGTAACACAAATACGTGTACACATGATCGCTCATTCTCCTGTCTTGGAACAGACACTTCAAAAACAAGTGGCGGTGTTAAACTAGTTTTATGGTCATAACAGCATTTCTTATTGAAATGATGCCTTCATGTAAGTGCTATTCACATGTATTATAAAAAACAAACCCTCGTAAAGAACATCAATTCATAATATATTTTTCTCTGTGATGGAAAAAAATGCCATTTGTATAATAATATTTCTACAAAAGAGAGGTGATGTCATCAACGACGATTTAAATGTTAGATAGTACAAGAGGCATACTAAGGAAACAATGGTCAACCTTAAAAATGAATACGGCATAATAATATTTTGCAATTATTTTTGGTTAGCTTAATGAATAGTATGAACATTTTTAATTACATAAGCTCCAAATTCTAAGAAATACAAACTGAAAAAAAACCGTAGATATCAAATTTAGTGCACACGACGCGTTTCTGAAATAACTTTCTTCAGGTACGTTCAAAATCGAAATCTTGGAAAGCCAAATAATTTAAAGTTTTGGAAGCAATAAAGCCAAAGGGCCTAAACAGGATAGCAAAAATCGACTAAGGTCATCTATGCCCGAGGGAGAATAGCATTAAATTGCTCACGGGATGTGTAAAATCGCAACAGCTACATCAAACGTACAAGATTGCACATTATTGAAATAATTAATAAAAGTTTGACAATGAGGCAATTCTTATTAAAACAGAACGTTATACTAGAATGTTGATTTATTTTTAAACTACAGATTATATTTAATATAAACCACGAAATATACATGTAGTCAATGCATTTATCTGGTAGATAGAATCCATGCGTCTTTATTAATTGAGCAAATGATCAATATGTCAGCCATATCATAGCGAAAACAGGCTACATTCGATGGGATGTTAATGATGTTCATGTCCCTTTTACTAGACAGGCATGCTTACTTGGATTCTTATAGTGCTAGCTCTCTGAAACGAAATTCCCCGGATAGACATGTCGTTTCACTCGGACACATTATCCCGATTCCGAGCCTACGAGTCTTTTCCCTTTCTCCTTAATACTGTGTACTTAGCGAAGAAGCAACACATACCAATATCATAGTCTTTGTTTTGATCCAAACGGAACTCGAGCCCACGATCTATCGCACTCGATGCGGTTCGTCTTCATTGACTTAAAATGTGTAAATACAAAAATACTCACCCGTTAGTTTTGCAATTAAAGTTAGTTTTCTATCTGATAAATTCTTAAAATACGGCTTAACGTAATCTTCAACTGTCATGGCAGACAAGCTACTCAAGCCAGATGACATGGTACTTGAATAAAAAAAAATGCTATCAATAACCATTCCAATCGGAAATAATACAACACATGACAAACAAAAAATAAAAGAACAGAAGACAAACTGATCCTGTGCATGTCAGATATTTTAACATAAACACATTTTACCGTCACCTTCAATAGAAAATAAATCACAAAAAAAAAAAAAAAAAAAATGTAAAAATAAAACACAAAACGAATAGAAAATAAATAAGACACCCATACAATTATAAAATAAAACAACACAAACAAACAAAAAAGAGAGAATGAGACCAGAATATTATATTCCCAGAAATTGAATAATAATTCCATTAAAATTTCGTTTAACGGTACCATTTGTATTATATTGCAAAGGGATGTTTACCAGTGCGAAATACACAATAACACTTCGTTGGTGATAAAAATTGTTGAGGGCAACAGCTAAGGTTATCCTATGTCTTTATGATCGCGCTTGGTTTATATATCTACTCTATAGTTCCGAGAAATGCATTGTTTTTATTTTAAGCTTGGTTAAATCTAAGACAGTTTTAAGAAAACATGCTCGCTTACCTGAGTGATGCACTGAAAAGAGAGGCCATAAACAGTCCTGTCATTCCAGGGAGGTTGCTAAATATATCTAGTACCATAAAAGGTATTATCTGCACACAAAAAAATAAAATAAAACGATATAGTGAGTTAGTGTGTTGCTTAAGGCCAAATTAGACATTTTCAGCTATATCATGGCGAGAACACAAGTTACATTCGATGAGATGATGATATTGTCCGCTTTGTACTTGGACACATTATCCCAATTCCGACACAGCAAATACCAATTTTATTAGTCTCGAATCAGCGATCTAGTGACCTCGAGGCGAGCACGCTAACCATTACACCACCGATATATAGTACATCTTGGATTAATTTATTGCCAATACATATTTTTTGTTAGTACACTTTTCTGATAAAAACGCAGATAGCAACTTTAGTGCGTACGACACATTTCTGGAATAACCGTCATCAGGTATGCTAAGGGACCGCCCATTTAACTTTAACTTGAAGGGGGGGGGGGGAGGTTATGTTTTTTTTGTTTCGTTCAGAAATTTTTTTTCGGACAACACGAGAGTTAGAATATTTACTTTTTTTGTCACGCAAAGCGCGAATTTTTTTTCCAGAATTCCACATTAGGCTTTATGACAAAAACTCTGAATCAGATTATTTTTTTTTTCCTCCACCAAAATCAGAATATTTTTTTCAGCAATATTGGGAATCAGAATATTTTATTTGGAAAAAACAGTAACCCCCCCTCTTCAAGTTAAATGGTCGTTCCTTAATGGTCAAAAGATTGATAACCAAATAATTCAAAAGTATTTTGGGAACAAGACCGCCAAAATAGGTTAAATATGTTCTTGAAATGAGAATATACTTCTTAGTAAATGCCCTTTTACGACGTTTCGTTTATAAAGAGCAGCATTAAATTGTCAAAAATAAATGATAATTCATGCAAGAGAAATATGGCATTGTCATGGGAATATGAGGTCGGAGGTTGATTACCACAAAAAATAGGGGATATAATAACGGATAGGATCAACATATTTAGTGTTGCATTGAGCCACGATGAACCTCGTTTAACAAGCTATAGCTGATTAGAAGCTGCTACAAGTTGTGATACCCGTGTAAAGGACAATCTCAAAACACCAAGCTTTCATCAATTAACGTCTTCTGTGTAGGTTTGTACCCTAAATAGTAAATAGCGAAGAAGCAATATACAATTACTATACATGGAGTTCCAACGAGGGCACACCGTAATTTACACCAAGATACGTAAGTCGAGATGCAAACTTCTTAGAATATCAAGCACGACCCTATGCATATAATTCAGCATTGCAAGTTGTAGGGGTTATGGTTATGGAGTTTAACGCCACTATCAACAATAGTTCAGTTATAACGTGGCAGTCGGTTTTATTGGTGGAGGAAATCGGAACACCCGGAGACGAGTCACTGACAAACATTATCACATAATCTTGTATCATGTACCACTCGCCTGAGCGGGATTCGAACTCACAATGTTAGTGGTGATATATAGTCACTAATTGCATAGGTTCATGTAGTTGTAAATCAAACTATCATACGATTATATCATATAATTTCAACAACTGGTATTTGATGACTTAAAAGTTAACAACTGCTACTTTCAAAACTAAAAATTTACTCCTAATTAATAGATAAAAATAATCTGTTTCTTTCGCCTAAGTTTATATATTCAAAACTATCATGCTGTTTTAAGAGGAGCAAGTTTGACGTGTGCTATCTAAGACATATTAGTATAAAAACCAAGGCACGAGTTTAAACATGTGCTATCAGAAGTATGTGAGATAGTTGATATTTTATTTATCAAGTCATTAAATAATTTTCAAACACATTGTATTTGACACAAAACAAGGACAATTAAAACACAACCAAAGGGGTAATCAGAATCTGTAAATCGAAGAACAGACAACACAATAGCCAAAAGAAAAATTACAAAATTATAAACAATGAGCTAAAAAAGCACTACACAGAAAACTAAAGTCCGAGCAACACGAACCGTACAAAACAAAAAATCGAGGATGAACTCAGGTGCTTCGGAAGGGTCAGAAAATACCACTACGTAGTTGTTTGCCCTACCCATTTCTTATTTCTTAATAATATCATGTAAAACAATGTTCTTTTGTTCCTGTATATACCTGATTGGGATTTTTGATCTGTTTTGACGTCAGAGGATCACATCCAATGGTACTGTAATACGCATAAGCAACTATCCCTTCCAAGGATGCCAATGACATCGTAATTAGAAATGCTGGTCCAGTAAGATATAACACTCTGTATGAAAAATCAAGACAATAATAAATACAATACTTTCATAATAAAAAATAAGTAGCCAGTATTGAACAATAGAGGTATGTTTTTTTGCGATTAGCATCCAAGCATGAATTAGCATCGAACACCTTACACAGAAAGATGTAAAATGATTACTACATGAATGTATTTTAAGAGATTTATGTCGCGGATGGTGGCATTCGTTTTGTGCCATTTGTGAAGTGCGTATCGAAAGATTAGAAAGATTAAATAGGTATATTGAGCTGAACTGAGCTAAAATAAGACATCAGGGTTTAAAGAATAGCAGAAGTGACTGATTTAAGTCTTGCCTGTTATTCTAAACAAACATTTGATCGTTGAGTAGCTCAAAGCGAGCCAACATTCTATTTATGGTTATAATTGTAGTTTACTGAGCAAAATTGAGATATAAAATTGTCTACCATTTTAAAATAATACAATTAATTTGGATAGGTTCTTTTCATTTTACACAATAAATCTCGAACCATAAGAAGTAACTTAGGTACGAACCTTTCTTAGTTTATTTTCCTATTTATTTTAATTTACTTTAACATATCATTTTCAATAGATACCTGGCCCGTTACAAAATTGGTGACAGCGTTGCGAGATTCGAGTAGTGTAAATAAATTGTTTAAATTGTAAATACGTTTCTTGTTTGATTGTTTGATTATTGGTTGTACTTTAAACTTGCAATATGGCAGATTATGATGAAGAGTTATCTGAAATAGAATCAGAGGTTGACCGTCTCACAAGACAAGTGAGCGGGTACGAACGGGTTGGTCAGTCAACACCAAAATATATGGCGACTGGTGAGCGTCAGTCGGTAGGTTTCCCGGTCGATTCAGGTTTCGCAACCGCACGACAATCAAGAGAAAGAGCTAGTGCTCAAAGAGAAAGTACAGAAGTGGACAGAAAAGAGGTTGAAATTGAGAAATTGAGAGAGCAATTAAGGCAAAATGAAGAGCTCAGAAGTATGCAGGAAATTGCATATAGAGAAAGAGAGGGTAGCCCCGCGGTTCGATTTAAGGAACCGTTATATGACAAGTATGTTCCTCCGGGTGTTACAGTGAGACAAAAATCAGATCAAACTAAGAAACCTGCACAACCGGCAGATGCTAAAGGCTCAACTACTGCACGTGTAAAAGCTGCAACCTATGATGGTACATCATCATGGTTAAATTATAAGTCTCACTTTGATGCTTGCTCTCGTATAAATCAATGGTCAGAAAATGAAAAGGGGTTATATCTGGCTGTGATTTTGCGTGGACAAGCCCAGGGCATACTAGGAGATTTGCCTATAGATAAGCAACAAGACTATAAATCTCTTGTGAAAGCACTCGAAGAACGTTTTTCCCCACCTAATCAAACTGAGCTGTACAGAGTTCAGCTCACACTGAGCGACGACAAAAACCAGCAGAAAGCCTACCTGAACTTGGTCAGGCAATTAGAAGATTAGTAAATCTAGCTTACCCTACAGTACCAGAGAATGTACGTGACACGCTTGCAAAGCAGCATTTTATAGAGGCTCTAGCCGACTCAGAAATGAGGATACGCATTAAGCAGTCACGTCCCCAAAATTTAAATGATGCTATTCGACTGGCTGTTGAATTGGAGACTTTTAATCGAGCTGAACGAAGAGTGACGGAAGGCCGCTCATATTTACGTACAACTGCAGCAGACAGTACTGCTGGCATGGTATCTGATAAAACAAAAGATCAGACAGACATGATGAAATTAATGACTGATATGCAAAAAAGACTATCAGATTTACAAAGAGATGTCAACCAGCTTAAGAACGAAAACTTCAGACCACGCAAATTTGATAATACACCAAGATTTAATTATGGACTTGGTCAAGCTTACGGACAGAATTATGGTCGTGGACATGGGTATAGACAAAACTTTGGTCGTGGTCGAGATAATAGACAAAACGGGTACAGAGTGAATCCTCAGAAGGAAAATTCACAAACTGATAAGAAAAGTGAGAATGTTGGATGTGGTCGCGGAAGAGCAAGACCACTTAGGAGCGAAGTGACAACAAATCATGGTAGTATTGGAGTGTCATCTGCCGTTCAAGAGGCAGGTATGTACGTAGAGGCTAATATTCATCAAGTCAAATGCAAGTTGTTAGTAGATACAGGAGCAACTGTGTCTATAGCATCAAACGATATATATCAAAAGATACCTGATGTGGCTAGGCCAACCCTGACTAGCACAAATCAAGAAGTTTTGACTGATAGTGGCGACAAATTAAAGAGTATAGGTCGTGGTAATTTTCTGATGAGACTTGATGATACAAAAGATAAGGTAGTGCAGGCATTAGTTGCACAAATCACAGTAGATGGAATAATAGGTTTGGATTGCTTGAGATCAAATGCTGGGTTAATAGATTTACAGAATAGTATGTTAGAGGTAGATGGGAAGCGAGTAAGTCTCAAGTATGCAGGAAAACTAGGTTGTTTTCGAGTTGTTGCACATGACAAAGTTGTCATGCCTGCTCAGAGTGAAATGATAATAAGAGGAGCAGTAGATGATTCAGCGAATAAGCTAACATATGAAACAGATATGTTAGTAGAAGCAAACGAAACATTTTTGAAAAAGGATAAAGCGCTTGTAGGCCGTTCACTAGTTCAAGCTAGTAAGAATGTCTTTGTTAGAGTTATGAATCCGTCAGCGGACACTCAAATTATTTATCCGGGAACTATTGTGGCACAGGTCAGTCCTGTTCAAGAGGTTGTTAATCCCAACAGTAAAATTGATGAAGAAGGAGAATTGAGAACAGATTTAATTAATCTACTGGAACGCTCCCAATAACATTTAACACCCAAACAAAGTTCAGAAGTTAAGCGTTTACTAAAAGAATATGAAGGGTTGTTTGCAGCTTCAGATAGCGATTATGGACGGACAAACGTAGTAAAGCATAACATTGCTACAGGGTCTGCACCTCCAATAAAACAACCACCTCGTAGACTCCCAGATGTCTTAGCAAAGGAAGTGGACAAACAAGTAAAAGGTATGTTGAACAATGAAGTAATTACTCCATCCTCAAGCCCTTGGTCATCGCCTGTCGTCTTGGTGAGAAAGAAGGATGGAACGACCCGCTTCTGTGTAGACTACAGACGTTTGAATGCGGTAACCATCAATGATGCCTACCCATTACCACGCATTGATGACTCATTTGATCATCTATCCGGTAGCTGCTGGTTTTCGACACTCGACCTATGTTCGGGGTACTGGCAAGTGGAATGTGAGGGTAGTGATAGACACA
Source organism: Bathymodiolus brooksi (assembly GCA_963680875.1). Lineage (NCBI taxonomy): Eukaryota > Metazoa > Mollusca > Bivalvia > Mytilida > Modiolidae > Bathymodiolus > Bathymodiolus brooksi. Next base: position 16,351,132 of record OY804585.1, read on the forward strand.
AAACCGCTTTTGCGACAAGGTCTGGACTTTATGAATTTCGGGTCATGCCATTTGGACTAAAAGGAGCTCCAGCAACATTTGAGAGATTGATGGAAACAGTACTAGCAGGGTTGCAATGGGACATATGTTTGATTTATCTGGATGATGTTATTGTGTTGGGACGCTCATTTGAAGACATGGTTATAAACCTTAGAAAGGTTTACGATCGGCTGCTAGCCGCTGGACTTAAATTAAAAGCAAAGAAATGTCATCTCTTTTGTAAGAAAGTTGTCTATTTGGGACATGTAATATCGGAAGCAGGAATAGCTACCGATCCAGAAAAGACAAAAATTGTAGACTCATGGCCAGTACCAACGAATTTCAAAGAATTACGGTCATTTATGGGATTCTGTGGGTATTATAGAAAATTCATTAAAAACTTTTCAAAACTAGCGAAATGCTTGCACAAACTCACAGAGAAAGGGCGAAAATTTGAATGGACAAATGAATATCAGTTAGCATTTGAAGAACTCAAAAATCGACTGGTATCATCGCCGATTCTGGCTCATCCAGATTTTTCGAAGAAATTTATACTTGACACAGATGCAAGTAATGAAGCCATTGGAGCTGTCCTGTCTCAGGAAATTGATGGAAAAGAGAGACCCATCGCGTTTGCTAGTCGAACTTTGACAAAACCGGAACGACGCTACTGTGTAACACGAAAAGAGTTACTTGCGGTAGTATTCTTTGTGAAACATTTTAAGCATTACTTGTATGGAAAACAATTTATCGTGCGAAAAGATCATGGCTCACTCAGGTGGCTTTTAAACTTCAAAAATCCCGAAGGACAAATGGCAAGGTGGCTTCAAGTACCCAGCTCCTATGATATGACGATTGTACATCGTCCAGGTAGACAGCATCGAAATGCCGATGCGCACAGTCGCATCCCATGTAGACAATGTGGATTTGATCCAAATTGGGAAAACACAGAGAATCTGGCACAACATGCTAGAAACATACAGGAACGAGAAACACAGGAAGTAGATGAGAAGGAAGTATCTATCAGTGAGAAACAAAAATCTGATAAAGATTTAACACTGATCAGAAAATGGGTTGAGAAAGGAGAAAAACCAGAATTGAAGGAAATTACAGGAGAGTCAATAACAGTGAAGTCAATGTGGGCTCAATTTGACCAACTTACCATCATAGATGATGTACTTGTTAGGCGATTAGAAGGACTAAGCACAAAGCTACAAGTGCTTGTACCTATGACAGAAAGAAGGACTATACTGTCACACTATCATGATAATCGAACATCTGCACATCTAGGGTTGCGAAAAACTCTAGCCAAAATTAGACAGGGGTATTATTGGCCAGGTTTGCAAAAGGATGTAAAGTTATATGTAGCAGGTTGTTCGTTCTGCTCACAAAAGAAGCCTCCACATAAGAAGAAGAGAGCTCCTATGCAAATAGTTGAAACTGGGTTCCCAATGGAACGCATAGCTATGGACATTCTTTGTGAATTACCAGTAACAAGTGGAGGAAATAAGCACATTTTAGTAATCAGTGATTACTATACTAAATGGACAGAATGTTTTGCAATACCTAACATGGAGGCAAAAACAGTGGCAAAACTTATAGTTGAGGAGGTTATAGTCAGATTTGGGACTCCATATGTGATTCATACAGATCAGGGGGTACAGTTCGAAAGCAACTTGTTTCAGGAGGTGTGTAGATTACTGCAAATACAGAAAACTCGGACTACTCCCTATCATCCTCAGTCAGATGGGATGGTCGAGCGGAATAATAGAACAATACTTACGATGTTGTCCGCATTTGTCAATGAACATCAAAACGATTGGGATGAACACCTCCCTTACATTTCAATGGCTTATAGAGCCGCAGAGCATGAAACAACGGGAAACACTCCGAATTATATGATGTTGGGAAGAGAGGTTAAACCCCGCTGGATATTCAATATTGCATGCCACGTAGCATTGCACATATCCCTCAAATCGTTGGGCATGGATACTCAAGGACAGAATGGAAGAAACTGATAAACATGTCAGGGAAAATGTTAAAGGTGCCATGCACCGACAGAAGAAATATTATGACCAGAAACTATCCTGGCAAAGTTTTCAGCCAGGCGATCAAGTATTTGTTTTCTTTCCAAATGTTAAACCAGGGTTAACAACCAAGCTAGCATGCTTGTGGAGAGGACCCTTCAAAGTGATAGGAAAAATCACAGATGTCACTTACAAAATTAACTGTGGTCGAAAAGGTAAACCACAAGTAATACATGTGGATAGGATAAAAAAGAAATATCCACAAAATCTTCCAGGAGAAGAAAGTGAGCAGATTGAGTCTCACGAGGAAACAGTGGCAAAAGATGACTTACCAAATGAAAGTATGAAAACAGACAAAGCCATGGAGTTTGACTCCAACAAGGAAATCTCAGACAATGTAGGGGTAGATAACGAAGCTCAAAAGTCAGGTAGACAAAAGCGAAAACCCGCTTGGTTAGCGGATTACGAAACATATTAAACAGATATGTTTTTTTTTTATGTCCGTCGGATGGGGACGTTAAATCCGAGGTCCCGTGTGCAGAAACTGCCACAACCTGTGCACGTTAAAGATTCCTCCTGCAGAGTTCGCTAAGAGTAGGCTCCTTGGGGCCGCTACAGAGGCAAAATTTGTTAGGGTACACAAAATTTATTCTTTTGGCCGTGGCATTCAAAATTGCAGACGTTAGTAGATACATTGTTGTTTAGGTTACTTTTTGTCAAAATAATTTTAGGTGTTAGGGTCAAAGTTAATATTAGTTGGATCATTGATAAAAGTTAGGGTATAAGGATAATTTAATTTGGTTAAGAAAACAATGCTTTTTGTTCGGAGGCGTGGGTAAATGTAGTGAAATGAAATGAACACTTTACTGAAAGCGCTATTTTTCCATTACGTCAATGTTGTATTTATAAAGTTGGAAATCCCCTTGTAGAATCCTCGGATTTTTACATAGAAGTGATCGATTAATTAGAGGATCCCAAGTAAATTTTAGAGTATATAAGGCGGTCAAAATGTCGCGGATGGTGGCATTCGTTTTGTGCCATTTGTGAAGTGCGTATCGAAAGATTAGAAAGATTAAATAGGTATATTGAGCTGAACTGAGCTAAAATAAGACATCATGGTTTAAAGAATAGCAGAAGTGACTGATTTAAGTCTTGCCTGTTATTCTAAAAAAACATTTGATCGTTGAGTAGCTCAAAGCGAGCCAACATTCTATTTATGGTTATAATTGTAGTTTACTGAGCAAAATTGAGATATAAAATTGTCTACCATTTTAAAATAATACAATTAATTTTGGATAGGTTCTTTTCATTTTACACAATAAATCTCGAACCATAAGAAGTAACTTAGGTACGAACCCTTTCTTAGTTTATTTTCCTATTTATTTTAATTTACTTTAACATATCATTTTCAATAGATACCCGGCCCGTTACAGAATGTAAGAAATATTTTAAATTGACATGATGATAGTTACAATAAAGCACCCATATAATGTATTTTTTTGGTACAGATTTGTCAACTATCATCTAAGGTAATTAATTACATAAAAAAATAATACATATTATTGTCATTTGCCTATCGGTTACCATAACAACCGTCATCTGAGTAATTATTTGTGTAAAAAAAAAACATCAAAAAGATCTAATTTTGAAATAATTGTGATGCATAGCATAAACTTGATAACTGATTACAATCTAAATTGGTAATAATTAATAACTAAATACATTGTCAGTTACATTTTCGCTACCATAACAACCGATATATGAGCAGTTATTTGTGACCAAATACGTTTCAACATAAAATTATTAATATATAGCATTTATACAATTTTTCAAACATATCTCAAAAAGATGTACACAATATAAAAATACCACAGTCAGAACACTGTCCTGTCGTGGTAAAGACACATCAATAAAAAGTGGCGGGGTTAAGCTAGTTTTATATGCCCGAACCTCAGTGACCTTATATATACAAAAATGATCCAGTCAGTGCAATATGACTGCCCAAATAGAACCAGTGCAGGATAAAAATGTACAACATAAATGTGCATAGTTTAATATAACAAAAGACAAAATGTCCTAATAGGTCACTCCTCTATCACACTACTAATGCTCTCGGTTTCAGAATCGGATGTGTCTATTGCTTCCGGTAAATTATTTGCATTTGACAAATATGTGCTCCAGTCTGGTACACCAAATGCCGTTCTGTCTCTGTCTCTTGCACCGCTTAAATACCAAATGATGGCAGCAATATGGGCACAAACGCCTACAACGCGGACACCTGCACGACATGTGCAGTACCAAGATAGGACCTCTGTTTCGGAATACTTGATCCATAACAAATATTTTTTTGATGATACATGTCGACTTTGTATACGAACACGAATGAGATTGTTATCATCTTTGTGAACACATATTCTAGATTCACCGTCCATATATTCTTGTATATAAGAAGAACTTAGCTTCAATTGGTAAACACCAAACGTGATGGATCTTAGTTGTTCCTCCATTAGCTGCGGAAAAGAAACCTCACTGTCATCTATTGGGACCCACTGTGCAGACCGCCTTTCTAACTTGTTTTCCACCACATATGTTTTCAATGCATTTATCTGAAACGAGTAGAAGAACATTTTGAGTGGAAGCAAATCAGTGCAGTTGATTGTATTGTTTGTATATATTTACACTGCCATTGAAAATCCAATTATAAAAGGAGGTGGTTTAGAGTTCCTCTAACTGGTTTAACACTCCATATTTTTGTGCCTGTCCTAAGCCATATGCCATGATCTATTTTGTTTTCAATGATTTGAGGTTGTTTTTTTCTTTCTTTCGATTGATGTTGGCGATATCACTGCTTAACTTTCTTTGTGTATATGTAAGTTGCTCAGAAAACAAATTAATTACAATTAGATGTATGTTGTATCTTTTTTTTAATGGGCAAAAAATGGACAAAGTTGTAATACCTCTGTAGACTTCTGTTGCATTTCTCTTGCCAGTTGTATGTCATCATCTTCATTTACAGTTCTACCAAGAGCTGGAAAATACCGATTGGAAATGGCACATACTATGCGTACATAGTCACCAATGAAAGGCACCTGGTTAGTTGGAAGAACTCTGTCAAGCCATTTGAAGTTTTTAATTCTAGCATTTGCTGACTCCACTACCCATCTTATCTGAAATAATGATAATATTGAAAATACTTTTTTCACATCCATCCTATCTGTCCGAACGCTTTGTGTTTGTACTGCTTATTTTTCCCTACATTTTGTTCCTGTTTTTTTTTTTTTTACTTTTAATATGAATAATATAATGCAACATAAGATATAGCAACGATTCTGATTAGTTAACTTTCAATATTTGTAGCAGTAAAATGCATGGTTTACCTGTCGGAGCTTTAAAAAATAGCTATTAATAAATATTTCCTTAGAAATAGAATAACAATATTTATTTGAAGGATTAACACATCAATTTGCTAATTTAAATGTCGCAAATATCTGTTTTTATGCAGTATGATCAACTCTGATAGTATATAATATCAAAATGGTTCATACCTGTTAACCCTCCCCCTTTTCGCGGGAGTCTCCCGCGTAAGAGCCTTATCTCCCGCATGGACTGGGTCTCATGCGCGTGAGACATTAATCTCCCGCACACACCTTTTCCTCCCGCACGACCTCCCCCCAACAAAAAAATCAAGTACAATAAAATCTTGACCTACATTTTGCGATCAATATTTCTGGAAATTCCCCATTTGGAACTCGCGCGCTGATGAAAAACGCCGAGAGATACGAATGGTAAAGGTGTTTAAATGATATCCGGTTATTGATCTGTTTGACACCTTACAGGTAAATTGGGTCATGGAGATTAATTAAGGTGTTGATGATTATACAACAATTATCCACTGATTGACAGTTAATTGGGGATAAGGAAGTGGATTTGTGGCACACGCTTAGATGATTAGAAGTGTGATAGCGGCAATTAAAAATAGTTATAAACCGTTGTGCAAACAGGAGTCGGACAACCTTTGATGCCGAGGAAAACTTCTTATTTCGATCAAACGTGCAATGAATTCATCTCGGATTGAGTTGTTATGGCTTGTTTGGGACCAAAGCTGATCAAAGTATTATTTAAGGACTAAGTTCCAGGATGGAATTGATAAACCACAAAAATGCCAAAACGTATACTATCACCCGACGCACCAGCAGCAAAGCGACGTTTTAATTTTAGTGCTCTATGACTTTATTGTTCAGAGCATTCTGTCTTCATTGTTATTGCTTTGTTATAACCTTATGATTATGAATGATTATGAATAAATTATAAATACAGTTTGTATCCTTCATTCATCATATGAAACACTACTAATAAGACAGAAATGTAAACAATATATATTGAAATGGGATGCAGTTGGTTCAATACTGAAAGAAACAAAAAGAAAACATCAATTAACAATAAAAACATGCATCAAATACCTCGATAAAAAATCTCCAGTTATGAGACCAAATCTCCAGCCAAAAATTTACAAATCTCCAGTTGTAGCATAGCAACTCTTATCACATGTATGCAACTACAAGGTACAATTTTGTGCGTTTAAAGGCGACACACAAAATCTCCCCCTTAGAAGAGTTGGTAGGGGGGGAGATCTCCCCCCTAGCAATTCCCAGAGGTTAACATGTATGATGGTTAACTTATTGAATGTTTCATATATTTAATGAGGTTGTTTTTTGATTTTGTTTGTTGAAACCGCTGCTGTACATTTACTTATTTTAACTCACTTTTGTTGTTTTTTTTTATTTTGTTCCTATGTCTGATTGATTTATTGATTGGTTGATAATCCAGTAATGTTTGTTAGTAATTTCGATTAATTAATTGAACTGCTTACCTTTGTTACCATTCTACTTGTATTTGCATCAATATCAGACATCTGTGTTTCACCTTTCTTCATAAAAGATGGCATAACTGCCTTAATACCAAGGTCTTCTAGTAAAGTGAGGGAATCTCAAAATCCTCTATCCACCACAAATATGTCGTTATCTTTAACAAAACCTTTGATGTCATTGATGTTGCATTCAACATGTGGTTTAATATTGAAGCATCATTGTTCCTGGCTATGTATGGACCAAGAATAGCCACAAAGTGGCCAGTTGTTGTTACAACAACCATAGGTTTAACGAGAGGTCTGGATTTATGAAGACTGTACGATATTCTTTGAAAAGTGAAATTGTTGCTTTTTTGAATATATATATATATATGTACCATCTAACACGGGTATCAGTCCATCATCATCCCCTCCAACCAATGTTTTTGCAAGTGGCCGTGTGTGGTCTTTTATAATCTGCTCTCGGGTAATACTTTCAAAACCAAGATATAAAGGAACAAATGATCGCATGAATGCTTGTCTAACAGTATGCACTGCTCTCCGCACGCTCGAAATGCTTATATTAAAAAGTGTTGAAAGTAATTTATTTGATAACGCACATTTCATTTTCATTAGAAACAATCCAACTGAAGTCTTAGGAGTACGTGAAGGAGTGCTTTTGATATTTATCAATATAAATGAACAAGTGTCCTCAAACTGATCAAGCAGGAGGCCTGTAAGATTTTTACAGTCTCTATTATCAATATTGTCAAAGTCAATCTTATTCTGATTATTTCTCGCATATGTGTCAGTAGATTCACTATTGATGTTCTGTTTGAAAAAGACTTCTCCGATGTTGACATAATAGTAAAGCATTCTGTTTTAAGGTGGCCATTTTCGAGTAGATGAGTAGGACAAACCCTTGTTCCTGCTGGTATTAATATATTTCCATCAATAAATGCTTGAAACCTAGCATCATGTGAAATAACAAGTAGTTTTGGGCCTGGTGTTTTGCACACAACACATCTTGCGTGGCTGTTTGATGCACCTGGTATATTTAGTGATATAGATGGAGGACCAGCAAGTGGCTTTGAAGGTCTTGATACTTTTGGAGGGATATAGTCTGGATCAGTGTCCTCTTGTTCAGGTCTGGTCAGTTTTGCTGGCTTGTTATGACATGTATCTGCATTATAATACTTATGCATACACGTATTGCATATTTTATCAGTATTCACTATGTTTGTAATAAAGAGTTTGTTCTATAAGTAACGCTTTACTGATGGATTGATACATCTTCTGTCTTTTAGCCTGGTTCTTTTACTACACACTATGCAGTTGTATTGCTTAACCATTCTGAAAGGGATAATATATATCTTCATCAAATACATATGATAAAAATACACTGAATTAGCATAGCAACGAGTTGCACAATAACACCAAGAGTGACACATGAGGAGCAGAATTTCTTTCACTTCATAAAGACTTTATTTTTCAGGTTCATACCTGGTTTTTATTTAGCCCTAATTTTTCTTGGGTTTTTTAGGATTGTATTTGTCTTCTTAAAGCCTTTCTCTTGCCATTACTGAGTGTTCTTCACTTCATTTAATCCAACCTTTATTACCTTTTTTCTCTCTCCTCTTATATTTTATCACCAACAACACTCACCGCCAATATATAACTGAAATATGAAACCAAAGGATACTTAACACGGAACCTTTCATAGGTGCTTCCCACCAAGTTTCGGTCCATTTGGCTAAGCAGTTTCAGATGTTTTAGAAATCGACAAACCAGAAACAAGAATTTCCTATGACAGCGATGTTTGTAAACAGATCGGGACGAAATAGCAATCTGTATAGAGGACCTTCCATATCTATGTTTTCTACCAAGTTTCAGTTCATTTGGGTGTGGGGTTTCAGAGGAGAAGATTAAAATGTGAAAAGTTAACGGACGACGGACGCCAAGCGATGGCAAAAGATCACGTTGCTTGTGGAAAGGTGAGTTAAAAATTCCTCAAGTCTATTCCTTTTTGTTTAATATATATATAAATTCATTAGTGTTTACGATAGAGCAGGTGTAAATTATATTTTAAACATGTATATATGAATCACTGTAATGACTTTGCCCCTGGTGGGCCCTCTACTGGATATTAATTTTTTTTTTCCTTATTCTTATTCTCATAAGAATAAATCAAACTTAAATTATTACATGGTACAGTTTTATGATGTAATTTACAAAGAAATCCGATTTTGAGGTTATTTTCCAAAACCAAGCAAATGATAGCAATAGAAAAATATATATATATATACTTTACCTACATGGTTTGCTTAGAAAATGTGGATACATAATAATAATTGTGTTTTTATGTATTTATGTTAATTAAAGGGAGGTAATAAGATATTATGTAGCATTTTGTTCGGATAACATAAACAATGTTTTTATTTGTTCATTTAGTGGTTTGTTACCAATAATTCATTAAAGTTGGTATATGTCAATATAATTCATTCAAATTATAAAGTTTCCGGATTATACATACATTTACAAACATATTGTTTAAGCAATGGGCCAATGTGAGGAGTGCGTACGTTTGATTTGCATTGCCATTGCCATCACAGGGGCTAGGTGCGTCCGCAAAAAAAAAAAAAATAAAAAAAATACTATATAATACTACAAGGGGGCGAACTCACTTGCTCCCATTTTTTTAAGTCGTCGTGTTAAATTGATCGTAACTTCGGAACGCCTTAATATTTTCAAAAAATGTTTCCACCAGTCGAAAGTCAAGTAATTTTCCTTTCCAAAGAGACCCCAATTGTTAGTGTAGGCCTCCGAACTGCTGAGGTATCATACACGAACCAAAACAAAACGGCGTGAAAATCCGAAGTCGTACAAACGCTGGGATGACCACTTCCCATCTGTGTACAGACTTTCCCATGCGTAAACGAGTCATTTTGACTAGCTAAATACTTTCATCCATTCAAATTATGATAAAATTTCTTACCTTACGTCAATTCATATGTCCTTTAAGTCTGTTTTTGAAAGAAATCCCATGTGCATCCTTGACAAACGCCATAGACGTGAAAATTGAGAGAGTTCTAACGGGCTTTTTGATTGGCTGAAACAGAGTGTTTCAGCCAATCAAGAGTTTTTCAGCCAATCAAAAAGCCCGTTAGAACTCTCTCAATTTTCACGTCTATGGCGTTTGTCAAGGATGCAAATGGGATTTCTTTCAAAAACAGACTTAAAGGACATATGAATTGACGTAAGGTAAGAAATTTTATCATAATTTGAATGGATGAAAGTATTTAGCTAGTCAAAATGACTCGTTTACGCATGGGAAAGTCTGTACACAGATGGGAAGTGGTCATCCCAGCGTTTGTACGACTTCGGATTTTCACGCCGTTTTGTTTTGGTTCGTGTATGATACCTCAGCAGTTCGGAGGCCTACACTAACAATTGGGGTCTCTTTGGAAAGGAAAATTACTTGACTTTCGACTGGTGGAAACATTTTTTGAAAATATTAAGGCGTTCCGAAGTTACGATCAATTTAACACGACGACTTAAAAAAATGGGAGCAAGTGAGTTCGCCCCCTTGTAGTATTATATAGTATTTTTATTATTTTTTTTTTTTTCGGACGCACCTAGCCCCTGTGATTGCCATTGGCCGATTGGGTCATTATTGCGGAGCATTAGTTTTACTCAACCCTTTTCTCAGAATATTCATCAATTTTGTTTGTATGAACCCAAACGCCAAGAATATTTTGTTAGTAACGGCCGTAGAAATTGTGGAAATGACTTTCACATGCAATGTTAAATTGTGATAAGGTATCGCTTATGCCAGTTACGGACGTCGTCTGCTTCGTGATAAGAAGAGATGGGGAAATTGTAGTTTAGGCTAAAAAAATATTGATACTTACATCTTTCCAATATAAAATGTTAGTCAGACATTCTTTTCATCACATCAGACAAATTCGTACAAGGTAATCAAACTGCTATATATAGATTTTTTTCATCTTGGGTCAAGATCTAGCATCTTGCTGATGCAGTTTCCATGACGCATGTAAACAAAAGAACTCCGAATCCGATCCGGTAGAGGCGAGTTTAGATTTCAAATATTTTAAGGAAATATTTTTCAGAATACGCAGACATTGTATCTGGGTTTATATATATTTTTACAAAATATATATCTTCTAAAACTGTGAATTATAAGAAAAATAAACTAAATATACACAACATTTCCCCGTGTGTAGGAATCATGCAAAACGTAAAAACGGCACAGTCAGCAAGCAATACATCAGTAACTAAAATGACATTTTTTTTTATATGAGCGCAGTCGTCGACAACATAGATATTTAATTGCATCAAAGTTCTAATTCTTGGGAATTTATAGTTAAAATATTATGATTGTCGATAGCTGCGCTGATATTGATTTTTTGGATGAAACGATAAGAAATCGATGAAATATGTCGTAACTCGTCGTACACATGTGTGAATCACAGGCACTCGAATTCTGGATCCCCCTTTTTCCTCATTTGGTCCCTCCCGTGATTATGGTATGCAGGGGCGGATCCAGGGGGGGGGGGGGCGCACCCGGCGCGCGCCTCCCCTAAAATTGGAAAAAATATGATTTTTTTGGCGTAAGATCGTGATTTTTCACACGAAATACCCCAAAAATGTTCGCGCCTCCCTGCGCTCGGCGCATTTTTTTATAGTGCACCCCCCCCCCCTAACTTGAAATCCTGGATCCGCCCCTGGTATGGATCTTTGTCTGGAAGTATATGTTTGAGCCATTTATCCATATTTTACAACATTTCGTGTTGCAACTCTCTCGTTATACTAACTTTTGTTTCTAGGTCCAGCTGCCATTTTACTTAAAAAAAAACCCGTCCGGAATTCGAGTGCCTGTGGTGTGAATGGGTGGAAATTATATAAAACACAAACAAGCAAGAAATGACATACTATCATTTTAAGAAAATGTGAGGTGTGTCCTAATAAAATGTAACACAAATTGGATAAATAATGACTGTTTATTTTTCTACAAAATATGAGGCCGATTTTGGTAGTTAGTGAATGTGAAATTGTTATGCACTAAACAAGGAATTTATGGACATGAGTATCGTTCGGTTTTTAATAAACATTTGACAGAACGGTGGGAATTATTAACATTTCATTTCTTGCTGGGAATACTCATACTAGGTGTGGGGGTTAAGGTGAAAATCTGAAAAAGTACATCTTACCATTTCTATGTATTTTTGTGATAAATACAAGCAGTATATTAATCAACTGTGCTAGTCAACTTACTTTCTAGCATCACTCTCTGTTCCCATTGAGCTAATTCTTTGAACTGTAGACTGGTTGAATGTTAATGAAATTATTCTTATACTGCTTCCGATGACAAGACCCCAGAATGTATGTCTTACTGTAGGATCCGTATCAAAACTGAGAATAACATAAACAAAATGCATGTCCTACTGAAGGATCCGTATCAAAACTGAGAATAACATAAACAAAAATGTATGTCCTACTGTAGATCCGTATCAAAACTGAGAATAACATAAACAAAATGTATGTCTTACTGCAGGATCCGTATCAAAACTGAGAATAACATAACAAAAATGTATGTCCTACTACAGGATCCGTATCAAAGCTGAGAATAATATAAACAAAATGTATGTCTTACTTTAGGATCCGTATCAAAACGGAGAATAACATAAACAAAATGCATGACCTTCTGTAGGATCTGTATCAAAACTGAGCATAACATAAACAAAATGTATGTCTTACTGTAGGGTCCGTATCAAAACTGAGAATAACATTAACAAAATGTATGTCCTACTGTAGGATCTGTATCAAAACTGAGAATGACATAAACAAAATGTATGTCCTACTGTAGGATCCGTATCAAAACTGAAAATAACATAAACAAAATGCATGACCTACTGTAGGATCCGTATCAAAACTGATAATAATATTAACAAAATGTATGTCTTACTGTAGGATCCGTATCAAAACTGATAATAATATTAACAAAATGTATGTCTTACTGTAGGATCCGTATCAAAACTGAGAATAACATAAACAAAATGTATGTCCTACTGCAGGATCCGTATCAAAACTGAGAATAACATCAACAAAATGCATGTCCTACTGTAGGATCCGTATCAAAACTGATAATAACATAAACAAAATGTATGTCTTCCTGTAGGATCCGTATGAAAACTGAGAATAACATTAACAAAATGTATGTCTTACTGTAGGATCCGTATCAAAATTGAGAATAGCATTAACAAAATGTATATCCTAATGCAGGATCCGTATCAAAACTTAGAATAACAAACAAAATACATGTCCTACTGTAGAATCCGTATCAAAACTGATAATAACATAAATGAAATGTATGTCCTACTGTAAGATCGGTATCAAAACTGAGAATAACATAAACAAAATGTATGTCATACTGTAGGATCCGTATCAAAACGGAGAATAAAATAAGCAAAATGTATGTCTTATTGGAGGATCAGTATCAAATCTGAGAATGACATAAACAAAATGTATGTCTTACTGTAGGATTCGTATCAAAACTGATAATAACATAAACAAAATGTATGTCTTACTGTAGGATCCGTATCAAAACGGTGAATAAGATTAACAAAATGCATGACCTAATGTAGGATCCGTTTCAAAACTGAGAATAACATTTAAAAATGTATGTCTTACTGTAGCATCCGTATCAAAACTGAGAATGAAATAAACAAAATGCATGATCTACTGTAGGATCTGTATCAAAACTGAGAATAACATTAACAAAATGTATGTCTTACTGTAGGATCCGTATCAAAACTGAGAATAACATAAACAAAATGCATGACCTACTGTAATATCCGTATTAAAACTGAGAATAACATAAACAAAATGCATGACCTACTGTAGGATCCGTATTAAAACTGAGAATAACATAAACAAAATGTATGTCTTACTGTAGGGTCCGTATCAAAACTGAGAATGACATAAACAAAATGTATGTCCTACTGTAGGATCTGTATTAAAATTGAGAATAACATAAACAAAATGTATGTCTTACTGTAGAATCCGTATCAAAATTGAGAATAACATTAACAAAATGTATGTCCTACTGCAGGATCCGTATCAAAACTGAGAATAACATAAACAAAATACATGTCCTACTGTAGGATCCGTATCAAAACTGATAATAACATAAATAAAATGTATGTCTTACTGTAGGATCCATATCAAAACTGATAACATAAATAAAATGTATGTCCTACTGTAAGATCCGTATCAAAACTGAGAATAACATAAACAAAATGTATGTCCTACTGTAGGATCTGTATCAAAACTGAGAATAACATAAAAAAAATGCATGACATACTGTAGGATCTGTATCAAAACTGAGAATAACAAAAGCAAAATGTATGTCTTACTGTAGGATCCGTATCAAAACTGAGAATGGCATAAAAAAAATGTATGTCTTACTGTAGGATCCGTATCAAAACTGAGAATAACATAAACAAAATGTATGTCTTACTGTAGGATCCGTATCAAAACGGAGAATAACATCAAAAAAATGCATGATCTACTGTAGGATCTGTATCAAAACTGAGAATAACATAAAAAAATGTATGTCTTACTGTAGGGTCCGTATCAAAACTGAGAATAACATAAACAAAATGTATGTCCTACTGTAAGATCCGTATCAAAACTGAGAATAACATAAACAAAATGTATGTCCTACTGTTGGATATGTATCAAAACTGAGAAACAAAATGTATGTCCTACTGTAGCATCCGTATCAAAACTGATAATAACATAAACAAAATGTATGTCTTATTGTAGGATCTGTATCAAAACTGAGAAGAACATTAACAACATGCATGTCTTACTGTAGAATTCGTATCAAAACTGAGAATAACATAAACAAAATGTATGTCTTACTGTAGCATCCGTTTCAAAACTGAGAATGACATAAACAAAATGCATGACCTACTGTAGGATCCGTATCAAAATTAAGAATAGCATTAACAAAATGTATATCCTACTGCAGGATCCGTATCATAACTGAGAATAACATAAACAAAATACATGTCCTACTGTAGGATCCGTATCAAAACTGATAATAACATAAACAAAATGTATGTCTTCCTGCAGGATCCGTATCAAAACGGTGAATAAGATTAACAAAATGCATGAGCTACTGTAGGATCCGTATCAAAACAGAGAATAACATTAACAAAATGTATGTCTTACTGTAGGATCCGTATCAAAATTGAGAATAGCATTAACAAAATGTATATCCTAATGCAGGATCCGTATCAAAACTTAGAATAACAAACAAAATACATGTCCTACTGTAGAATCCGTATCAAAACTGATAATAACATAAATGAAATGTATGTCCTACTGTAAGATCGGTATCAAAACTGAGAATAACATAAACAAAATGTATGTCATACTGTAGGATCCGTATCAAAACGGAGAATACAATAAGCAAAATGTATGTCTTATTGTAGGATCAGTATCAAATCTGAGAATGACATAAACAAAATGTATGTCTTACTGTAGGATTCGTATCAAAACTGATAATAACATAAACAAAATGTATGTCTTACTGTAGGACCCGTATCAAAACGGTGAATAAGATTAACAAAATGCATGACCTAATGTAGGATCCGTTTCAAAACTGAGAATAACATTTAAAAATGTATGTCTTACTGTAGCATCCGTATCAAAACTGAGAATGAAATAAACAAAATGCATGATCTACTGTAGGATCTGTATCAAAACTGAGAATAACATTAACAAAATGTATGTCTTACTGTAGGATCCGTATCAAAACTGAGAATAACATAAACAAAATGCATGACCTACTGTAATATCCGTATTAAAACTGAGAATAACATAAACAAAATGCATGACCTACTGTAGGATCCGTATTAAAACTGAGAATAACATAAACAAAATGTATGTCTTACTGCAGGATCCGTATCAAAACTGAGAATAACATTAACAAAATGTATGTCCTACTGCAGGATCCGTATCAAAACTGAGAATAACATAAACAAAATACATGTCCTACTGTAGGATCCGTATCAAAACTGAGAATAACATAAACAAAATACATGTCCTACTGCAGGATCCGTATCAAAACTGAGAATGACAGAAACAAAATGTATGTCCTACTGTAGGATCTGTATTAAAATTGAGAATAACATAAACAAAATGTATGCCTTACTGTAGAATCCGTATCAAAATTGAGAATAACATTAACAAAATGTATGTCCTACTGCAGGATCCGTATCAAAACTGAGAATAACATAAACAAAATACATGTCCTACTGTAGGATCCGTATCAAAACTGATAATAACATAAATAAAATGTATGTCTTACTGTAGGATCCATATCAAACTGATAACATAAATAAAATGTATGTCCTACTGTAAGATCCGTATCAAAACTGAGAATAACATAAACAAAATGTATGTCCTACTGTAAGATCCGTATCAAAGCGGATAATAACATAAACAAAATGTATGTCTTATTGTAGAATCCGTATCAAAACGGAGAATAACATCAAAAAAATGCATGATCTACTGTAGGATCTGTATCAAAACTGAGAATAACATAAAAAAATGTATGTCTTACTGTAGGGTCCGTATCAAAACTGAGAATAACATAAACAAAATGTATGTCCTACTGTAAGATCCGTATCAAAACTGAGAATAACATAAACAAAATGTATGTCCTACTGTTGGATCTGTATCAAAACTGAGAAGCAAAATGTATGTCCTACTGTAGCATCCGTATCAAAACTGATAATAACATAAACAAAATGTATGTCTTATTGTAGGATCTGTATCAAAACTGAGAAGAACATTAACAACATGCATGTCTTACTGTAGAATTCGTATCAAAACTGAGAATAACATAAACAAAATGTATGTCCTACTGTAGGATCCGTATCAAAACGGAGAATAACATAAACAAAATGTATGTCTTATTGTAGGATCCGTATCAAAACGGAGAATAACATCAACAAAATGCATGACCTACTGTATGATCTGTATCAAAACTGAGAATAACATAAACAACACATTACTCAGGAAACTGAAGATAAAGCCACAAGACCGTCACTAAACACCGAGGTTGAACCCATGTGCTTTGGAAGGATAAGCAGTTCATGCTCCCACTTCTGAGGAACATGATCATAGATGAAGAACAGTAACTCGTATGGTCTTTTGAGGTGACCATATAACTACATATCTAACTCGTTAAAAAATATCGGAATCTCTGGTTAACAATTTCTCACATCTGGTCCACAATTCCACTGTTTTACCATTACTATGTTGAATTGCATAACTGATATAAATTGTTTCGTAGCATATTTTTCTAAGACATTCCCTAGTTAACAACCTGCCCTATGTATGTCTATGTCCTTATATGGGATTAATATTTATTGTTCTTAACTCCACCTTTATGATATATCTAATATCGAAATCTTGTACATAAAATGAGAAATGAAAAATGAAATCAAAAACTTGCATCTGATCCTATTGTCGTGTTTTTGCAAAATAAAATATGTTTAAACTAATGAGAAATGTAGAAGCAACTTCGTACAACTGTACAAAGCCAACAGTTAATTTCCAAGCACACAATTCATAACGTCCGAAGTCGATTCTAAATTTCAATACTGGGTACCGATGAAGATTCACAGGGCTCAAACCCACAGAGCTGCTCACCGTGTCGTCGATGGCGGATAGGAAAGCCATCTCCATGTGGGTTGTCAAGTTATAATACGGAAAACCTGACCGCGGATAATAGTGGGTAGCATGTTTGGAGACTGCCACACTCTCTGCACGCTATAAACCTCTTTTGTATATTTCGAATATCAGTAGGAACATTGTAGCCGCTACAAAGACTAAATTAAATATTTCCTCCTTACCCATCTCCATACTTTTTCAATGGTAGTCAAAAGTCATTGACCCGGTTAACCCGGTTGATCCACCCTTTCCCTAATTTATATGTAGTTTTTATATATTATTGAACTTGTTCTCGCACTGAATATAGCTTAAATACTGTTCGTTAGGTGTTAAGCAACAATCAATCAATCAATCATATATGTCTATATTTTGCTCGTGTTTTCTCCTAGTTATGATATGGAGATCTGACAAGGGCAAACGTTATTTGAATCGTCTAATGGGCAGATTTTAAGTAATCCAGGTGTCTTCTTGAACCTTTCTTGCCTATAATTATTAGAACATAACTTTACTTGAAAAGATGCAATCTGCCATTATCTGCGTTTATGTCGAATACTCTTTTTGGTCCTCCCACAAATACAATCCCCTAAAAAAGTACAAATCAATACATTTCATTACAATAGCTTGAACTATTTACCATATGGAATTGGAAAATATATTAAAGAAACAACAATACAAAACAAAGCAAAAAACCTAAGAAAAACAACAAATCTCCTCCCCCCAAAACCCCTCCCTCCCAAAAAAACCCACAACAAAACTCTACGTTAGTGGGCACGACGCATCTCTGGTATACTCTTCATCAGGTATACTCAAAGTCAAAAGATTGTAACCTGTTTTATAACGTGATGTAAAATTGACACAATAATTTCACCAAATAAGTATTGTAATAGCTTTGTAACCTGCTCGCCACGAGATGTGATCGCTGTCTACATGATGTCAGAAAAAAATTCCGATATAAACGCGCTGTATGACTTCATCAAGAAATTCGACCGGCTTTCAATAACACTTAACAATGCCCAAGTAATATAGTTGACAAATTCCTGAAGGTGTCATAAAGCAAGCATTCAATAAAATAACATTTTTAATATATACTAAGTCGTATTAAACTTTGGCAATTAAAGTAACCGAAAACAATATTTATCATACTTTTGACTATTATTTGACTATAATGGGAGAATTTATTCGTGTTTGGTATAATCATATATAAATGGATGCCGTAGCAATAATTGTGATTGTTTTATAAATATACTGACCTTAATTAAAACAGAAAATATTCCCATAAACATAATAAGGCACTGAAATACATCCGTCCAAATGACAGCTTTTATACCACCCTATGAAATAACAAAAATAATAAATCAGTCCATGCAACACCTATCACTCCACTCTATAATATAACAACACAAAAAATACTATACCAAATATAACCGCATCGGTTTTGTAATGGTTAGCCTTGATAGTGGCAGATCGTGGTTTCGAGCTACGGTCGGATCAAAGTGTTGTTTCAGTGAGCTAACACTATAGCAATCCAACCAAGCGCGTTGGTCTACTTCAAAGCGGACATCATAATCATCTCATCGAAATTGCTTATTCTTGCCATGATATAGCTGACAAATTATCCGTTAACATGGCGTTAAACAACATCCACTTATTTCAATAATAGTCTATAGCAATAAAGCATGTGGCGGGGTAATCACTAGGCAGTTTGTAAAGTGGTATACATTCAGGAAAATACAGTCAAACTTGCCTGTGAGGTCACCGCTATCAAGCAGTCACTTGTATTAAAAGGCCACCTTTTTCGTGTTCTGTCATAGAACATTTCAAAGGAATTGAACCTCTTTTAAGAGGTCACCTGTATTAAAAGATCAACCAAATGTGACCTCTTAATACAGGTTTGACTGCATAAAGCATTTATAAAACTTACAATTGACGTGTAAACAACTGATGTTACCGCTACACAAACCACAGACACCCAAAATGGCATGTTAGTCACTGAAAAAGCGAAAAACTGGAATTGAGCATCGAGTACGGATAGTTATGAACAAACTTTAAAAAACAATCAAAATGAACACAAATTAAAAATATATACTATTTCACATCAATAAGAAGAGTTTTAAGAACCCCGCTAAAATCGGCGGTCAATTCAGGTGCTCCGGAAGGGCATGCAGTTTGAAGATCCCAAGTGGTCATCAGAAGTCGTCCATTGAAAGACAGACGACACAATAGCCAAAGAAAAAGGACAAAAGACAATCAATGATTGACAAAGCAATACACAATTAATTAAAGATTAAACAAAACGAACCCCATTAAACCCGGTGTAAACTTGGGTGTTCTAAAATTTGTCACGTTATCCGGTGTCAATATTCCACCATGACAGTAGTCCCGATCAAATGGTAGGAATATAAAAATAAACTAGTGACACCCTCGGGGACTATACCAGTCCACTATGAAAGGGATAGATACCAAGTATTAGTAAGATATACTAGCTTGATGACACCATCGGGGACTACAAGTCCGCCACGATGACGGAAGAATGAGCCTAGTGGTAGTAAGATCCACTGGTAAGATCTAAGTCACTGGTGACACCATTGGAGTCTAACTCTCCAGCATGACAATTGATCTAGTGGTAGTACGATGCTAAATTGGGAATTGTATGGTTATCATTTTTGCACTTACCTGCCTCTAATGCGATACCAGGACCAAACAATACTATACCCATGTAGAATACCTGTAGATATAATAAATAAACGATATTTTCACATGAAAATGTGAAGTTCATGTTCAAAAAAGCTAATAAAACAAAGTACAGCAATATTTTATTCGCAACATTTATATGCAGAATCGCGCTACGAAGAAATAAAATATTCGCACGCGAAAGTTTCTAAATACATTGTTTATCTTAATGGCAAATCGGTGTTTTACGATTACATACTCTGCTGAAAGAGGAATCGACTGTAGATAAAAGATAATAAATGCTCTAGACAATTCCTGAGCCAGAAACTCTTGTTTCTTTCTAACAAGTAGGGTACCAAACTGCGGATGATTAGTTGAGAATATACATAAAATATGATTAAAATGCTTGAAAATGAGAGTACGTTTACTATGTTCTCATATAAAGACGATCGGACACTATGAATTTTTCACCAACGATGTTTATGTTCTCACAAAGCTCAACATCACGTGTGATCTTCTTGTACCGTTAGTGAGAACGTTACCCATGTGCTCATTTGGGTATGGTGATTTTTTTCCTTGGACATCCATTTCTGTTGTGAATGAAAGTGGCGTATCATTAAAATAAACGAATTAAAACGTTGGCACGCTTTTCAAGAATAATCATCGCCAGGTACGCTCATAATCAAGCCATTGGAAAGTCAAATAATTTAATAGTCTTTGGGAACAAGTAAACCAAAGGGTCTACACAACATAGTCAAAATCGACTAATGTTACCTATGCCTGAGGGATGATTTGATTTTTAAAAAAATTTGGTGCTTAACGCCACTTTCAGCAATATTTCAGCTATATCATGGCGACCAGTTTTAGTGGTGGAAAAAGCGGGAGTACCCGGAGAGAACCACCGACCATGGGCAAGCAACTGATGAACTTTATCACTTGCGGTTGCGAGTCGAGTGCACCCTTTTTTGTAATTTACAAAGCCGGGCACGAACCAACGCCGTATTGGTGATTGACTTGAATGAGTTGCTAGGTAATCCAACTACCTAACTCATTGAGCCACCCGGACCCTTCTATGCCTGAGGAAGGAGAACCTTAGTTTTAATAAATTACTATCTAAGTAGGGATCGATATTCTATAAACTCAACAATACTCACATAATTCAACATCCCAATAGTCGTTCCTAATAACCGTACTGCTTTTCCTTTATATCTAAGCTCAAAATACTGAAAATAAGGACATACAATTCTGAATATATTTGATATTGGTGCTATTATTATAGAAAAAGCAATATCTTATTTGATAAACCAGGTTACCCTTCCGGAGCACCTGAGTTCACCCCCGGTTTTTAGTGAGGTTCGTGTTACTCGATCTTTAGTCTTATCTTACGCTACAATTAATTGTGCCATTTGTAATGAATAATAGATCTCTTCACTTGCCCCCCCCCCCCCTCCCATTTGTTTCATTGTAGCTGCGTGGGAGGTCAAGCAAGATCGCATTAGAGTTTACCCTAGAGTGCAAATCAATATATTACAGCCTTATTTTACCAATGAAAATATTTTCCGGATTCCTTGGTATCATATCAGGGGTCGTTTTTATTTTACCGACGTGCGGTTAGTGACGGAAATTGGTGTTCGTCATAAGAATAGATAAAGCTAGTAGAAAAGTTCTACCCAATACAGTTTGGTGTGGATGAATTAAAGGTGACCAAAACCTTATTCTATTCCATTTCAACGCATGGAAGCTGCCATTTTGTCTATTTTATAGCTATGAATTGTCCCCTTTGCAGTAAATTGAAATGTCCACGGACTGCTACAGTCTACTTTTCGCACTGAAGAGCGCGATTCTGATTGGATGAAGGAACTTGACCTTTGACGTGAACTCTCATGCGATGTTGTTAGATCTCCGACGCAGCGTAAAAGAAAATGGGGTTAGCGAGTGGAGTTCTAATTTTAGTTAGACTAAAATATTAACATATATATATATATATATACACGATAATTATACCTCGAAAACACTTTTAATTCTCAATGGATGTACAAGAGGCACAACAAGTCTAGTTCCGATTAGAAGTGCAATCATATATCCTGCATTGGACAACCAAAACATGATGCCGTAAACATACACTTCCGCCGGAAATCCTAACATCATAATGGATGATTCAAAAGACACCATGAGAGACAATGCAACCGGAAGTATCGACATTTTCCTGTTTCCAACAAGATATTCGGACGTTGTTTTCTGTCTTCCACCAGAAAAGGCATAGTACAATCCTATTCCGATCGATATGGCAATTGCAATGCCAAATATGATAAAATCAGCAAGGACAAATCCTGGATGTTCGTAAACCATGATCACCACTTCTTTAATGTGCTAAAATAGATGATAAATTACAAGAAACAAATATGTTAACAAATGCTGAACTGTTTTAAATTCATTTGTAAGTTTTATACAAAGCACTGATTTCTCACAATATTTTCGAAGAGGTTGTAGATGGCCCATCTGCTTTTAATTGTGATTACAACTTCTTTAATATGCTAAAACAGACATAGCGCATAGAACGAATATGTTAAGAATACAACTGTTATAAATACAATTCCCTTTTAGCTTCAAACACAGCACTGATTTCTAACAATAATTTCCTAGATACGTAGTTCGCCCATCAATTTTTAATTTGTTCAAATTGATTTAATTTGGTTCTTTCAAGGTTGGAATTATCTGAGATACAAGCAATATCTGCATGTACATGCAATAGCTTTTCCAGAGAGATAAATTTGACAATAGCCATCTACAGATTTCGTGTGATTAATTTCATCTATTTAATTTGCGATGTTGTTATATCAGTATGTCTGAATAAGAGCTTTGATATTTTTCCGTTGTTTTTATTTTATATTAAATTTGTTCTATGTACCGTTAATTGGTTAAATGCTTAGAGTATCTATCATCTGTAGAGGTGCCCATGTGTACTATGGTGTGCGTTATGCTATCTATTGAGATCTTCATGGCGATTGACAGAGAAGTTTTGATTTAACAATAATACCATCTGCTTCTTAATGTAATTTTTCCATGAGCTTCATTATTCAAAGGGCGCACCGTGGTCGTTGTCATATGGTAGTTTGATTTATTACTACCTATGCAATCATTGCCTATCATCACTAACGTTGTGAGCTCGATTCCCGCTCAGGCAAGGTGTACTTGATACATCATTATGTGATAAAGTTTGTCATTGACTTTCGGCAGGTCGATGGTACTCCGATTTCCTCCACCAATGAAACTGACTGACACGATATAACTGAAATATTGTTGAAAGTGGCATTAAACACCATAACTATAACCCCCTAACCCTGTAGAGGTACCCATGTGTATAACTATAACCCCATAACCCTGTAGAGGTACCCATGTGTACTATGTTATGCCTTATACTATCTATCGAGGTCTTCATGGCGATTAATGGAGATTATGATTTAACAGCAATGCAACCTTTATCTAAATGTAATTTTGCCATGGGCTGAAGATGCATTTTGTTCATGTTTATTTAAATTGATTTTTTAAATTAAATGTTTGTATTGCGTTAATAGGAGTAGGTTATGGATTGGCAAGCAGTCCCTACCTTGTACGTTCATGAAAATCCTATATACTTACCCTTAAAGATTCGCTAATGTGTTAATGTAAAGAAATATGTGACTGTGCATGCATAGTAATAATACATTATAATCATAAGAAAACTGGAGTGTGTGATATAATATTGTTTAATTAATTATAGCATGATATGTAGACATTCGGTTCCCACTATTCACCAATATATATCCATTTACATGTTATTGACATCAGCTACAAGTGGCTGAAATATTATTTTCAGACAACATGGTTCACAATACTCCTCCATTAAGAAATGTTTGAGGGTACCAAAGGGGAAGTCAGAAGCCACAATTCGAAGGAGGACAGACACTACAATGGCCAACAGAAAAAGGACAAAAGTCGACAAAATACTACACAGAATACTTAACATTGAGCAATACGAACCCACTAAAAATTGGACAACTCAGGTGCTCCGGAATGGTAAGCGGTTCCTGGTACCCGTCGTGTTGCTGTAAGTCAAATTCCTGTGATAAGTCACGAAAGAGGAAAAAAGACGTGATTGTGACATATCCGTGGTCATCTGTGAACATGATACTCCATTAAAACATTAGCTGATTGGTTCTAAAAATAACCATAAACTAGTATTAAAATGATATGAAGTTTTAGGATTAGGGTTATGGTGTTTAACACCACTTTCAACAGTATTTCAGTTATATTGTGGCGATCAGTTTTATTGAAGGAGGAAACCGAAGTACCAGGAGAAAACCATCGACCTGCCGCAAGTGACTGACAAACTTTACCACAAAATGTTTTATCGAGTACATCTCGCCATGAGTGGGATTCGAAAACACAACGTTAGTGGTGATTGCACAGGTAGTTGTAAATCCAACTACCATACTATCACGATAAGGATGGCCCCTTATCATAATGTACACTTTGGAATTTGTCACGACGACCCCCTATGAAGTTTCATTGAATACCAAATACATACTAAAATACACACAAACAAAAAAATACAAAAATAAACAGGAGAGAGAAATATTGTGTACATTTGTACATTGATATTTTTCGTTTGTCCTTAATATTCATCTTTGAAAGCAATGGTTTGCACATATTCAGTTATACAAATTCAATGTATGTTTCATATGACGTGCTTGCATATTAGTATGCAAGATCATACCTCACATCTGTTTTATAACTATGTTATTTGGAGTATCACTAGACAGGTTCACCTGCCACGTTTCTAATCTGTAGAATACACAACAGCTACGTATACACATATTGGGGACCGAATAGGATGGTTGATTTCAGGTTTAGGTTTATGATGTTAAACGTCCCTCTCAACAATATTTCAGTTATATCGTGATAGTCAGTTTAATTGGTGGAGGAAACCGCAGTACCCGGAGAAAACCACCGACCTGTCGCAAGTCACTGACAAACTTTATCACATAATGTTGTACACCTCGCCCTGATCGAGATTCGAACTCACAACATCAGTGGTGATAGGAACTGATTGCATATGTAGTTGTAAATCCAACTATCATACGATCACGGCAACGACGGCCCCTAATACTAATATGTGAATCATGTTGCAGATACATTTTTATATCTTACTTTTATTTCGACACACATGTTTACTGTATAAATTGTTAATATTAACCTAATTAAAATTAGGGGCCGTCGTGGTCGTTATCGTATGGTAGTGTGATTTACAACTACCTGTGCAATCAGTACCTATCACCACCAAAGTTGTGAGTTTGAATCCCGCTCATGGCGTGGTGTACTCGATACACAATTATGCGATAAAGTTTGTCATTGACTTTTAATAGGTTAGTTGTTTTCTCCGGGTACTCCGGTTTCCTCCACCAAGAAAACTGACCACCACGATATAGCTGTACTATTGTTGAAAGTGGCGTTGAACACCATAACCTTAACCCCAAATAAATGTTACTTTTTACGAATACATATTTCTGTAGTACAGAATAGAACATGTATAGTCCTTGGATTGGTGGCTTAATGAAATATCTAATACTTCAACAAGGGTCCTGACCTAAACTCGTTTTTATTCCTTCACCTTTGAAGATACAGTTGAATCTCGTTATTTCGAAGCTCACGGAACCGTTGCAAAATTGCGAGTTATCCGAAATTCGACATAAGAGAAGCAAGGGATTAGGTAAGACGAGCACCTCTGTCAGGTAATTTTGTATAAGATTTTCCTTTAGGTTTTCTGTTTCTGTTATATGCAACCATTGGAGGATTTGGATATTGTTTGCAATTGCTACTTATAATGAGCTTGTTAAAAATTATTCGCAAAATATTGTTTATCTTTTCTGATTGCAAAGTGATACAACGAAAAAGAAAATCTCACGCCGTCAAAAAAAGTTCCAACATGCAATTGGAAAATCGTAGACCAAGAGGCAAAATTAAGTTAATGAAAACTATGAAGATACCAAAAGGGGTATTCGGAAGCCGTAAGTCGAAGGACACGCAATGTATTGTCCATAAGAAATAGGATATTGAACAACAAAGCATCACACAGAAACCTTAGATTAAACATTACAAATCACACACACAAAAAGGACGAAAAGTGAAAAGTTCCTGATTTAAGCTTATTTTATTGTTCATAATAATAACAAATGGATCAGACACAAGTTTTACAACTTAGAAATGTCTTCTCCGCTAGTTACATCAATTTATATATAATCAGAACAGCATTAAATACATAATAATAAAATATTTGTTCAGAATATGAAGACGAAGAAAAAGTTTCTATTCCTGCTCCACTTGTGGTACACGTCGTGTTTCTTTTATTATAAAACTATGATGTGAGGAGTCATGAAAGAGAACAGGAGGATACGACTGACTACGACAAACCGAACATATCCGTGGTCATCTGTGACACAGTTATTCCGGAACGGTGATGACTTCCACTTAACCACTAGTAACCATTGATTTAGTAGCTTCCTCGTTATTAGCAACCCTCTGTCAATGAAATCCTCGCAAGAACGACAATCTCTGGAATATCATATTAACAAAGATATATATATATATATATATACGTCTGAAAATTAAACCAAACAGTGTTAGAATTAGATTTTAGAGCTGTCAAATTTTTGTTCTTCCCTCGACGGGATTTGAACCCACACCATTGTTACACTACAGCACCATTCGCTTAGCCTTACGTCCAGCGCCCTAGACCACTCGACTACATCCACTCCCTAAAAAAGGAGCTTCAATAGTCGTAGTGTTACCTTGTCTCGTAAGGCAAATGTAGGGATAGACGAAAGACATGTGTATAAGCGTGTGTAGATGGTACATATATACTTAATATATATGCATGTGCTTCTGGAATTTTGCTTTATATAAATCGAATGTTCACAATGGGAAATTTTAAATAATCTCTTTTGTCGTAAAGTTATGTTCTTGACATGTCCTATCAAAGTTATTGTATAAGTACAATTCGTGACAAATACGAAAGGATGTAAAGAGGGAGGAAATGTGGTGAAAAAATAAGTTTCGGAAATCTGATTACATTTAGCGGAAGGTCTATATGTTGGATTGTATAAAAGCCTAAAGTTGACACCCTCGGAAATGAGTTACGGCATGCCAGGTATATGAAATACAGTATTTTTCCAAAATGGTAAGTCTTAAAATTATTAACGTATTCAATAATATATCAAGGGGCCGTCGTGGTCGTAATCGTGTGGTAGTATAATTTACAATCAGTGTCTATAACCACTAAAGTTGTGAGTTCGAACCCCTTTCATTGCGAGGTGTAATCGATACAACATTATGTGATAAAGTTTGTCAGTGACTTGCGACAGGCAGGTGGTTGTCTCCGGGTACTCCATTTTCCTCCACCAATAAAACTGAACGCCACGATATAACCGAAATAATGTTGAAAGTGGCGTTGAAAACCATAAACCAAACCAAACCTAAAGTATTCTGTCATATGCCTACAGATGACAAAGATTGTATTGGCAATTAAATTTTGGTTCAAAGTTGACTATTTGTTTCACTATTATGTCTTCTGATGGGCTTGTGTACGATCTAATATTTAAATGATGATTAAATTCATCTGATCTTTTTCTTAATAAAGAACTAATAGTATATACATATAACAGATGCTGTGTGACGAAAATGAAATATATTATGCATAAAGTTCAAGATTAGGACTTGACGTTCTTTACAACTAAGATGATCACCTAGTTATATGTCAGGCTTGTCATGGTACTCACTTGTAGAAAACACTTGCATGACCGCATCATTGCAGTATCACGCCCATGAAACTAGCTTAATACTGCCATTTTATTTTATTGAAGTACCTGTACCAAGCCAGGAAAATGAGCCGTCATATATATGTGTTAGGTGGTATCGATTTTACCTAAGTTTCTACGATTTTAGAACTGTTCCGATAATGTGGTATATTTGCTTTTCGTGTTATTATTTTCATTAAAAAGTCAAGAAAATAGATGCATAATATTACTTTGTCTTGCAGACCATCTTAGGCCGTCCACTTCTTACAAATTTTCTATGCCTTGTTATTCTACAGACAACACATGGTATGTATATCTTATATTGTTAATCATCTTTTTTTGTATGGATTTGTGAAATATTGTTGAAAGTGGCGTTAAACACCATAGACCTTATTCTAAACCTTTATGGATTTGATCTCAAAAGTATGTGTATAGTAAAACATTCTTGATAATTTTCCTTTCTCTTAGCATACATATTTAATTAGAAACAATTCTAAATTAGAAAGTGAATGCTAAACTTTAAATGTGTCTGGTAGCGTTCAGATTATTCCATACTTCTGTTTTCGCTTTTTCGCAATAAGGTACATATTTATGGTCCTTTAATATAACTGAAATAGCAATGACGCATACAGTACACTGAACGATATACATCATTTTTAGTAATGACGATTGGTGTTACGGTTCACACATGATGGTGTAATAATTAGCGTGCTCCCCTCGATCGTCGTGGTAAATCGTGGGTTCGAGCCCCGGTCCGGTCAAACAAAAGACTATAAAATTGGCATTTGATACTTCTACGCCAAGCACGCATCAACATTAATGAATCAGGATAATGTCTCCGAGTGGATCGACGTGCTGTTTCAAAAAGCCAGCACTTTAAACAATCAACTAATTGTGTTGGTCTAATAAAAAAAAGCGGACATCACCATCAAATTGTCGAAATATGGCAATCACAATTTAGCAGTTACAGTATACATGTATGTAGTGTTATAATTAATTCAACAGAATCTGCCTCATATAAACAATTGCACTAATTGGATGCATAAATTTGTATTTCAATCAGCTGGCACCGCTGTGAGGAACAGAAGATCAGTTGCAAATATGGCTAGACAGATTGGCTACCATTTTAGCTGGATACGTGCTGGTGAACTGCGAGACTATGGTTGTTGGTGTGGAACGGGTGGAAGTGGAACACCTGTTGATGGAATAGACACGTAAAATTTGCATAGTTACCACATAACAACGGGTTAGGTGGTGTTTAGCGCCACTTCCATCAACATTTCAGTTATATCGTGGCGGTCAATTTTATTGGTGACATAACAACGGTGGTATTTGTCAATCAGCCTTATTGGATTAGAACTACCCATGTTTCCCACGACAGTGCTTCAGTTACCTGCTTATATCGATCACTGCATAATACGGTATTCTGTATAAATTGAACTTTAGATATCGTCACCTGTAGGATTTTGAAAATATATTGTATAATTTATTTCCAGAAAACCCTTTGAAATAAGATAATTATTTGATAAAATAACATTTAGGTTATATATATCATCATGTACATACAAATAAGACAAAGATTAAAAGGATGACATCATATAATCAGAAATATATAGAGTAGTATATCGTTACAAGGGTCCTTTTTCGAAACGTCTCAAATTTAGACATGATTTTATGTAACCGTAGCAGAATATGGCTTCGTGTTTAGGCCCATTAGATTCTCACCGCTTAAAGATTTTTAAATTATTTGGTTTTCCCGTTCTTTGACTATGAGCGTATATCATGGTTATTCCAAAATGATTCTTGCACAATATATTTAATATCTACTTTGTATTGCTATCACTGGGTCGAATCCTCTGATTGTGGACTGTTAGTCCCCTGGGGTATCATCAGCCTAGATGTTAGTGTTTCGGCACTAAAATGGTTTATTAGATATATTCATGGTTGAAATATACAGTTCCTAAATTATGTAGTTTATTCAGATATGACGCCCTTCATTGGCTATATGAACAACGCTGTGATAAAATTCACTATATATTTTAATTCGCACATATTGCTGGACAAATTGTAGACACCATTCTGTGTGATTTTATGTATTTATTCAGGACCGTGGTGCATGCAAACATTAAAATGTTCGTTCTTTTCTTTACATATTCATTTTTCCTGTAAAAATATCAACATGGTATATATCTGCTTAGAAAGAAAAGGATAGATAAAAATGGAGTCTGTTTGAAAGACTTGCAATTTGGATTATAATATGTAGCGGTATGTTTTTACAGATGTTGTATGAATCATGACCATTGCTATGACCAGAATGGGTGCAGCCTAATACACGTGAACGACTATAGCTATGAATGGACCACATCATCCATACGATGTACAAGTCTGTCTAGTTTATTTTTGATTTGGTAGTTATATGTTTTGTGGTTTGGGTTAGATTACTGGCATTTAACGTCACTTGCCTCAGTTTTTATCTATAATCATGACTACCGACAAGATCTCCATATAATGTCACACTTAACGAGTCTACCGGTGAAATACCCGGATATGGGTATGTCCCTGAACCTAAACCGCCTCGCATGCCTCCTTCAGGTTTTGTGTTCTCAAATATTTTTAATTGTTTTGGATTACAATCTGAGTTGACAGTAGAACTATTGGCGATTAATAATGTTATTAAAATCCCAATAGAGTGAGTGTAAATTTTATTGGAATATTACATTTATGAAATAAGTCGACATCTTTGACTAAACAGTTTGATTGTTAATAAGGGCAAACAACCTCATTATTATAACAGACAAAAGTATGCTGATTTTACCAATGAGCCAAGCTTCCTCAGATATCCGAATTATACAAGTTAACAACCAATACAAATGACGCAAATATTCATTTCGTTTTATTAGAAGCATTGTTTTTATTTGAGTTCAAGATAAAGAAAAACATCTGCATGCAAAGTGTTAAATTCCTTAAAACTGTTCTGGCGATGTGGTAATATCTGTTTTGTCATTTTATTAGATTACAATATAACTTTTGTCATACTATTTGTTGTATAATTTGCATATGCAAATTTTAGCTAATAAAATAGGGTTAAACTTCAAATTTGTATGTATCACATTATACATGTATAACTTACTGTCTTCAGATAGTACAGACTCGTGCGATTATGCAAACTGCGAGTGTGACAGAGTGTTCTTGGAATGTTTGAGGAGTGCAGGTGTATTGCGTCGATGCCTACCAGGATACCATTCTTACAGAGGACCTTGTTAATTGAGAAAAAATACTTTTCAATTTATTCGAGATTCGCTTTCACATATAAAACGTATTTTTTTTTATAATTGTATTTTAGAAATAATACAATTTGCTATTAAAAATACAGCAACTATATAAATAATGCTTACAATTAATCATTTTGATATAATGGTGGTGGGGTCGTCGTGGCCGTGATCGTATGGTAGTTGGATTTACAACTACCTAGTTCGAATCTCGTACGAGGCGAAGTGTACAATATTATGTGATAAAGTTTGTCAGTGACTTGCGTCAGGTCGGTGATTTTCACTGGTTACTCCGGTTTCCTCCACCAATAAAACTGACCGCCACGATATAACTGAAATATTGTTGAAAGTGGCGTAAAACACCATCAAACAAACAAACAAACAAACAAACAAACAAACAAACAAACATATAATAGTGGTCATATTGATTTGTATTTGATTTTGTTTGTCTTAAGAGACAAAAATGATGATTTCAATTTTCTCATTGTAAACTCTATATTCATATGCTGCCACATGCCGACAAGACCTGTATATGGAGTATACATGTCTCAGTTGGTGTGGTATTCCAGAGGTTACTGCTCCTACCGAGATGTGATTGATAGAGGGTTGCTACCAAGGCCTCGTAATCATCACTTCGAAAGTTTTACATCACTTGGATAACTGTTACGGAATATTTGTGTCACAAATCATCAAACAAGTTTCGTTTGCCGTAGTAACAATCCAGTCCACATTTCATCTTTCATGACTTTTCACCGCATTTTTCACAAGAGAAACACGACGGGTGTCTCTAGTAGTGCAGGAAATTCTAACCATTCCGGAACACACGAATTCACCCTCGGTATTTTCGGGAGTTATTGATGCTCACTATATAGTTTTCTGTGTAGTACTTTGTGGTTCATTGTTTGTCTTTTTGTCTTTTATTCTTTTGGAAGTTTTATTGTCTGTCCTTCAATGGACGGTTTCTGAATTTGGTATCTTCAATCTTTTCATATGCTTTAATTTAACACATGGCTGCTTCATCGTTAATTTGTAATACATTTACCCCCCCCTCCCCCCCCCCCCCCCCTCAATATTGAGGCTGCGATTAATGTATAACCCTAATGTTATGTTATTGAAAATGGCTGTCATGCAAGTGTTTTTGGTGAAGTCCGAAACAGAAGACATAGATAGTTTAAAGAATCACAGTTAAAACAGACAATCATTGGGAGAATAGGGACCATAAAATATTTGTTCGACGGCCTATGGGGAGACTTCAAGTCAATAATAAATTAATCTGCACTGGATGTCGAACAAATATTTTTGCACGTGTCTCTTCTCTCCAAGTGATAGATGATACAATATGGCAAAACACACATTATCGCCAGTTGTTGAGTATGTAATAACATAAATTTGTTCAATGGCCAAGACGAGTTTTTTGGTAGTCAAATGTGGTTTCGACTAGATAAAACAGTTTACCAATGCTATAGTATGTAATAATTGTACATTTAATTACGATTATTTCATGTGACTGAATTTGTCGTTGGCGGATGAACACGATGGTGACGTCACAATAGCAACCCAGGTTATCGAGTATAACCAAAATTTTCTCCAGACGAATTATCCAATCAGATTGAAATATTCAAATCAAATTAAATTATTTATCAATGTATAAGCATTAACATTGGTATTATTATAATTTGTTGCTTAACGTCATCATCGGTAAAAAATCAGCCATATCATGGCATTGAATTTTAATCAAATGTATTATAATTGTTTTAAGGATTATTATGGAAAGAAAGTAAAAAACAGTGATGGTCACAAATTAAAAAAAATATCAACAAATCGAACAACTACACCGCATATGCCGATGAAACTCCGATTCCTGTTTTAGGATATGTACACATATGTGGCGCGGTAAAGCGGTTAATAGGGTCTGAAGCCGACTCGCTTTTGAGACATTTCTTTATGTTTAATACTTTGCCGATATATAACCGACCGCAAATATATAAAATGCACTCATCGAGCACACCTCTTCTATCCGAACATAAGGGACATACATTCTATGAATGAACATGTTTTCTAATAAAATCAGAGTAATTCACATATACATGAAATATATATGACTACAAATTATGTAAATAAAATTAAATAAAATAAAATGGATAACATAAAATAATTTGGAATTACCTCTCTTATCACAAAGATTTCATCATATTCCTTTTTGGTAAATGTTGCGTAAATTACACAATGGCCAAAAGAAAAAGGACAAACAACGATCTACAAAACTTACACATAAAACTAAAGATCGAGTAACACGAACCCCACAAAAAATAGTGTAGAACTCAGGTGTTCCGGAGGTAGAAGCAGTTCCTGCTACACTAGTGGCAACCGTCGTGTTAATCTAGTTACAAACAGCGCTATATTGCTAGATTCGTCAAGTGCTCCACGAAATCATTTCCATGTTATTAACATCCATCCATTCCATCAGCGGTTAAAACAGGGTTTCAGAGTTATTGTAACACTAGCTACTTAAGGGGTGGTGTGAATGAGATGTGGAATCTGAAAAATTCTAAAAATCTGTTAGAGTACATGCAATCAGGGTCCCCCTTCTCATGCAGTAGCATTAATACATATGACTTATCTACCCTCTACACAAATATTCCGCTCTCAAACCTAAAAGACAGATTAAAATAATTAGTCCAACTGTGTTTCATAAAAATGAATTGCCAAACGTAGATTCAAATACATTGTCTTAGGAAGGTACAAATCTTATTTAGCAAACTGAAAGTGATATCATCAAATGCTCGAGTGATTGACAACATATTTGTTATGTTTGGTGGACATGTTATTCAACACACAGTCGGCAGTTGGGTACCAACTATGCTCATCTTCTCGCCGACGTGTTCCAGGATTCGAATGAGGCAAACTTCATACAGGGGCTTCCCAAGAAAACGAAAATAAGGTCGCCCGATCCTTTAATTTGATATGCCACTATATAGATGATGTCCTTTCACTGAGTAATTCTAAGTCTGGTAATTCTATTAATCGTATCTATTCCATTGAATTTGAAATAAATGATATCACAGATACAGCTATGTCTGCTGCATAACTTGACCTTGATATTGACAGTGAGAGCCGGAGCACCCGAGTTCACTCCCGATTATTAGTGGTGTATAGTGTTGCCCGATATTTAGTTTTCTGTGTAGTGTTTTATAGATCATTGTTTGTTCTTTTGTTCCTTTTCGTTTGGCTATTGCATTGCCTGTACATCTTCAATTTACTGCTTTTGATTACACCCTTTGGCATCTTCAAACTTTTCTTGAACACTATTTTATTTCTATAATTACATGTAATTACAAATAACTTTAAAGTCCAACACAGCGAGTCTATTCTAAGAGACATTTGTAGCCTTTCTTTGTTCATTGTATTGTCTAAGAAGATACCAAAGGGGTAATCAGAATTCGTAAATCAAAGAAGAACAGACAACACGATGGTCAAAAGAAAAAGTACAAAAGGACAAACAACGATCTAAACTAAAGATCGAGTAACACGGATCTAACCTTCGATTTGCGACTTTTGATTGCACATTTGGTATCCGCAGCGTTATTATAAAGAATGCTCGAATCTTGAACTTTATACATGTATATATTTGATCTTGATGACACACCAGTTGTAATATATATAGTATTGCTCTATTAGAGAGAGAGTCGATGACCTCAAACATCATTTAAATATGAGCTAGTTAACAGATATAACAGTGAAACAATAAGTCGACTCTATGCCAACATTTAATTGCCAATATCATCTTTCTCCCTATGAGGACAAGTGAATAATTTAAACTACGGTCAATCTACCCATGAGGGTCGGCATTTTATTAACATGTAGAAAACAATTGTATGACCGTATCAAGAAAGAGGGAGGGATAAAACTATTTTAAACCCCGCCAT
The DNA here is from genome assembly GCA_963680875.1 of Bathymodiolus brooksi. Lineage (NCBI taxonomy): Eukaryota > Metazoa > Mollusca > Bivalvia > Mytilida > Modiolidae > Bathymodiolus > Bathymodiolus brooksi. The sequence continues at coordinate 16,386,490 of OY804585.1, forward strand.
TTTTGTGAAAGTGCCTGTATCAAACCAGATAAGTGATCGGTCATATGCATATGTTTTAAGGTATACCAATCCTGCTTCTTTATCTGTCTCTACAATTTTCTATCGGATTTTGGAATTGTTCTGACGATGTAGTATTATTTTTTATTTTTTTTATTTCATTCTATTCTTCAATTGAAATGTATCATCGTTTCTAACCTTCAGAACAATCCCTGTGAAGAATACAGGAGGCGTTACTCTGAGAGTTTTGGTGTTTAACGCCGCTTTCAACAATATTTCAGTTATAGCGTGCAGGAATGCAGGTAACCCAACTAATTTGTTATAACATGTGCTCTCTGTAGTTTAATTTGTACAGACAAATTTGTCTCGCCTGTTTAAAGTTGTTTATGTTTTGCTTCATTCTTTTTTTCCTCGATATTGTATTGATTTCCTAGAATATGTTTATGCGTTTATTCCTTGACTTCAGTACTGTATTGTATGAAACAATTACATCCATTCATTTTGTTTTAGGATTGTTTTTATTTACTTGATATATGTAGAGAATCATGTACATTAATGTATTACCTTAAGCATTGTATTGCATTACAAGTTTTACTGACGTCACGGCAGATGTCGCACAACATGCATCATTTAATTCTCGCCTACAGCAAAGCTATCATTTATACATAATCATTAATGCCATTCCCTGATTATGAAAAGGTTATTGACATCTATCTACCAGTGAAAATACCGAAGCCACATGAATTTGAAAGGCCAAAATCTATGTCATATATTGTGAATTCGAATCCTTTATTGTATAATTAAAGTTTGCACAGTTATTATTTATTTATTTATTTTTATTTATTGTTTTTATCTGTATTGCCGTTAGAGATCCAAATATCAATTGCGGGGGGGGGGGGGGTCTTATAGTGGGTAGAACCCGCCGCATGTTTGTGTCTGTCTCAAGGCACGAACTTGATTACCAACGTCACATGTTTTGTGTGAAATGGTTTGAGTTTAGAGGTGGTTGTTCGCTTTGATGATATTAGTGGTATTGTTGATCATCACTGTTTCAACTTCTTTTCATATATATACGTTAGAGAACACCGAAGGGACAATCAAAAATGAACAATCAAGAGAAACTTGCAACATATGGTACACGAAGAAAAACAAAACATAAGCACAACACAATATGTATTGGATACCACTATACACAAGCAAACACACATAATGTAAATAAGACATGAGCCCTCCTACAAACAACTGGAGGTAAAACTACCCGCAAAACGAAGAAAGAATGCCCAAGTTCCGGAATGTTGAAAACAATAATAAAATATACTATGAAACAATCCTCGTCGCATGGTAGTTTAATATTTACTCTGATAAATGTACATGTTTTCCCTAATTTATTCCAATTTTCATCTTAGTCTTTTCCAGTGAGTGAGTGAGAGACTGTTGTTTAACGCCAACGCAACAATTTTTCAGCTGTATCATGGCAAGAACAAGTTACTTTTCAATAAGATGATGATGAGATCAGCTTTGTGCTAGACCAACACGTGCTTTGTGCTAGACCAACACGCTTAGTTGGATTTTTATAGTGCTCGCTCACTGAAACAACAGTCCGTGGATAAACATGTCGTCCCACTCGGACACATTATACTGATTCCGAGCCACGCAGTCTTTGGTCTTTTCCCTTACCAGAGAAGCAACAAATACCAATTTTATAGTATTTGGTCTGACCCGATTGATGTTTGAATAGTATTTTCCATCTCTGAGACAGGTCGTCTCATGCTGTTCATTCATGGTATGTATCTTGGTAATGGTTCTTCAAAATTAATGTGAGTTTGTTGTCGCCTGAAAATTCTTTTGTTTTTGTAATCAATTTTGACTTAATCCGTACATTGTATACATGTGTCATATGCTATTTTTGCATCGATAAAAACGTATATATCTAATTTAGGGCGCACGGTGCGTCTCTGGTTCAACCTTTATTGGGTACACTGATAGTCGAAAGATTGGAAAGTCAAATGATTTAGAAATATTTTGAAACAAATAAACTAACGGGACTAAAGAGGTTAACCAAGACTAACTAAGATTACCTATACATGAGCGATGATTGCCTTTGTTTATATATTTATTTAGGAAATATATATTTCAAACAAATATATCTAATAAACCATATCAATTTCGAAGCATTGCATGCTGGACGGGTGAAACCTTCGGGGACTAATAGTCCATAAGCAGAGGTATCGATCAAGTGATAGTAACAAAATCGTAGATATGTAATTTAGTGTGCATTACTGGAATAATCTTCAACAGGTACGCTCATTGTCAAAAGATTGGGAAGCCAATAAGATAAAAGCCTTGAGAACAAGTAAATCAAAGGACCTAAACAAAATATTCACAATAAGCTTAGGTTACCTACATGTATGCCCGAGGGGGATTACCTTATTGAATTTAATGCAGTTTCTATTCCCATTATCATGATACGTCAAGAAATGGAAAATGTATTATGAAAAGAAAGCTTAAACAGTGATGGACAACAATTCTACAAATATCAACAAAGCGAACATTCACCTTCAATGTACATCATCTCATTTGCATAATTGTCCCATAAATGTCACAACAGATGTATTGGGACTATATATGTCCCATTGTTGACCTTTAACGTGACTTGATGGATATGATTGTATCGTTGCAGAGCTTACACACGTAATTATATACCTATTATTACCAATACGTCACAGATTATTTTCTAGTCTGTATTATGACGTAATGGAACATCAAAATCTATCCATGAATTTGACTTGACGATGCTCTTATCAATACACGATGCGTTCGGGTTGGTTCTTACATTGACAATCAACTGATTAATTATAGTAAAAAAAAATACCACGACTTTGATTTAAACGATGGAAGGGGGAATGTTTCAACATTGCTTTTTTAGATGTTGTACTTCATTTCGTAAAGAAGAGTATCACAGATAAAGCGCTTTATAGTGTACTTCAGTAAAAATATGGGAGAGTTATCCCTCTTGAATCACTTGTTGATAATTTCATAAAAATAAATTTTTCATTTCAAATATTTTATTGATAAATCAATAGGATTGGATAACAGGCTATGCCTATGCAAATCCTCTCCAACAACAAGATGGAACAATTAGAAAACAATTTACATAAGACATAGAGCAATCTACCCATCATGTATACATACAATTCATCTTAATTACCAAGCATAAACACATGTACATTTTTGTATATTAATAGCAGAATCATACAAACAAAACTAAAAAGATTTTTCCCTTTCTTTCCCTTCTCTTTCCCTTTCTTTTCTTTTTTTGTTAATAGGTATGATATAATACGTATATTAATAGCAGAATCATACAAAAACAGTGTTTTTCCTTTTTTTCCCCTATTTCCCTTGTTAATAGGTACAAATGTATGATATAATTTGGAATAGCCAAACTATGGCTTTATATTTAAGCTATTATTATTTAAAATATTAATGATGATGAATTGGCATAGCATGATGGATAGACTGAACTTACATTTAACACACAATATATACAACATGTAAACTGAAATTGTGAAATCAAAATCAATAATTAAGTGAGGTCCACTATATCAATATGAATTAACTCTTTTTCAGTATATATATTTATAATTGAATAAAGGGAATTTGGGAGAGATGGAGGAAGAAGAGACAAATAAGTAAATAAGGGGGGAAATATCTAAACAAAATAGTGATTGAGATAGGCAAGTACAAATTGGGTAAAGGGGGGAGAGGGAAGGGAAACCTGAATAATTGAAAGATTTACAGCTATTAATTAAACTGAAAAAAATACAGATTTGGAGCTATATATGGGAAGACTTTTCAGTGTTATATAACCAAATACAGAGAAAAGGAAAATTTATTGAATCATGTGAATCTTCTACTACCAGTAATGAAATGGTGAACAACATCGAATATCTCAGTATTCTCCTCTACAGTAAGGACTGGTGAGCCTTTCAATAATATATCCAAATTTAAAACATCTTGAAACTTTCTTAGAGAATTAAAAAGTTGTATTCTGTGTCTTATGAACAATGGACAAACATAAAAATAATGGAAATTGTTTTCAATTGCATCCCCACAGGCACACGGGGAGCTGTCGGACAGATGAGATTGAAACAAGTGGTGATTTAAACTGCTTGCTTCATTACGACGTTGGCAATGCGAAATATTTAAGCTACGAGAACCAATAGAGTAGAAGCTAGGAGATTTATCAACATCTTCATTAAGTTTAATCTTGAATGAAGATAATGACTGAATGTTCCTAGTATCATTATCTAGTTTGTTCCATAAATCCAGAACAGTTGGAAAAAAGCTATCCTTATATGACTTGGTGCGGCATTGGGGAGGGGTGAAGAATCTGGGGTTTCTAACCATGTAGTTAGGTTCAATATTAATATAAGAAATAATCTTATTTGTTATATAGTTTGGTAGCTCTCCTTGCAGAGCTTTGAACATTAGAATAAGTTTTTGCTTCTTACATCTGTTTTGCAAGGCGTCCCACCCTAATTCACCATACAACTTAACCCTTGAGGTACCCTTTCGAAGACCTGTAACAATTCTGGCTGATTCGTATTGCACTGATTCAATAAGATCAGACTGTTCTCTTGTGCAATTATCCCAAACTACACTTCCAGCGTATTCTAGTATAGGTCTTATAAAACCAAAATAAAGCTTTTCTAGTGAGTTCCTATCAAGATTATGTTCCATCATGCGCAAAATATTAAGACGAGAGCAAGCTTTTTTATAAATTTCATTTATATGATCTTTCCAGGTACCATTAGGACAAAAATTTATACCAAGATGTTTATGTTTAAGTACATCTTCTAAGACATCATCATTCATATATAAAGGGGGAATATTAACATCATGTTTTCTAGTAAACAGCATAGGCTTAGTTTTTGAGGCATTGAAATTAACACACCAATCAGATGCCCAAGTACTAAGGCTATTCAAATCAGAATTCAGGGATTCAGCGGTTTCATTCTGATCATCAACAATACAATAAAGGCATGTATCGTCAGCAAATAGTTTCATGCTATTGGAAACGACATCAACAATATCATTAAAATTAATAGGTCAAATTTTAGCGCAAAAGTTCGTTGAATGAAATCATCAGGCCTCTTGAATCACATATACACATTATAACCTTTATTCAATCTATTTCACAAGACAACTTGTAGAACAAAAACACACTGAATGAAAGTAGCCCAAAGGCGACATAAAAAAGTTCAATGGGTTCATAGTTTTAAACATCTTTGGTATTGATAATGACCTGTGAATTTCAATTATAGTTTTAAAGTGATGTACCAAGTAAATAGCTAGCTTAATGATACCCTCGGTTGCTAACAGTCCATCATTACAGAAGTGTTGACTTAGTGATATTAAGATACACTTCAATGAATTATCTACTAGTACACCGGGGACTAACAGTACTCTATTATAAAGAGGGGCCGTCGTGGTCGCGATTGTATGGTAGTTGAATTTACAACTACCAATGGAATCAGAGCTTATCACCACTAACGTTGGGAGGTTGAATCCCGCTGATGGATAGTTGTACTCGATACAACATTATATGACAAAGCTTGTCAGTGACTTGCGGCAGGTCGGTGGTTTTCAGCGGGTACTCCGGTTTTCCTCAACAATAACACTGATCGATGTAACTGAAATATTGTTAAAAGTGGCTCTAAGCACCATAACCCAAGTCTTCTACTACAAAATATTTATATAGTTAGAGTAAGATAAACGCACGTTTAGCTATGCATTGTTTGATGATCTCACCGAGGACTAAGAGTCCTCTAGTACAGAGGTATCGATCTAGTAACATTAGAAAAAAGTAATGTATTAATGCATAGACTATTAAAGTGAGCACTTCGAATCTATATCCAACATATTTGCTGCCTCGTTGGTGTAATGATGATCGTGTTCAAGTGCAGAAGATCATAGGGTCAATCGCGGGTCTAATCAAGCCAAGGACTATGTAATTGGAATTTTGTTTCTTCGCTGTATAGCACACAACGTTAAGACATAAGAGCAGAGACTACTTGAGAGTTAGGATAAATGCTTCCCAATATAATCCAGTGCACACGTTTCTGGAATAACCTTCATCATGCATGCTCAAAGTCGAAAGAGTGGAAAGTATAATACGCTACGTAATATCATGCACGTCGCCAAGGTCTGTCTGCAACGACCTGTTAAAGGTACAACAACATGGGGTCATTTTATAAACATAACACACAGAAAATAAAAGTCATGTTTAATACGATAATTTGTTACGTGTCTTTTTGAATTTGCACATTTATCAAAATAAAAGATACAAATTTATCATATTCGACTACACCCAAGAATCTTTCTTGCACTCGTTTGCTTTGTCGTGATCACGTTCCATGTTTTGCAAATACAGATTAGATATTTTTCCAGATCCGTCGTGGCCGTGATCGCATGATAGTTGGATTTACAACTACCTATGCAATCAGTGCCTATCACAACTAATGTTGTGAGTTCGAATCTCGACCAGGGCGAGGTGTACAACATTATGTGATAAAGTTTGTCAGTGACTTGCGACAGGTCGGTGGTTTTCGCCGGTTTCCTCCACCAATAAAACTGACCACCACGATATAACTGAAATATTGTTGAAAGTGCCGTTAAACACCATCAAACCAAATCAAACCTAGATATTTATCAATGTCATTATCCAAATTCTTACACAAAGAACTGGATAAAAAGCTAATGAATAACAATTGCCAATATACATGTAACGAAAACAATATAAACTCCTCCTATGGCAAAGCATGGAAATAAAAGAAACGGAAGTCTGAAAAATCTAGGTATTACCATGGAAACGGACACAAACACTATGGATAGATCAACCGATTTTAATGGGAATGTATCAATTTACAATCATACCGAGACTTAACTTTTAGTGATATGTGTTAAGACAAAATTCGCTTAAGTGACGTCAACAATCTAAGAACTGTTGATATTTAGTTTAATTCGATTTTCATGCATAAGATGCGCTATTACAATAATTCAATACAAGCACATTTTTGCGCTTGAATTGTTTTTCGCTCTCAATACAGATATGGCACAAAAATCACTTTTATAAAACCAAAGTACAAATAAAAAATATAATAGAAGCTGTCCATTATGAACGGAAAACCGATCTTGAAATCAACGGCTTAGAGTGTGTTTGGGTGGAGCTTAAAATAAAAAACCAAAAAGTTCTGTATGGTACTTTTTATGTACCTCCGAGCAGTCCGGCCGCGGTATGGCTTAGTTTGGAATATTCTATAGAACTGTCTTTGAACTGCAATGCAGATGCTGTTATCGTACTAGGTGACTTTAACGACAACCAGTTAAACCCCCATTGTCGTAAAGTCAAAGACATCATGAGATTGTATAATCTTCATCAACTGATAAATGAAGCAACTAACTTCACAGAACATAGTCAATCTCTTATTGACCTAATAGTAACAAATAATCCCTCATTTATAACATATACAGAGGTTGGTCCTGCTCTTACGGATCTTACTCGTTTTTATTGTCCTACATATGGTATCTTTAATTGTAAGAAACACACTTCTAGTTGTTATAAGCGTAACATTTGGCTTTATGAAAAGGGTAACTATGATGATTTAAGGCGAGACTTACAGTCTGTACAATGGGATACATTTATCATTGAAAACGATGTCAATCAGAGTGTAACTAACGTCATACGTACGATACTACAGATAGCCATGTCGAATGTTCCAAACAAAACCATTACTATTAGGACCAAGGACTGCCGTTAGATCACACATGACATAAAACGTACCATTAGAAAGAAAAATCGCCATCATACGAGAGCGAAACGTTCAAAGTCAGTACTGGACTGGGAACGTTTCCGTCATATTAGAAATGAGTGCACGTCTAAAATTAGGAATGCAAAGATAACTTATTTTGACAAACTAAAACTGCATGACGACAGTAGGTCAACAAAAGACTGGTGGAAAATAGCTAAACAAATATCTAATTTCAAAAATAAAAAAAGAGATAATTCTCCCCCCCCCCCCCATCAAAGTTAATGATGAGCTTATTTATGATAATAAAATAAAGTGTGAATTATTTAATAATTTTGTTGTTGCACAAACTGAGTTGGATGATGCGAACGTTGATCTTCCAAATAATTTATCTGAATCGGAATGTGTGTTAAATAATATTAATATTACTGAATCAGACGTTGTTGATTTGCTTAATATTCTTGATATATATAAAGCTATTGGATCCGACGGTATTAGCCCCCGTATTCTTAAGGAAGGAGCGTCCATTTTAAAATACCCCTTATGTAAGATATTTAACATTTCCCTACGAAGCGGTGTCTTTCCTTCCGATTGGAAGAAAGCTAACGTCTGTTCAGTATTCAAAAAAGACAGCCCCGCATTGTTACAAAATTATCGTCCGATATTGCTGATTAATATAGTTGGTAAAGTCATAGAACGATGTGTGTTTAAACATATTAATAATTATTTGCTCATTCATAATATTATAACGCATTGTCAGTCTGGCTTTACCAAAGGCGATTCAGCTATCAACCAATTGGTGGATATTACTAATAATATCGGAAAGGTTTTGGATGATGGAAAGGAATTTCGAATTGTTTTCTGCGATGTTAGCAAGGCATTCGATAAAGTTTGGCATCGTGAACTTTTGCATAAATTAAAAAATTATGGGTTTGGTGGAAATATTATTTGGTTAGAACATTATTTGCAACCTTTTTATTATACATAAATGATATTGTCGATAATATTCAGTCCCAAGTGAGATTGTTTGCTGATGATACCAGTATATTTCTTATAGTCGATAATGCAATTGAATCAGCAGACATTCTCAACAGGGACTTGAATACTATCACATCTTGGTCTAACAAATGGTTGGTTAGTTTTAATTCTCAGAAAACCGAAACGATGGTTATCTTGCGGAAAATCAACAAACCACATCATCCATCTCTAATTATGAATAACCAGAAACTCGAAGATGTGAAATTTCATAAACATCTAGGTGTAACAATTGCCGATGATGGTTCATGGAACAAACATATTGAACTTGTTATTGACAAGGCATATTCAAGGTTAAATATTCTTCGCATGCTGAAATTTAGGCTAGACAGATCATCATTTGAAAAGTTGTATTTATCTTTTATCAGACCACTATTAGAATATGGGGATGTAGTGTGGGACCCTCATAATATATACTTAATTAATATTTTGGAAAACGTTCAAATTGAAACGATGAGGATCATATCGGGTAGGACAAAATTAACTCCTTTAAGGGAATTATACAAAGAAACCGGATTAATAAAACTAAAAGATAGACGGGAAAACCATAAGCTCATTCAACTATTTAAAATGCAAAATAACATAACTCCGGCATCTTTATCAACTTTGATTCCTCACCGCTTTCAGGATGTGCACACATACAATACCAGACATAACAATGCGCTTCCGTTGCCAAGAACCCGAACATTACTATATGCTAGTTATTTTCTATCATCTACTTTAAAAATTATTGAATTCTATACCTCCAGAAATAAAAGACTCTCCATCCCTTAGTATTCTCAAATCTAGACTTACTTCTAGAGTTCATCATGATATTGTACCTAAATACTATTATTATGGTCCAAGACTGACACAAATATTACATGCTCGTCTTCGTATGAGAAGTAGTTCTTTAAACGAACATTTGTATATAAAAAATATTATTGATAATCCTAATTGTTTATGTGGAGAGATTGAATCTACATATCATTATTTATTTAAATGTCCAAAATATACTCGTCAACGAAATATTCTTTTTCGAAAGCTATTTCAGCTACTGAACTTTCGATCTTCGGAAAATTTACTATTATTTGGCAGTCCTGACCTTGATATCGATTCAAATATTTTTGTTTTTACGACAGTCCATCAATATATTTCGCAAAGTAAGTGATTTTCATAAAACTCAGACACATCATGTGATCTTATATCCAGAGTGCAACCTACAATTTCCCTTTTTTTTTCCCTTCCTTTAATTTTCAGTTATTTATACAATGTCAAATGAATTGAGTATGTTTTAATGACTATTTTCAATTTTTCATGTGTTTTGTTAGGAAACGGATTAATATAAGCGTTACGCTTGTTTCTGAATCCTCTGTTTTATTGTATTATGAAACAAAAGTTTATATGTTATTTATCAATAAAATATGTTTAAATCAAATAAAACCCCAACCATTGAAGCAGGACAACATTACAAATTCTTGGAATTGGTATTATTTTATATTAATTTTAACTTTGTTCAGATTGGCTTAAGATATCGTTCACCCCCGATATTTTGACGGGTTCACTCTTTTGGTTTATGTGTAGTGTTTTATAGATCATTGCTTGACATATTGTCCTTTTTCCTTTTGTCATTGTATTGTCTGTCCTTCTTCTATTTACGGCTTCTGATTACCTCTTTGGTATCTTCAAGCTTCTCTTTGTCCTTTTGCCCTTTTCCTTTTGTCATTGTATTGTCTGTCCTTCTTCTATTAACGACTTCTGATTATATACCCCTTTGGTATTTGCAAGCTTTTCTAGTGACATGAGGGCCCGGGTGGCTCAATGAGTTAGGTAGTTGGATTGAGTTCGTAATTCTGGTCCGACACGTCTTTAGTCCGACAGTTCGATGGTCCGACAATTCGATAGTCCGACAGTTCGATAGTCGGACACAATGGTAACTACTCGACAATTTCCGTTGCACGGAAAATTAGGTAATTTGACAGCAGCGAGTATGGCCAAGTAGTTACATTTTGTACGTTAAAAAAAGAAGTCCGGCAGTCGTCAGCTTCAATACTGCAATCGGCGACTTCTCCAAATAACCACGGACGTATGAATGATTAAATTAACGGTTAGTAAATACAAATGAAAGACAAACGTGTCCTACGGACGCTTCCTGCCGTCGGCAAACAAGGAGTGTGGCACAGGTCTGAAAATAGGAGTCATACATAGTATAAGCTCCATACCAAAAATCAAATCAAGTCGAGATATCTTTTTACGGAAATTTTCATGTTTTTTTGACGTTTAAATTGCACTACATAAGTCAGTCGCTTCAGAAAATACTAGGCCGATAGACCCGAGTAGTGTTGCTTAGTCTTGATTGTGATGATTTGACCTATTCGCCGAGAAGGCATCGTGAAACCCATAGCAGATGACGCTGTACGTTCTTGCTCTTAATAGAGGGATTCAAGAGATCATTCCAGAAGGATGTAGCGTAATTGGTTGTGGATTTCCGACGATACCTGCTCGGCAAATAGGACAAATCGTGTCCGTAAACTGGACTTCTGTTGCGTTCCTTGAGATACCTCAACTACACACAAGACTTCGGAGGTAGCATGAACGGGGGAACTATTAAATTATGAACGGCGGAACTATTAAATTTGTCGGACTATCGAACCGTCGGACTATCGATCGGATCCCGTTGGATTACCTAACAACTCATACAAGCCTATCACCAATACGGCGTGGGTTCGCTCCCGGCTTTGTAAATTACAATAAGGGTGCACTCGACTCACAGTCGCAAGTGATAAAGTTTTCCAGTTGCTTGCCCATGGTCGGTGGTTCTCTCCGGGTACTCCGGCTTCTTCCACCACTAAAACTGGTCGCCATGATATAGCGGAAATATTGCTGAAAGTGGCGTTAAAACACCAAATATCAAAATAAAAAAATCTAATGACATGTAGGTTTGTCGATGAACATCTAGACGTATTAAACAGAATCAATGTGTTTGATCCTGCTGGAGAAATCAATATAGCTCCACTTTTTAAGTCAGCTGAATTTGTGTTGGATTTATCACTGGTATTTAAGTAATCTTTCGTATTACTTACACTATTCTCATTGGTAGCCAAGGGTCACATATATAGATAAGAGATCTATGATTTCCCTTCAGTTTACTGAGACTGGCTAGGTTTTGTTAGTGCATTGGGTTTGGATCATGTACTTTTAGTTACACTATATGCTGGTTGGTTGTTAGTATTATAAAAAAAAGAAAAAAAAGTTAAGTACTCAAACACAGAGGCTGTCAGAGTCTAGACAATACAATGAAATAAAATAAATGACAAAATGACAAGAATTAGCAAAAATTCTAGACTAAACATAAAACCAAATTTTACAAAGAAATGAAAAATGTGTTATAATGTCCCGGAGTCAAATATTCTAAAACATGTATTTGTGATTGTACACCGGATAAAATTAGATTAATGTTAGGTACGAATTAGGTGATTAGGTGCATTCGTGGTGCAGTTTGATGTAGTCATTGTGCAATTATTCCCACATGACTGCATGCTAATTTGATAATAGATTGGTCAGTGTCCACCCATGTCGAATACCTAGGTAGATATAGAAGTTAGTCAATAACATCCCTCAATATTTACACTAGTGTTACATCTCTACAAATCATGACGTCATCGAAAGGTTGATATGATGCTTTCTTTATTTTTAAAGTTCCACTGTACAATAAAAGAGTTATTGCATGAATACTGACACTGTCGTCAAAATATAAACGGCATTTCGTTCATTCATATTAAGGTACATTATTCATTGTACATTTGGTATTCGCGGTAGTTACATCGTGTTGTTCAGCTTTTAGTTTTATGTGTAATGTTTTGTAGATAGTTGTTTGTCCTTTTGTCCTTTTTCTTTTGACCATTGCGTTGTTTTTTTCCTTCTTCCATTTACGGTTTCTGATAACCCCTTTGGTATCTTCAAACATGTTTTGACAAACGACATGACATTTTCATAGTGGCATTCCTTTATTTTCCGACCACAGCAACAGCGCGGACAGAAGAGCAAGATGATGATTTTCTATCTGGGTAAGAATCAATCCAATGTTTGTTCGTGAAAATAACATGCTACATGCCTCAATGCCACTAACCGAACATTTTCACTGTCTGAAATATGTTCGACTTACGCGTTATTCTAAAAACAAACCTAAGACGTCTTTATCAAATATCGAGTAAACATTAAATAACTTGACAATTTGAATAATTAACACATATATGTTTTTTATATTTGTCCTAACGACAGTATAGCCACCTGGCGTGTTTACGTAATTATATATTACATTTTGTAGTTCCAAGGCTACGTAAGCATTTGACTAACATTGGTGTCTGTTTGTTTGATGGTGTTTAACGTCACTTTCAAATATATATTACATTTTGTAGTTCCAAAGCTACGTAAACATTTGTCTAGCATTGACATGATGTCTGTTTACTTGATGGTGTTTAACGTCACTTTCAACTATATATTACATTTTGTAGTTCCAAGGCTACGTAAACATGTGTCTAGCATTGATATCTGTTTATTTTATGGTGCTTAGCGTCACTTTCATCTATATATTACATTTTGTAGTTCCAAGGCTACGTAAACATTTGTCTAGAATTGATGTCTGTTTGTTTGATGGTTTTTAACGTCACTTTCATCTATATATTACATTTTGTAGTTGCAAGGCCAGGTAAACATTTGTCTAGCATTGATGTCTGTTTGTTTGATGGTGCTTAACGTCACTTTCAACTATATATTACATTTTGTAGTTCCAAGGCTACGTAAACATGTGTCTAGCATTGATGTCTGTTTGTTTGATGGTGTTTAACGTCACTTTCAACTATATATTACATTTTGTAGTTCCAAGGTTACCTAAACATTTGTCTAGCATTGATGTCTGTTTGTTTGATGATGTTTAACGTCACTTTCAACTATATATTACATTTTGTAGTTCCAAGGCTACGTAAACATGTGTCTAGCATTGATATCTGTTTGTTTGATGGTGTTTAACGTCACTTTCAACTATATATTACATTTTGTAGTTCCAAGGTTACCTAAACATTTGTCTAGCATTGATGCCTGTTTGCTTGATGGTGCTTAGCGTCACTTTCATCTATATATTACATTTGTAGTTCCAAGGCCACGTAAACATTTGTCTAGCATTGATGTCTGTTTGTTTGATGGTGTTTAACGTCACTTTCAACTTCTTCAGATTTTCGTAATTCAGCTCATTATTATTTCCTATTCAAAATGTTGTAACAGTTATCTATCTTTAAACATCTTTCTTTTTGTTTTGGGAAACCGAAGATTTGTGAAGCCTTATGAAGCTTTCAGTAGGATTCAGAATATTACTGAATTTAAAGCTTAGTACGATTCTGGATATTACTGAATTGAAAAACATAAAAATATGTAAAATTTGTGAAATATAAAATAAGTCTTGTGTGATAATTTAATTACAAATAGTGAGAAAAATACATATTAATACAATTTTGGATTAAGTTTCCTATTTATTACAACATTTGGTCAAAGTTTGTTTGTGGCATTTGCGGCATGAACATCACATTGTATTACATTTTCCAGCGCAGTTACATGTGGATACCAGATTAGCAGTTTTATTTACTGTCCGGTTTTTCTGGCAAGCTTGAATGTGAGAAATTTCCAATAGTAAATTAGGGTCAATAGAATTTAATCCTGGGAAGCAAACTGTTCTTAAGTCAACTAAGTCTTCCTCTGAATAATAGGTTTTCAGTATTCCATCTTTTGAAAATATTTTGTAAACGGATTTGGAATCGGTTACTTTTTTATTTCAAGAACTTTGCATGGCAATATGTTTGAGTCAGTATTAGTTCTGTCTACTTTGTGAATTCTTATACCGACAGTGTCACCAATAGAATACATTTTTCTGATAAATGATGGTTCTGATTCATGTCGAACACGTCTCCGTTTATCTTCTCGCATATAGTTTAAATAAAATAAAGTATTAATTAAAGATCAGTGATCATTGATCATACAAGTATATTTATTTAGCATTTACTGATTTTATCTAAGGGACATAAAACAGAAGATTTGTATTAAAAAAGTGTTTATATTTATTTGTTCATGTTTCTCCTTTTTTCAATTTTTTATTTCAGTAGGATCCTGGATCCTCCTAGTACAAATCTGGATATCCTGATTTGTCCTAGTAGATATTGGAATTCTGATTTATACTGGTTTAAATCCAGTACAAATCAGAATTCCAATTTCTACTAGAAGAAATTGGAATTCCAATTTGTACTAATAGGATTCTGGAAACTACTGGATTCCAATTTGTACTGTAACATACACATACTCAAGGTGAGATAGATAAATCAATTAATCTTAGAGAGTAACTTTGATTGGCTGACAATACTCCAATAGAAATGCTTACTGACACAATAGGTTTTTGATTAAAACATATTCCAAATAATTCTACGGAGAAGAAAAAATGTTCAATTATATTTAAAATTATATAAATAAATTAAAATGAATGGAAATCTTTAACAGAAAAAAATTAAAATAGACAGGTGTTAATTTTTCTTAAACTATTTCCCCTGATGAACCCCTTATACCGGTTATGGGAAATCCCCTGCGTATAAATTGACCTTTTTCGTTCTATCCCATGTGTGTATTGAACTATTGTCGACGAAAATTTAGGGGAATTTAGTTCCGTGGCACTGGACCAATGGGTTGTCCCGTCAATGTATCGCTGTTCATTGAAGGGGTATGATAACAAAGATAAAAAACAAATATATATATATAGACGTTGGTATACAAACAATAGCGTATGACCTAGACCTATTTATATCACATACATTAAAACATATTTTAGTTTGAAATATCACGTCTAAGCCATAAGGGGTATCGATCGTTGAAGCGTTTAAAATGCAATATAATGTCACGATTCAGCCGACATATTACAAATCTATTAAATTTAACAATCTTACATTTTATACCTTTAAAAGTGTAAATAATCGATGATCTGAAACTTAATTAAATCAGCTGATATTTAATTTATTAGCATCTATCATTTAATATGCGTCGAAAAGATAACAATAATTCAATTCTCGGAATATTGAAACGTAATTAGTCAAATAAATACATAGATACCGGTATCTAATCTAGTGTGTACGACACGTTTCAGGTATAACCTTGATCAGGTACGCTCATCGTCAAACGTGGGCCGTCGTGGCCGTGATCGTATGGTAGTTGGATTTACAACTACCTATGCAATCAGTTCCTATCACTACTGATGTTGTGAGTTCGAATCTCGATCAGGGCGAGGTGCACAACATTATGTGATAAAGTGTGTCAGTGACTTGCGACAGGTCGGTGGTTTTCGCCGGGTCCCCCGGTTTCCTCCATCAATAAAACTGACCCCCACGATATAATTGAAATATTGTTGAAAGTGGCGTTAAACACCACGAAACAAAGAACAAAACAAACAAAGCATAGTCAAAAGATTAGAAATACAAAAATTTAAAAGCATTTTGGAGCAAGTAGATTATATAAACAAGATGACCAACATCAGCTATGGTTACGTATGCATAAAGGAGATTGGCCTTAGTTGTTGATAAAGTATTTTATTCCGGAACAGTGACTGTAAATTTCAAAATGTATTATATCTTATAAATCATATCAGTACCAACGCACCGAATCATCCGGTGAGGATGATACCATTGTGAACTTGACTAATAGTCAACCACCTGAGATATCGACCCAGTGAAAGTAATACAACGTTAATATATAATGTAGCGTGTTTGACGCATTTCTGCAATGAACTTCATCAGGTACGTATACACTCATAGTCAAAAGATTGGAAACACAAATAATTGAAAAGTATGTTGGGAGCAGGTATAAACCAAAGGATCTAACCGGGATGGCAGAATATTGGATATGGCTACATCTGCCAGAGGGAGGAGAACCTTAGTTTTAATAAATTGTATTACTTAATAACTGCAAATTTCAAACATAAATATCTCTAATAAATCAGAGCAGTACCGAAGCACACACTGCTGAGAGGTTGAAAATTCTGGAGAACTAATAATTCACAAGCAGAGGTATCGAACCAGTGTCAGAAGAAAAAACCCAAACGTCGGCAAATCATGAGATATGTCAACAATTAAATTCATCAACAGAAGTTTATTTCGGTTCAAAGGTTGATAACTAGGATATGAATCGAATTTCCATTAGAGAATAACGATACTTTTTGTTCTTTGGTATACAGCAGCAAATAAAGGAATATTTCTGAAAAATATACTGACATAGCTGAAGGACAAAAAACGCCATGAATACATGCCACCAACTCATGGCATAAAGAGGTGTTACGAATGCCTACCACCAACTTATGGTATAAAGAGGTGTCACGAATGCCTACCACTAACATCTTGTACAAAGAGGTGACACGAATGCCTACCACCAACTCGTGGTATAAAGAGGTGACACGAATATCTACCACCAACTCCTGGGATAAAGAGGTCACACAAATATCTACCACTAACATCTCGTACAAAGAGGTGTCACGAATATCTACCATTAACATCTCGTATAAAGAGGTGTCACAAATATCTACCACTAACATCTCGTACAAAGAGGTGTCACGAATATCTACCACTAACATCTCGTACAAAGAGGTGTCACGAATATCTACCACTAATATCTCGTATAGCGTGGTATCACGAATATCTACCACTAATTCAGGGGATAAAGAGGTGTCACGAATGCCTACCACCAACATGTGGTACAAAGAGGTGTCACGAATATCAACCACTAACATCTCGTATAAAGAAATGTCACGAATATATACCACTAACATCTCGTACAAAGAGGTGTCACGAATATCTACCACTAACATCTCGTACAAAGAGGTGTAACGAATATCTACCACTAACATCTCGTATAGCGAGGTGGCACGAATATCTACCACTAACTCATGGGATAAAGAGGTGTCACGAATGCCTACCACCAACATCTTGTACAAAGAGGTGTCACGAATATCAATCACTAACATCTCGTATAAAGAAGTGTCACGAATATCTACCACTAACATCTCGTATAAAGAGGTGTCACGAATATCTACCACTAACATCTCGTACAATGAGGTGTCACGAATATCTACCACTAACATCTCGCATAGCGAGGTGTCACGAATATCTACCACTAACTCATGGGATAAAGAGGTGTCACGAATGCCTACCACCAACATCTTGTACAAAGAGGTGTCACGAATATCAACCACTACCATCTCGTATAAAGAAGTGTCACGAATATCTACCACTAACACGTGGTATAAAGCGGTGTCACGAATATCTACCACCAACATCTCGTACAAAGAGGTATCACGAATATCTACCACCAACATCTCGTGCAGAGGTGTCACGAATATCTACTACCAGCATCTCGTATAAAGAGGTGTCACGAATATCTACCACTAACATCTCGCATGAAGAGGTGTCACGAATACCTACCACCAACATCTCGTACAGAGGTGTCACGAATATCTACCACCAACTCGTGCTATAAAGAATTGTCACGAATATCTACCACTAACATCTCGTACAAAGAGGTGTCACGAATATCTACCACTAACATCTCGGAACACCAAGAAAATATATCACTTATTTCTATGGCATCAGGATTAGCGTGGTCCGTTGCATGTTGGTATGCCTTTTTTATCAAGTCATACAAACAACAGGCAATAATCTGATGCACTTGCCTTGTTTTAGCAAGGTTAGAAACTGTGAGGAAGGACTCGGCAGTTCCAAGAGATGCAATGTCTGCTTCAGATAATACTGTTACCCACCCCGTTCCGTTCAACAAATCACCAAGCAGCTTAAAAGCTGCCATTTCAATATGCAACCCACCAAACATAACAACAAATCTATCCTCACCATAGATTTCCGGCCATTCCCATTGTATCTGTTTGGCAAGAACAAATAAAGGTTGGTCACAAGCCATCACAGGCGTTTGTCTTGGATTTAAAAAGGATGTTACCTCCTTCACTTTATCCATGCATGCTTTATTGTGGCTACTGAATGAGCTTGTTCTTGCAATATCGGCATCAATTATGAAATGCTGATGTTAACGTGTGGTACTCTCCCTTTCGATGAATGATATGATGACCATGACACTGTCTCAATATCTAACACTTCAATGGGTAAACTTACAAATTGAAGCCACTCATACTCAAGACGGAGGTTTCCAACGAGATAGTCGAGATCAGACATGATCATTGGTGTTTGTAGGATCGGTGGATTTGGTTTTGATTTCAAGAATGCTGGTTTTACATTTCGGGGAGACAGCTGATAGCTTTTGACTTTGGCTTTTGACCTTTGAATTCAAACGTTCGGGAATCAGAGAATGTTGACGAAACTGGATGCTGAAAACCAGATATACCGGTGCCATGAAATGAAGTTGTTGCTGTTGTTGCAGAAGGATTATGATATATTTGGTCAACTGCAGACGTTGTGAATAAACCTTTTTGCAAAATGGCTGGACAAACAACGCCATCTTCCATAAATTGACTAAGAACAGATTCCTCAAACTGAGTAGATATTTCCAACACTCGGTCATATGAGATGCAAATGCCATGCTGAAACAGGGCGTCTATCAGTTGCCGCTTTCTTGTCTTTGCATACAAGAGAAGACCTACATATATAGCAAAAGGTGGTTCGCGGTCACTTGAATGTCTCGAGTGTTCACTTGTGTTTTTGGTCCCTTTTTTGTGACTGTTGAAGTACCAAAGTTGTGCTATAGCACAATCTGACTTTGCTAGACCAATTTCTATTTGAGACTTAATATCAGGTCCGTGCTCAATCATTGACACAAGTTCAACTAAACAACATGGAACAGAATCAACGACAGAATCTCTATCAACATGACCAGAGAATTTATTTTGTTTAGCGAATATTTCTCTGCGGACAATTTCACTTGCTTTAGCAAGATGCATGGCATCAGTATAGTCACAGGAAGAAACAAATGCTGGTCCAACATATTTTTCAAAAACCAGTAAAACCTCTCGTCCTTTGTGAAATGGTTTTAGCTCTGTGATTTTTTACAGCAATTTATTTTTCAGACGTGTTCTGTTGAATGTCGAATTAGCTTCAAACTGTTTATGTCTGGATTCGTATAAATTGCACAGGTCAGCTAGTTTAAATACCACACTTTCTGTGCTTCCGCGTTGTGTTTCCATTACGTGAGTCACTAACTCCGCAAAAACAATCTGATTGATTTCACCTTCGGCGTCTGCATTTTCTGTCATCGATTGTTTCATCCTTAAATGGGCTCTTTCCTTGTTGTACAACGATGCCCTATGATACTTTAGCTCTTATGCCACAACATCTCCTGCGCTTAATTTTCCAAAAGGTTTTTGATCTTGCAAGTTCTGTGCACACTGATGGAGCATTGTGTTGAGTTGCATCGTCATAGCTTCACGGAGTTCAGAACGCGATGCTTGTTTCTCACAGATGAAACATTCTTCAAGATGTAATGATCGCTCTTCTGTTGGTGCAGTCTAACTTTTTCTTGTAAATTTGAATGACGATGGTATATCGGAAAGGCTCGTATCGGGAGGCTGATATCTCTTTTGGCCTCTTTGATGTTTTGTGTTATTGAACATCAGCCTGCATGACTCATGATATTTTGCCTCGTTTTTTATCAAAGCAGCCTCTATTCCATCTCCTTCGTCGATTCGACGTATATCGAGGGGAATTGACATTTCGTTGATCTTGGCAAACTCGGGAATATTTTTTGACAAGGTTCTGTATCCTGATTTTGCCAAATCAATTTTCATTGGAGGTGATTTGAGTGCCTCATGTTTGTCTTCCTGACAAATAAAACACTTCGACCAATCTGTGCTCTGCTTCTCCTGAGCAGACAAAGAAAGTCGAATTCTTTTCGACATAGTAACCAATAATCAAAAACAAAAATATGAAAAACAAATAGACAAAAACAATTGAATAAAGAAATGGATTGGTAATATATTATAGACGATATCTCAAATATTTAGTTGCAAGGCCGAGGGATTATCCTTTTACCACCTACAACTTACACACTTTTTTGTATGGGATACAACTGGGTTCGATGATGGAATTCCTACACCCAGTCCGATCGTTCATCCAGTGTTATTCAACTCCCGTGCGATCTGTACACCATCCGAGGGACTAAAGCCCTGTCCCTCTTGGCTCGGCACTCCCGCGTTGGCACACTCCGTTAATTCGGATACGACATCACGACCTTCTACGGGACGGATCGTGATGTATTTAGGAGACTTTGTTTTAAAATAAAACAAAGCTAACACTGAACCGCATGCCGAGTTTCACGGTAATAAATTGCACCATTGTGCCATAGTAGTGTTTGCAATTTACTCTTTTATTAATTCACAAGTAGAAATCGATATATTTCAGACCTGAAATGCGTTATAAGAAAGTCATTTTGTCTTCTTTTAAGCAGGATGATTAAAATATCTTGTACAAAGCTTAGTTATACAAAAATATACCACAAAACGGCCAAACAATGATAAATATGACAGTAAATAGACAGTACCTGAAGCCAGGCAGTATGTAAATGTCGCCATTTTGTTTTAGCGGAAGCCATCTTGAAAATGGCGGAAATCGCGATGGCCAATGATGATCTTAGAAACAGTATTATCTGACAGATATGTGTGCCTAATTTCATGCTTGTCTCCGAAAGTGAAATAGTTTGGTGAATTATTTATGTTAGCCGCTACACTATTACAGTACCTGATAAATCGGCAGATCAAATCTGTAATTTATTAATCGATGAAATATTCCCACGTCACGGACAAGTTTTAGAATTATGTAGTGACAGTGGCACTGAATATATAAACTATAAAGTTAAAGAAACTTTAGAAGCTTTAAATATTCATCATGTTTAAAGTAGTTATTATCATCCTCAAAGTAATGTTAAAGTTGAACGATTTCATCGTACATTACATGACATTTTAGCTAAAAAAAAAATAGATGATGATGCGACAACATGGGATTTGTTTTTAAATCAAACTTTGGCCGCAATTCGATTCAATGTAAGTGAGTCAACTAACTTCTGTCCATTTTTCTTATTATATAATAGAGATGTAGTGTTACCAATTGATAATTTGCTAAAACCAAGACGTAAATATGCTGGAGATGATTTACATACAATCGCTTTACAACAACAACCTAAGTCATTTCTTTTAGTTCATAAACGTTTAAAAAAAGAAAAGAAACGTCAAGCCAAATATGCCGATCAAAACAGTAAAGATCAACAATTTCAAATTGGAGATCCAGTCTATTATAAAATTCATCGTAAAACATCAAAATTACAAAATAATTGAAAACCTTATTAAAGGATAATAGACCAAATAACACCGGTGACCTTTATCATTAAAAATCAATAAGACGGTAACACTGTTCAGTTACATGCAGAACATTTACGACTAGCTAAACTTGATTGGGAGATTCCCCAAGATACTAAAATTAGTGCTTTACGTAAACCAGCTTATGTTGTACCTCCTGATACTGAAAGTGATTCTGATTCAAATTCAGAGGGTGAGGTTACTCTCCCAAAAATAAGTAAGACATATAGGAGAGAACGAGATAATGGAAGTTCTGATGAAGAACATATACCACTTGCCGAATTATCTCGTCGCATTAAACAACAACAAATTTTGAAAAATCAACAAAAATTTAAGAAAAATTTAGATTCAGATAATTCAGATATGGAATATTCAGATAATTCTTCGGGAAATACTTTTGAAAGTTCCACTGAAAGTGTTGATGATATGCCAATCGACTGTGTAAGTGTTAAAACTGTTAACAAAAACAATAATAAGCATACAACTCGTGAACACAAAAAAAATGAATGTTTATTGAAATAAATTGTGGGTATTTTGTAATGCTTCCAAATAAATAATTTATCATTCTAATCATTGTTATATAATTATACGTTTGCCGTTTTATTTGCATCATGGGGATAGGGATCTCTGACCATCAAACGATTCAGGTTATAATTTCTTTTTCATTTAATTTTCTTGCAAGACAATAAAAGGAAACGGGGAGGAACTTACAAATTACTGACATGTTCTACTATTTTTCTTGACAATAAGATCTTAATTATTATATCTATTCCATTATTAGATCAAAGTGACGTTTATGAAATTTATCATGCACACAATCTACCTCTACCATTGCAACGACATGGGACTAATAACGACGTTTACGACATTGTTGCACAGTATCAGATTGAAGCTAACACTTTAATAGCAATTAATAAGGAACGCACAAAATGTGTGTTACTTACATCTGACGAGACTTTACAATGCAAGAATCCAGTTACAGGATTTTGTTCAATTAAAAGCCCTATTTATTCAGTTAATACAAATAAATTTTGTATAACTGCTTTATTTATGAAAAATGCAGAACTGATTGGTCCGTTCTGTCAAACAACTGTCAAGATGAAAACAATATTACCATTAGCAGAATATTTATCTGATGGATATTGGGTCATAACTACTAATGTGAATTTGAGATTTTCAATAGTTTGTCGGAAATCATCAACATTTTCAATTGATATTAAACCGCCATTACAAGTAATTAAATTAGACATGTTTTGTCATGCTGTGGGTAAAATGTTAATTTTTCCAGCTTATTTTCATAAAGAAAGTAAATATAATATCAATGATCCTTTTGATAAACTGCTTAGGAATTCTGAACATTTTAATTTTAATATATGGGAATCATTTCATGAAAATGTACCTAATTATACTATTATAAAGTAACTTTGCAACTCATTTTCCCAATATTGAAGAAATTCCGATGAGTCATTTGATAGATAAACTTAAGAATTTAAGACAAGTTGAAAATCCATACCATTTACCAAATTTTGGCATAATTTTTTTCATAATTATACTTGTAATTACATGTTGCAAATTTCAAACAAAATTCAAAAACTGTTGTTTAAGTCGGTCAGCAAAATTTAGATCCAAAAGTAAGTTCAATGCTGAGAACACAAACCCCGAAGTTTCTACGGCGTTTCACGAAGTGAGAAGTGATGTTCACCTAACAGAAGGAGAAGTTCCTTCGACGCCATCATTGTCACTGCGAGAGACTGAAGACCGACACCAATTTCAACCAGAGACGTCGGCAGTCCGAAAGTTATATGTATAAAACATCTTGGACAATGTGTTAATGTATTATGGACATAATCATCCTGGAAGTCATTATTAACATTCGCTTTGAGATTTTACTCGTTACGTTTTACATCGTATGAACAATTGCTTGCTGTGGAAGTTAATTCGTTTTTAGCATTAATAGAAGTTATTGTTTGCTGTATAAGTTAATTCGTTTTTAACATTAATAGAAGTTATTGTTTGCTGTGGAAGTTAATTCGTTTTTAGCATTAATAGAAGTTATTGTTTGCTGTGTAAGTTAATTCGTTTTTAACATTAATAGAAGTTATTGTTTGCTGTGGAAGTTAATTCGTTTTTAGCATTAATAGAAGTTATTGTTTGCTGTGGAAGTTAATTCGTTTTTAACATTAATAGAAGTTATTGTTTGCTGTATAACTTAATTCGTTTTTAACATTAATAGAAGTTATTGTTTGCTGTGGAAGTTAATTCGTTTTTAGCATTAATAGAAGTTATTGTTTGCTGTGTAAGTTAATTCGTTTTTAACATTAATAGAAGTTATTGTTTGCTGTGGAAGTTAATTCGTTTTTAGCATTAATAGAAGTTATTGTTTGCTGTGGAAGTGAATTCGTTTTTAACATTAATAGAAGTTATTGTTTGCTGTGGAAGTTAATTCGTTTTTAGCATTAATAGAAGTTATTGTTTGCTGTGGAATGTAATTCGTTTTTAACATTAATAGAAGTTATTGTTTGCTGTGGAAGTTAATTCGTTTTTAACATTAATAGAAGTTATTGTTTGCTGTGGAAGTTAATTCGTTTTTAACATTAATAGAAGTTATTGTTTGCTGTGAAAGTTAATTCGTTTTTAACATTAATAGAAGTTATTGTTTGCTATGGAAGTTAATTCGTTTTTAGCATTAATAGAAGTTATTGTTTGCTGTGGAATTTAATTCGTTTTTAACATTAATAGAAGTTATTGTTTGCTGTGGAAGTTAATTCGTTTTTGATATTGTGGAAGTTATTTATTGAACAAATTTACCTTTCGTATTCATTGTAAAGGACATGCATTGAGTGAGAAGAAACCGCTCTTCAACATTTACGTTACATGATTTTATGATGGATTGTTTACCTTAATAACTGTGTGCGGTGTTATATACATTGATGTTTTGCGTGCTAAATCTGTTACGATAATTAACAACAGGTTTACCTGAAGATAGGAAGGGATGTAACACAAATACGTTACAAATATAATTGTATTAATTACAAATATAATTGTTTCTGCACCTACTGAGATTGTACATCGACTATTTACATCGTCGAGGAATTATCTGTAATGTACCTGCCGTGTTCCTGACAATTGTATTATCATAATAACTGACATTGTGTACCCGTTACATACCAGATATACACTGGACACGAGTCTGTGGTTCAATTAGAGGACAATCGTACTTAGTCATACTGATTCGATACCTCATCTGCTTATAAGGAACTGGACAACCCAAAATAGTGTATTCCAGAATTTTACGAGCCTTGTCTTCTATTGTATAAGGTGGACATAAGTTTTCTAGTTGATTCAGAACAGTTTCAGAACTATTATGAGAACAATAGCAGAACAATTATGAGAACAATAATGGGAACAACAATACTAGCTAACTATAACGACAATGCTCACTAGAACAATAATTTAATTCATAGTGGACTTGTAATGTTTAACTACGTTATGACTTTATATAATTTATAACGTTAACAAATTAGATAACGCGAAGTACTAGTTTATTGTTATATATTTTAGTTAATAGAACATTTGTCATCTAAAGTGTTATTATTTAACACCTAGCCCCAGTCGTGTAACAGTAGATATGTTGTTAATAGATGCATTACAATGATAACAAAAGAAATTAATCTATATTGAACCTGAGAGGCTTGTGTTCCGATGAGTACGAAAAAAGCGCATGCATGTCGTGCGAATCCCGACAAAAACAAGTATGAAAGTTTGAGGATACCAATGAGATAAGTGATATGATCAGAAGCCGTCAATCGAAGGACAGAGAATAAAAAGGTCAAAAGAAAACCGACAAAGAATGACCTACAAAACACTACACACAAACACTAAAGATTGAGCAACACGAATCCCAAACAAACACCGACGATGAAGCCATGTGCTCCGGCATTCTCTATCCAGAGTTGTCGTTCCCGCTAAGCTCCACTACACCTCTGTCAACGCTTGAAAAATAGTCCTAAAATCACATGACCATCATTAACGTTTTTCAATCACATGATCAAAACATCGTCGTACTTGTTGAAGGCATGTTTCACTCTTTCCTCCATTTTGTCTATCATATGATCGTTTTTAATTTTTAACTCCGCAAAATAGTTCTCCAAGAAATGGGGGGGGGATCATTTTTAAGAGAGAATTGATTTGAAATGAGTGATTTATTATCATCTTTATTGATATTTACAATAATTAAAACAATTTTAAGTACATTTTTTTACTGTTTCTAAATTTTACAAAAATCTTGTAAAATGAGCGTTGACAGAGGTGTAGTGGAACTTAGCGGGAACGACAACTCTGGATAGAGAATGGTGCTCCGGAAGAAAAAACAAATATCTTATGTTTAATTGCAAAACATTTATAATGTCGTCGTGTCAATATAATACTATTTTATGTCTATTTTTCATAAAATCCGAACTGACACACTCTCATGACTATATAAGGTATGTTCTATCTTTCTATAAAGTTATTGAGAGTCGTTTAATGGTTTTAAAACAACAGTGAAGTGTATATTTTCTGTTATATGTCCATAACAAGTTATTAAAAGACCAAAACATAGAAATTGACAGGTAGGGCCCGTTGAAAACAACTCTTTACTACATAATAGAAGAGGGGCCGGCGTGGTCGTGATCATATGAGAGTTGGATTTACAACTACCTGTACAAATAGTGCCTATTACCACTAAAGTTGTGAGTTCGAACCCCGCTCAGGCGAGATGTACTCGATACAACATTATGTGATAAAGTTTGTCAGTGACTTGCGACAGGTCGGTGGGTTTCTCCTGATACTCCGGTTTCCTCCACCAATAAAACTGACAGCCACGATATAACTGAAATATTGTTGAAAGTGGCGTTAAACACCATAAACCAAACCAGAAGAGATGATTTCAATTATGTATCATATACTTTCAATGGGATAGATACAATCAACAATGGTAACCAAACTTTGAATTATTAAATTAAAGGACATCATCAATATAGCAGAAATTTAAAGACCATGCTATCTTCTTTTTGTTTGTCTTGAGAAGCCACTGCATGAAGTCTGCCTTATACTAATACAGTAACGAGTGAACAAAAAGGAGAGCACAGTTGATACTCATAGAAATGTAGACTGTTGAAACACAGGTCCACCAAACATGACAATTATGTTGTCAATCAAAATCTTTAGCATTTTGATGAATTTAAGTTTCAGAGAATCTTTTATTAGAATCATAGTAGTTGGATTTTCTTTTTGAAAATAAGGTTTGTCCGTTGCAACTGAAACAATATGAATTCCCCCCCAAAAAAACGAAGAAGAAGAATATGCTGCTACGGGTTGAAAATCATGCCCTGCTCTGCTTGCTACACCATCCGTGTTGTTCTGTGGCAAAAGATGGTAATAAGTCAAATCCAGTAGGAGAACCAAAAATATCTACCAGTTCGTGACGACAACGATGATTTTCTGTAGTGGTGACATTACTTAAGGTTGGACATAACCTTAATGGAGCAGCTTTATATGCTCTGTCAAGAAAGTCATTGTTTCTTGTCTAACCTTAAAGTGTCTCATGCATAATATTATAATATTAGTTTATTAAAGAGAGTCAATTATTTCAATATTATATAAGGTGTACAACATTATGTGATAATGTTTGTCAGTGACTTGCGACAGGTCAGGCGTTTTGTCCGGGTCCTCCGTTTTCCTCCACCAATAAAACTGATCGCCACGATATAACTGAAATATTATTGAAAGTGGTGTTAAGCACCATCAAGCAAACACGCAAACATGTATCGACAGGTTGTAAAACATCTCGTGTTTTATGCTCTTTACTGTATTTTATAATGCTATGGAAAACATTCCGTAACGGTATTATAACAGCTCAAAAACGAGTAAGAATATAATAAGAGTGATCATTGCTGACCTGTTGCCAGGCAAAATTGCTCGAACCTATTTACTCTCTGCTCTTTTACTTTTGCAAATCAAAACATTTTGTTTCCATAGGCTCACTCAGCTCTATTATTGTCCTAGGTATATATTATTTGTAAGATTGTTTTCGTCACGCATGTGGCTGACATAGTACTCACTTAACGTTAAGATCAAACTGGAACGAATAACATACCGGTAAATTGCAATCTGCCTGATTTGTTGCACTTTATTGTATCGTAAATAATTAATGCTCTCTATTTTTATCTAGTTTCTAGGGATTTCAATAATGAGCAAAATATATGTTTTTTAATTGCTTCTCATAAAATTAAATTGATTGTTTCATCTTTTATTATAATGAGACGTTTTAAAATCTCAACCATAAATATATGGATGATGCCATTAGATTGGTTATATTTAATATTAAGGGACCGACCATTTAACTTGAAGGGGGGGGGGGGTTATGGTTTTTTGTTTCGTTCAGAAAAAAAATTCCGGACAACACAAGAATTAGAATATTAATTTTTTTTTCAGAATTTAACATTAGGTTATATGACAAAAACTCTGAATCATATTATTTTTTTCAGCAACATTGGGAATCAGAATATTTTTTTTAGAAAAAAACCATAACCCCCCTTCAAGTTAAATGGTCGTTCCCTAATATGTTATTTAAATAAAAAGTGTTGACTTGAACTGGATTTGTCAGTATTTTGTAGAATTATAAGTATTAAGGACAATACATCTGTATTTTGTACTGGTGCAATATATTTCTGGTCAAAATATCTTTCGCTTGATATGAGACACAGCTAAAGATGACACAGGATTCATTTAATATTTTGTTTGGAATGATAATGGTTGTTCTACAGCTAGGAATTATTAATACCGTTCGTGCTGATATTCGTAACGGTACTTTTAAAATATATAAGGACAAACTTGTTACAATATACACCAATGTTACCATACAGAATTCGGAGTTGTTAATTAAATGTGCAGCTGAATGTGTAACTGACAGTAAATGTTGTGCTGCTATTTATAGTAATGCATCAATGGTGTGTCATCTAGATATTTCTGGGAATTGTAGCCATGAGACGACGCCTGCTTCAGGATGGAAAGCTATGATCAGGAATGATCTTGGTAAATGCAATGCTAAATTTTCTTGGGAATTTCAGTCAAATGTCTAGATATTTTTAGAGTAATTCTATAATTAAATGGGTAAAATAATTGTACAAAAATATAAGCTCAGATGTTTTTCAAGGTGATAATTTATCCGATTATTTCAGTATATGATGGTTTTTCAGACAAGGTGGTCGTTTGTCTCCTTACTTATTTAAATGCTATGTGCAGAAATATTAGTTGTATAGATTAGAAACAATACAAAAATTAGTGGTATCACAGTGATACTAGCGATACAAAAACGTATCAATTTTGCCACCATTTGTTTATATCTTTACCTAACACATATGAAGTTCATTGAATTCAAACAAAGTCTTAGAATAAAACGTATTAAGGGACCGACCATTTAACTTGCAGGGGAGGGGGGGGGGTTATGGTTTTTATGTTTCGTTCAGAATTTTTTTTTCGGACAACCCGAGAGTTAGAATATTTATTTTTTTTGTCGCGCAAAGCGCTAAGTTTTTTTTTCCAGAATATAACATTAGGTTATATGACAAAAACTCTGAATCAGGTTATTTTTTTTCCTCCACCAAAATCAGAATATTTTTTCAGCAACATTGGGAATCAGAATATTTTTTTTAGAAAGAAAAACATAACCTGTTTCATTGCGATAATAAATGCCAAATTAGTTCATGCACTGTCTAGACGCTGACAACATTTCTTTATATGTGTGCATAGCAATATCACATTACGCAATGCAGGGCCAGTAGCAATTATTCTGATTTCCTGAAACGTCATCTTCATCTGAGAAACAGGCTACTGGACCAGGGCTATAAAAAGATTCGCCTTATTCGATCTCTTAAAAAGTTTATATTCCGATACCAAGATCTTGTCGAAATATATTCCGTCTCTGCAGAAAAAATTATAAGCGATGCATTTTCATATAGAGAAAATGTATAAAGATAAAGAAGTCAAAAAATGTCAAGGATATTTTTTTGTCAATGTGTGACGTAAAGATATTTTTGACATTTACGTCACCGAATATGGTACTGCTTTGACAACTATTTTACCTATTTTGTTCCTGTATTTAAATACTGTTATAGTGACAGCCGGAACCTTTGAACCGTAATGAGAGCGGGAGGTTTGGCTCCTTAAATCTGATTCAACCCACCATTTCTTTAGAAATGCCTGTACCAAGTCAGGGTCATTACGGTTTTCACAGTTTTCCGGTTGTTGACTGATTTTGTCTGTTTATATAATTATGAGTTTTGACTTTCCCTTTGTAAGATTGCTCGGAGTTCGGTAAATTTGTTATTACCCTTAATTACATTTTGGAAAGGGTTAGGGTTATGGTGTTGAACGCCTCTTTCAACAGTATTTCAGTTATATCGTGGCGGTCAGTTTTAATGGTGGAGGAGACCAGAGTACCCAAAGAAAACCATCCACTTGTCGCAAGTCACTGACAAACTTTATCACATAATGTTCCATCGAGTACACCTCGCCATGAGCGAGATTCGAACTCACAGCCTTAGTGGTCATAAGCAGTTATTGCATATATAGTTGTAAATCAAGCTACCATGCGATCACCACGACGACGACCCCTTTTATTGGAAAGCTTTTTTCTTTTAGAACGGGCAAACAACAACCATTTGGAACAAGCTCAGGGTGAACTATTTTAGAAGTTCAACATTCAAATAGATGTCAGATAAAAAAAGGGCTTTGATCACCTGATACATATTATTTTTCATTTTCAGCTGTATCTCCTCGAGATTGTAGTCAAGTGGACATGAATGGCAGTAACAATGTTTATCAAATATTTCCTGATACGAGTGATCCAATTGGATTTGCAGTTTATTGTGAGCTTGGCTCAGATGGAAGCAGATGGACGGTAGGAATACGTAGACTTTCTTACGCAATCCATGAAAAGTTTGAAGATACCACAGGGGTAATCTGAAGCCGTATTTCAGATTTTCGAAATTGACTTAAGGCTTATGAGATATCAAACCACTCACTCTCCTGGCTTGGTACAGACACTTCAATAAACAGTGGAGGGGGGGGGGGGGGGGGGGGGTAAGTTAGTTATAGGGCCCCAAACCTTTCCACTTAGCGAAATGAAACTCTCTGTAAATAAAAACGTAGATATCAAAATTAGTGCACACGACGCGTTTCTGGAATAATCTTCAATAGGTACGCTCAATATCCAAATATTGGAAAGCCAAATAATTTAATAGTATTTGGGAGCAATTGAACCAAAGAGCGTAAACAGGATAGTATTTTATGTATTGTTCTTAATTTATATAGGTACTATTTCTGAGTATAGTATAAACATGTAAGGAGACAAACGATCACTTTGTCTACAAAACCGTTATATACTGAAATAATCGAATAAATTATCACCTTGAATAACTGCTAAGCTTATGGTTTTCTAAAATATGTCTTGGAAAGTATTTCTTACCATGAACAGTTGGTAGTTATATTTTACTTGCAAGCAGCGTGTCTTTCTCTAATCACAAGGCGGGTTGTGTATTTCGACCCCTCGGGTGCCCTAGGTTGAGATCACAGTATTAGTAGACAATGGTCTCTTTGTTCGTGCACATCAATATTTTAGTTTTCAGAACCAAAAATTTGGCTTAAATATGTTGGGAACTATTTTTAAATTTTATCACAAGTATAGATACAGGTGAAACAGAGTAATAAATATGACTTTGTGTGAAAATTTAAATATTGCAGGTCGATTATATTTAGCGATATCTTTTTCCTATATATTGAACTCGGGGCGTCGTGGTCGTGACCGTATTGTAGTACAACTACCTGTTCAATCAGCGTATATCACCACTGAAGTTGCGAGTTCGAACCCCGTTCATTGCGAAGTGTACTCGATACAACATTATGTGATAAAGTTTGTCAGTGACTTGCGACAGGTCGGTGGTTTTCTCCGTGTATTCCATTAATCAGTTTAATCTCGTCACATTTTTGTACTTTTTCCGAACCAGTAAATGGATTTCCAACTTGTCGTAGTGATTTTTTTGTGTTCTATGATTTGGGGAGAGATGTGATTCTTCGTTTTATTGATATTTATGAAATTGTTGACCATCGTTTATAGTTTGAGGTAATAGGTTGTTGTTCATCTCATTGATATTGGTGGAAATGTCGACCATCACTGTGTAAACTTTCCTTTCATAGTGGCGGGCGAAAATAAATGCTGAATAGGGATGAGGTATAAAAGGTAGAAAATACCGAAGGGACAATCAAAAATGAACAATCCAGAGAAACTGGCAATATATAATAAATCAATGTGCTAAGGGACCGACCATTTAACTTGCAGGGGGGGTGCTATGGGGGGTTTTTTTCGTTCAGAAATTTTTGTTCGGACAACAGGAGAGTTAGAATATTAAATTTTTTTGGGAATCAGAATATTTTTTTAGAAAAAAAACATAGAAAGCCTCCCCACCCCCTGGAAGTTAAATGGTCCGTCCCTAAGCGAATTTTATATCCATTTTTCCACGAATATATTTATAATGTTATAGGTTTTTCAAAGACGTGTAGATGGACAAACCGACTTTAATCGAGGATGGGCCGATTATGAAGTCGGATTTGGTGACATTAGCAAGGAATTTTGGCTTGGTAGGTATGATATGTGAGCTAGATTTTCATATTATCTAGTTTGAACATTTTATTTTAGAAGTGACTGCGTTTCTACACTTAAGATTTACTAAATGTCTAAGCTTAGGTAGCTAATGAGATTTCTTGAATTTAATGAACATGTACAAAACTGCTTTGCTCGAGTAAAAATAAAACTACTACAATATAATGAAATGTCGATGAGAATAATGGTAAAAATAATGTCTCTATGTTTTCTAATATTTTGCTGTTTCTGAGTGAAGTTTTGATACAGGACGGGTACCATATATGGAGCAGGAACTGATAACCATTCCGGAGCACCTGCGTTCACCTGCTGATTTTAGTGGGGTTGTGTTGCTCGATCATTAGTTTTCTCGGTAGTGTTTTGTAGATTATAGTCCTTTTGACCATGTGTTTTTTGTCCTTCGATTTTCGGCTTCTGATTGTCAAACTTCAAAATGTTCTTACAGTCTTCATATGGGCATCCAATACACATCCTGTTAGATTTATAAGGTCTACTCTCTAACTGAACTATTTTGATGGCTATTAATAATCATGCAACAGTCGTGAAAAACGTATGTTAAACACCCCCCACCCCCTTGAATCCGCCACTGATTATAGATAATTTACAGCTGGAGACGTATAATTATCTAATGCAATCGGATTTTAAGACGAAAAATAGCAATTCAAGAGCAATTGCTAAGTAACAAAGTACAAAATACTACAGTAGTATGTATTCAAATGTAAACAAAACACAGGCTGGAAAAAATATAAATTTACTTCCACAAATATCGGGAGGTGATTTGATTTGATTGATTGGAGTTTAACGGCAACTCCTGTAACATTTCGACTAGATCGGGTTTCTAGATTGATCAGTTATTGGATTTGATTAATTTGAGTTTAACGGCAATTCCTGTAACATTTCGACTAGATCGGGTTTCTAGATTGATCAGTTATTAGATTTGATTAATTTGAGTTTAACGGCAACTCCTGTAACATTTCAGCTATATCGGGTTTCTAGATGAACCAGTTTCACTGGTCGGTAGTCAACTTTTGCTTAATTAATGAGACCAGACATCTGTTGATTGCCATCAAATTCGAAATCTATTTGTACTAATTAATACATGAAAACATTTTTTATTCTAGGGAACGAAAAACTTTATAAGTTGACAGAACATAATTCATACACGCTCCGCATAGAACTGGAAGACTTTAAAAACAGAAACAGATATGCCGAGTACCAATCATTCAAAATAGGAAATGCTGAATCTAAATATAGACTTAGCATTGATGGTTACTCTGGAAACGCAGGTCTGTTTGCATGTAGTAGTGAGATTCTATGCAATCCCTGGAAAGGGCTTAAATATAAAAGACAATTTTGTCTAGAGTTACCTAACCATGATGGTGATGCACCTTAGCTCTAATAAACATTATATTTAGGAAATTCAAATTTCAATAATAAATATATCTTATTAACTATGTTAGTGCCGTAACACTGATGTATGTGTAGATGATACCCTTGGGGACTATTAGTCCACTAGAGGAGTGATTGAGTGGTTGTTGTTTAACACCAAATGAGCAATATTTTAGTTATATCATGGTGATAATAAGTGATTCTAATATGACGTCTATAAAACGGCACACACGATATTACTCAATAACTCTATATTTAGCGCAAGCGCGGTACACAACAAATCTGGCTGTTCTATGTGACTCCCTCTGTGAAATTACCGTGACGACCAAGTGTATAACGTATTTTTAAAGTCCTTAAATAAAAATTCCCCCTCAGTTATAAATAAATATTCTGTAACTAAGTATTTTTTTATCATTTGTTTTGAAAATTTACATTTGGGTATCCCCAGTACGCACACATACATTCCATTGATATGTGTCGGCCATGAATAACAAAATGCACTAACCTTGTTTTCCTACGTATACATTGATAACTAGACGGTGATGTAATTAAGTTACTGATATTTTCCAATTTGATGGCATTTTAAATTTTGCTACTCAAACAAGTAAAATGCTCACAAAATCGTAAAATAAATCAGTAACCAGCTTGTGTCAATCAGCGTCGCTTGTAAACAACGTCACAGGATGACGATATATTAAAAAGTCAAAGTCGATAGATGGTTGTCTTAAGTATTTTTTCCCGAATTTTTTTTTATGTCAACAATACAAGCTTTTTTTTCATTGGCATTTATTTTTTTATTTCATATCTAACAATAATTGTCGATTATTAACAACTGCTCAAGTGTTCGATATTATGTTTGACAACTCCGCTCCGCCATCTTGTTAGCGCTGGAAATGATGAACGAATGAACTCCTGACTTTTTTTTAAATATTTTTACGCAGGAATTGTTCAATCGAATCTATCTTGGAAAATACACAATAAATATGTTGTTCATGTTAACATCCATATCTTTGTTTTAAAATATCTCGTTCAAAAACAAATAATTCAAATTCAATTCAAAATTTCCGAAGGAGGTAAATGGAACAGCCACCAAATGCCGTGTGTATGCAGTTCACGAAAGGTTAAAAATTATCGTATTTGTCCTATTAGAATCGAAATAATTCATGGCAGGCATAGAGTTGTGCAAATTTACACATGGGCTGGGCCTTTATATTCTTAGATTTTACCCCTCTCGCTCGGGGTAAAATTCGAATATAAAGGCCCAGCCCATGTGTAAATTTGAACAACTCTATGCCTGCCATGAATTATTTCTTAATTAACGATGTTTTTTAAAACGAGAGGACTTTTCTCAGATATTTCACATCGAAGGGCGAAGCCTTGAGATGAGAGATGACTGAGAATCGTCCTCGAGTTTTAAAGATCATCTTTAATTATTTTATCGCTATTTTGTATTCATAATTAAATATTTTTTGTTGAGATACTGACATTTTTTTAAACACAATTAATATTTTATATCGTTAATCACTTAATTATCAAGAATTTGGTAATGTGACGTCATTATAGCGTCATATTAGAAAACAAGATAATACTACGTGCGTCCTTGACAACGCTTAGTGATTAGCGATAATACGGTTGTTTCGAATCATGTCAATTCCGACCACGTTCCGTCTTTTTCTTGTCTTGACGTCTGAACAAATCGGCAGGCGACTTCCGGTGTTTACGCTATTACTGTGACAACGTCAGCATATCATAGTCGTAGATGCGGTAGATTATAAGTAATTGTAATATGGAGACGCCAAGGAAACCGCTGAATAAATACTGGTGTTCGGTACCCCACTATCTGTCTGATTTCAGAAATATATACATAAAGGCAGATCGTATTCCTTTGGTGATGCTGACAGCCGCAAATAAAGAAAGAAAACAAATTTAATTTTAAAGAAGTCTCTGCATTGAAGTCTTTGATACAAATAAAATAATTTAATTGATATGTCTTTTACAGAAAATGTTAAGATTTTTTAAAGTTGAGGATCGAACGTTAAAACGGCACATATCGATTGGAGTTTTTGTTGTGTACATTGACACCGGAAATTCAGTGCCAGGAGTTCCATCGAAATCACGTGATCTGGCGGACGAAAATAATAAAATTTTGACGGAATGGAGATGATTCGAAACAACCGTATTAGAATCATCTCATGCGCTTACGTGATATGAAATATATCGGTTTTAAACATCAATGGGAGAATAAACTAAATAGCGATAACAAGCTATATTCGATGAGATATCTGCTCTATGCTATACATCAACAGGCTTAGTTGGATTTTTATAGTGATATGTCGCTGAAACAACAGTCCATAGGTAGCCATGTAGCTCAACTCGGACCAGTGACCTCTCATGTAGTGGACAATTTAGTAGTATTTTACTATCTCAGTGCATCTGAAATCTGGCCTGACAAGAGGGGAAGTCTTTGCTGAGAGAAGTCTTACACTAGGAGGGGTATTTGAAGGGAGGGATCTTCTAAGAGGGTGACAACTGTATTGCTTAACTTCAGTCAATCAATGTTATGGATGATCATTGGTGGTACTTTGCCAAGTCAAATGTTCTCATCCTTTCCATCATCTTCCGGGGCCGTCGAGGTCGTGATCGTAAGGTAGTTGACTTTACAAATACCTGTGCAATAAGTGCCTATCACCACTAAAGTTGTGAGTTCGAACCCCGTTCATGGCGGGGTATACTCGATACAACATTATGTGTGATAAATTTGGTCATTGACTGCGACAGGTCGGTGGTTTTCTCCTGATACTCCGGTTTCTCCATCAATAAAACTGACAGCCACGATATAACTGAAATATTGTTGAAAGTTTCGCTAAACACCATAAACCAAACCAAACATTATCGTCCTTGTTTTCCTGAGGCAACAAAACCATTGGTCTATCTTCAAGCCACCTTGTTGCTACCTGATTATTTGTTTGTGTACTTATTGTCTTCATATAGATATAGCAGACAAACTACTTACATGATGTTAAACAATAATAAATTTATCGATATTTTCTATTCAATATATAGGAGACAGTCTGGCTCGACAAAATGGGATGAAATTTTCTACGAAAGACCAGGATAACGACAATTGGAGTGAAGGTTCATGTGCTAAGAAATATGTGAGCGGTTGGTGGTATGCAAGGTGCCATAATTCCAATTTAAATGGACAATATCTAAATGGAAGTCATTCAAATTATGGTGAAGGAATACAATGGTGTACATGGACTGGGTATTATTATTCACTTAAATTCACGAAAATGATGATTCGAAGAAAATAAGGGAACATTTTATTTACTTAAATCCAAAATGATGATTCGAAGACAATGAGGAAACATTTTATTTTCTTAAATCCACAAAAATGATGATTCGAAGAAATTGAGGGAACATTTTATTTACTCAAATCAACGAAAATGATCATTCGAAAAAATGAGAGAACATTTTATTTACTCAAATCCAATAAACTAATGATTCGAAGACAATGAGGGAACCTTTTATTTACTTAAATCCACGAAAATAATCATTTCATTCGAAGAATATGGGGAAACATTTTATTTAATCCATTAAACTAATGATTTGAAGAAAACGAGAGAACATTTTATTTACTTAAGTCCACCAAAATGATGATTCGAAGAAAATGAGGGAACATTTTATTTACTTAAATCCACGAAAATAATGATTCCAAAAAAATGAGGGAACATTTATTCACTTAAATCCACAAAAATGGTGATTCGAAGAAAACGAGAGAACATTTAATTTACTTAAATCCACCAAAATGATGATTCGAAGAAAACGAGAGAACATTTTATTTACTTAAATCCACCAAAATGATGATTCGAAGAAAATGAGGGAGCATTTTATTTATTTAAATCCACGAAAATAATGATTCGAAGAAAATGAGGGAACATTTTATTTACTTAAATCCACGAAAATGGTGATTCGAAGAAAATGAGAGAACATTTGTTTGACTTAAATCCACGAAAATGGTAATTCGAAGATTTCATTGATACCTTAGTACTTTCGGAAAAGGGGGTGGGGATCTCACTGGACAATTAAAATAGGTCAAAGCCGACTTGATATATGAATTAATGTATTTATATAAAATAAAATAAAAAAAACAACAACAAAAAAGCAATATTTCAATACAAGAAAAGATACCAAAGGGGTAATCAGAAGCCGTAAATCGAAGGACAAACAATACAATGGCCAAAAGATAACGGACGAAAGGACAAATATAATCCACAAAATATTACACCTTGCGTTCAAGCTTACTCACAATAAATCGGATAAGTAGAAAGATGGGACTGAGATGTGTTTGTTGGTAGATGAATGTTTTACACAAAAAGAAGCAAATTCTTACACAGAGTTGTCGTGCCTTACACACCCTTATCTACCTCTATTAATGTCTCAAATAATTCACTATAGAAACGGAATTAATCATAACGGATATGAATATTGAGCATTATCTAGATTTATGTTACCACTATGAGATGTTATAGAATACCACAAATTGTAATTGTGCACTGTGTAACGAAATAATCCGAAAATCTGAAAATCTGATTGATTGGGTGATTGGTGTTTAACGCCAAAATTAGCAAAGCACCAATCAATCAATCAATCAATCAGATTTTCAGATTTCTAATTATTTCGTTACACAGAGCAGGATTAACATTTTTGAGCATAGGAGAAGACTACAATATCGGGTAAATCGTTTGGATAAAATTAGCTTAGGATTAACAAGGGAACGTCGTGGCGTTGACTGTTGTATATACAGGGTACGATACCAAAGAATGATCAATATCCGTAAATCTAAGAAGCAAAGACAATACAATGGCCAAAAGAAAAAGAACAAAAGGACAAATAATGATATGCAAAACACTACACGGAAAACAAAAGATCGAGCAACACAAACCCACTAAAAACCAGGTGTGAACTCAGGTGCTCCGGAAGGGTGGTATTTTCCTTTCCAATATTTGCACCCGTCGTATTACTCTAATTACAAATCCAATGATAAATCGTGAATGAGGAAAGGACTTGAAAGTGTTTGCAACAAGTGGAACATATCCGTGATCACTTGTGGCACAGCTATTCGTAACGGTTAACAAAGGCATGGTGGCTACAGTAAAACTTTCGACTTCAATTTAAAATATATAAGGGAATGCAAGGGTCGATCATTGATAAGAGCGAGACATTATGCTTTGCAGTGAGATAACCGAAATGCATACACGATGTCTTTATATGGACAATATGCTGTTGTTTTTTTACATTATTTTCATTTTTCGAAATTTTAAAAAGTAAAAAGAAGAAATTATTTGGTGCTTTTGTCGACTTTGAGAAGGCGTTTGACACTATCTGGAGAGTAGCACTGTGGTATAAACTTCTATTAAATAATATAAACGGGAAAATGTACAATGTTATTTTAAACATGTATAATGATGTTAAATCTTGTATAAATTATAATAATTGTAAATCAGCTTACTTTTCTTGTGATATGGGAGTGAGACAAGGGGTAATCTGTCAACTTTTCTGTTTGCATTGTTCTTAAACGGTTCACAAAGCTTCCTGGAAAAAGAAAACCTACCAGGTCTTAAAACAATTTCAGAAAAAATTGAAGAAAATTTAAATATTTATTTGAAACTTTTCGTTCTATTTTATGCAGACGATACTGTTATTATGGCTGAATCACGCGAAGATCTACAAGCTCAATTGAATGTTTTTGGAGAATACTGCAAAAAATGGAAATTGAAAGTAAATGCAGAAAAAACTAAAATTTTCATTTTTTCTAGAGGACGACCTCTTGTAGATATACATTTTTCATTAACTGGATCTGAAATAGAAATTGTAAACGAATTTAATTACCTCGGAATACTTTTAAACAGAACTGGAAATTTCAATAAAGCAATCACAAAGCAAGCAGAAAGGGCCAAACAGGCTATGTATGAAGTTTTAAAAAGAGGACGCACTCCTAGATTATCTGTTGAATGCCAACTCGAACTATTTGATAAAATGGTTAAACCTATACTTCTTTATGGGTCGGAAATTTGGGGATTTAGTAAAAATATTGATTGTCTGGAAAAAATACAATTAATACGATTTTGTAAATTACTATTGAAATTAAAATCATCCACACCAAATTATATGATTTATGGGGAACTGGGGCGATTTCCTATCGAAATTGATATAAAAATAAGGATGGAGTCATTTTGGGCCGGACTTTTATTGGGGAAAGAAACAAAACTCTCGTACTTATCAAATAAAACTTGTATACACTCTGTCTATTGACGAAAATGTTCACTTCGTCTGGATTAAATATTTAAAAGAACTTTTCGATGAAACAGGCTACTCTAGTGTTTGGATAAATCAAGATATTTCAAATTCTAATTGGTTAATTTCGAGTATCAAATTACGCCTGCATGATCAATTTAAACAGGGCTGGTACTCCCAAAAGCATTGAATTATAGAATATTTAAAGAAAATTTCGAATTTGAAAATTATTTTAGAATTTTAGAAGACAAGGATATTTATACCCTATGCAAATTCAGAACTACCAATCATAAATTACCTATAGAAACTGGTCGGTGAAATAATATTGACCGTGTCAATAGAATATGTACAAAATGTGACAATATAACTATTGGAGATGAATACCATTACATAATGGAATGTGAACATTTTTCAAACTTTAGAAATAGGTTCATTGTTACAAATTTACGAGAAAGACCAAATATTCTTAAATTAAAACAAATCGTGAGTGCTTATCAAAAACAAAATTTAGAAAAATTATGTAAATTTATACGAAATATAAATAAATCTTTTGTTCTCTAGGCTGTCTCACACCCATGTCTTTGTTGTATATACTGTATATATGTTTATATCTATTCTGTATGTGTTATATGTATATGTATGTCTTCTCTGTACCGTTGTATATGGTTTATGAGAATAAAGATGATTGATTGATGAGAATTTTGCTGTTTCCACCGCAACTTAATGACAGATAAATATATATAACAACTACAACAACCGATACCTTGAACTATTTGAATTATACTTGGAAACTGATGTTTATCTCCGAAATCATTATACGTAAAATTATATATCAAAAACCAAATCAAAATCATGAAAACGATAATACAGTGGCATGGTCAAACGAAACAAGACAAAAATGTACAAACAATGGCTGCCGCTGGAGATCCCGGTTTCCGGAGGGGAGGGTTGAGGTCCCATTAACTGATTTAACCCCGCTACATTTGTGTGCCTGTCCAAAGCCAGGACCTGCATTTCAACTCACATATAGTGATCTTTTTGTGTTCAATGAGAAGGTGAGAGGCGATTGTTCGTTTTGTTGATATTGATGGAATTATTGACCATCACTGTCTAAACGTTTCATAAATCGCTTCACAGAAAATTAAGATTGAGCAACACGAACTCAATTTAAAACAGGTAGTGAACACAGGCGCTCGGAAAGGGTGATACTTTCCTGCTCCAATAGTGACACCCGCCTTGTTATTATGGTCAAAATCAGATGATTAGTCTTGCAGGAGCAAAGAATGACAGCGTTTTGACTACGACAAACGGAACATATCCATGGCCTTATGAAACACAGATATTTCGAAACTGTTAACCAGGCCATGATGGTTGACCATGCAAATTATAATTGATGAATTCAATCGAACCACTAGGAGCCCTTAATTCAGTAGCTTCCTTGCCAGCAGCATTCAACTATCAATGAAATCATAGTAGGAACCACAGACTCTGGAATATCGTATCAACTGAGAGATCTATTGATTATCATTTGATTGAGAGAGAAAAAAATACATTAGTCTAGTTTCATTCTTTTTTTTTACATTAAAGGTGTGTTTGATTTTGTGTGTCCTATATAACAACCTAAATATTGTTCTTGTTCGATAGATAATACGACTGGTGTGTTGTGTACTAAACACCCCTGACCCTGTACATGTATGGATGTTCATCATATGATAATACGAAAGTTCGACGAGTACGGAGGTCACAAAGAGACCTTCATGTCAAGTTGCGATTCGGTAGCAGACAACAGTGGGTGTCTAAGTTAATAATAACATTTGTTCCCGGCACGATATAGCTGAAGTACTGCTAAATGTGACGTTAAACACATATCAATCAATACATCAATCAACAGACAAAAATGCATGTACACACATAAAGGCACAGCAAGTACTAAGGTGCGAACAACATGTTGAATACACTTGAAAAGTGCAAACATCGAATGGTTATAGATGTTTTGTTTCTGCTTTGTGGTCAATATTATGTCATTTTAATGTTTTGGTTTGGTTTGGGTTATGGTGCTAAACGCCACTTTCAACAATACTGCAGTTATATCGAGGCGGTCAGTTCAATTGGTAGAGGAAACCGGAGAAAACCACCAACCTGCTTCAAATCACAGGCAAACTTTAACACATAATGTTGTATCGAGTACACCTCGCCATGAACAAGGTTCGAGCTCACAATTTTAGTGGTGATAGGCACTGATGGCAAAGGTAGTTGTAAATCCAAATACCATACGAACATAACCACGACTGCCCCTTGACGATTCTGACTATGGTTACAACCAACAGATCTTGTTTACAACTATGTTTGTCACATCATGGTTGATAACATATTCGGTATCTTTTGGTTCTATTTATAGATTTTTATCTTATTGTTATCATATTAACTTTTTTCAAACCCTTTTTATTATGATTAAAGGTATGCATTCTATGTTTTACATTTACTGATTTCTACATTGCAAAATAAAATACAACGATGTCATTGTTTGTTTTATGCTCACAAAATACTTCAACTGAATAAAAAAATACATTAATATAGCTGATAATATCCTTTGTTTTTATTTACAATGGCCTGTTCATGTCCTGTGTACGCTAACACATTGCAAATAAGAGATAGGAATAGAATTGATGATATCATGCAAGAGCGTAGGCTTAATGTTACAATATATATGTTGATGATACGTGGTATTTTGGAACTCCTATCACTGGGGCCTTTGAACAGGCTTTACAAGGTTAAAAGGCTATACTGTTTGACATTCTCTAAGCGAAACCAACTGGCACAAACAATGGAGTCATCCGACTGGTTTCTAATCCAAGAAGCTCCTCTTGTGAACAATAATAACTCCCACAAAACATTGGATGACTTTAATGATGAAGAATCGTTACGGAGACTTGTACCACTTGTTTTTCTAGGTGTGAATATGATCGCTGGAGTGATTGGAAATTCAATAGTTTTAATCGTATATCCGTTGCGATTTCCACGAAATACACATAGAACATTCATAATTGGATTGTCAGTAGCAGATTTATTAGTTTGCTTAATAGCAATCCCGTTTGAGATAGTGGAAATGAGATTTCAATACACATTTTACAACAAAATTGCTTGTACAATAGTCAGGAGTTTTTCTTATTGGTTTACTCTCGTATCAATGTTTGTCTTCATGGGAATGTCATACGAAAAATATAAGAGAATTTGTAAGCCAATGAAGAAACAGATGACCGTTAAAGATTGCAGAGTATACATCATTTGTGTCTTTACAATAGCGCTTTTGCTTGTATGGCCAAATTTGTTATTGACTGGAATACGAATGGTTAAACTCGGTGATAACTTAACTGGTTACGACTGCTCTCTATCGGACAAATACGCTCATACGGCATTCACTATCATTGCCGAAAGTACACTACTGGTGGTTTCTGTGATTTTAATTGGAATAATAATCCTTTTATACTCTCTAATAGGAAGGACTATTTTAATTCAATATCGTTTCAGGAAACAGTTTCAAAATTGCTCTACAAACTCTGCAATAAATTCTAACGGACAATCGCGCAACATATTTACATTAACAGATAGCAACAAGGCCAAGCGAGATAATCATGCAGTTACATCATCCAAAAAATTGAGTAAACGTATTACAAAAGACCCACAACATTCAATTAGAAGGTTGACAAAAATTGCTTTTGTAGTTAGTGTTGTATTTATTCTAACTTTTCTTCCTCATGTCATAGTAAGCTTACTAACGGCTATTGAAGGAAAATTTCTATTTAAGCCGGGACCAGTTGTGTCAGCAGTCATGCCCATATTAGCAAGATCCTTTATTATAAACAACTGCGCAAATCCGATCATATAT
Organism: Bathymodiolus brooksi; assembly: GCA_963680875.1. NCBI lineage: Eukaryota > Metazoa > Mollusca > Bivalvia > Mytilida > Modiolidae > Bathymodiolus > Bathymodiolus brooksi. The sequence continues at coordinate 16,430,967 of OY804585.1, forward strand.
GGATTTATGGATACGAGATTCAGGAAGAACAGTCAATCACTTTTTATGAAGGTTTTATTTTGTCGAAATTCATAAATACGAGGCATGGATCTCTGGTATCAACAATACAGACTTTTTATCAACTTATATTTAATAATATTATTAATTATCAATATTTAATGAAGTAGCATGACAATTTCAATAAATAATTATAATCTTATGTTTTGTTTTTAGATGAATTAGAAATTTTTAATCACTTCTGTGGATTGTTGATATATTTGTAACCTAAATATATTCTACCTTCATATCTTTTAATATAAGAATTGATACATGACATTTCTCATTAAAAACATAAAGTAGTTTCTGTATATTTCTAGAAGCAAAAAATATTATCATTTTCACCAAAAACTTTTTTTGTTTTAAAACATAATATTTTCATCAGAGAGCGAATGAGGGAGTGAGTGTGTCAGTGATGCTGAACGTCAAATGAGCAATGTTTCAGCTACGTGTATATCATAGCGAGAGTAAGTTACATTCAATAAAATGATGATTATGTCCGCTTTGCGCTGGACCAACACCTTTGGATCTTTATAGTGCTAGCTCACTGAAACAACATACCTCGGGTAGACGTGTCGCTCCACTCGGACACATTGGCCTGAAGAATCCGAACCAACCATGCTTTGTTCTTACTGTTTAAAGCTGCATGGTTAGCAAGGAAGCAACAAATACCAATATCTTTGGTTTGACGCGACGGGTGACCGAGACCATGATCGACCGCACTCGAGGCGAGCACGATACCCAACACACCATTGTTGCTGTTTTTCTTAAGAGAGAACGAGAAAGACAAATAAATTAACATCACAAGGTTTGGTTTGGTATTTAAATATAATTTTCTAACTGTTGTAAGATCGAACAAAGCACAAATACACAATGGAGAATAAATATAATATTGATATCTTTGCATATCATTATTAAATTAATAAGGATTTAAACCCCACAATCTGATAGACACTGGGACGGGGTCAAGATGAATATCATGCTCCTTTGGTTGAAATATTAACAATGATGAACAGCAGTTAGGGCATTCTGGTTAAATTGGTTATACAATACTTCATCATTCATAGCGAATTTACTCCCATTTGTTTTGTAGGGGGTTCATGTTTTATTTGTTTGCTTTGTATTGTTTTACCTACATTGTATACTGGTGTCCAAAAAGATTTCCATGTCAGATGATTTTAGTGTCGTTTTAGTGTCACTAGTAGAGCAGGAACGGCTAATTCTTCCGGATAACCTTAGTTCACCCCGGTTTTCAATGGGGTTCGTGTTACTCGATATTTAGTTTTCTGTGTAGTGTTTTGTAGATCGTTGTTTGTCCCTTTGTCCCTTTTCTGTTGGCCATTATGTTGCCTGTCCTTCGATTAATGGCTTCTAATTGCTCCTTTGGTATCTACAAAATCACTATCCGTCTTCTTTCTGTGTCCCGTGTCCCATGTTAACGGTGTCCTTTGAATGCACATTGACGCTTGATTGCTCGTTCGGCATATTCTAACATTGATCTATTATCCGTTTTATCAGAATGAATCTCTATCTACTCAAGTCTAATTTACATGTGGGATGACGGAAACCCATTGGTGGTAATGAATTTTGTTTGTCCTACAAACATTCATAATAATACATAAACAATAAAAACAGGAAATATTTCAACACAGACATTGAAACCATCACTAAGCGCCTTAATAAACTCAAAGGCCATATAAGTAACTGGTAATATTGCGAAGTACACCAATCGAAAATTCTGTCGATAAGCAGAGATCATCCAATATAATGCATAGAGCAACAAATCTTAATAAAAGGGTCCATTTGTGTTGACATATCATTCTAACTTCGATGGTAATTTTCACAAACACATCGATCGATGATACTCCAGATAAGCAGAGATCTCCCATTAATATTCCCTGGTCAAATGAGTTATGTAAACCACAGGGGCCCCTATGTAGCTGCCCTGGGATACATAGGGTAATAATATAGCAGGGTTTTTGAATAAAATGATCTGAAATTTAAAAAAAAAAAAAAAAAAAATATACCAAGATAAGAAAAACATTATTATAAGCGACCAATTTGTGTTGATATATCATCCTAATAAAAGTTTGAATATACCAAAGGGGTAATCAGCAGCTGAAAATGGGAGGGCAGATAAATTAATGCAATGGCCAAAAATAAACTGACAAACAATGGTATACAAAACACTACTCAGAAGTTCAACAGAACTAACAATCACCTCTCATCGTAACTCACTGAACACACAAAAAGAGACCACGATACATGACGTTGGAAACCCAGGTACTAGCTTGAGACAGACACACAAATGTGGCGGGGTTTAACCAGTTAATGGAATTTTCCTGTTGTTGCATACATTAAGAAATGTTTGAAGATACAAAGTTTTGAAATGTTAATCAGAAGCCGTAAATCGAAGGACCGACACCACATTAGCCAAATGAAAAGGATCGAGCAACACAAACCACACTAAAAACTAGGGGCGAACCCAGGTGCTCCGGGTGGGTAGCAGTTCCTGCTCCACGTGTGACCCGTCGTGTTACTGTTAAAAGATTGTAAAGATTGGCATACAGAACTGTTGATATTTCATTTATTTGTATTACATTGGCCATGATATATCTAATTGATAGTGGCTTTTGTCATCATTCTGACACTCTTAGATAACGCATATTACAGTGAAGTGATAGGATTCGATTATTTCATAAAATAGTCATCGTTCGGAAATTAAGCTTCAACTAAATATTTATTATACTCCCAACGGAACGTTTCTTCCTTTTCAGGAAGATTTCTTCTGACTTTGGTACTCATGCATAACCTTCTAGGACGTGTTGTTGCAGCAAGTCGAGCTTTGCTGATAAGTCGTCAATATTATCTTTAACTAAAAAAGTGTTTGGTGAGGTATGTGTTGCTCATTTTGTTTCTGCATTGTATTTTTTCTCCCATTTTGTTCGTCTTCTTTCTGTGTCTTGTGCCCAGTGTTTACCGTGTCTATGAATTGCCCATTCGATGATTGTCCTTTCGGTATTTTCTAACTTTTATGCATAATCCGTTATATCAGATTAAATCTCTATTTATTCAAGTCTAATTTATATGTGGGATGGTGGAAAACCATTGGTGTTAATGATGTTTTGTTGTCCTACAAATATTATAATACTAAACAAACAATAAACACAGGAAATATTTTACCACAACCGTTGAAACCACCACTAAACGCCTTAATAAACTCAACAGCCATTTAAATAACAGGTAATAGTGAGAAGTACATCAATCGAAGATTCTGCCGATAAGCAGAAATTATCCATTAAAGTACTTAGATAAAAATAAACCTTAATAAAAGGGACCCTTTTGTGTTGCAATAGCTAACTTCAACGAAATAGGTCACAGGTAATATTCCCAAACACATAGATAGAGGATTCTCTAGATAAGCTGAGATCGTCCGTTAATATTCTAAGATAAAAACAAATCTTAGTAAAAGGGTAACTGTGACATGAAGTATGCTGAAGAATCAGCACAATGGTTCCATAATCGTGCTCAGGACGACTCGGATAAATATGTCGTCTTTAGGACGTTACGTAATAAATGTACAGTGGTTGTAGAATATCCCACTCTTTGCACTTACAATACAACTTGCAACTTCTCATCCAAGACACTTTGTCCTCTAATACTACACAGTGCATGTTGAAAATCCCAAGTTGGTCTACATTCATGTGCCAGGCCTAGACGATGAGATACATATAAAATATTTTGATTTTGCTGTAAAACATGAACCAAATCAGAATGCATGTTTATCATTGATATTTACAGTTCATAAATAATGTAGTACGTCGGTAAACGTTTGGATACCGTGTTTTGGATAGGCCCTTTTATGTTTTCTTGCACCCAAAGACTATCGAATTATTTGGTTTTCAGTTTGTTTGACTGAGACCGTATCTGATGAACGTTATTCATCACTTGGTTAACCGTTACGCAAAATCTGTGTCACAAATGAACGGAACGTGTTCCGTTTGTCGTAATCGCAATCTGGTCCATTCCTAACTGATTATTTATAACTGTGTTTGCAACAAGAGTAACATGACGGTTGTCACTAGTGTAGCAGGAGCTGCCTACCCTTCCGGATCAGTTGAGTTCGCCCTGGTAGGAGGTCCGTGTTGTTCATGTCAAATATCGTTTTCACGTTTTTAGTTCCTTGTTTTGATATGTCCTCTGCGATTGACGTGTAAAAACGGTGTTCGATTCGTCTTTACTCTCATGTGTTATGTAGAGGTTTCATGTTTTATTTACGTTATTTGTATTTATTTATGTACACTGGAGTCCTACACGATTTTCATATCAGATGATGTTCGATTCGTTTAACAGTAAAACGATGGGTGTAACTAGTGGAGCAGAAATGCTTACCCTGAGAGTTAACCCCAGTTTTAGTGGAGTTCGTACGTATTGTTCCATCTTTAGTTTTTTATGTAGTGTTTTCTTGATCTTTGTTTGTCCTATTTTTTTTCTGGTCATGGTATTGTCTGTCCTTCTTCGATTTACTGTTTCTGATAACCTCCCTTTGGTATCTTCATTTTCTTTTATTCCAGAACCGTGTCGTGTGTACTAAATTAGATTTCTACAAATGTATTCATTTAATTTAAATTTAACTGTATATATCTGAGATTATTGTAAAAAAATGAAACAGATCCGAGTGCATTTTGTTAGAATTGGATAGAATAAATGTTTTATCGCTTCTTTCCTAACACAATGAATTCTGATTACTCCTTTGGTATCTTCAAACTCTTCTTTGATGGGTTTAAAATGCATTAAAAGCTTCAAAGACACATCATGTTCGAATCAATTCTCTATTACCTTACAACTATAAGAGACAAATAAAACTTGTTGGATTTAAATACATTAAAGTTTTAAGGAAACATCGTTTGTATCATTTACATATATTTCTGTAATCAACAAAAGGATGAAATGCATTTCCGTAGGAATTCAATTCCTTCCAACAAAGCACTTCATGAATCTTTATAATCGTGTTTTACTCCTGTCAACGTTCTATCCTTTCTTTAACGTTTTAATTATATGTGAGATAAAGGAAATATTTCTGTGTTAATGATGTTATTTCCGTACAAATATTCATATAATGCTAATTAAACAATAAACACAAGGACCTTTTTCTTCCGCGATTGTTTGTTCTCGCGTTTCAAAGACACATTGTATCATTTTATTTTAACAAGATACATCCCAAGTGTTGTAACTTCAATGATAGTCGATCATTACCGTCAAATAATTCATTATGTTTACGCTATTTAAACATATTTGCTCAAATTGATGGTTCATAATCTTATTTTGCCATTAAGATATATAGTATATAAAGCTACATTGCACTATATTTTAAATTAAAGATTATTCATTAAGAAATACTCCAATCGTGTTTTAGTTTTGTGATTTACACGTGCAAATAGATACGTAGATATATCAAATTGTGTGTGGACGACTCGTTTATGGAGTACGCCCAAAATCGAAAACTGGGAAAACCAAATAATTAAAAAATTCTTGGGAGCAATAAAACCAAAGTGCCTAAACAAGAATAGCCAACATCATCTAGTATACAATCTTCGTGTGTATTTCGACAAGTGTCTGCTCTCTTACAATGGAGTCGAACAAGACTTTATATGAATATAATGAGGAGGAATCGAGAAGACGATTAATTCCAGTGATTTATCTTGGATTTCTCTTACTGATGGGCGCCATTGGAAATGTTCTAGTTCTTATTATATATCCACTAAGATTTCCGAACACTACACGAACGATATTTATCACTGGACTGGCAATTCCGGATCTTTTAATCTGTATTGTTGTAATTCCATTTGAAATTGTTGAAGTGCGTTTTCAATATATGTTTTATAACGAGATTGCTTGTAAGATATTTAGAACATTTTCAACTTGGTATTCGCTTGAATCAATGTTTGTCTTAATGGAACTATCGTTTGATACCTACAAGAAAATATGTAAACCATTCAAAATACAGATTACTATTAAACAGGCCAAACTATATATTGGGTGTGCTTTCATACTTTCCATGTTCATTGCGGGTTCTAGTTTGCTAAATAGTGGAACAAGACTAGTAAAGTTCGACAATTATACCACTGGTTACGATTGTTCACTTGCAGACGAATATGTCGACACATTACTTCCAGTAATTGGGGAAGGACTTATTTTGATTATTAGTATATCTTGCATGATTGTTCTGATCGTAAATTATTCCTTGATAGGAAGAAAAATACTCAAGCAATCTATATTTAGACGACAATTTCAGATAGCAAAGAGCTCAAATACCTCTGACGTAATAAAATTGGATGACACACACAATGGCGAAGTCTTCACAATGGCGGGATCCAATGACAGTACCCAAAATATAGAGACGTTGAATAAAGACAACGAAAGGAAGAAAAAGGAAAAGTCTTCGTTGAGGCGTGTGACAAAAATTGCTTTTGTTGTGAGCGTTGTGTTTATATTGAGTTATATACCACACGTTGCTATAAGTTTATTAACAGCTGTTAAGGGATCGTTTCTCTTAGAACCGGGACCAGTTGTTTCAGCACTCATGCCAATCTTAGCACGATCTGTAATGATAAATAATGTTGCAAACCCGATCATTTACGGATTCATGGACAAAAGATTTCGGCAAAATTGTAAAATCATATTCATGACATTGCTGTGTTGTCGAAAGTAGTTTAAGTATCGGTGGACAGGAGATCAACATATCATGTATTAGTTGTCTTCTAAATTCACTTGGAAATGAGCGAGACCGTCATGCAGTGACGAATGTAGTGAGCAAATGATTCTGCTATTTTGCTAGCGCAACGTTTATTGGTCTGTTGAATATCAAATCATGTAACTCAAAGCAATCTCGAAATCCGCAATGATGTCACGCAACAGTTGTTCCAAGTGTGTTTTTTGTGAACACGCATAGACACATCATTATTGTTAGATACAATGTAATATTTTGTGAAGCATAATGTATAAATGTTTCCGTTTAACATACTTTGAAAATAATATGAGTGTAGCAAATTTTCATACGGTTTATTCCAAGACATTTTCAAGCCTGTTTTATCTGTCTTAATGTCAACATAATTCGTAATTCAAAATGTTTATCTTGTAAATACATGTATCATAACGTTTTGTGCGTTCTGCGTTTAAATTTATTTCTGTACATGTGTTGCACAGTCGTCTGAATTTTACTATGCTGTTTTTCTTCTTGTCTATTAAAGTTTAAGACGAATTTTGTATAGCTGCTCTATTTGCAGAACAGAAAATATCATTTATCAGAATTTTTCGTTTATGCATCAATTTTTTTAATTGTGTAGCCTGTAGCCATTGCCGTATTATCCATTTTGAAAACCCATTTCATTTGGCATTGTGTCTAGGGCGTACGAAAATGAATAATTGCCTAAAAGAAAATCCTGTCTGGTGGTGCACTTTATTTTTAATTTATGTGAAACAAAAAAAAATGGCAAAATCGTGCCTCGGGCCTACGATGGCCCGAATCCGGTGTTGCCTCTAGTATTAAACTTTCAAAATGATTAAAATATATTATCGGTATTACCTAAATTTTATCATTTAAAATATTTATGCAGAAATTAGAACATTTCTGCAATGGATAGATTTATAACATGTTTTAAAATACATATAAGATATATAAGAGTAACTAAAGGATCATTTTGATCAACACAATTTCAACTTAAACCTACAAGAATGTGTACGTTTACTTTTAACGTTATTATTTGAGTGATTGTTCTTTTATTAGATTGTGGGAAACATGGATGCTTACCCTTCCGGAGCACCTAATTTCATCCCCGGTTTTAATGGGGTTTTTGTTGCTCGATCTTTAGTTTTCTGTGTAGTGTTTTGTAAATCGTTGTTTGCCCTTTTGTCCCTTGTCTTTTGGCCATTGTGTTGTCTGTTCTTCGATTGACGGAATCTGATTATCTCTTTGTGATCGTCAAACTTGTCTTATTGTTTCTAGTGTAGCTGGTACAATGCGCATACTTTTTTCAAAATCTACAAAAGATGTCCTAAACGTGCAGGGAACGGGGTATTCTACATACACGTTACCCACCGTTAGTCTTTCCCTATTATGACCGACAACCCTCCATCGAGAGGACACACCCTATCCGTCAACTGGGAACGTGCCGGGAAGCTTTGTGGGTATAAGTCCTGGGACCCTTCAGAGGGTCATCTTGAATTTCTGATCCATAGGAAATATTATGACACTATAAGGGTACATCTAAATATGATTCATGTACTGTTTGGGGTAAATATAAAAGCTAGAATCGTTACTGGTCTTCCAATATTTGCTGGTTCAATTTTAATTTATAAAGAGTTAGACTGGGAATCATTGGCAGAAAGAAGAAAAAGGAGAAAATTACAAATGTTTTATAATATACAAAATAATAATCAACCCAGGTATCTTTGTGACTTAATTCCACTAGCAATTCAAAGTACAACCGTTTATCCATTGCGTAATGGAAGTGACATTATAATACCATTTTGCAGACTATTGAATACTGATGACTCATTTATTCCTTCAACTATACGTCAATGGAATAGCTTAGATCCATCACTTAGAAATGTGGATTATATTGCAAAATATAAAACTGAATTAAGAAAGTAGAAAGATAATTAGCAAAGTTCCTAAACATTACGAAATTGGACCTCGAAAACTTAATATTGTTTTAACCCAGCTTCGAAGTTTTGCTTCTTTTTTGAATTACGATTTGTTCCAAGTAAATATAGTCTCAGATCCGTCTTGTTGTGGTGCCAATCGCGAAGACTCCTATCATTTCTTCTTCGATTGTCCCCATTACTCAATGATGAGACATACATTGTTCCAAAATCTCAGCTGGCTACCTAACTATTGTGTTTTTGACCTGTGGTAATCCTACACTCTCATATGAACAGAACGAAATTATTTTTAAGCAGGTGCTTGAATATATAAAGAGGTCCGAAAGGTTTCTTGTTGTCTAGTAGTTCAACAAAAGAACAATCGCACTCATCATCACCACTAACTCCCCTATCTCATTCCTTTCTTCATTCACTGTTTTTTGTTCAATCTACACATATTACAATGTAATGTAAGAAATATTTATATACATGCAATATCAAATAATGTTGTAACTTATTGTATATAGGAGAAGACTTCATAAGTTCGTTTAACTTGTGTCTTATCTTTTTTGCACATTTGAGCAAATAAAATATGTTTAAACTTTGAAAATAAAAAAGCATAGTTTCTTAAATTTATTCGTGTTCACATATTACTCTATACTGAACTATGCCCTGCAATGGTGGCCATCATGGATTACAAAAAAACATACACTTTGTTCAGGACCACCAAGGAAGGTAACTGCCAAGTGTTATTTCAAATAGTTTAATAGTGGTTTCTCAAAATAATTAAATTATTTCTCCTAGAGTTATTCCCCCTTGGTCATCTATTAAAAATAAATTATAAGATGGCACAGTTCTAACATCAATTGTTGTTTAAATCGTAGAAAGAGTGAGTGAGTGTTTGTTGTTTATTGCCAGATGATAATTTATTCAACTATATTGTCATGATGAGAACAATTTGCATTTAGATGAGATGATGATGATGTCTTCAGGATTTGTACTAGACCAAGGATTTGTATAGTAGAATACAAATCCTTGTCTAAACCAACATGAAACAACAGTCCGCAGGTTGAAGTGTCGCTCCAATGACACATTATCCTGATTAGCCAAACAGTCTAAGTTGGGTTTTCTCATTAATGCTGCATGCTAGAACTATCTTGTGATTTAAATATGATCACTTAGATCTCCTTCTTCTTCTTCTTCTTCTTCTTCTTCTTCTTCTTCTTCCAGGTAAGGAACCGGATTCGTTAAACGAATGTATTTGGCTCCACTTAAAGCACTCTGCGCAGTGTCGGGTAACACAACAAGTCTTCTATAAACTATTTACATTTAAAATAATCCCCAATTTACAATTAAAATTATGTACACTCTATGTTGTTCATTTTCTTCCAGTGCTTGACTTAAGGGCAGCTCTGAATCCTTCGATTGTGTCTGCCGATGTTGTATTAGTTGGAAGTTGATTCCAGTCTCGGATGGTCTTAGGGAAGAATGATTGTCCGTAGGTATCCGTGTTTGATCTTTCTTGGTAGAAGCGGTTTTTACCTCTGGTCCGGTTGTCATTTGGTGTCAGATATTGCTGTCTATCAATGTCGATAAGGTCATGCTGGATCATAAATAGCATGCTTAGTCTTGCTGATTTTCTACGATCTTCAAGGTTTTCCCATTTTAAAGATTTTACCATATTTGTGACACAGCCTGGTGTTTCGGTCTGTGTAGTTGTTGTGCACAAATCTTGCTGCTCTTTTCTGCACCTGTTCTATGGATTTGATCTTGTTTGATTAGATGGATCCCAAGCTGTGCTAGCATATTCCACTATAGGTCTTACTATTGCTGTATATGCTGCTGACTTTACAGGTTTTGTGCAGTCTTTAAGGTTTCGGCGGATAAATCCTAGCGTCTTGTTTCCTTTGTCAACGATGTTATATATGTGTCTATCCCAGGATAAGTTGATATTGATGGTTACGCCTAGGTATTTGCTGGCTTCCACATTATCCAGAGTATGTCCAAGTAATTTGTAACTTGTTTTCCTCACCTGTTTGTTTTTTGGTGCTATTCTGATGACAATGCATTTATTGCATTGAAACCCATCTGTCATTTGTTTTCCCAATTTTCTAGAATTGTAAGGTCCCTCTGCAATAGGTCACTGTCAGTCTGGTTGTTAATAGTACGGTAAAGAAGACTGTCATCTGCAAACAATTTAATCTCGGATGAAGTTGCTGTCTCTGGCATGTCGTTGATGAATGTCATGAACAGTAGAGGGCCAAGAACTGTACCTTGGGGTACTCCAGAGAGTACTGGAACTTGCTTGGAGACAGTCCCTTCAAGTATTGCACTCTGCTTTCTGTTCTCTAAGAACGAGTATATCCATCTGTTGGTTTTGGAGTTGACGCCATAGTATTCTAACTTGTGTAGAAGGCGGTGGTGTGGAACTTTGTCGAATACCTTTGCAAAGTCTAGAAGGATGACATCGATTTGCGAGTCTCTTTTCAATTTTGATGCTATATCATGGATGGTTACAATGAGTTGGGATTCGCATGCTCGTTTTTTGCGAAATCCATGTTGAGCATTGGTTAGAATTTTATTTCTGTCAAAGTGGCACATTACACTACAATGCACTATGTGTTCCATGACCTTGCATGTTATGGATGTAAGCGATACAGGTCTGTAATTAGAAGCTAAGTGTCTTTCGTCTTTCTTAAAAAGTGGTACTACATGTGCATCTTTCCAATCTTGTGGTACTACTCCGGTGTTGAGTGATGTTTGGTATAATTCTGTAAGAATTGGGGCGAGTTGATCTGCCGCTGCTTTCAAAATACAAGATGGTATTGAATCTGGGCCAATAGCTTTATGGGGTTTCAGGTTTTTCAAAAGTGTATGGACTCCTTTGCTGTTAATTTTAATATCCTCCATGGTGGAATATGGACTTTTTCCTTTGTTGGGAAAGTTATTTATGATTTCCTTAGTGAATACTGACTGGAATTGTTCATTCAGAATCTCAGCTTTGCTCTTGTTGTCACTTTGCAAGAATCCCATTTTATTCTTCAAAGGTGCTACACCTATCCATTCTTGGCCTTTGCTCTTGATATATGACCAGAATTTTTTCGAGTTGTCTTTGTAATCGGTGCTAACTTCTTCCATATATTTCTTGTTAGCTTGTCTGATTTCCCATTGTACTTTCTGTTTTAGTATCTTGTACCTGTCCATGTCTTTTTTCTTTTTAGTCTTTCTTGCCTTTTTGTGGGCTCTTTGTTTCTGACCGATTCTTCTTCTGATGGTTGTATTTATTCATGGATGGGTATGTCTTCCTTGTGTCAATTTGGATGGTGCTCTTTTGTCTATGGTGTTTTGTATAGCTGTCTTGAATGCTTGCCACATAGATTCAACTTTTCTATTGATGTTTTTGTGCGTTATGTTCAAGATTGCTAAGTCTTCCTTTATCTTATATATGTCAGCTTTTTTCCACAAGAATATCTTCCTTCGTACTGGCGTTGGCTTAAATGGTTTACATGCCATATCTAGTATGACGATATCGGGGTCGCTGTTTCCTATAGATGGCAGTGCAGTTTGCATCGTAGTTTAAATGCTGGATGAGAGGTTAGCATTAGGTCCAATGTATTGTCTTTACGTGTTGGAAAATCTACAATTTGTTCTAATCCTTCGTCGGCTACTATCTCCAGGAAAGCTAGGTTGGTCTTGATTGGGTATTGTCTGTTAGTGATGGTTTGTTCTGACCAGTTAATATCTGGTAGGTTGAAGTCACCTCCGATTAAGAAAATATTTTTTTTGGTGTTTCGCTCTGATGGTATGTATTTCTTCCGTCATGTTGTTCAATTAAGTGTCGTCTGTTTTATCTGGTGGGCGATAAAATGCACCTATGTTAAAGCATTTTCTTTTTCCCTTCTAAACTTATTGTTCCAGTGTAGCCGCTATCATTACTCCTCCATGAGGGTCTTTTGGGCGGTCTCTGCGTTCCCTGTCATATTGGAAATAATCTGGGATGATCTCGCTTCAAATTTTAAATTGAAATCTAGCCATGTTTCTGTGCCTATTATTATGTCTGGTTCAGTTGACTCGATTATTGCTTCAAGCAGTTTGTCTTTTTTCTTTAAACTTTTAAAGTTCATGTTTAATATTCTTAGGTGTTTCTTTGTTGCTGGCTTGGTTTTTGGTTTTGGTTTTGGCGATGATGTCATGATCGTTGAGCCTGCGCTGAAAGATATTGAATCGAAGGACTGACTCAATGCTTGATCCTGATGTTGATGGTATGGATGCTTCAGATATACTGTCTGCCATTAAAGGATTGGTTGCCATGTTTAGCGTTGAAAGTTTGCTATCGTCTCCGTTTGGTATAAAATATATTTTGGTGGATGAGTTGTTTGGTTAAGTTGAACAAGATGGACAATTCCATGTTTCTTCACTTTTACCTAATTGCTGAATTCTGTTGTTGACATTCCAATGCAGTTTCTTCTTCTTCTTCCCGGATACGAGTCGGACTGTAGTTACTGAGTGCGTGTGACTCGGGCGCATAAACAATCAGACAGGGTGCCCCTCCAAAACAGGTAAAAGTCCAAAGAGATGGATGGTATATACAAATAAAAATCATGTACAATATATACATCGTACGGCTGCCCTGTCGTTTATCTGTGTTGTGATGAAAGCCAGGGGATGGAATTCAACCTGACCTTAAAGTCCTCTAGGGAACCAGCATCTACAACTGAAGATGGTACTTGATTCCATTCCCTGATGGATCTCGGGAAGAAGGAATGTTGGTATGTGTCCTTCTTGGCTCTGATCTGTCTGAGTCTATGGTTTCCTCTTGTTCTGGAGTCCTCTGCTGTGTAATAGTTGGCTGGTTCAATGGCAATCAGCTGATGGTGGATCTTGTAGCACATTACAAGGGATTGTTTCCATCGTCTTTGCTGGAGGGATTCCCATTGAAGACTGTTTAGCAGGTTTGTTACACAGCCTGGGGAGTTGTCCTGGTATCAATTATAGGCAAAGCGAGCTGCCCGCCTTTGTACTTGCTCTATGTCTCTTGTGGTGGTAATCTGGTGTGGGTCCCATACTGGGGAAGCATACTCCAAAACAGGTCGTACTAGAGCGGTGTAGGCTGTTGCTTTGGTTTTGGTAGTGCATCTTCCCAGATTTCTCCTGAGGAAGCCAAGGGTCTTATAGGCTTTCCCTATTGTCTGGTTGATGTGTTTCGTCCAGGTCAGGTCTTTGTTGATGGTGACTCCAAGGTATTTCCCACTATCAACTACATCAAGAGTGTGGCGTGCAATGTGTATGACGTCTGGTGGAATTGACGTTTGCCAGGAACTCTGATTACAATGCATTTTTCAGGATGGAAACACATTTGCCATTTTCTCTCCCATTCTTCTAGTGATGATAGGTCGTTTTGTAGGTCTACTGCATCTTGGATCTTTCTGATGCGGCGAATAGTAGATAATCATCTGCAAAAAGTCTGGCACTTGAGGATGTTGCTTCATGTAAGTCATTTATGTATGCCAGGAACAATAGCGGACCCATTACGGTACCTTGAGGAACTCCGGAGACAACGTCAAGTGGATCTGACTTGTGGTTCTCAAGTATTACGGACTGAGTTCTGTTGGTCAGGAATTGCTTGATCCATTCAATGGTATTCTGTCGTACTCCGTAGAATTCCATTTTATGCAATAGCCTGTCGTGGGGGACCTTGTCGAAAGCTTTGGCGAAATCTAGCAATATGATGTCTGTCTGGTCACCCTCTTCCATGTTTCGTGTGATGTCATCAATGGTAATAAATAACTGGGATTCGCAAGATCGTTTGACTCTGAATCCATGCTGCTCATCACAAAGGACCTGGTGGCGATCGAAGTGGTCCATGATGGAACTATGGACAATGTGCTCCAATAGTTTGCATGCGATTGAAGTCAGTGACACTGGTCGGTAATTGGATGCCATATGTTTCTCTCCTTTCTTGAAGACTGGGACAATGTTGGCTTTCTTCCAGTCGTCTGGTACCAATCCACGGTCTAATGAGATCTGGTACAGTTTAGTTAGATAAGGTGCCAAGTGGTCAGCCATGTTCTTAAGTATGTATGCTGGGATTTCATCAGGACCGGTAGCTTTGAATGGTCTCAGTCCTCTTAGTAATTTTACTACACCTTTGGTTGTTGACTTGAATCTTCATCATTGAAGGGTAGTGACTTGGGCCTTTGTCTGGCATGTTTGTATAATCTTCCTTAGTATAAACTGAATGGAACTGCTTATTTAGGATGTCTGCTTTAGATACTGTGTCACTGTGTAGGTAACCATCTTTGTTCTTGAGAGATGTTATTCCCGAAGATTCCTGTTTGCGGCTTTTGATATAGGACCAAAATCGCTTTGGGTTCTTATGTAAATCTTCACTTACTATGTCCTGCATGAATTTGGCGTCTGCTTGTCTGGATTCTCTTTGTAGGTTTGCCTTGAATTTCTATGTGTCCACTTGTCGCAGTCGTCACAAGCGTCTATCGACTCTGTTTTGCATGCTTTCTGGCATATTGTGCATGGGAATCTTAGTTGTCTAGGACCTGGGTTTGTGTTGGTCATACATTTATGTTGTTAAGGGAACGACCATTTAACTTGAAGGGGGGGGGGGGGGGGTATGGTTTTTTTTTCTAAAAAAATATTCTGATTCGCAATGTTGCTGAAAAAAATATTCAGATTTTGGTGGAGGAAAAAAAAAATAATCTGATTCAGAGTTTTTGTCATATAACCTAATGTTAAATTCTTGAAAAAAAAATTGCGCTTCGCGCGACAAAAAAAAAAAATATTCTAACTGTCCGAAAAAAAAATTCTGAACGAAACAAAAAACCATATCCCCCCCGCCCTTTCAAGTTAAATGGTCGGTCCCTAACTGTTTTTTATCCAGTAATAAGTTTGTACTGTTGACGATACTGGGTTGCTAAGTTGTTCAGTCAAGTATATATATGTTAACAACTTCTATACTACTGTTATTGTAAATATAATTCTGTTTTGGTGGTTGGTACTTAAGCTGTGGGGTAAGTATAATGATTTGTTTCATCCAAACCAAAGAGCGATTGTTAGCATGAAGACAGTATGATAGAACATGTTTGTAGTTGGCTTGGGAGTAATAAGACGCCCCCTCTCCCCGCAAAAAAACAACAACAAAGAAACAAGACAAAAAAAACCAAACAAACATGAACAACTGCCTTTTGCGTAGTTATAAAGCAAATAACAAGATGCATTGCGCCCCTTACAAGTTGTTTCGGCCTTATGACAGATTCGGCCGTAGTTGATTCGGCCTTAGTTTATGCGGCCTTACGCAAATCCGGCCTTATATCAAATGGATGTTCCGGCCTTATCATATATCTATGCGGCCTACGGCAAATCCGGCCTTATATCAAATGGAAAAGAATAATTAAAAAATTAAAAGTTCTATTTAAATTTAAAATATTATTTAAATATTCATGGATATGATGAATAAAATATTGGAACTTGTAGTGTTTTCACAAGATTTACTCGTAACTCAATATGAAAAGCCATAATAAATCGTTATTATTTTAACAATTTTTTAATTAGTAATTTTTGGTAATAATGACGGAAATCATTTCCATTGAAGTTGATGATTAGAAAAACAATTCAGGTTGATATACCAAGCTGTCAACAAGCGAAATTCCTTAGATATTCTCTTGCAATTAATTATCATTTGTTTAATAGTCGTATAATTGCACTGGCAGTATGATTATAAGGAAGCCATACTATAAATTACTCAAAAAGTACTCCAATTCTTTTGATGAAACCGCACTAATATATGCACATTTTGGTGATGGTCCTACTATTTTCAAAACTATCAGCTATGTCGTTTCCTTGTATTGTGTGTGAGCAGAACGTCCGTCCAAAGCAGCATGCTTTAGAGTGTGAGTTGTTTCCAGTGGCAACACAGACTATGTAATAGTAGGACCATCACTTAATTATTTACTCAAATCATCACAATGTGTCGTTTAATTCATATATATCCATAGATACACATCATTCTTAACTGAGGCCGCATTAATTAACCAAGGCCGTATCAACTAAGGCCGCAATTTTTTAAGGCCGGATTTTCATAAGGCCGAATAGTTTTCAGGCCGGATCAACTCGAACGGCTTGTGCCCCTGTCTGAATCCGCTCTATCTGTGTAACAGTAGCCTTAAATGTATTCTTTTTTTTTTCTTTTTATTTATTGCACTTTAGTTTAATGGTAAAAATAGAGACAGTTAAAATACGGTTCCGCAGCTATAGTTTTATTCGGAAATTTTGCGCGAGATTTGTTTCCTCTATAATTATCTGGTTGTCATTGTTATCGTTTGACACATGAAAATAAGATAGATGTCATATTAAACCAGTCTGTATTATATACTGGTACTTCATGTTTCCAGTCTCTGCTTCAATCAATATATATATATAATACCAGTAAATTTTATCAGGGGAGAGAATTCGTCAGTCTAGACTAGCATTTGTGAGGCAGAAATCCCGCAAAACCCGAAAGAAATCAAGTATGATGTTTTAAGCTTAGAAATTATTCAGTTAAAAACCTAATTAATATGGCTTGATTCCAACACATATAGTAAAAGTGTTCTCTTTTATCGGAGATATGGAGAACTGTCAGTAACCAAAAAATAAAATAATTTTAAGACTTTCGAACGTCTCTGCTATTTTCCTTTTGCACAGTAATTATTTCCACATTCGGAAGTTTGTTTATTCACTTTCTAACTTGGGATGAATCACCTTAAAACATAATTGAATTAAAACTCATAAAGGAATTGTAAGTTTGACAAGACGACCTTTAATCAAATCATAATGTAATGTTATTGATTTTACTTGTTAAAGCAACATCTATGTTATCATGTAACACATGTAACTTTTGTCATCATTTTCAATAATCAATTTCATGATATGGTATGTGTGGAATGTGGGGATACTTCACACCACAGCCACAGATACTTTCGATCAAATATACCTTTATGCTATATGAAGGGTAATAGCGAAACTCTACACATGACATGTTGGTGCATTTTAATATTAAACTTGAAACCGTGGTAACCATGTTGGTGGTGTAATGATTAGCATGTTCTCCTTGAGTACGGTAAATCATGCTGATTCATGGGTTCGAGCCAAAGACTATAAAATTGGTATTTTCTGCTTCCCCACCCAGCATGCAGCTTTAAGGAGTAAAAGCAAAAACTAATTGGCCCGTAATCAGATAATGTGTCTGGGTGAAGCGACACGTCTACACACACTGCTGTTTCAGGGAGCTAGCACTATCAACTTCAAGACCCAATTCAGCATGTTGGTCTAGTCTAAAGCAGACATGCACCATCAGCGCCTGAAATGGACGGTCGCCAAATGCGACTAATATCTTATTCTGGCGACCAAAAGCTGCTCCAAATTAGGTAGTCACTGGCCCAACAAAAAACGTCTGGGCGATTGCCTAAAAGACTGTTAAAAATTGTTGTTTTACGGAAACCGGACATAAACTGTAACTTCAACGGTAGATAACTCTTCTGTTCTAGTCGAAAACAGTTTGTAACGAGCACAGCGATTGGTCCAAATACATTTTTGTAGCCAATGATAATGAATTAATAACACAGCTAATGTAATTTACTGTTCTCCCCAATTATTTATTTTTATCGAGCCAATCAATACACCTCTCCTACATGTACACGTTTTCATGTAATACACAAGTATTCACTAGAAAAGAAACATGTTTTTTTGTTTCTTTATGATTTAATTATTAAAATTATTAACTTTCATGGACGAAGTGGAAAGTTGTGAACAATAAAGAGAATTCTGTCAATTTATAATGTTTGCGATCTGGTATCTTCCGCAGTGCGGAAATTTATTCATTCAATCTGCTGCAAAATGTACACGTAGTTTGTACGAATTTCTTTTTATAGAAATCAGAAACCTTTTTGTGTCAATCCTTAGGTAATCATGGAAAAACTTTTCCCCAACAACGGAGAGAAAATCATTGATAGTAATGTCAAACTACGGAAACTATCTGGCCTGTCCTTCTTTTAAACTTTTCATAGTTCATCTCTTTACGTACACGGCTACATTTTAATGACAATTGGGAGTGTTTTCTTTCTTGGAACCAGAACTTTTGTTTACAAATTAAAAAATAACAGGAAAAGTTAACAGTTGTTTATATAACAGAAAATGACAGCACCGTTTGTTATTTCAACAAAGTGAGATACTTGGAATGAATAACCAACTGACATTACCCCGAACTGAGAGGTTGTTTTACTTTAAAATCACTTCTTCATAGTAGATTGGAACAAGTGATGTCACTCTTCACTTTGGGGAGTGCAAGAGTGGTCCTTGTAGTGGCATTAGTCTACTCTTTTCCAGATGTCTTTAATGTGATCATGGCATTGATCTCCCCTTACACAAACCAGCCTTTTATTGTCCCCATCCGACGGACTAGCATCGTTTCTTGAGACCACCCTAGCCCATGGTGTCAAGGTTGTCGAAAAGGTTATAACAAGTAAATTCAGGTTTCATTTGATAGCAATATATGGATTGGGGTGTTTTCGCAATTTCAGCTGCACACCCGTTACTGTACCAAAATTACCTTGAAGAGCCCCAACCCCCTTGAGACTAGTGAAAGAATGAATTTTAATGTTATTGATAAAAAAAACAATTAACCTGAAAACTGTTTATATATTGATATCTGATGTCTTTTTTTTCATAAAAAAATGTCACAAAATTTATGGACCACCATTATGCCATTTGGGCCAGTGACTAATATTTTACTGGCCCAAAAAAGAATTTTCGGGCCAGCCAAAAGGCCCTCATTTCAGGTACTGACCATCATCATCATTTCATTGATTGTAAGTTGTACTCACCATTATACAATGTGTATTGCTCGTTTGGCATAAAGTAACAATCACTAACTCACTCACTGAAAACGTGGTCATTGCCTGTCCATTCGTACTCCAAGTACTTCATACTTGCCAAGTGACATGCTTTCACCTGTAACTTGACAAGTTGCCTCCCCCCCCCAAATAATACAGCATGGCAAGGTTTTATATTTCAAGACAAGTTGTATTGCTCCCCACATAATTTCCAGTTCAAATGAAAATTTAGAACATGTATACATTGTATTACAAATTCTAACATGACCTCCTTCTCTTGCTTTGTTAATAAAAGAGCGAGTTCATTCGGTATAATCTCATTAGCACATGCGCCGGTGAATGTGACTGACTTTTCCATTGGCAGCATAAATTGTGTGCGACATTTTCTGCAAACGTAAATATAAATTACCGTCTTCCAATCAAAGTATACTACTGTATTTGTACTCTTAGACATATCAGAATCGAAATAAATCATGGAAGCCAGAATGTGTTTTGAGTTTTAACATGGATTGGCGGATATTAGTAAATTTTATCCCTCGCTTCTGGCTCGGGATAAAATACTAATATCTGCCAATCCATGTTAAAACTCCCAATACATTCTGGCTTCCATGATTTATTTCTTAAATGTATTTCTTATTTATTAGAAAATATAAAAAGTAAAAGCAGATTATAATACTAATTAATAAATCAAATCAAATTCATGTCTACCAAATTGGTGTACATGTACATTTACCTTGTAATCACAACTGCTTAAAAAACCAATCGGCCATATACATTAACAGACTAATCAATCAAGATCAATAGTCACTATTTGATTGGAATTAAATAATGAGTTACTATAAAAATTAATTGGTAAAACAGCAAAAAATTGAATATTCTAATATGACGTCCTTCATTGGATATTTATATTATACAATGTATGTTATTTACATTCATAATGTCAAAATTGTTCCCTTGTGTAGCATGCAACGTTCATACTCGCTCAAGACGGGCAGCACTTAAGTGTGACTTTTATTGTAGTTGGCATTACTTGTGATTCTGGTATTTCTGAAGAGGTATGCAAACAGTGTTTTCTGCAGCAACAAGATGTCACTCTACAAAAAGTCAGCAGTTTTTTTTATGTGACGCTATAATGATGACACTGATGTCATCTGACCAAATCCTTGATAAACATACCATGGTAGATGACACTGATGTCATCTCACCTAATCCTTGATAAACATACCATGGTAGATGACACTGATGTCATCTCACCTAATCCTTGATAAAC
The DNA here is from genome assembly GCA_963680875.1 of Bathymodiolus brooksi. Classification (NCBI taxonomy): domain Eukaryota; kingdom Metazoa; phylum Mollusca; class Bivalvia; order Mytilida; family Modiolidae; genus Bathymodiolus; species Bathymodiolus brooksi. Next base: position 16,451,799 of record OY804585.1, read on the forward strand.
ATACCATGATAGATGACACTGATGTCATCTCACCTAATCCTTGGTAAACATACCATGGTAGATGACACTGATGTCATCTCACCTAATCCTTGATAAACATACCATGGTAGATGACACTGATGTCATCTCACCTAATCCTTGATAAACATACCATGGTAGATGACACTGATGTCATCTCACCTAATCCTTGATAAACATACCATGGTACATGTAGATATGTTTTGCTCAAAATGGACTTCTCATCATATCTCACATCTCAGGCTTCATCTACATTATGTATTCTCACAAAGCAAATCAATGATAGTATATATTTCTTCAAAATAGGTGTATTTTTTTACAAATATATAATTGAACAAACATCTTTTAAGATGCTTGTAGAATATCACTCCAGTGATAAGTCTTTCAATTGAACAATTTTAAGGAAACTGACGTTTTTTAGTAATGGAGCTTCTGGTTTGCTAAAGGTACAAGTTAAACACATCTCATGGTGAATGAAATGGACATAACTATATATACCTCATTAGTCATTAGTGAATATGGGGATTTGCTCTTTTTCTTCTTAAAGACTAGTAAAATTCTTCTAGAAAAAAATGAAATCTCTTCACCACATAATGCAGAGATCTTTGCAACACTTCTAATTTCTAAGCGAGTCCTGGACTCGTCACTTGTGTTTGAGACTCACAATTGTTTACAAAGAATAACAAACAATGCAGTAGTTGGACTCGTGAAAATTTAATCCAACAAGGATCTCTGTAATGGTATGAAATCATGACAGGATAATTACAAGAGTTATCTCCCTTTGACCTGTATATAAGACTAAGCTTCCTGGTGCCATTTTCATGAAACTAATTTGTAATGATAATATAGTAATTCTGTTGGACGCCTTTGATATTTATTTTTTGTTAAGATAACAATTTCCTTTTTTAGTGTCAAAGATTTAACACACCAAAATGAAAAAAAATAAAGAAATAAAGTCTTAATTTCAAACACAAATGTATTGCATATTAACATTTTCACATGAATTCTTCAACAAAAAAACATTCAACCAAATGTTTTGTTGTTTACATGTACATTATAATTGCAAAACATGTTGTCCTTTAAAAGCAACTAACGTTGTGAGTTTGAATCCCTGAGCTCTCGGGCGATGTCTACTCGATACAACATTGTGTGATAAAGTTTGTCAGTGACTTGCGGCGGGTCGTTGGTTTTCTCCGGGTACTCCGGTTTCCTCCACCAATAAAACTGACCACCACAATTTAACTGAAATATTGTTGAAAGTGGCATTAAACACCATAACCCTAACCCACATTTAAAAGCATTGATTAATCGATTGTGTTGAGAGCTTTCCTTAGTATGGTAAGGTACTAACAGATTGTTTGTTTGTATATTTCAGATTTGTTTCGTCATGACTTGATTTTACTTAGCCAGGAGGTGTAGTATGGCCTTATCGTACCATGACTATGAAAATGATTCTGCTTTGACTTTGACCTTCACTCAGTTCAGACTTCAAGGACAAGCGGTTTGCCCCAACTGTGGCCAGTTTCATGAAGCAGTTGGAAACCACTTGTATGACTACTACCAAGCCGTGGATGAAGATTTGATGTGTCACATCTGCCTTCAGCCTCTTGTTAATCCTGTAGATACCAAATGTAGTCACACATTTTGTACCCGGTGCTTAGAGAACTACCTCTGTATACAGAAACAGTGTCCGGTTGATAGACTGCCGTTATCCAGTAAAGATTACCAACAGTCCAGTGTTCTAGTCAGAAGGTAGATTTAGATATTCCACGCATGAACCGTGCTCAGTATAGTAGTCCTCCTCTTATAAAGCTGCCCCTTCTGTCAATGAAAAAGTGGCCTTAGAAGAGAGGGGGCAATTTAGTAGTATTTTACTATCTCAGTGCATCTGAAATCTGGCCTGGTAAGAGGGATGGCCTGGTAAGAGGGATGGCCTGGTAAGAGGGATGGCCTGGTAAGAGGGAAGGCCTGGTAAGAGGGATGGCCTGGTATGAGGGATGGCCTGGTAAGAGGGATGGCCTGGTACAATGTAAGAGGGATGGCCTGGTAAGAGGGATGGCCTGGTGAGAGGGATGGCCTGGTGAGAGGGATGGCCTGGTAAGAGGGATGGCCTGGTAAGAGGGATGGCCTAGTAAGAGGGCTGGCCTGGTAAGAGGGCTGGCCTAGTAAGAGGGATGGTCTTTGGTGAGAGGGTCCTTAATAGGGATGACTTTGTAGTTCTAGTACTAAATTTGATCACATGTAATTTTGTTAATTATAATTGCTTTATGTCGCTTTGCACCATTTTTTAGTGATAAATGTTTTGACAAGTGGCTCTAGTAATGGGGGAATCTAAAGAACCAGAAATAAGCCATAAAGTGGTAGTAAGCTTACAGACCTGTAGCCATATTTTTTCAAGGGTGGGGAGGGGAGGTTGTGGTAGGGCTCAATAGAATCAGGATGCGAGATGGACTTTCGGCTGTTTGTAGGGTCCATTAATATGTCACTAGTAAACTACATTTTTCAGGGATGAAACTGTTCTTCTGATCAGTGGATTTCCTTTTTTTTAGAAAAATATATTTTAAAAGAAAAATATGTCAAACTTGGTCCATGTGGCTATAAAATGAAGGTGTAGGGACACTGTACAGGGGGTTTCTTCTTTCTTTCATCAGTGGGTGTTTGACATGGATAGGTAAATAGAATTTTTTTCCTTTTAAAATGTGTGAAAATTTTGAATATCAATAAGATACATACACATTGTCACTGTGGAATTTGGAAATATCCAGAAGAAAAAAAAACAACCATTTGTTTTTGAAAAAAAGAATTCAAGTAGGCACCTTTTTTTTCCAGTAGATCATGCTGGGGCAAGCAAAATTTTTTGATTACAACTTTATTGTAATCAAGAAAATAGATATCCAACTACAGTAGTATATTATACTTTGCTAGTTGATAATAAGTTTAAAGTAATGTAAAAGCCATAAAACGTTGTGGTCGTGATCGTATGGTAGTTGGTTATAACTAGGCAATCAGTACATATCCAATAAAATTGTGAGTTCAAATGCAGCTAATGGGGAGGTGTACTCGACACAATATTAATTGATTATGTGATAAAGTTTTTGTGGCAGATCTGGTTTTCTCCAGGTAGTCTGGTTTCCTCCATTTGTAAAACTGACCGCCACGATATAGCTAGAAGTATTATTGAAAGTAGCGTTAAACACCATAACCCTAACACTTTACTGATACAGGTATGACCTATAGGAAATTGGTAACCCTGTTGGCTCCCGACTGTCTTATGATGGCATGTTGTGACATCATCATTTCGAATCTACTAAGTGCTAAATTGGTACAATTGTCAAATACTATTTATGTTTTTATATTCTTTGTACAATAGTCTCCTGAAATATCTTTGATTTATTATTATGTTATAAATGATTTTATGTGGCAAACAGAAAACAAACTAGAATAACTCTTACAATGCATTATCAATTACCTGACAGTGACGTTGAACAGGGTTGATCATCATGTCACATTATTAATAAGGAATACTTCACACAGCATTGCTGAAATAGCTTAACTCTTCTTTAAAATGGGTCAGATACTTTTTAATAGGTCATGCTTGAGAGATAATGACCTAGTTTTGTGCTAAATATATTCTTTAAAATGGGTCAGACACTGTTTGATAGGTCATGATGTAAAGATAATGACCTAGATTTGTCCAAAATATATTCTTTGAAATGGGTCAGATACTGTTTAATAGGTCATGATGTAAAGATAATGACCCAGTTTTATGCAAAATATATAGGCAATATTTTTAATACTGGATAAAGGTTCAATTTTGAACTTTAATAAAATGTTACCATTACAATCTGACCTAATTTCCAAATAGTTGCCACCATCACTTTAAAGTAGCCCCTACCGTCTTAATAAAATTTGAGATATACATTTTATAAATGGAAAAAAAATGTAGGTTAATATTTTAAGGAGATTCAGTTCTGAGCTAAAACTTGACATTTTTGTATTATGTGGGTATGATCAGAGTCATTCAAGTCAATTTTGTTTCTAATGTTAGCATTCTATTTTCCTTTTTGATTAGTAATCTTGATTTCTTTGATCTTATTTTTAAAAAGACAAAATTTGCATGTCAATCTGCCATTGCATACATGTATGCATGCATTGCATGTCCAATCAAGAAGAATATCAACTTTTATCTTGAAAGATGTTTATAAAATTTTCCTTTTAAGAAGGAAATAAACTCTTTTGAAGTCTTTCCTTTTCAGTCCAGATAAAATGTATCGGCATTTGTAATTACAAAAAAAATATGAAATTTTGTTTTTGAATTTAGAAAAATCTATAAAGAACATCTAACTGGCCTGTAATAGATAGTAGTTGTATATTTAAAAATATCTGTTGGTAAATTGTGGAAAAGTATCATTGCAACTTAATTCTATATTAGCAACAATAGTTTTTTAGCTCACCTGGCCAAAGGCCATGTTAGCTTTTGCCATCACTTGGCATCTGTCGTCGTACGTCGTAAACTTTCACATTTAAATCTTCTCCTCTGAAACTGATGAACCAATATAAACCTAACGTGGTAGGGATGGTCCCTGGGTGGGTCCCTTTCAAAGTTGTGTCCGACAACTCCGCCCTGCATTCAAGATGGCTGCTGTTACTAAAAATAGAAATTTCTTCAATTGTCCATTGCTGCTTTAGTTTAAGTCAAAATGAGCTCAAATTTTTACTGCAGCTACATAGCAAGGAGTAGTGTAACAAATATTCCTGGTTTTTCTGTGAAATTGTTCTTTCATCCGATTTTTACCGATTATGCAAATTAGGCATATTTTGATAAAAGATCACATTTAAATCTTCTCCTCTGAAACTGCTGAACCAAATTAAACCAAATTTGGCTGGGATAGTCCTTGGGTAGTGACTAATCCCATTTCAAAATTGTGTCCGACAGCTCCGCCCTCCATTCAAGATGGCTGCTGTTACTAAAAATAGAAATTTCTTCAATTGTCCAATGCTGCTTTAGTTTAAGTCAAAATGAGCTCAAATTTTTACTGCAGCTACATACACATGTAGCAAGGAGTAGTTTAACATATACAATGTATTCCGGGTTTTTCTGTGAATTTTTTTTTTCAGCCGATTTTTACCGATTATGCATATTTTGATAAAAGATCACATTTAAATCTTCTCCTCTGAAACCGCTGAACCAAATTAAAGCAATTTTGGCTGGGATAGTCCTTGGGTAGTCCCATTTCAAAATTGTGTCCGACAGCCCCGCCAATAAACTGACCGCCATGATATAACTGAAATATTGTTGAAAGTGATGTTAAACACCATAACCATATGAGTCAAGTCAGTAAATGAGTGTTTTTGTGTAGAAAAGAGACTAAAGTAAAAGTGGCCCAAGTTCTGAAATTTTGAATATTTTGAAGTTAAAAACAATTTTTAATTTAATTTTGACATATTTGATGCATTGTTTCTAATGGTTTAAAGGGCTTCATGTTAAGTATTCTAGCAGATATCTGCTGTCAGTGATGACTTTCAAGTTAAATTTTATTGCAGAAAACTGGTACAGGAAGTCAAGCACTTGTTTGTATCATGCTGCACCTGACGTAGCCCTTTAGTGTGTCTTTATAGAATTTGAATTTGAATTTTGGTGTTTAATGCCACTTTCAGCAATATTTCAGCTATATCATGGTGACCAGTTTTAGTGGTGGAGGAAGCCGGAGAGATCCACCGACCCTGGGCAAGCAACTGGTAAACTTTATCACTTGCGGCTGCGAGTCGAGTGCACCCTTTTTGGGAATTTACAAAGCTGGGCACGAACCCATGCCATATTGGTGATAAGTTTGTATAAATTGTTAGATCCAACGACCTAACTCATTGAGCCACCCGGGCCCCTGTGTCTTTATAATGCTGATATCTATTTTACATGACAAAGTACAACAAGTGATAAACGTCTGACATAAGAAAGTTTATCAATTAACAAACAGATACTAACAATTGTACTGGAACAAATCATATGACTCACAGTAAAAACAATCTTTTAAATGGCAAAATTGAAAGCTATTTCTTGTCATGCACTTTAAAGTGATAAATGTTTGTTGTGGCACCAGAATTTTGTCATTTTTGTTGTTAGATAATTTCCTGTTACGGAAGCGAGATTATATTGAAATATATAATGCTGGCGTCCCGATCATTATTATATCATCATTAAAAAACCGAAATGCAGTCAGCTTGAAAATGGATTCCTGTGTTAATGATAATAAGGCATTATAAATCATATCGGCAGAAAATCCGTAATTACTGTTAGCTTTGTAATTTCCCTTATTTGGTGCAATATATGCATGTAACTAATTTTTGCATTAAAACAGCACTAGAGGCAAAATGGCATTTTTAATCGAATTTTCTTTTCTTGCATTTTTCAATAAATATATATATATACACTAACATATTACATCAAAGAAATGTCAGTATATTATCCAATTAATGTGTAATTAGCTAATTTATATACCTGTATGTAAACAAAAGCACATGGTCAAATATGTTCTTATCTATATAACAAGGAGGAGCTTATCTATCAATCAGTGGTGTAATATTATAATAGCTTTCTTAGCTGAGTCTCCTGTTGACCTCTATTGACCACTATTTATATTGTGGTTATATTTAATTTATGTAATGATGGATGAAGAAACAACAAGTAAAAAAAGGAAAAAGTCTAGAAGGAGGAGAAGAACCACAAAAAGTCTAGAAGGGGGAGAAGAACCAAAAAAAGTCTAGAAGGGGGAGAAGAACCAAAAAAAGAAAGAAGGAAATGCACCCAGAGATAAAAGAATCTTTGAAATTATCAGACAAAGGATCTTTACTTGATGATTTTATTTTCATTTTTTGTTGTTATTTGAGTAAATTCTAAAAACTTTTCGTTCAGACCAGTCTATTTCTATTCAGGGGTGTTATACAGAACTTTGTAACTTGTTAACTTTACAGATTTCTATTGATATTCTGTCAATATTTTTCAATAAACTAATTTTACTTTAATGTTGCATTTCATTTATTTCATTTATTTACATTTAATTCACTTGTGTTGCAAACTTTCTGTAATACTAATCTCTCCTGTAATCCCTGTTAATTGTTGCTTCTGGTTAAATGTAATAAGGGGAGGAGCATTGACCATACTGATCAGCAGGAATCAAACCTCCGCCAAATGCCATGAGTGGGGCAAAATAGGATGGCCAGTGCATTTATAATGCAGAAATAACAGCCTGTGTATACACTATATACATAATGTGTAATTATTTTAATTGGAATAATGTTCTAGGTCACTCCCCAAATCCAAGATGGCCTCCACAGTTACATTAGACAATATAGGAAAGTAACTCTTTCCATTTTCGTAATTGAAACGTGATTGAAACCCAAACTGTATATATACTGTATATATACCTTTTTTTTTGTATATAAATATCTACAAAACTCAATTTTTGGCAAATGAAATTAAAGTAAGAAATCAGACAGGCTTATTGTAGAACTTTAGATCAGACAATGAAGATATGTGACCAGGATTGTATTAATTACGATATATTGATATAGCTACAAAATGTACAAATCATCTTTATGGCAGCTCCGTAGGGATATTAACACTGTAACTATAACGGTCACATAATCAGTTGGAAAATGATATAAAAATTCTTTGAAAAGGCTAATCCATTTAATAGCATGCTTGGACATTGTTTAATATAGGACCCTATAAGAAATGAATAAAAGCCTGTTCTCAGCAACTACCAATTTTATCCAAGATGTCTTCGTTTGATCGTTGTCTTCTACAAAATAGGAAAATGAATATTTACAAAACTCAATTTTTCCAAATGAAAGATCTCAAATCCAAGATGGCCACCACTGTAGGACATGCATAACATTGGATCCCATAGGAAAATAGCTCTTTCCATTTTCTTAGACTTATTGAAAAATGATTGAAACCCAAACTGTGTATATACAGGCTTAAATTGTAAAACCTTAGTTCAGACAATGAACATATGTGACGAGGATTGTAATAAATACGATAAATACAAATCATCTTTGTGGCAACTCCTTAGGGATATTAAAACTGTAGCTATAACGGTCACATAATCAGTTTGACTTCATTAATAAAGATGTACAAATTGTACTGCAAGCTTCATTAATAAAGATGTAATTGAATGTATATCCTCTTGACCGTCTGCCGCTGTCTTCTGCTGGTTGTAGGACTTCTTTTCGATTTGTTGTACAAACCTTGTCTGTATTTGTATGGAAATTAATTTCTGCTGTCCTCTGATCGAATTAACAAGCATATGTATATAATATGAAGTGGTTATGTCGTGTGAAAAAATGCAATTAGTAATATAGTTGATGAATAGAAGAAGAAAATGGTGTTCCAGACGATTATTATAGAATACAGATCTGCAACACTGTATTTCTTATGAGTTTGTATTATGTTTTTGATCAGTAAAATCTTAAATTTTTTACCTCTAAAAATAGAAAATTTTATTGTAATGATTTGCTCGATCAAAAATCTAGATTATTATGTAAAGGAATAGGAACTTATTTAATTTCCCCACTGTGAGTTACAAAACCTCTGAAAAGAGAATCCGCTAGTAGTTTGGTATATGCAGCATTTAAAAATACACAAATTGCTCTAATGACAGGATAGAAATTAAATGAGGCCGTCAATCAAACAAGAATTGACTTTGGGATAATCTTGACAAAAATATAGATTTTTTTTAATGAAATGTATATAGCAAAAATTGAAAGTATTCGAATGTGTTTGTCCACTCATTATCTGTAGCTAATAGATTATTTTAATGGTAATTTATATATTTTTCCTTTGATCTCATTGAAGGATATTTTCAGTATTAGTGGACTGACCTTGATACTGAAATTTATCAGTAGGTGCCCATGTGACGTCAAACACATACTGTTTCTGATAAAAACGATAACCTCAGTTTTGAATTCCTGGACATACATGTACATTATCATTAGTATCACAGCTCATCCTATCAGACTCGCTGTGATTCTAACGATAATGTCTATCTCAACTGTCATAGCTGCTGTTATTCTACAGTACAGTCAGAGACATACATTTGTACCATGATAAATCACTGTGATACTGATATATATATATCTTTTGTTCTATTTGATATATCTGCAAAATTTCTTTTGTATTTAGAGTGTTTAACTTGCTATCACACAAAATGCACTTGTAGAAAGTACATGTAATTTTAAATATATTAAACAGAGCAACAAATATATCAGTATCACTAAGAAGAGTGATACAAAATGTACGTCTATCCCAGTGATTTACATGTATCAGGCTATGTCTCTGACTGGACAGTATCTTTAGATGTACCATCTGTAGATGTACATTGTATATACCAGATCACATTGACATATATACAACTGTAAGATATAACATACTATTGTTAGAAGCAACAATACAAATTCTCAAATGAACTTGAATCAGATTAATGTCTGAATCTTTTCAATTAAGCTATTCACTAACCTAAAAAGTCCAATAAATCAATGTTAATGAAGAAATACCAGGAGACTTTGCATGATTTCAACACCTGTGATTTTATTGGATGATACATTGTCATGAATATTTATGAGCCAAACCAATAATAGGTTGACTTCATGTTGATGACTGGAAACCACATGTAAGATAAAAGTGATTACTGTTAGTTATTGTACTACAGTGAAACCTGAATAAACCGAAATGTAAGATAAAAGTGATTCTTATTATTTATGTAGTAGAAAAGGGGCTGTTGTGGTCGTGATCGTATGGTAATTGGATTTACATCAACCTCTGCAATCAGTGCCTATCACCACTAAAGTTATGGATTTGAATTCCTTTCTTGTTTGCCAGTTTTGCCTCTCTTCAAATATGGCAGCTGTGAAATACATTTTGAAAATAGATTAATCTATATTAAGCATAATTAATCGCCTCCTTCCAGCTTCTTTGGCCATCGTTGTCGCGAACGTATGGTAGTTGGATTTACAACTACCTGTGTAATCACTAAAGTTGTGAATTTGAATTCCACTCATGGCAAGGTTTACTCAATACAAAATTTTGTGATAAAGTTTGTCAGTGAATTGTGGCAGGTCAGAGGTTTTCTCCGAATACTCCAATTTCCTCCACCAATGAAACTGACTGCCATGTACAACATAACTGAAATATTTTTGAAAGCGATGTTATTGATAAAAACAATAACCCCAGTTTTGAAGTATCACAGCTCATCCTATCAGACTCAGTGTGTTGCTAACAATAATGTCTGTCTCGACTCTCATAGCTGTGTTATTCTATTTTTTTTATTTATCATTAGCTATATTTTAGATTTAGATCTCATAGATGAGACACACTGTCATATACAATAATGTAAGATATAAACTCAATTCCTATCAGACTCGCTGTGATACTAATAATAATGTCTGTCCCAACTCTTATAGCTGCTGTTATTCTATTTTTCAGTTCACCTTGCCAAAGGCAAGGTGAGATTTTGCCATCACTTGGCGTCCGTCGTCCGTTAACTTTTCACATTTTAATCTTCTCCTCTGAAACCTCAAAGCCAATTGATCTGAAATTTGGTATGAAGCATCTATGGAAGGTTCTCTATAAAGATTGCTCATTTCGTCCCGATCCATTAACAAACATGGCCACCACAGGCAATTCTTGTTTCTGATTGGTTGATTTCTAAAAAATCTTCTCCTCTGTTAAAAGAAAGAAAACTCTTGCCTAAACTGTTAAAAGAAAGATAACTCTTGATATTATCTCCCTTAGAAATTAACTAATACTGATATAGTGTAACATGTTTATTCTATACATTACAAGTAGGTATTCACATTTTAATATTCTTTTAAGCAAACCTTGCTAAAGGCAATATGAGCTTTTGCCATCACTTGGTGTTCATCGTCTGTCATCTGTCATCCGTTTACTTTTCACATTTTAATCTTCTCCTCTGAAAACTCTCAGCCAAATGAACTGAAACTTGGTAGGAAGCATCTATGGAAGGTCCTCTCTAAAGAGTGCACATTGTGTTATGATCTATTACCAAACATGGCCGCCACAGGCAATTCTTGTTTCTGATTGGCTGATTTTTAAAAATCTTCTCCTCTGAAACCGCTTGGAAGCATCTATGGAATGTCCTCTATGAAGATTACTAATTTCGTCCCGATCGGTTAGTAAACATGGCTACCACCGAAACTTGGTTGGAATCATCTATGGAATGTCCTCTATGAAGATTGCTCATTTCGTCCCGATCGGTTAGCAAACATGGCTACCACCGAAACTTGGTGAGAATCATCTATGGAATGTCCTCTATGAAAATTGCTCATTTCCTCCCGATCGGTTAGCAAACATGGCCACCTGATGCAATTCTTGTTTCTGATTGGTCGATTTCTAAATTATCTTCTTCTTTGAAAGTGCTTAGCCATATGAACCGAAACTTGGGAGGAAGCATCTACATGTATGGAAGGTTGTGTATTAAATTTCCTCAAAGCGGAATGAAGGGTGAGCGACACAGGCTCAGCCCACTGAGCCTCTAGTTTTATTTATCATTAGATGTATTTTAGATTTAGATCTCATAGATGAGATACACAGTCATGTACAATAATGTAAGATATAAACTCAATTCCTATCAGACTCGCTGTGATACTAATGATAATGTCTGTCTCGACTCTCATAGCTGCTGTTATTCTAAATATATAGCATTGAATGTATACTATACTAGATCTCTTTGATGAGATATACAGCCATGTACAATAATATAAGATAGAAAATACTATTGTTAAAAGTGTAACGGGAACGCTCCCCTACCTAAGGTTATAGGTACATAACCACCTCTGCTATCTGCTTTAGTGGAGATCTCCTTCAGCTCAGTTGGTAGAGCGGTGGCTTATAATGCGAGAGTTTCCGGGATCAAATTCCATCGGGGACATTGCATTTTTCGGAGGTAAAGCATGCTCTACTGTTACAAAAGCAATAATGCAAATTCTCAAATGAACTTGAATCAGATCATGGCTCATCCTGTCAGACTTGCCGTGATACTAACACTAATGTCTGTCTTAACTCTCATAGCTGCTGTTCATTAAATGTATACTACATGTATATGTCATTGATGAGATATACAGCCATGTTCAATAATGTAAAATGTAAAATACTATTGATAAAAGCAACAATAACAAATTCTCAAATGAACTTGAATCAGATTAATGTCTGAATCTTTTCAATTAAGATATTCACTAACCTAAAAAGTCTGATAAATCAATGTTAATGAAGAAATACCAGGAGACTTTGCATGATTTCAACACCTGGGATTTTATTGGATAATTCATTGTCATTAATATTTATGAACCAAACAAATAATATGTTGACTTCAATGTTTATGACTGGAAACCACATGTAAGATAAAAGTGATTACTGTTAGTTATTGTACTACAGTGAAACCTGAATAAACCGAACCCTGAATAAACCGAAATCGTGTATAAACTGACCTTTAGATAAAGTCCTAATGTAAGGAATCTTTGTTAGTTTAACCTGTATAAACCAAACACCTGTCTATTCCGAACACAAAAGTTGGTCTCAAGGAGGATCGGTTTAGACAGGTTTCACTGTATCTTTAATTATCCCCTCGCCAACGAAGTTGCGAAGGGATATAGAAACGCTACCGTCTGTCCGTCCTTCCGTAACATCCTTGTGAACACTCTAGAATCAACATCCTTCAATGGATTTTGACCAAACATGGTACATACTTAGCCCTTAAGAGAATCTGGAACCCTATTGATTTTCAGGGTCATAGGTCAAAGGTCAAGGTCACCGGGTCAAATTTTTAGGCGAGGGGATGCACCACGCTTTGCGTTGCCGTTGTTTATATAGTAGAAAAAAATGTGATCAAATTTTTTTTTATATATTTTTATGTTAAGCTAATCTAGGAAAGTGAGCCGTCATGTATATATCCCGGATATATGTGCTTTTTAAGGTTATCGATATTGCCTCAGTTTCTACAGCGGCTGTCGTGATCATGATTATATGGTAATTGGATTTACAACTACCTGCGCAGTCTGCGCCAATCACCACTAAACCTGTCAGATTGGATCCCGCTCATGCCAAGGTGTACTTGATACAACATTATGTGATTTCAGTGACTTGTGGCAGGTCTGAGGTTTTCTCTGGGTAATCCAATTTCCTCCACCGATAAACTGACTGCCACAAAATAACTGTACAAATTGTTGAAAGTGGTATTAAACACCATAACCCCTAACCCCTTTTTCTAAAATTGTACATTCTTTTGACATCTCTGATACTTGACACTTCCACTTTTAACCAAACTTTGCAGGAAATATCCTTATTTGATCCCCACTGTAAAATAGTGTCCGACAGGTCAACCAACCTTCAAATATGACCATCGTAACTAAAAATAAAATATCTACTTTTGATATATCATCTGAAACCACTGGACTAATTTTAACCGAAAGGTCCTGTTTAATGATTGTGTCCCATATCTGCACACCATCACATATGGCCATCGTCACTAAAAATACAAATATCTACTTTTGACATCCACTCTGAATCACACTGGTCCAATTTTACCCAGATTTGACACGTCCTTGGTTGGTCCTCTGTAATAATCTTCAAATATGGCAGCCGTTGAATACATTTTGAATATACAAAAATGTAGATCAATCTATATTAAACATAATTAATCGCCTCCTTCCAACTTCTAGTAAATGTAACTATCATGTAAATATGTAGACCAATGAAGTTAAATGGTTGAATAATGATTCCTTCTTTCTTCAAAATGATACATCTTTAATGAATCTGCCTTAATCTAGAATTGTATTGACTGCCATTAAATGAAGATGTAATTAATAAGGTGGAAATCAATAAAGAAATTAATCTTTAATTTTACCCCCTGCCTCTTAAATCATATTCCCTTGTTGAAGGACCCAAAGGTCTTATTGCAGTTGTAAAGTCATATTTGTATGTTGATTGTGCATCCTTTCATAGTTCATCGCTTGTTGATCGACTTTTCATGTCTAAATGAGTCAGACTTCTCCTGAGAAACTTAACCACAATTTGAACTAAAACAGGAATCATGTATTTATGGATGATATTTACATAAAATGTATTAATTTCGTTAGGATGCCATCAGCCATTTATATAACAATATTATATACTGCTGATACAAGGGCATGATAGAAAATGTTTGGCTGAAATAAAAATAAAAAATATATATTAATGAAACGCTGAATCAACCAGACTCACTAAACAGTTTCAATCATAACTTTGCAAGCATTTTTTTTTCTTGTGAGAGGGTGGGGCTTTCTGCTGTTTTAAATTTGTTTTTAGCTGGCCTGACCAAAATATATAGTCATGTGAGCTTTTGCCATAACTTCACATCAGTTTGTTGTTGATCTTATTCTCTGAAACCATTATCGAAATTTGAACCAATGTTATGCTACATTTATGTAATTCATTCTTAAGTTGTCTGCTTTCAAAATCATGTACGATAATCCCACCAATCATGATCATCCAACATGGCTGCTGTTACTATTAATAGAACCTACATTGTAGGCGTAAGGCACACCTACAGAGCCAATAAGGCCCCATTTGTCCACTAAATGAACTGTAGTTACATTTTAATAGATAGTACATTGTATGACATATACATTTGTATTATGGGTTTTGCTGATTTTTAAAAAAGTAAATATGCAAAATTAAGAATATCCAGATACCATATATCTTCAGTTATAAGGTTTTACTAAGTAGTAATAAATAGCTAGACAGAACATCCTTCCTAAAAGGATTGTAAGCTAAATCACAGCAACTTCCTTTTGCTAATTTCTGTCTGAAAAGGTAAAATTCTTTCACTGGCATAACTTTGAAGATTGTAAATAATAGTTTTTGCCAATCACCATCTAAATTTGCAACTAATCATTATATCAAACTGATTTTGAGATAAGTATTAAATGATTGAGGATGTACTGCTACCATTTTCTATTCCCCTGGGGTATGTTGGTCGTCTTCTCAGACTTCCTGTTCCATAGCAAAAAACGTTAATTTAAATAATTTATTTTTGCTGGAAGTAAATTTGATAACTCTGTCAATAGATAAATTAGTTTTAGCATTGCAAGAGTACCGTAATTATTCCAAGTAAAGTCAGCTTTCTATGCTGCCAACTTTTAAGTATTGCTGCAATTTCCTGGATTTTTGGATAAAATCTATCTTTGTAATGCAATTTATATCAAGTGAAAAAAATTGGGACTGTCCTGGTCGTGATAGTATGGTAGTTGGATTTACAACTACCTATGCAATTAGTGCCTATCACCACTAACATTGTGAGTTTGAATCCCACTCATTGCGAGGTGTACTTGATACAACATTATGTGATAAAGTTTGTCAGGGACTTGTGGCTGGTCGGTGGTTTTCTCAGAGTAATCTGGTATCCTCCACCAATGAAACTGGCCGTCAAAATATAACTGAAATATTGTTGAAAGTGGCGTTAAACATCATAACCCTAGCCCAAAGGACCATGCAAGTATAATCATCACGTAGTATTTGTCGTCGGTGTTATTGTAATATTCCCCCTCCCCCTCTTTCTTCAAGGAAACATGTGGTGTGAGACATGTATTTATCTGTAATAGACATCTGTAATAATGATACACCTTTTGTTTATTATTTCCCATGATAAAGATTAATATATAATTAATTGGAGAGACTTGATTGATCAGCCTTATTCCATATTCTTAATAATGTTTTCCTGATTACCTTTGTGTAATTTAGTGATACTATGAATCTAGCCAAGATTTACTGTGGAACTGTAGCTCTTACCAGTCTTTAAAAAAATGAGAGCTACTCTTCCACCACTAGAAACAAGCATTGCAGCATGCTAAAAAATCATGCGAAAAGAAGCTTGAAATTTTTTCTTTTGTTTTCTATAAAGATGGATTTTCATTTATCTTCTGTTTTCATTCAAAGATAACAATTTACTTAGATAGTACCGAAACCTGCTCATATAGTACACACAAAAAAATAGTAAATAATTTAAGTCCTGAACTGAAATCTAATGATGCATGTCAATAAACTATACCTACATTGTTAGCAAAAGATTATTTGTACGAGCTTTAGAAACAGGAAGAAAAGCAAGTCTCGTGTGAACTTTTCTTTCCTGTTTCGATGTGAGAGCAACTACATTTTATATTTCCCACAATGTATGTATATTGTATTTATACTGCTATGTAAAATAGTCTTAAATTTACATTGAAAGTGGCATTAAACACCATAAACGTAACCTAAATTTACATACACACAAAAATGCAAAAACGTTGATCATTTTGGTGGAACTTCCTTTTGGTGTCTACAGCGTGATCCGCCTTCAACCAGTGTCTTATTGTGCTTTGCTCAACATAAGATGTAGGATACCAGGAGACTTTATTCATCTAATAGACATACTGGTCTTATTGTGCTTCATTCAACATAAGATGTAGGATACCAGGAGACTTTATTCATCTAGTAGACATACTGGTCTTATTGTGCTTCACTCAACATAAGATGTAGAATACCAGGAGACTTTATTCATCTAGTAGACATACTGGTCTTATTGTGCTTCATTCAACATAAGATGTAGGATACCAGGAGACTTTATTCATCTAGTAGACATACTGGTCTTATTGTGCTTCATTCAACATAAGATGTAGGATATCAGGAGACTTTATTCATCTAGTAGACATACTGGTCTTATTGTGCTTCACTCAACATAAGATGTAGGATACCAGGAGACTTTATTCATCTAGTAGACATATATAGCAAGTGTTTACACATACCCTGTACATCATTGTAACATGTGCATATTTTTATAGATGTGCTAAGTTTACTGATTGCAGTATAAAAGTAATTAACTTAATTCATGCAAAGATTAAAAAGCATATTGCAATTGTTGTAGGGTAAAGTGTCTTATTTCAGTCAATGAAAATACATAGAATTTTGTTACAAGAGCTAAAATGACACTTTTCCATTGCATGAGAGATTGAACATTCTAATATGAAGTCCTTCAAACGCTTTGAGTCCAAACCTGTGGTAAAAATAATATTAATCTATGACGTCATCGACAATTTATAACGATATTTTACCAATTTTTACATATTAGAATCGAAATAATTCATGGCAGCCATACATGTATGTATATATTGTTTTTACCACGGTTAGGTCTTTATGTCAGCTTTTTACCCCTCGCTAATGCTCTGGGTAAAACTTCACGACATAAAGTCCTACCCGTGGTAAAAACAATATATACATATGGCTTCCATGAATTATTTCTTAAAAAAAAACAAAAAAAACCAGTTACGTAAGTAAAACTATATTTCCTGATGCCAAGTATCGATAATTAGATAAATGTCTTATTTATTGCACATACAACATTGTGTAATGTTTTTATTGCATGTCTGTATATTTTTTATTCAATTGTCTTTGGTTAAGCCTGATATAAATATAATTACAAGATGTCGGTCAGTCATATAAAAGTAAAATAATCTTCTTTATTTTCTTTTAATACAAAAATCTGTGCTATTTATTTTTCTCCTGGAAAAAAGATTGATTTTGGTGCCTTTTTATTCACAGAAGAGTTTTTAGAACAATTAGATTTTATTCTGATAGCTCTTTCTAACAGAGCATGAAGTGACCACATGATGTTATTACCAAGATAGAAATGAGTGTGGACACAATAACAAGATTGTAACTAAATTTTGGTGTTTCATTGAGGGTCGAAAGTCAAATTGAAAATTACCTCCTTTTGCACAAACTTCAAATATATGGGTCATCATATGCTTCGTCAACTTTTGTCTGTTCAGATGAATAAAGGCGTGACTATATTACCACTTCGATTTATTCAGTTGAACATGCAGGGTCCTATATTTTGCTTGCAAATATCAACTGGTAACCTGAGTGAGTCTCAATAACAAATTCTATTTTTCTATATCATCTAAGCAGAATTATTTCCCTTTGTTAAGAAGAAATGGGGAGTGAATGGGCAGGTGCTTGCTTATTTTATCTTTCTCCTCCGAAATCATATATAGTTGAAATTTGAAAATTGGGCAATATAAATGAAGATGAAAGCTAACACATGGTATAAAATTCACGGACAAAATTATGCATATTAAATAGATGAAGAACTGCCATAAAACCAATTTTTTAATAACTTAGGAAAATTGCCTCAATGCTGTTATTGCAAACATGCTTGCCTCAAGTGTGATAGATTGAGGGTTGAATCCTGCATCAGGACAACCCAAAGACTTCAAAATTTGTAGTTGGTGCTTTTAAACTAGCAACGACTTGACTTGGTCAGCTCAGAATCAAGATATAGACAAAGTGTCAAAGTCAGGGTCAACTTGACTTGGTCAGCTCAGAATCAAGATATAGACAAAGTGTCAAAGTCAGGGTCAACTTGACTTGGTCAGCTCAGAATCAAGATATAGACAAAGTGTCAAAGTCATGGTGACATATCTACCTGTTGACTGTTGTTTCAGTGAGCTAGTTAATATAATCTCAGTGTGTTTATATAGTACAAGATCATCATCTACTAGTATTATAAAAGAAACTAGTTCTGGCCATTAATTTGTATGGCTAAAAAATTGCTTTCTTGCTTTAGTGTTAAATAGCAATCACTAATTTGCTGGCTGTAAGTTTGGAATTTTACCTGAGTTCCTGATTCATTTTTCTTTGATGTTCACCTTCATTCATAACCCTTTGATGTTAAATATAAAATTTGTTTTCTCATGTTTTATATACATGTAGCTAGTCTGTAACAAGCTTAAACCAATCAAAACATTTTCTGAAACTATAATGAAAAGAAAATACACCCAATATCAGTCTAATTTCCAAGAATTTTCCATATTAAATTGCTTTAATTTCCTCTGTATTAAAACCTTAACATCTAAACTTTCAGCTTAATTAGGTCTGCAGAATGGCTATCTAAAGTATTTATTTATGGCTGAGCAAATTTTTATTAATAATGTTAAAGTTGAATGGCAAAATATGATGTGAAAATTAACAGTGAGAAAATATTTCTATTTGACTTGGTATATAGTCGTACAAGCTATTGTTATCCTTAATGGTGAAATCGTGTTGAAATGCAAACGTTTCAGGTGGGAGGGCCAATTTGAATTGCCATTAAATAGCATAAAGCAACTTTGATTTTCATAAATTGTAATATGGATTTTGTTACTTTGTGAATTACGTATTATAGATATTTCTTTGTGATGATATATTGATAATATTTTATGAATTAAACTAAGATAAGCAGAGGTAATATGATATTTCATCTTCAACTAATTTTAAATTAGACATAATATGTTATATTTATACCATGGTTTTGCCAGTTAAATGGTTAAACAATCGAACACGAAGCGTGAGATTGTTTAACTCGGAAAACCAACTTTTTTTGTCGGTGGTTTAAATGATTTGTAACATGAAGCCATGCAATATCACATTTAGTTCGTTGACTATTGCATGGCTCTCTGAGAGTAATCAAATAACAGCAATATAAGTGTGCAATATCTCGTATATATCTGCGTGTATTATTTCATAGTTCTTAGCTGTTGGTTACATTTGGGTATATAAACCATAAAGAAAAGAAAAAGAAAAAGAATGCATTCATTTTACAATAATCGATGGATCATGCAACTTGACGGAAATAATGTTAATAAATGTTTTCCTTTTCTAAAACATAAACCAAGATTTTTTTTTTAAAATGGACAGAAAAAAAATATGTTACAGACTACTGTTCTTTTAATGCATTTTATCCTGCAATCGTGTGATTTTAATTAAAAAGTTACTAATAAAGGAGTCGTATAAACTTCAGTGTTGTCTAGCCATGGTCCTAACAAAGTTTTTCTGGTACCTGATTCATGTAGATAGAAAAGTAAGAAACGGTAACAGTATAAACAGGGGAAGGACACTCTCGGAAACAACTAGAATGACGCTTTTTTTGTTCTTTTTCGTAACATTTGGCAGTTATTTTGGACTTTTTGACTTTTGGCAGGATAAACAAAAAATACATACAAATGTACATTTTCATTAAAAATAATTTATTTGCTCTTTTTTTTTTCAAAAAGACAAAATTTTATATGTTATGACAATATACATCATTGTATATTTAAACTGATTCATCATTGTGATTTTATTTTTTAGTGATTCATGTTTTTTTTTTTTAAACTTAATCAAGAAAAAAGCTTTTATTATATGTAAAATTCTGAATAACAAACACTTTTATCTCACAATAAAAAAGATCCAGAATGAATACCAAATGAAGAATTATGTCTACACCGAAAAATAAACCTAATTTGTTTAAATTTAATAAAAACCCAAAATTATATTTATGTACAAAAACAGAATCAAAAAATTCTCAAAGTCAGTGATGCTCTATAGACTTGGGAATGTCTGTAATTTGATTGTGGGTATATAGTTGGCTTGATGGAAGACTTATTAAGATGTTGTTGTACTCAATGTCTGCGATAGTAAAGTAAGCATATTAATGTCTTATTTCATCTTATGTGTTGCCAATTTTTAAATATAGTATTAATAATTCACTTAGGTTTTTTGCTTAAAAATGTAAATTTTGTTTAACAAATTTAAAAAAGAAGAGAAGTATCTGTTCTAAAATTTCAGTTATTAAGAGGGGTTATGGCTTTTAATGCCACTTTCAACAATATTTCAGCATCGGTTAAAAAGAACCTGTTGAACACTGATATTTATAAGCATCATCAACTAAGTGAATTTAATTTTTTGATGAAAAATGTTATCTTACAGATCTAACATAAATCATTAGTGTCAATCTCTCCCTCCTTTTGAGGGCCGTCATGGACGTGATTGTATGGTAGTTGGATTTACATCTACCTATGCAATAATTTCCTATTACCACTAAAGTTGTGAGTTTGAATCCCGCTCATGCGACAGGTTTGTGGTTTTCTTCGGGTACTCTGGTTTCCTCCACCCAAAAAATCTGAACACCACTATATTACAGAAATGTTGTTGAAAGTGGCATTAAGCACCATAGCTTTAACCCCCTTTGTTGTCATGCCTTTTCCTGAAATTTTCCAGGATTAATTAATTTGAATGCCTTCTCCATGAAAAACCTATTTCCAGAAAGAAAATATACATCCTCTCTATAGAAATTAATATATATTTGAGAAAAAGTTAGTTAAGAAGACAGATTATGTTTTAAAAAAGAAAGAAAGAAAAATGGCAATTAAATCATTTAGATTCTTTTAAGTAATGTTCCAATAATGTTCTTCAATACTTTTTTCTGGAGTGATCTCACCTTTTTATCTTGGAAGTATAATATTTTGTCTCTTGTGATCTAGTCAGATTTGAAAACCAAACTTTTTCATCAACGAAATTTAAAAAGTATGCCCAATATATGAAGATGTTATACTTAAAGTAATATGAAAGGCAAATATCGTGGAATTTTTGGATTAAATATTTTCACTTAATATGTCACTTAATTTTAACTAAAATCAACTGCATAACATTAAAAATCTGCTCAAAAGCAGATTTTAAGAGCAAATCGCAAAATATTTGACAGCAGATAATTGTTTTCCCATACAGTTAAGCAAAGGATATGCACGAAACCCAAGATTTGAACTCTTTCTGGAAGATTATCGCTCATGCGCAATGTTCAGTTGATGAAAACAAATAAAAATATATTCCGTGTGCACCACATAAGAATAATTGCAAAAATAAAATTGGTTCACACGACATGAAACAGACAGATTCCTCAATAATCATTGTCAGGAATGTGTGCGTGCTTACCTCAGCATCCATGATTGTTTATCTTTTCTTCACAAGGTCATGATCGGCAATCATCGGAACAAAACAACCAAAAGTTAATCAGTCTCCACAACAATGGCGAGGACGATAAACATGCACACGGATTTGCAGATTTCTAGTTGTTGGGAACATATTTCGACTTGAATGCATGAATAACTTAGTAAAAGTACCGCCGTATTCCAAATTGAATTTTCAGGGGAAAATTTTCTTCACCCAAAACTGACCGAGTGTAATATTACTTTAAAATAGTGTTAGTTCCTGATCAGATTCAAACCAAATTTATGCACAAGCTATAGCAATAAAAGCAATCATTATTGACAAAATGCTATAGCTAGAGCCAATTAATAGCTACCAATATCTCAGTCACTATTGTGTTTTGGAAACAAATAAAACTGTTTTTAAAATGATTTTCAGTGTGTTAGTTATTTTATTTCATACTATCTGTGCTTAGGGTTTAAGTGATGTAATATTTATAAGGCAACTTTGCATATGCATCTTTGGTGCATTTATGATTTTTCAAGTACTGCCTACAGGTAGTTTTATAGTAGTGAAGTGACAATCTGTGAAAAAAACCTATCCTTATCAATTATAAATCTAATACAGAATTAAACTCTGCAGTTAGATTCAAACTTCAGATAATTGTTTTATTCTGCAATGATCAATATTATATTGAAGATTTTATAAATATCAGTTTGATACCTGTAATATATAGAAAAAACTCCTATGTATCGTGTATCGTTATAATAGAATTCATTCCGTTGTTTTTAAGATGAGTATTACCGTTACATTGTTAGAAAAGTAACTGATTATTGACGAACATGAATTCTATTTCACCAATGTCATGATCAAGAGTTCTTGAGATTGGACTAAAGAGTGTTTTGTGACATCACAATAAAAAAACAGTATTAGCTTGTGTCAGTTTGAGAAATTGGCATATTCTTCTTTGAGAATAGCTTATATATAAGGGAATGATGGAAAATTTCTGTTTGTTTGTAATTTGAGCCTAAATGACTGAGTAATGTCTTACTTAGCAGGTATACTTAAAGTTCAGATGTTTCCGTGGACTAGGAATGAGATACTGTATGCTAATGGTAGTTGTTGAGAATCTTAATTGTATTAATTAGACATTATATATGTCTTTACATTGTTACAGAGACATTTCAAGGAATCGTCGTAAAACATGCTAACCGGTTTTTCTGTATGAGATAGAAATTATATTAATGACGAAAGGGACATTTGAGTGGAAGAAATTATATAAATAACAAAAGGGACTTTTAAGTGGAAGAAATTATATAAATAACAAAAAGGGCTTTTAAGTGGAAGAAATTATATAAATAACAAAAGGGACTTTTAAGTGGAAGAAATTATATAAAAAACCAAAGTAAAGTGGAAGAAATTATTTTAATAACAAAGGTTAGGTGGAAGAAATTATATAAATAACAAAAGGGACTTTTATGAGAAAGAAATTATATAGATAACAAATGTGACTTGTATGTGGAAGAAATTATGTAAATAACAAAAGGGACGTTGATGAGGAAGAAATTATATAAATAACAAGTTGGACTTTTAAGTGGAAGAAATCATATAAACAACAAAATGGACTTTTAAGTGGAAGAAATTATATAAATAACAAAAGAGACTTTTAGGTGGAAGAAATTATATAAATAACAAAAAGTAACTTTTAAGTGGAAAAAATTATATAAATAACAAAAGGGACTTTAAGTGGAAGAAGTTATATTAATAACAAAAGGGACTTTTAAGTGGAAGAAATTATATAAATAACAAAAGGGACTTTTAAGTGGAAGAAATTATATAAATAACAAAAAGGAACTTTTAAGTGGAAGACATTATATAAATTACAAAATGAACTTTTAAGTGGAAGAAATTATATAAATAACAAAAAGGAACTTTGAAGTGGAAGAAATTATATAAATTACAAAATGAACTTTTAATTTGAAGAAATTATATCAATAGCTAATGGAACTTTAAAGTGGAAGAAATTATATAAATAACAAAAAAGAACTTTTAAGTGGAAGAAATTATATAAATAACAAAAGGGACTTTTGTGGCAGAAATGTAAATAACGAAAGGGCCTTAAGTGGAAAAAAATATATAAATAACAAAAAGGACTTTATTTGGAAGAAATTATATAAATAACAAAAGAAATGTTTAAGTGGATATTTCTGTTTTGTTGGAATGTCAATTTGTAAATTATTTATATTTGATTGCTTGAGTTTTAGTTGAAATTTTTTTATCTGACACTTCCTTTATTGGAAAACGTTGAGGAATAAACAGAAATCAGTGTGTTAAACAAGACTATTGAATCAGTTGTTAAGTGATAAGAGATGGGGATTAATCTTAATTAAACACTATATATAGATGGTAAAGTCTGTAGGTCACAGTTCTGGTAGATGATTTTGTGAGAGAGATGCAGATTTCTAATAACACATAAGAAAATATAACATGTCTTCCTATTGTATTTGATGCTGAAATCTTAAATTTCATGTAATGATTAAAATAACTG
Source organism: Bathymodiolus brooksi (assembly GCA_963680875.1). NCBI lineage: Eukaryota > Metazoa > Mollusca > Bivalvia > Mytilida > Modiolidae > Bathymodiolus > Bathymodiolus brooksi. The sequence continues at coordinate 16,476,170 of OY804585.1, forward strand.
TCTTGTAGTTGAAGACATCATGCACACTTGGGAGTCTTCAAGAAGAAATCAAACATGTTAACGGGGTCTTAAAACTTACGTTAATTTGTCAACTTTGTCCTGTGATGTGACAACTTTAGTAATAAAACTGAGAAATAAAATTTGTCCTTTTATAATGTTGTAAGTATGATGTATGTATAAGGTATATTAATAGAACTAGAGAAATATTTGATCTTTGGAGTGAAAAAAAAATGTAGATTTTTCCTGAACTTTTTTAAACCTTGTGGATATTGTACGATGCATATGGATTAACACAGACATATTTGTATATATATATATATATATATCAATACATGGAAATGCCAGAGGGAATTTATAACATGGAAAACGGACACCTATGTCAAAATGTGATATAAATTTCGTCAATTAAAAAAAAATAGCCTGAAAATGCTAATAGATCACACAAAAATATGACATGGTTGAACATTGTAGCAATTTTTTAACAGGTTAAAATTATTTGATGTGGAATATTTTTGTGTGGATTACAAAAATTAATCTATATCGAATTGCATATAGAGAATATAACAGTTTTTAACAATTGAAATTATTTAATCTATGTGGATGTTTTTGCATGGATTACAAAAATTGATATAAAATTATTGACTTTCATATAGAGATATAACAGTTTTTAACAGTTTAAATTAGTTGATGTGGAATATTTTTGCACAGATAATTAGTGGAAAATCTTAATAAGTGTGTAGTTCATGAGGATAATTATTGACAAAAACTCATTATTGGAAATGATGTGAGCAATAGACATGGTCGAAGGCCTGCAGTATTTTTGAGGTTTGCTAGTGTTATGCATGTGGCAAAATAAAAATAAATTTCTGGACTTTTCCATGTGATAAAAATAAAATTGTCTTTAAAGTGAATAGTGATGTACAACTGAATGTGACAGTCTTATATGCATGTTTTAACTGACTTACTTTCATAAATTTGAAAATTTTACAGTTATAAAAAAATTGTAAAACCATAGTTTTAAAAAGGAATATTATAATAAATTATAGTGTTTTTTTTTATATATCATGTCATTTTCAAATTGAAGAATGTAACAGTATTGTCTGAAAAAAATTACAATGAACGAGAAAATAGCGTTAGTCAGGAAATTGGACATATTCTATATGGATTAATCATAGTATGTTTTGGAATATGGATTTAAGAACATCAGTTGATCATAGTATAGTGCTATCTCCTTACAGGTAATATATTGTTGTTACAAATGGCATTATGTTGATTAATATATGGGGAAATTTAAGGGTTTTATGAAAATTTCTGTAAATGCATATATGGTGTACACTGTCTTAAAGGTTTGATATATTCCAAACCTATTTCAAAATCATCTGAAATTGTATTATCTTTTTGAGGTTGTTCAGGTGTAAATATAGAAGAAAAAAAAAGCATTGTACTAACTGTTGGATTTTCTTAAAATTCATGGATTAGTTGAGCCATGAATTCAACGATAATTGGTTCTCCATGACAAAAATAAACTAGTGGCCTTGTAATTATAAGAGGTGTGACCTCTCTTGAAGGGGACAATTTAGTAGTATTTTACATCTAAAAACTGGCCTGATAAGAGAGCTGGTCTTTGATGAGACTGTCCTTGTATATATACTCATACTCAGGGGGACAACTGTTCATTTTTGTATTTCACAATATATATAGCATTAGATGGAAGATATCTTTGTACATATAGTCCTCAAGATGAGTACCGGTCCTCTGTCCCAAGACCAGTAAAATTTTCAGTTTTTATTTAGAACTACCGGTATATAAAAATAAATTCATGAATTTGATTTGGACCAGTAAATTCAAATTTTAATTTCGAGGAATGTACGTGTGTAATAATTTAATGAAATAGTGAATGAAAAAAAAAAGAGTATGATGCTGACTCATAATCATAATTTCATGAGGAAAAAAATGTGAACAATATTTCCATCAATATTCATCCCCAGGTGAGTGATACAGATAATATCTATATTACTAATAATATACCTACCTTTATACCACCTGTTGCAGGTAAGAATTTTATTACCTGTATTTTCTGCACCATCTGGACATAAAACCTATAAATAAGTAAATATGTTATTAATTATGAAATTAAATTGATCATAAAAATACTCTTTTATCTCTGTGTACATACAAATCATTGGCTAATGAGCATAACATAAAGATATATGTATGGGTTCAATGAGAAGAAAGTTTAAACAGTGACAGTCAACAATTCCATCAATATCAACAAAATGAACAATTACGTCTCACCTCATAGATCATTGAACATAAAAAAAGATCACTATAAATATTGACCACGTTGACCCCTTAAAGATTTAGGGTAAATGAAAAGGATCAACAGTAGTAAAGAGTACTTTGATTGTAAAATGTTAAAAAGCAATAAAAATGCTGTTCCTTTACTTTAATTTGGGTCTTAAAGTAATAATTTTTTGATTAGAAAACGGAAAAATCTAAATATTTCGTAAAGCGTAGATTTTTTTTAACGCATCCAATGAAAGTTTTGTCAGGAATTTTACTACCATTTTGGAATTGTATAAATATTTACGGTTGAAATTATTCTGAAGGCCCTGCTCATCTGAAAAATTACCAATTTTTGGCGTTATTTTGGTCTTTATTTCAGGCTAAGTTCTTCAAAATAGGCCAAGTTTGCTCGTTAAATGTGACAGCCAACTCACCGTGGACGTAATCCCATATAACAATAGGAACGACGGTGGTCCCGCAGCTGGTCTATTGTCTCTCGTCGAAGTGCCGGAGAAGGCTATTGTTCCCTTCATGGTTAATGCATTTGACTACGTGACATTTATACACATGCTTACCTGAGATTTACCTCGAAAATTTTGAAAAAAAAACTTGAAATCATAAATTTCCATAATTACTGATTTTTAATTTGACCAAGCTATTTCAATCTTTCTGAAATAATTCGAAAAAGAACGGTCTTTTCTGCTAATAAATTCACTGAAGTTAGACATAGAGTACACAATTATTGGATATGAATAAAATTTTATAGGTAAAAACGTTATGTACAATCTGTCATTTACAACCGGTATACCCGTTCAATATGTAATCATGTTGGACTGGATTCAACTTTCCTCGTCGCTGGACTCGTCGTCATCAAAATCAATTATTATTGGGGGAATCTCACTCCTATCAATGCAATTCTCTTTCCCATACTCCTTTTTTATTTTTAATACATGGTGTTCTGCCTTCGCCCAAACTTCCTTTGTAATTCTGCCAAACCCCCCATAAAAAAGTTCTTTCACATCCTTCAAACGAAAAGTTGTATTGTTTTCTGCAACAAACCCTTTAACCTGTGCCCAAATAAGTTCTATGGGGTTCAATTCGCAATGGCGAACAGGGGTTCTTAGAACTTCGTGACCGTGTAGGTTGGCAATTTTATCAGTTTTAAAAACGGAAAGGAGTTTCTTAAATTTGATTTTTTCATAAAGTTGTTTTTTAGTTTCAAGGGGCTGAAAAGGAATGTTGTGTTTTGAAAGATAATCTTGTAAGACAGCTTTTCTCTGATTAAAGTTTGGCACAACAGTTTCTTCAGTCTTGATGTTGTGATAACTGGCATTATCTAAAACGATAACACTTGGGCTTTTTAATGCTGGCATAAGCTGATTTTCGAACCAGTTTAGGAAGATGGGCCCGTTCATTTCTTGGTGATAATCCCCATCTTTAGCTTTGGCAAGAAAAACCAAATCACACCTATCAATCAAACCCTCCTCACGATTACCAGCGTGCAAAACTATCAACCTTTTACCTTTTCCTGAAGGGATCTTTGGGGCATCAGAACCATCAACTGGTAACCACATGTAGTCAGTGGCATGATTCTGATTAACCCAGGTCTCATCCAAATATACAATTTCATACCCATCCTCTCGAAACTTCCTGATTTTTCGGAGGTAATTACACCGATCATTTATTACTGACCTCTGATCATATAAAAGCCTCCTATTATCGCCGGATTTTTTGTACTTATAACCAAGATCTAATCAAGTTAAAGTAAGTGTTGATTTCGAGATTTAAATTGTATCTTCAATTTCTTTCTTAATTTTTGAGACTGTTGGGGCAATTTTCCTGTTGTACATCCTATGAACGGTCCGTTTAATAACGCAACGGTCAAAATCATCAAGAGTTTTCTTTCTTTCTTTCGGTCTGTTGGATTCAGGAGGACTTTTACCGTTTACAACTCTATACACAGAACTGTAAGATATGCCAGCAGCCTTGCATGTTCTTTTAATCAAATTATCTGGGGAATAAAATGGTCTTCCCCTGGCCTTCTCAAGCTGAAAAAACTTGAATAGATTTTACACAATGATTTTACAATCTTTTGACAAGTCCTTTGTTTTACCCATTCTTGCGATGTTTATATATATGTCAAGATGTCAAAAAATAGGTTTATGAAGAAATTTTATGTGAACTTTTAGAAAGTTTTTAAAGTTTAAAAATGGAGTGTCAAAATATGCCTGTACACGTGTCTCTGTCTCTATCAAGGTAAGATTTACCTGGCTGCTACCTCTAGTTAGTTTACTCCCACCTCTATTTTGGCGGTAAAAATCGGGGAAAATGTCAAATTTCAGATGAGTGCAGCAATAATGAAAGGTTATTGTTAGATGAAATGCATATTTTAAAAATGGTAGTAAAATTCTGCACAAAACTCTCGTTTACTGTGTTTTAAAAAAATGTATTGTTTTCGAGAAAACTCAAATTTTCCGTTTTCTAATCAAAAAATTATTACTTTAGTGTAAAGTTGGGCAGTCTTTACTTACATTCCTATCAGTGATTCATTTAGGTACAGTCTCAGGACATTTGCCCACCTATTTCTCAAATTATCCTGAAGAACTTTATAAAAATTAGTTTAATTATTATTAAAAGAATACCCTGAATAATTAAGGATTGATTGCGATTTTTGTTCGGTTCATGAAGAAATAACCTCAATCAGGTTGTATATACCAGGTAACCCGCATAGCGTTTTACGCAAGGATGTGTACAACCTGATTGAGGTTATTTCAAATGAACCGAACAAATAATGTCGATCAATCCTTATAAATTAATTCAAACTTTTTTTGTTATGATGTAGAAAAATATATTAATTTTTTCAAAATAAGGCAAATAATCAGAAATAAATTTAAATAACCCCAAAGGTGCCTCATTTAAAGAAAATCACCCTCACACGATGACAACGGCACGCGACACCTTGAGAACGACATTTATTTTTTATATTCCATACATTTGAAAATAACCTCAACTTTTCAAACCAATCACGTATAAAATGACATGTGACTCTAAAATTAATTTATATTTTGATAAAAGTAGCAATTGTCCTGCAGATTATAAAGTCTAGCTGAAACACTGCATATATCATTTCTAACTAATTCTTATGCCAGTAAAAGAAACCAAAGGAAGTTCCAAGGAAATGAAAGATTGAAGCGATGGCAGAAAAGTTCATTTATTGACTAACAATACTTATATGCATGTCACAAGCCATTTATATTCCTTATTGCAAGCTTTGAGCATCAGTCACATAATGAAACATGAGATAATTAAGGAAATTAATATATGAATGCAAGGTGTCATCTTCAGACAACATGCTGTACATACAAATTTTTTTTGTTCACAAAATATCCTTTCAGCATTAATAATTGTTGTATTGTGGAATAGATGGGGTCAAGATATAGGTCAACTATTATCATTATTTCGAGTTTTGTTTTTGTTTGTGAATTTTGTTGAATGGAGAGAATTTATACTTTGAAGAAATGCAATAAGGTCTAAAGTTAAGTATTTTTAATTGTTATTGATCTTTCTACTCTCCAAATACTGCAGAGGCCGTCATGGTCGTGACCATATGGCATTTGGATTGACAACTACCTATATGCAATTAGTGCCACTAAATGTGTGAGTTCGAATCCCACTCATGGCAAGGTGTGTTAAAGTTTGTCACTGACTTGCGGCAGGTCAGTGGTTTTCTCCAGGGTTTCCTCCAGTAATAAAACTGACTGCCACGATATAACTGAAATATTTTTTATTTTTGAAATTAAGAATTTCGTACATTTTGACATATAACCATACAAAAGTCTCTTCCCTTGGAACCAGACATGACATTTCAATCTAGATTTTTTTGTTATTTTTTATCTTTTGCCATCACTTGGCGTCTGTCGTCTGTCGTCTGATAACTTTTCACATTTTAATCTTCTCCTCTGAAACCCCTCAGCCAAATGAAGTGAAACTTGGTAGGAAGCATTTATGGAAGGTCCCCTCTAAAGATTGCTAATTTTGTCCCGATCCATTAACAAACATGGCCGCCATAGGCAATTCTTGTTTTTGATTGGCCGAATTTTTAAATTCTTCTCCTCTGAAACCGCTTGGCCAAATAAACCGAAACTTGGTAGGAAGCATCTATGGCAGGTACTCTATAAAGAATGCTCATTTAGTCTCGATCCGTTAACAAACATGGCCATCGCAGGCAATTCTTGTTTCTGATTGGTTGATTTCTAAAAAATCTTCTCCTCTGAAACCACTTGGCCAAATGAATCAAAACTTCGTAGGAAGCATTATTGGAAAGTCCTCTATAAAGACTGCTCATTTAGTTCCGATTCGTTAACAAACATGGCCACCACAGACAATTCTTGTTTCTGATTGGTTGATTTCTAAAAAATCGTCTCCTTTAAAACTGCTTTGCCAAATGAATCGAAACTTGGTAGGAAGCATCCTTGGCAGGTCCTCTATCAAGATTGCTCATTATTTCCGATCCGTTAACAATCATGGCCACCACAGACAATTCTTGTTTCTGATTGGTTGATTTCTCAAAAATCTTCCCCTCTGTAACCGCTTGGCCAAATGAATCGGAATTTGGTAAGAAGCATCCTTGGAAGGTCCTCTATTAAAATTGCTCATTTATTTCCGATACGTTAACAGACATGGCCACCACAGGCAATTCTTGTTTCTGATTGGTTGATTTCTAAAAAATCGTCTCCTCTGAAACCGCTTAGCCAAATGAATCGAAACTTGGTAGGAAGCATCATTGGAAGGTCCTCTATAACGACTGCTAATTTAGATCCCATCCGTTAATAAACATGGCCGCCACAGGCCATTTTTGTTTCTGATTGGTCGATTTCTAAAAATCTTTTTCTCTGTAACTGCTTAGCCAAATGAACCGAAACTTGGTGGGAAGCACATAATGGAAGGTTCTGTATTAAGTTTCCTCAAAGCAGAATGAAAGGTGAATGACACAGGCTCAGCCCACTGAGCCTCTAGTTTTTAGATATCATTTGCTATTAAAGTTTATATATAATTAACTAAATGTTTGAGCCTGCAGTACTGACAAGCCTAATAATGTCAAGATGATATTGATTGTAGAAGGTGCACAAATTACCAATCGATCGATTATATAGAAACCTCTCGATTTGATCAAGTCAGACTGATCAAGTCTTATAACTTCTAATTAATTCTGTTTAATTAAAAAAATAACCGGGGGCAAATTATACTTGTATTCCATGTTTTGATGGAATGAAGTTTGGTTGATTACGAAAATAAACTTGGGGCAAATTACCCTATACAAACTTGGCTTGATGGAACAAATTTCTGTTATATACAATTATAAGCTTGTTTGCCTGTCAATTATGTTGTCAAAAGAAATTTTTGTAGATTAGCATGGCAACACTGACATTTCATATTGATCTGGAATCAATGTTTGGATACAATAATATTAAAAAAATTATTGTTTACATTTATCTTGTCTTGTGGATATGGCCAAAGGGCAATGATCGACCTTTTTTGTCCTTCATTATCATCTTCCATTGTCTGTTAAAGCTTTTCACTTTTTTAGCTCACCTTGCCAAAGGCAAAGTGAGCTTTTGCCATCACTTGGCGTCCGTCGTCCTTTGTCCGTTGTCTGTCGTCGTTAATTTTTCACATTTTAATCTTCTCCTTTGAAACGCCTCAGCCAAATGAACTGAAACTTTGTAGGAATCATCTATAGAAGGTCCTCTCTGAAGATTGCACATTTTGTCCCGATTCATTAACAAACATGGCCACCACAGGCGATTCTTTTTTTTGATTGGCCGATTTTTTGAATTCTTCTCCTCTGAAACCGCTTGGCCAAATGAACCGAAACTTGGTAGGAATCATCTATGGAAGGTCCTCTATAAATATTGCTGATTTTGTCCAGATCGGTTAACAAACATGGCCACCACATGCAATTTTTGTTTCTGATTGGTTGATTTCTAAAAAAAATTATCCTCTATTAAGAGAAAGATAACTCTTGCCATTACATCCCTTAGAAATTAACTAATGCTGATATAGTGAAACAAGTGTATTCTATACATTACAAGTAGGTATTCACATTTTAATATTCTTCTTAGCAAACCTTGCCAAAGGTAATATAAGCTTTTGCCATCACTTGGTGTCCGTCGTCTATCATCCGTTTACTTTTCACATTTTAATCTTCTCATCTGAAAACCCTCAGCCAAATGAACTGAAACTTGGTAGGAAGCATCTACGGGAGGTCCTCTCTAAAGAGTGCACATTTTGTTATGATCCATTACCAAGCATGGCTGCCACAGGCAATTCTTGTTTCTGATTGGCCGATTTAAAAAAATCTTCTCCTCTGAAACCGCATTGCCAAATGAACCGAAACTTGGTAGGAAGTATCTATGGAATATCCTCTATGAAGATTGCTCATTTCGTCCCGATCGGTTAACAAACATGGCTACCACTGAAACTTGGTAGGAATCATCTATGGAATGTCCTCTATGAAGATTGCTCATTTCGTCCCGATCGGTTAGCAAACATGGCCACCACATGCAATTCTTGTTTCTGATTGGTCGATTTCTAAAAAATCTTCTCATTTGAAACTGGTTAGCCATATGAACCAAAACTTGGTAGGAAGCATCTACATGTATGGAAGGTTCTGTATTAAGTTTCCTCAAAGCAGAATGAAAGGTGAGCGACATAGGCTCAGCCCACTGAGCCTCTAGTCTTCCTCTTCTACAAATTTAAGCCACTGGCTAAAACTAAAATACAACCAAACATAGTAGTTCAGTGAGTTAAGATGAGAGGTGAATTTTTGTTTTGTTGATATTGGTGGAATTGTTGACCATCACCGTTTAAACTTTCTTTTCATAATTGCAGGAATGTTAATTATCAGTAGATTAAATTTGTGTTTCATTGTCTCTGTTAAAAACATGGCTAGCATAGACAATAAGTAATTTTTATTGGCTGATTTTCAAAATCCCTCTTAGAAATTTCATTGGTTGAAAGAAGTTGGTAGGTCATGTTTCTTAATTACTTTACAATATTTGTATACAAAATTTGAAACATAAAAGTTTAAAACTAGACTCTAATAGCAATAACTGTTTAAAAAACATTCTTAGAAACCACTGAATCAATCTGATTAAAAGCAGCTGTTTTTAAATGCTACACATCTGACAGAACCCAGTTAGAAATGTCCAAATGAACTCAGGATTAACCAATGAAAACACAGCTGACAATATCTTAACAGTGCCTTTCATATTTTTTTCTTCAGAAAGATAGGCTAATTCTTTTACTAAGTATTTATAAAAAAAAAAGGTATTTATATAAGAAAATTCATCTAGATATGACCTGCCTAATCTGGTTCTGTCCAATGTAAGGGGGAGTTTAGTGTATTATAAAAACAGCTGATTTTTTATCAGATTGTTACTGAACTACTGGTAATTGAACCTATTAAACTGTATATGAACATCATCAGATGGTGTTTTGTAATCTAACATAAGCTACCACGGCAGGACAAAGTTAATTGACTGATAGTATATGTTATTTTACATCAAGTCATGAATATATTTACTGGTAGATATTTTCATGACGAATATTTACTGATAGATATATTCATGTTGAGAACAATTTTATTGACATTGGAATCCAATGATAAAATATGGGGAGGGTTGGGATTTTCTAGTTTGACTCTGCCACATTTTTGTGCCTGTCCCAAGCATGGACCTCACCAGGATTTCCCATGCCATATGTCGTGGTTTTCGTTCAATGATTTGAGATAAGAAATGGTTGTTTGTGTTCTTGATCTTGGTGGAATTGTTGACCATCATATCCAACTAGAAAAGTATCAAAACCACAAATTCAAATATCAAAATCACTGTCTGTTTATTCACAAAAATTGATCTGTACCAACAAAAATAAACGAAACCTCAGTGAGTGAGTAGAAAAATTGCAAACCTATGTTTAAGCTATTGCACCCAACACAGCAAAGTGTGGCTTGACAATCTCTACTTCATTGACAATGGCACCACATTGATGAGAATGCTAGTGATATCAGTATGTCATCAAATGTGAATACCAAATTTTCATATACATATGGCATCAAATATGAATGCTAGTGGCAACAATGACAATGTACTCAATTATGAATGATAGTGGCATCATTGACAATGTCCTCAAATATGAATGTTAAAGGCATCAATGAAAATGTCCTCAAATATGAATGCTAATGGCATCAATGACAATGTCCTCAAATTTGAATGCTAGTGGCAACAATGACAATGTCCTCAAATATGAATACTAGTGGCATCAATGACAATGTCCACAAATATGAATGCTAAAGGCATCAATGACAATGTACTCAAATATAAATGCTAAAGGCATCAATGACAATGTACTCAAATATGAATGCTAAAGGCATCAAGAACAATGTACTCAAATATGAATGTTAAAGGCATCAATGACAATGTACTCAAATATGAAAGCTAGTGGCATCATTGAAAATGTCCTCAAATATAAATGTTAGTGGCATCAATGACAATGTCCTCAATTATGAATACTAGTGGCATCAATGACAATGTACTCAAATATGAATGCTAGTGGCATCAATGACAATGTCTCCATATATAAATGCTAGTGGCATCGGTATATATCATCTGATTTTTAATGCTAATGGCACCAATGCTATCAGATGTGAATTTAATGGCACCAATATATTAAATGCTACCCATAGTGGCTTTGGTATGTCATCTGTGAATGGCATCAGAAATGAATACTACTGACATCAGTGTTTTGTTAGTTGTAAATGCTAACTGGCACCAATATGTCAATAGATGTGAACACTTGTGACACCACTATGTCATCAGCTATGAATATTACTAACACCAGTATGTCATTAGATGTGAATGCTAGTGACACCAATATGTCATTAGATGTGAATTCTAGTGTCATCAATTTGTCATCAGATGTTAATGCTAGTGACACCAATTGTCATCAGATGTAAATACTACTGATATCAGTATGTCATTCAATGTGAATACTAGTGGTACCAAATATGTCATCAGATATAGATGCTACTGAAACCAGTATGTCAATAGAAGTGAAGGCTTGTGACATCAGTATGCCATTAGATGTGAATGCTCGTTTTTTAAGTATGTCTTTGACTTCAGATGTAAATAGCATCAGTACAATTCAATCTAAAGTTAACAAAGCAAGTAGGTGTCGTGATGAAGGATATTTAATAGTACCAGTAAATGTTTGAAATAAAACAGCCAGAAGACAAATGATCATTTTATTTGACCAAGCAGAAAAGTGACAAATTAATGTTGAAATCTATACCATCAAATAAACAAGATATTAGATCAAGTCATTTGCCCAAGCAGAATCGAAGGCTTTGTTATATCCAGTTATTGTAAATGGAAAACAAACTTCTATACAACCTTAGCTAATGAAATGTAATATAACGTTCAGTTGATAGTCAAATGGGATGTAGTAATACAGACATCAGTCTCCTTTGTTAAATTGACCATGAAACTGGTTTCCAATTTATTTGTCTTCTCTCCATAAACTGGTTACCATGGGTTTTCTGGTTTAGTTAATCCATACATAATTAATAATATGAGTCAACATAGAAGGTTTTGATTAAAGAAGAAATAAACCAGCCATGTACTTATTATAGCTGTATATTTTATTCTGTCCAAAAATAACTAAGACTTATTAAGAGCACATTATTACTTCTGGTAACTTTAATTTCCAAGACAGAGAGTTATTCACAAATCATTTTTTAATTATTTGGCTTTGGCTCAATAAACCTTTTTTACCAGATGAGCGATACAGGCCCATGTGAGCCTCTAGTTTGATAAGGGCATTTTTTTAACATGTCCTAGTACCCAACCCCTTGTAGGAAAAAAGGCCAAAAAAGTGTGCATGCAGTTATATACATGTATATTGTAAATTTTATTTCATAGGATTTGTATTTGGAAGTTAATAGTGTATAAACCTTTGCTTACTGCTATATGTTAGAAAATAATAGATGATCAGACTTGTATTGAAATGTAAAATTGTTTCATTCCAGGAAATTCAATATTTCTCCATTCGGGAAAGTTTGTTTTTTTCAATTGCAGTAAATTTAGTACATGTATTTTTAAAATTTCAGGAAATTATTAGTTTTTCTATTTCAGACAAAAATTTGCATTTTTCAATTTCAGAAAATTTAGCATTTTTCCAGTTCAGGTGATTACTATTTTTCCATTTTAGCAAATCATTTATTTTTTAGATATTTTCTTTGACAATTGTGATATTATTTCTATTTTTAGGTTATTAGACAAATTGTTAGTTGTTTGTCCCAACGTTGATTACTGTGAAGAAGTTTTACCAAGATCTGATCTTGAAGCTCATTTATTACACAGGTAAATTAATATTTAATTACTAATTTAGCTTCTATCCACAGAAGTGAAGAGAACCACTCAACTGCAGGCTAGGGGCAGTTTCCCACACTTTTATTGGTAGAAGTAAAGAATACAGCTCGACTGCAGGCTAGGTGCCGTTCCCCACACTTTTATCGGTAGAAATAGAGTACTGCTTAATTGCAGACTGCTTAGTAGGGACTGTTTCACACTCATTTTAGATTATGAGTTATTCTCTACTGTGACTGAAATGTAGAACAGAATAAAAGTACTGCTCCTTTAATTTGATTTATGTCTAAGTGGAAAGTTGGATAGTCTCTTACAGTCATTTACGTCCACATGTCCTTTCTTACTATTTGTACAAAAATTATTGAGTTTATTTTATTGGGTGGTCATAAAACAAGAAAATCCTGACACTTTCTACTATAAGTAGATTAGTGAATTTCATTTGATTTGATTTAATTCCAGTATTTTTAGAAATTCTTGTTATCAATACTAGCTGGCAAGATAACATGATTTGTAGACAATATTTACTCAGAATACATTCTTAAAGAATTAACAGTCCAAGCTATTTTATACCAACTGGAGTCATAATTTGATGAATACAACATATGCTTAGGTCGATACACTTGTTTTTTTGAAATTCTGATAATCAAGCGAAAATGAAGATTGATTGATTGATTGGTGTTTAATGCCAATTTTATCAGTATTTCAGTTGTATTGCTGCATGAACAAATTAAATTCCTCAAGTGAAAATAAAGATTGAATTATTGGTGTTTAATGCCAACTTTATCAGTATTTCAGCTATATTGTGGCATGAAAAAATTTTATATATTGAATTCCTCAAGCGAAAATGAAGATTGAATGATTAGTGTTTAACTCTGAATGGTTTTTTTATTGACCATATTCTATATCTTAAAAGCTTTCACTAATGTCATTTTGTGTTTCTGACAAGACAATCTGATTTTGTTGTAGTAAGATGCATGCCTATAAATGTCAGATAGATGTCTTTTCTACAAGATAAAATTTCATTAGATATGGAAATATTTACAATTTATTTAAAGTCTGTCATTTGATGATCAGACAAGAAGAATTTTTTCCATTGTACCATAGAAACATTTTTTGTATAAGTAAAATGCATTATTTTTTCCATTGTACCATAGAAATATTTATGGTATTAGTGAAATGCATAATGGCATTATAACAGTTTAATGGTAATGAATGAAAATGTCTGACATTGGAAATCTATTAATAGAGACAGAAATTTACATAATTGACCTGATAATGGATGTTGGAATTAGATCTTTACATTAATGAAATGAGGTGACGCTTAAGCTTGCTGGTACTTCTCTTATCCAAAATTCTCTCAGATTTTTATATTTGGAATAAGTAATATTTATACCACGTTAAACAGTTAAACAATCGAATGCGAAGCATGAGATTGTTTAACCGTTTACCTCTGAAAACCATGGTATATATGGTTTGTAACATGAAGCGATGCAATATCACATCTAGGTCATTGATTATTGCATGGCTTTCTGAGAATAATAAAGCTACAGCCCAGATTTAAAGTGTGCAATATCTCGTATCTGCGTGTATTATTTCATAGTTCTGAGCTGTTGCGTACGTTCTAGTATAAAACCATAAAAAGATGAAAGGAAAAGAATACATTCATGTTACAAGCTGGATGTATTGTATAGTTGGCAAAACTACCACGAGATTTGTTTGAAAAGCTGGATAAGTTGGCAAAACTACCACGAGATTTGTTTGAAAAGCTGGATAAGAAACAAGTAGAGTTGTATGGTTGTTTTCTAAGGTTCTAGCCCCGATGTCAAATAACTTTTGAGTGTTGAGTTTGATTAAATCATATTTTGACTTTTCAAGCACCATGTGTACCACTTTAAAAAAAAGTCTTTGCATTTGAAACACACTAACTAACTGTGAAATCCTTATTAATCATGGGGCCTCTAATTTTCGTCGATTTAGTGGTTCCCATTGACTTTGTTTGAAACCACAAATTCAAGAACTCAAGAATTACTGCATTTTGTAGAAACTGCAAAAATTGGTAAATAAAAGTAATTTCAAGGTATAATTTTCTGCATTTGTTGTAGGAAGACATGCATGTATGCAGCTATATAGGATCGTTATTAGTATCTGACATGTAATTTATCTTTGATACAATGCAGCTGTTTATTATGATCAAATTATGTTTCCTTCTGTGACTATTAAACTGGCTTGTTATTACCACTACCAAGTTAATTATAGAAGTCAATTTATCTTAAGTTGATATCTTCAGGGGTAGAAACCTAAAAAAAATAGCATTTAATATCCATTACACTAGCAATTCTTTAATTTATTACTGGAAGTTTTGTCCTCATATTATGCAGTCCTGGATTTTATATATTATTGGGCCTGGTAGGTGTCTACATGGTTAAGATCGTTGACCACAAGCCAAACACCATCCACAAAGGATTGTGTCATGCTCAAGTGTTAAGGTTTCCAGATGCCTACCCATGGCCAGGGCTGTTTTAGTTTGGCAATTTGTTATAAAATAACTGTCCAGTCTAGTGTCTGGTGGTCACAATGTAGCTGGGAAATTGCTAAAGGTGACGATAAACTCCAATAACGCAAACTGACTATCTATTTAATGCTGTTGCTCTTCATTCATTAAATAATAGTCTTTTTAAAGTTTCACCTTGCTAGGATGTTGAGACCAGGGCAATAGGAAATATTGAGTGAATGAGTGTGTGATTGTTGTTTAACACCAAATGAGTAATTTGTCAACAATATCATGCCGAGGGTCGGAGAGTAAATTACATTTGATGAGATGATAATGATATCAGCTTTGTACTAGACCAACTGGACACCCTTAGTTGGATTTTTATAGTGCAAGCTCAGTGAAACATCAGTCAGTGGGTAGACATTTTCATGATTTTGAGCCAACCAATCTTTGCTCTTACTCCTTACAACTGTGTTTAGCAGAGAAGCAGCAAATACATGATTGTCAGTGACTTGCGACAGGTCGGTGGTTTTCTCCGGGTACTCCGGTTTCCTCCACCAATAAAACTGACCGCAATGATATTGCTGAAACATTGTTGAAAGTGGCATTAAACACCATAAACCCAAAACAAATCAACTTTATGGTCTTTGGTTTGACCTGAATGTGGCTCAAACCCACGATCTACCACATTCAAGGCAAGCACGCCAACCAATTACACCACTGATACGGTAAACATATTGATGAACAGGAAATGCAAAAGAGTCAGTCATCAAATACGAATGTATAATTATGATTAAGAATCGTAGAAAATTGATTTTTTCATCAAGACAAATTAAACTGGTCATCAGTAAAGAAGTATATGTCATGAATCATGCTAATTTTAAAATTATGATCGAGGTTGACATGGAAGAAAAAAACATATCTGTTCTCAAATTTTAGAGAAATCGCTAAGAATAAAGTTGTTTTTTTAATGGCCAATTGTTTTTAATTGATACGTTTCAATTCAAATGTCATTACCGTTACGTGAATTGCATCAGATAAACGTTTGATTTGTAAACATTATAAGGTCTGAATTCACTGTTAATTGCCGATAAACATGAGATGTTTATTGCATGATAAATGGGAAAGAAAAAAGAAGACACCAGATTTATGTAGAAAACAATAAATCAAAGAAAATACATTAAATGTAAATATTGAATCGTCGGATTAAAAAACAATTTAAGATGATTATCATTGCAAATAACTAATTTTTTATATGACCACTATAATTGCGTTGATATTATGGAATGAATCTGTGGTTGTCATAGATGTTCTCCTTATTGTTGTCGTCAACGGTCAATTATTGGTTGCTGCGCAATAAGTTTTGTTCTAGGAGATGCATTCTTCTTATTTTTTGGGGCCGTCGTGGCCGTGATCGTATGGTAGTTGGAATTACAACTACCTGTTGTGAGTTCGAATCTCGATCAGGGCGAGATGTACAACATTATGTGATAATGTTTGTCAGTGACTTTCGACAGGTCAGTGGTTTTCTCCTGGTACTCCAGTTTCCTCCACCAATAAAACTGACCGCAACGATATAACTGAAATATTGTTGAACAAACAAACATCTTAATTTGTATTGTAATGTACTTTGACATGGAATAAAGGATTGAACTGATGTTGGGGATACGAAGTCCCAAAGTGCCCAAAAAGGGGGTTTTCTGTTTTATACCGCCTCCCCATATAACCTTTCAAACAAGAGATTTCAGAGTGCCATAAAGAGTGTTTTCTGTTTTCATGCTTCCTCCCCATATAACTTAAGTTCCTCAAAGGAAATCCTTTGAAATTACTGTAGCTTAGATAAGAATTTTTGAAAGAAATTCTGATATTTTGAATAGTTCTGCACTACAATCAGCTATTGAATGGATCATGGATGGTGGTGTGTATTATAACTTAGTGTGTTCTATGCACAGTCAATTACAGTAGATGTACAAGTTAGTAGTTTTAGTGACTATTATTTGGTGATATCATCAATTTGCATGCAAACTTCTGCAATGAAACATACAAAATTAAGTGCTTTGCACTTCTACTACTACATGTACAAACATGTACATATGTCTTAGTAACTTCTTTGAGAATTTTTTCTATCTTAAAAGACAATTCTGTTTATACAAAAAAAACTTTAAAAATTACAAACATTAAACAGAACAATAGTTGCTTTGCTTCAGCATGTTCAGAGTTGAAGACTCCCAATCAAGTTGTTTTAAATTCTTTAAAAGGAAATCAAATGGATTTGATTGTTTATCAATACATGACCAAGCTGTGAAACATTGGAATCAAAGGAACACTATACAACACCACTGAGGAACATGCTAACATTGCACCAGAAATGACTCCTTATTTACTGCTGGTTTCTATAGCTAAAATTCCCACTTGCATACTAAAATCTTACAATAGCATTAATTAAGACATTAAAATAATACATAAGTCATAGTTAATGCTATTTAATATGAAAAGCCATGCCAAAGAATTGTATTATTTATCAATAGCCATGTTCAATGTTCAAATGGTATATTTTCTCTTCAATCAATATTAAGTTTGATGAGAATGACTCTATAAGACATATATAAACTGTTTTTATGTACTGAAATCTTTTCACATTGAATATTTATAAATTAGTCCACTGATAAGGCAACATGAAAAATGAGGCAACATCAGGCTATAAGGCTAATAATATTGTTTATTTAAGGCCATCAATACATTTTTGTATGTTTGTGGTAGCCAGCTGGCTCAGTCTGATTGATCTACATAAACTGTCCCCATTAAAATTATCATCTGGAATTTTTTTCTAAAGATTGTTTTTTAAACTAATTATAGCATTTTTAGCTCACCTGGCCATAGGCCATGTGAGCTTTTGTCATGGGTAAGCGTCCGTCGTCCGTCCGTTAGCTTTTCACATTTAAATCTTCTTCTCTGAAACCACTGAACAGAATTGAGCCAAAATTGCCAGAGATGTTCATTGGATGGTCCTCTACCAGATATGTGTTTTTGGTGCCGATTTGAAATCCAACATGGCTGCCAGGGTCCATAATGTGTTCTCATTGACTGAAATATTAAAAATCTTCTTGTCAGAAACCACCAAGCCAATTGAATTGTGACTTTGCAGGAATGATCATTGGGTGGTCCTGTACTAAACTTGTGAATCGTTTGCCGATCGGAAATTCAAGATGGCCACCATGACTCGACAAAGTTTTAACATAGGACCCTATGGGAAAAATGTTTAAATTTTTTTCCTCTGAAACCAGTAAGCCAATTTAAAGCAAACATGGCATGGATGGTCCTTAAGTGGTCAATTTTCAAAATTGTGTCCGGTGACCCCGACCTCCATCCAAGATGGCCACTTCAGCGGACATAGGAACCTATGGAGAATTTTTTTTTTTAAATCTTCTCCTCTGAAACCAGTAAGCCAATATAGCAAACATGTCATCGATGGTCCTTAGGTGGTCAACTGCCAAAATTGTGTTCAGTGACCCCGATCTCGGTCCAAAATGACCACCGTCAGCGGACATAGTTTTAACATCGGACCTATGGGAAAATTGTTTTAAGAGTCTTCTCCTCTGAAACCAGTCAGCCAATTTAATGCAAACATGGCATGGATGGTTCTTGGGTAGTATACTTTCAAAATTGTGTCCGGTGACCACGACCTCCATCCAAGATGGCTGCCATGAGCAGACATAGTTTTAACATAGAACCCTATGGGATTTGAATGGTAAAACTTAGATGTTTTCGGCATGCAGACATTCTTAAGAGGGCTTATTTATGTCAGGTGAGAGATACAGGCTCACCTGAGCCTCTAGTTTGGATTAGCTATAGTTTTTTTTTGTTCAGATATTTGAAATAAACAAATGGCTGTGGTGGTTGGGATCGTATAGTAGTTGGATTTACAACTGCCTGTGCAATCAGTGCCTAACACCACTTAAGTTGTGAGTTTGAATCCCGCACAGACGAGGTGTACTCGATACAACATTAAAGTTTGTCAGTTACTTGAGACAGGTTGGTGGTTTTCTCTGGGTACTCTAGTTCCTACTGACCGTCGCAATATAACTGAAATATTGTAGAAAGTGGCATTAAACACCATAACCCTAATCCTGAAATAAACAAATTTACTTGCTTATAATATATCTCTATATTTCATTATCCCATTAATAAACAAGTATGTTTTTGTGGGTGGCCTAATATTGATAAATGATATTGTATACAAGAATTCTTCTAAGAATGAGTAATCATAATTTCCTAATAAGCATTTGTATACAAGAAGTGACATCTTGTCGGTGATCTTTGAACATTTGGATGATCTCATGACTGGTATTCTTGAAAAGGACAAGCTAGATACTGACATAAAACGGTATTACACCAATTTTGAAAAAAGAAATTAGAAAAGTGAATATTCATAGAACATATTGTAACCTTAGCTATGTCCAGGACCCCCCCCCCCCCCTTTTTTTTTATAAGTCCACCCCTTCTGCAATGAAAAAGTGGCCTTATAAGAGGGATTCAAAAATAATCCCAAAAGTGTTCAATGTAGATAGGTTTCACTGTATCTAAAACTCGGCATTTAAAAAAATATATTAGAATTTCTTTTTTCTTCTCAACTTGAAAAACTAATTATATCAGAGAGAGAAAAAAAACTTTCTGGAAATGAAATTTATGACTTCGTAATAATCTAGATTTTGCAATTTTTTTTAAATACATGCAAAAATTGAAATTGCATATAATCTTTCCTGCTGAAAAATTATTAGAAATTTGAGTAGTTTAATGTTGATTGATGTCTATTGTTTTATCCTATTAATTTAGTGTCACAAAATAAATTGCAGATTGCTGCATTTTTGTGATGAAAATTTTAAGGAGAACTGCTGTATTGTTAAAATATGCATTTGGAAAATGATTAAAGGCTAATTTAGTGTCACAAATTATATTGCAGATTGCTGCATTTTTTTTTGTGATGAATTTCTGTAACAAGATAAATTAAGATCAATTTCAACAGAGTAATAATATCACTCTGGTTAACAGAATTTACTGAAAGCTGGGCTTCAACCCAATTTATTTATTTGTCACTTGTGTATCTTTTTGTTTTTTGTATTGTTTTTTTATCTTTGTATTTTTAACCACGTTAGTGGTGAAAATGGTTAACATACTCGACTCAATTGCGGTAGATCGTGGGTTCAAGCCCCAATCCGGTCAAACTATAAAATTGGTATTTGTTGCTTCTCCGCTAAGCAAGCAACACTAAGGAGAAAGAGCAAATACTGGTTGGCTCGGAATCAGGATATTGTTTCCGAGTGGGGCAACATGTCTATCCGCGACCTGTTGTTTCAGTGAGCTAGCACTATAAAATCCAACTAAGAATGTTGGTCTAGTACAAAGCAGACATCATCATTATTTCATTGAAAATTAACTAGTTCTCCCCATGTTATAGCTGAACAATTACTGAGTTGGCATTAAACAACAATAACTCACTCTTTGTTCTTTCAAACATTTCGTTAGTACTTTCCAGTGGTCGCAGCTATATTGACTCAAAAACGTCAGTGTGTACACAAAGTTGACTTTCAGTTTATAGTGATTTACTTTAAGTCATTGAAATATTTGTTTGTAATAAAGTTGATACATGTATTTTGTGATTTTTATTTTTTTTTACATTTTAAGACCTATGAATTTTCTTCTAGCCATGAGTATTAGTATTCTGTTTTAGTTGGCTTTCATGTTGTTTAATCTTTAGTTTTCTGTGTAATAGTATTTTGTTGACCATTCTTTTTTTTTTTTCCCCTTTTTCCTATTTCTTATGGCCATTGTATCGTCTGTCCTTCGAATTACGTCTTCTGATTACCCCTTTGGTATCTTCAAACATTTCTCAATTGAGAGCGTACGGCTGATGGATGTTATTCCAGAAACGTGTCGTGTGCACTAAATTAGATATCTACGATTTATTTTATTAATGGGCTAATTTTCTTATTGTGTAATGTCTATAGAAAGTGGTTGTTGACTTGCCTCGCTACAAAATCCAATTACCGTGGACACTTATAATTATTGGTATTAAAGTCTACTACGCCTGTCAGTCAGAAGGATGTAACCTCTTATTTATCTACTCATTTGAATTTTAAATGTAGGATTGTCAAGGGGTTTTATCGCTTGATGAAATTGGAAGCATTTTTGTCTTTTTCTTTGGAAGCAGAAATAGGAAACTATTATAGATGTCTCTCCATTTTCCAATAAAAGTCTGAATTACTGCAGAAATGCCGTAGATTTTATGTCAAGTTTGGCGTCAAAGACTTTCTGTCTGTTTGATGATCTGATGATTTCTGTAACAAAGATTTATGTAGTGTAAAAAAGACAAGTAAATTTGCCAAAGAGATTCAATTCAAACATTTCTAAATTAAGAGATCAAAGCATCCAGCATGCAAAGAAAAAATGTGCAACACTTTAACATTTATACAGTCTCATTGTGTTGTGTAAAATTAGTAATATGTTAACAGTATTGCCAGTGTTTACATCAGATAACTTGTTTTCTTATCTGACGCCTTGATTGTATGCAGTTTGTATTCCATTGAATTCTGTAGAAAAATCCTGTCTGATTTGTTGTAGCTTTTATTGTTTCAGAGAAATGAGAGAACCCAATTTTAATTTTGTATATTTTAAAATTTTAAGTCCTATTAATAGGACCCTGTGCGAAAATGAATAAAACCTGTACAATCTGCCGACTTCATCAGGTTAATCAAGTGTATTTCAACATGTACAATCTAGACTTGATTGAAAGCAAACTGTAGTAATGATCAGAAAAATGATACAGGCTCGGGCGAGTCTCTGATGTTTATTTACAAAACAAAGGCCAAAGTGACATTTCTTTAAAAGGAGCCTTTTCTATGTGCAAATTTTTTCTTTGCAGCATGTACACTATCCTCATTTTTAAGAGGTACACTACAGTTGCACACAGGACTTCATATGATACCTTTATTTGTATAGTAAATAAATAATAATTACAAGAATTGCCATTTTGACAGATAACATTTTCTCACGAGGGAGACTTTTTTAATCAAGAAGTAAAATGCAAATTACAACTAACAACCAAATTATCCCAGTTGTTGTCTTAAACAAACTTAGAGGAATAGGGTGGATGTGGGGGTAAACTTTTTACGATAAATTTTTGCTCAAATAAACGGTAACAAAATTTCTTTCCTCAATTTGACGCCAACCTGGTTTGGTCAACAAATAACAATAACAATTTTAGATTCATATAGTGCTAATGGTAGTAGATAAAGGGTGTCTGGTCCTATTCCTGACTAGGGGGGCTGTCATGGTCATGATCGTATGGTAGTTGGCTTTACAACTATCTGTGTAATTAGTGCTTATCACCATTAATTTGTGAGTTCGAATCCCACTCATGGTGAGGTGTACTCGATACAACAATATATGATAAAGTTTGTCAGTGACTTTCGGCAGGTCGGTGGTTTTCTCCAGGTACTCTGGTTACCTCCACCAATAAAACTGACCGCCACGATATAACTGAAATATTGTTGAAAATGGCATTAAACACCATTACTGTATCCCTATTCCTGACTATAAAATGGCATTCCCATCCCCTTCAAATTATGATTAATCAAATATTATATTCATCTTTATTTCTTCTTCTATCTAAATAAGTCATCAGAAGATGTTATGAGTAAAAAAAAACTGAAAATATTTATCTGTCATATTACAATTGATTTTATTACTAATTATCCTCTGACACAAAGTATGTTTGATCCTATATAAGCTTTAACCATAATTTGAATTTTTCATCAATAGCTTGCCCTATTATTCATCACCATGGATGAATACTCAGATTTATGTCAAGTGCGGTGAAATAAAAGTGACTAGCTTCTCTTGTCCCCAAAGTGTGCAGATGTTACTGAGCTATATATAGTTAGATGTTAGATAGACTCTCTAATGTCCCCTTGAAGGTGTAAAACCACCAATTCATTTCTTTAAGGTTTTCTACTAAATTTGTGTTTTTTTCTAGTCTGCATAACCATTTTATCTTAAGTTTAATCTTTCCAACATCATATATTTTCAGAAACGTACATGATTACTCTACGTTCTGTCAAGATATCATGGGATGTTTAAAATCTTGCAATGAAATTCCATGCTCTGTGACATCCCCTACTCTAAAAATAGAAACGTCATTCCTGGAATTTCAAAGTTTATAGGTTATGCATCAAGACCTGCATAAAAGATTAAAATATGACTAAATGCAACCAAATTTGGGCTCAGAATAAACATTATATATTGACCTTCAATAATTATATAATAGTTACTGATATGGAGGGCAATATCAGGATATACAGACTGCCCAAGGCCAAGGGTTGTGGTATGGACCACGACCCAAGGGCAGTCTGTCTATCCTGATATTGCACTCCATATCAGTAACTATTGTGTTTATTGCATTGAAGACCAGAATCTGACACATACAATATAAACGCATAGAAATTTTTAATCAGGATCATTGAATGTTTCCCTAGGCGTTATCACCTTCGTTATTACCTAATTTGAATTGACTACAACAATTGTTTGAATGGTGTTCAACTTATAATGAGAAATAAAATGAGATTATAAGTAACATTGTAATTTATTAAAACGTAAACAAAGAAATATCCGCGTATAGACCAGTAGTAACAGTCTATACACGGTTTTTGGACCGGTCTATATCAGCATTCCAGTCTATATCGCGGAATAGTGAAGGTCACGTGGAGAGTGTTCAACCAATTAAATGTATGATTTTTATTCTGATATGCAATAACCAATTTTAGTTATGATGTAACATCTAATATTTTTCAGAATACAACAAAGCGAAAGGAACTTTTTTCTTTAAAAGAGACTACTTTTGTATATGTTCTAAGCTCTGATTGGTGAATTACTGGTTTGACACCTGAAGTGCAGAACGCAGGATATTAAGTGATTAACGATGTTTTTTTAAAACGAGAGGACTTTTCTCGCGAAGCCCTGAGATGAGAGATGACTGAGATACGTCCTCGAGTTTTAAAAAAACATCTTTAATTATTTTATTGCTATTTTGTATTCATAATTAAATAATTTTTGTTGAGATACTGACATTTTTTTTAAACACAATTGATATTTTGTATCGTTAATCACTTATTATCAAGAATTTGGTAATGTGACGTCATTATAACGTCATATTAGAAAACAGCGATAATACTACGTGCGTCCTTGACAACACTTAGCGATTAGCGATAATTGGAATCATCTTAGCGCTTACGTGATATGAAATATCTTGGTTTTAAACATCAAAGGGAAAATAAACAAAATAGCGATAATACAAAATATGGCAGAATTATTGATTGTTTTTGACAAAGAATTGTCTAATTTTTAGGTTTTAACTGAAACAAAAAATAAATTAGATATTCTATTACACATTATGTAATGGAATATTTCTGAAACATTGACAAATTTTCTTCACTCTCACCTCTAAAAATTGATAAAAAAAAATGATAATAAACAAACCAACATACATAAACAAAGCATTCATAAATGGATTTTGTATGTTCATTTTTTTTCAATCTCTCAATCATGTTGTATAGATTAAAATATGACATGTACATCCAATAGGAGATTGACTTGCTCTACACAATATGAAATACAGAACAAAAATCATACGTAGTACTGGGGCATCGTGATCGTGATCATATGGTTTCCCAACTACCTATGCAATCAGTGCCTATCACCACTAATGTTGTGAGTTCGAATCCTGCACTCGATACAACATTATGTGATAAAGTTTGTCAGTGACTTGCGACAGGTGTGTGGTTTTCTCCGAGTACTCCGGTTTCCTCCACCTGTAAAACTCAGACCACCACGATATAACTGAAATATTGTTGAAAGTGGCATTAAACACCATAAACCAAACCAAATAAAGCCATGCATGGTAGTGTGTTCCTGAAACAGTCGATATATGGACTACCAGAAAGGCAGTACCGGTATATGTTGCATATTGTTTTTTTTTTTTTTTTTTTTAAATCTTTGTTGTAAAATGAAGTAAATATTTGGGAGAAAATCTTGATGTACATATTCGTAATTTATTAAATCTAATAAATGGACAGTTTTGCATAACAGGGAACTTCCCACGATCATCCTGTTGTTTAACTTCTAAAATCAGTTTTAATTAAATTTTGTACAAAACTGTGTTCAGCTTTCTTACATGTCTGAGAGCACAAGGCAAACAATTAAAGCAAAATGTCCTTTTTCTTAGAACATAGAGAAGATAATGAAGAAAGTGATAACTTACTGATGTTTCATATTTCAAGGCTAAGAAATCTGAACCCAACCTATTATGTCCCAAGGCCAGCGTGATTGTGATCGTATGGTAGTTGTATTTATGCAGGCAGTACCTATTACCACCAAAGTTGTGAGTTCGAATCCCGCTCATAGCGAGGGGTTTTTTTGAGGGGGGGAAGGGTTGTGGTATTTCAACAGTATTTCAGTTATTTCGTGGCGGTCAGGTACTTGATACAATATTATGTGATAAAATTTGCCACCAATAAAACTGATCGCCACGATATAACTGAAATATTTCTAACCCTATTTCAAGGCTAAGAAATCTGAACCTAGCCTAGTATGTCCCTTTAAATATGGAGAACTTGTGAGTGAAACAGTAAAAAATAGTTGATCATTTCTGACTAATAAGTCACTGAGTAGAAGAATTTTAAAGAACAGTGTACTTAAAATGTTTGAACTCATTTTTAGCTCACCTGACCCAAAGGGTCATGTGAGGTATTGCCATCACTTGGCGTCCGTCGTCTGTCGTCCGTCGTCCATCTGTTAACTTTTCATATTTTAATCTGCTCCTCTGAAACAACTGGACCAAATGGAACCAAACTTGGCAGAAAGCATCTATATAAGGTCCTCTATAAAGTTTCTTCATTTCGTCCCATTCCGCCAACAAATATGGCCACCAAGGGCAATTCTTGTTTCTGATTGGCTGATATTAAAAAAATTTTCTCCTCTGAAACTGCTTGGCCAAATGGAGCCAAACTTGGCAGGAAGCATCTATGTAAGATCCTCTATAAAACTTCTTCATTTGGTTCCATTCGGCCAACAAACATGGCCGCTGTTACTAAAAATAGAACATGGTAAAATTGCACGTTTTTGGTAATAACTCAAAAACCGTTAATAATATCAGAAATCTGACAGGGGTAAAAATGATCAGCACAGCAAGATCTAACTACCCTGAAGAAAATCTGATTACCTATCTTGGAGTTATTGCCCTTTTTTTCATCAAATTTTCAAAATGTTAATACTTTTTGTTATTTATTTCAAAAACTATAAGAGATAGACGTTAAGTTTAAACAGCAAACATGTGCAGCATGTCAAGATATACATGCCCTGCAATTTTGAAGTAAGTCTGATTACCCGTTTAGGAGTTATTGCCCTTTTTTATTTTATCTTTTTTAATTTAACATTTTTGTCTGATATTTCAAAAACTATTAGAGATAAAGGTTAAGTTTAAATTGCAAAAATGTGCAGCATATTAAGATCTACCTACCCTGAAGTTAATCTGAGTACCCAATATGGAGATATTGCCCTTTTTTAGCTCACCTGACCCAAAGGGTCATGTGAGCTATTGTCACCACTGAGCGTCCGTCGTCTGTCGTCCGTCGTCCATCCGTCCGTTAACTTTACACATTTTAATCAACTCCTCTGAAGCCACTGGGCCAATTTGAACCAAACTTTGGTGGAATGGTCCTTGGATGGCCCCCTTCCAAAATTGTGTCCGGTGATCCTGACTTCCAACCAAGATGGCCGCCAAGCTAAAAATAGAAAAAAGGGGGATGAAATTTTGATTGTTCATTGCTGCTTTAGTATAAGTCAAAATGACCTCTAATTTTAACTGCAGCTACATGGCAAGGAGTAGTTTAACATATATTCTGGGTTTTTCTGTGAAATTTTTCTTTCAGCCGATTTATACTGATTATGCAAATTAGGCATATTTTGATAAAAGATCACATTTAAATCTTTTCCTCTGAAACCGCTGAACCAAATTAAACCAAACCTGGCAGGGATAGTCCTTGGGTAGTCCCATTTCAATATTGTGTCCGACAGCTCCACCCTCCATTCAAGATGGCTGCTGTTACTCAAAATAGAAATTTCTTCAATTGTCCATTGCTGCTTTATTATAAATCAAAATGAGCTCAAATTTTAACTGCAGCTACATGACAATGAGTAGATTAACATTTATTCTGGGTTTTTCTGTGAATTTTTTCTTTCAACCGATTTATACTGATTATACAAATTAGACATATTTTGATAAAAGATCACATTTAAATCTTCTCCTCTGAAACCGCTGAACCAAATTAAAGCAAATTTGGCTGGGATGGTCCTTGGGTGGTCCCCTTTCAATAGTGTGTCCGACAGCCCCGCCCCCCATTCAAAATGGCTGCTGTTATTAAAAATAGAAATTTCTTCAGTTGTCAATTTCCACTTTATTACAAATCAAAATGAACTCAAATTTTAATTGCAGCTATATGGCAATGAGTAGTTTAACATATATTCTGGGTTTTTCTGTGAGATTTTTTCAGCCAGTTTATTCCGTTTAGGAATATTATGAGATAAAAATCACATCAAAATCTTTTGCTCAGAAATTTGAGTTGAAATGATCTTTGGGTGGCCCACTTTCAAAATTATGTGTAACACCCCCATTTTCTATCAACTTTAGATGTCAAATTGAAAACCAGGTGAGCGATTACAGGCTCCTGGGAGCCTCTAGTTTCGTCAAATTTTCAAAATGTTAATACCTTTTGTCCTTTATTTCAAAAACTATAAAAGATAGATGTTAAGTTTAAACAGCAAACATGTTCAGCATGTCAAGATCTACCTAGCCTGCAATTTTAAAGTAAATCTGATTACCCATCTTGAAGTTATTGCCCTTTTTTTCATCAAATTTTAAAAATGTTAATACTTTTCATCCTTTATTTCAAAAACTATAAAAGATAGATGTTGAGTGTAAACTGAAAACATGTTCAGCTTGTCAAGATCTACATGCCCTGCAATTTTGAAGTAAATCTGATTACCCGTCTAGGAGTTATTGTCCTTTTTTCATCATTTTTTAGCTCACCTTTTCATATTTTAATCTTCTCCTCTGAAACAACTTGGCCAAATGGAACCAAACTTGGCAGTACGCATCTATGTAAGGTCCTCTATAAAGTTTCTCTATTTCGTTCCGTTCCACCTACAAATATGGCCACCAAGGGCAATTCTTGTTTCTGATTGGCTACTGTTTAAAAAAATCTTCTCCTCTGAAACTGCTTGGTAAAATGGAGCCAAACTTGGCAGGAAGCATCTATGTAAGATCCTCTATAAAGCTTCTTCATTTGGTTCCATTCGGCCTACAAACATGGCCGCCAAGATTAATTCTTTTTTCTGATTGGCTAATGTTAACAAAATCTTCTCCTCTGAAACAGCTTGGCCAAATGGAGCCAAATTTGGCATAGATGGTCCCTGGGTGTGCCCCTTTCAAAATTGTGTCCGACAGCCCCACCCTCCATTCAAAATGGCTGCTGTTTTTTTAAGGTAATGATTATCTCCCTTTGAAATTTGCTTCAGTATCATTCTATTGTCAGGTGAGCGATACAGGCTCAGTGGGCTGAGCCTCTAGTTTATATAATATTGCAATTTATACTCTTTGAACTCAATTTTTATCAAATTTTGCAATCAATTTAATAATCCCTTCATCTTCAACACAACAATTCTTGCCTAAGCTGTTGTAATATTATAGGAATATCATGACGTTTATTGCGCAATCGGATTAAACAATGTTATGTTATGTCTAAATTGACTTAATAATTGTTGTTTTGTCGACATGTAGAAAGGCAACATAAATAGACTTATTAATCCCTGCGATATCATGTTTGTAATCGAAGTTCATCAACAGAAATGTTTCCGTAGCAACGGATTAAATACTGTCCTTTTACATGTTTTTATGCTATAAGTATATACGAAAAAAATGAAGGAATTTTACAAGATTGAAGTTTCAAGGTCAATTGAAGGTTCTATTTGATACGTTTGTCATGTTTCAGAGAAATAATTTAAAAAAAATAAGTTTGCTGTTTTCATCCTCTAGGGGGGCCCTAAGTGGTTGAGTTGTTATGGTCATAGACTTTTAACCATAATTAAGTCTAACAACCACTGACGTGAAATTGTGCCCCAAATTGCCTACGTTAAATGTAAAGATTTCGTGACTCCTACCCATGACTTTGGGGTTTCACTGTTCAGTTATTATCACTGTCAAGGCTTTTTCTCCCCCAATACATTTGGTATTACCCCAATGGGAATGTTTTGTTGAATGTCACATGAAGGATTAAATACCAAAAGCAATGGGAATGTTTTTGTTGAATGTCAGGAAATGCTAAGTACCAAAATCGACTGGAATGATGTGTTGAATGTCACAGGAAATGTTTTTGTTGAATGTCACAGGAAATATATTGGTTGAATGTCAGGAAATGCTTTTTTAGCTCACCTTGCCAAAGGCAAAGTGAGCTTTTGCCATCACTTGGCATCCGTCGTCCGTTAACTTTTCACATTTTAATCTTCTCCTCTGAAACCCATCGGCCAAATGAACTGAAACTTGGTAGGAAGCATCTATGGAAGGTCCTTTATAAAGATTGCTCATTTTGTCACGATCCATCAACAAACATGGCCGCCACAGGCAATTCTTGTTTCTGATTGGCCGATTTTTAAAAATCTTCTCCTCTGAAACCGCTTGGCCAAATGAACCGAAACTTGGAAGGAAGCATCTATGGAATATCCTCTATACAGATTCTTGTTTTTGATTGGTTGATTTCTAAAAAATCTTCTCCTCTGAAACCGCTTTCCCAAATGAACTGAAATTTGGTAGGAAGCATCTATGGAAGGTCCTCTACAAAGATTGCTCATTTTGTCCCGATCCATTGACAAACATGGCCACCACAAGCAATTCTTGTTTCTGATTGTTCGATTTTTTTAAATCTTCTCCTCTGAAACCGCTTGGCCAATTGAACCGAAACTTGGTAGGAAGCATCTATGGAAGGTCCTCTATAAAGATTGCTCATTTCGTCCCGATCCGTTAACAAACATGGCCACCACAAGCCATTCTTGTTTTTGATTGGTTGATTTCTAAAAAATCTTCTCCTCTGAAACCGCTTTCCCAAATGAACTGAAATTTGGTAGGAAGCATTTATGGAAGGTCCTGTATAAAGATTGCTCATTTCGTCCCGATTCGTTAACAAGCTTGGCCGCCACAGGCAATTCTTATTTCAGATTGGTCGATTTCTAAAAATCTTCTTCCCTGAAACTACTTAGCCAATTGAACCGAAACTTGGTAGGAAGCATCTATGGAAGGTCCTCTATAAAGATTGCTAATGTCATCCCGATCTGTTAACAAACATGGCTGCCATAGGCAATTCTTGTTTCTGGTTGGTTGATTTCTAAAAATCTTCTTCTCTGATACTGCTTAGCCAAATGAACCGAAACTTGGTAAGAAGCACCTATGGAAGGTTCTGTATTAAGTTTCCTCAAAGCAGAATGAAAGGTGAGCGACACAGGCTCAGCCTACTGAGCCTCTAGTTTTTAAGTACATGTACCTAAATAAACTAACTGGAATGATGCATTGAATGTCGCAGGAAAGACTTAGTACAAAAAAAAGGGAAACATTTTGTTAAATGTCATGTCAAAGACTAAATACCAAAACAACTGGAATGTTTTTGTTGAATATCATGTCAAAGACTAAATACCAAAACAAATGGAATGTTTTTGTTGAATGTCACATGAAAGACTAATTACCAAAGCAATTGGAATGTTTATGTTGAATGTCACATGAAAGACTAATTACCAAAGCAATTGGAATGTTTATGTTGAATGTCACATGAAAGACTGAATACCAAAAACAATTGAAATGTTTTTGATGAATTCATATGAAAGAGTAAATACAAAAACAATTGAAATGTGAAAGGCTGAATACCAAAACAACTGGAATGTTTTTGTTGAATGTCACATGAAAGTCTAAATACCAAAGCAATTGACAACAAGATTATTTTTTAAATTCTACAGGAAATAATTACAGTAATATCAAAACAAAGCGATTGTGATGTTGATTTTAAGCTGCCAGTGTTTGAGATGAAAAATGGTATTACAACGCGATTGAACAGAAATAATGATACTTTCGTTGAAAAGAGGCTTTTCTAGAAGCAATTAACTTTTCTTCCACTAATTGATGTTGCATAGATAAACTGGCATCAAATTTACTTTTTAGCACTTTTTAAAAATCATATTTTTTTTTCTTAGGTTTATCGAGTTCACAGTTAATTGGATAAAAATAAAAGCAATTAATTGACCATGCCGCTTATGGAAACACCATTAGCATTTTAAAAACAAAAATATAATTTTTTTTTATTGATATTTTCTAATGGTCTGTTCAAGTTACCATGGGCAAATTTCTATATGAATAACCAATGAGAGGACGTAATTATTTTCAAAGATTGTGGAATATTTGATCTTTTCATGCATGAAGTACAGAATTATGAAACCAGTTAAAAAGACAAAGAATTTCCCACGCTATTTGTTTTACTGATGTCTCAATCATGCATTGGTGTGTGATCAGATTTTTTTTTGTTAAATTACCATTTGATTTAATGGGGTTTTTTTTATTTAAGCATTTGTTTTTTTGTATCCAGGATAATCAATGAGATCAAAAGGAAATGTGATATCTACATTTTTATTACTATCACTGGGTCAATATCTCTGCTGGTGCACTATTAGTCCTCAAAAGTATCATTTTCCCTGTAGTCAGTGCTCTAGCACTGACATAGTTTATTAGATATATTTTTTATCGAAATTTACAGATCCTAAAACATGTAATTATTATTAAAGCTAAGATTTTCCTCCCTCAGGCATAGGTGAGCTTATCTAATTTTAGCCATCCTGTTTAGACCCTTTGGTTTTCTTGCTCCCTAAAATTTTGAATTACAGTAAAACCTGCTTTAGTGACCACCTCTATTAAGCAATAACTTAATTATTATTTCCCTTCACAGTGTATTTCATGTACATTAAACCTGTATTAAGCGACCACCTGTTTTATGTGACCATATTTCACTGTTCCCTTGAAAGGTCACATAAGTCAGGTTTGACTGTATTTGGCTTTCAAATAATTTGGCTTTGAGCGTATTTGATGAAGGTTTTTCCAGAAACGTGTTGTGTACACTAAATTTGATATCTATGTGACCTGGAATTTTCACCATTCATGCATACTGTGAAATCATTATTAATCGTGGGGTCCTAATTTTTGTGGATTTCATGGTTCACTTGAACCACGAAAATTAAAATTCAACGAAGTACAATTTTCCCATTGATTGTTGCCTGTAGTGTTTTAAACCACAAAATCAAGAACACAGGGGTCAATGCATTTGGCAGAAACCATGAAAACTGGTGTTGATGAATAAAAGTACTTTCACAGTAATTGGTCTCTGTCACAAAAATAACCAATTTCCAACTTAAAGGATAATCTTAAACCAAACAATTGAGTATGGTAACTAAAATCTTCCGACATAAACCACTAGCTTAATAGATCACGATTTACAAAGAAGAAGACAAGAAGACACTAACTCACATTACTACAATGTCGTTACATCAGTTAGTTATTTGTCATCAAACTCCTTAAAACATGAAGTTATTAACAGAATACATTGCTAAGATCTGTATTCAATTGCTTTCGTCTTTCTACTTGACATTTAAAAAATACAGATGCAAATCAATTAACGGAACTTGTTCTTCTACTTCAAAAACCAATTTCCTTAACAAAACACCAATCGTAGCATCTTCAAGAACTTAAAACGAAAAAGAGTATCATTATCACTTACATGTCCTTCTCAAAATACTATTTTGTTCTTTCCAGTGATGATCCTGGTTAGAAAATAAAATAACTGAAATCAATGCAAAATAGCTGAAACCATCTACACCCCCCTTTCAAAATGATCATTTTTGGCCTGTTCTGACCGTGTCCAGCAAGTTTTGGAAAACAATTTTTGGAGGAAAATAGCTGAAATCAGTTCAATAACTGAAAAATATCATCCCTGTATTTCTTTAAAATGTCAACTAGGAATTGGACATTAGATCATTAAAAAAAATCAAATTAGAATCTTTAATTCTCTCTTTTTATAACCATACAACTCCGTTTCAATCTTGTGGTTTAATAGTCACAGAGGTCATTGATCTATCTATCTTTGAATTTTTTAAATATCTAAGATTTCCCATGAAATTTCTTTAATTTAAAAGTGAAATTAGTCCATTAACTTTGTAAATTCCAGTAGGAGATCAGCATTCATATTTGATTTTTAGCCAATGAAATGTGATCACTCCTCCAATCAAGAGGCCATAACATATGATAATTGGTTATAAATCCTGTAAATGGCCAATTTGCTTTGTCATGAAACATTTTACTTTGATGAATTTAACAACAATGGTACATTTTTCTGTTAAAGCAGGATTTTTGTTATGATCTTTTATGTTTTATTAACATAGATTAATAAAAAACATAAAAAAATCATTAACAAAATTCTGTTTTAACAGAATGTAAGGTACTCCTTTGATCTAATTGAAATAGAAATATGTTTAAGCCTTTTATTTTTTTACAATCAAAGATGCATAAACATATCGCCATAGCAAAACATGTATCCAGTGTCCGACTTAGGCGCTGGTGCTATTGCCCCTAGTCAGTCAAAAATCTTATTTTGGCCAATAAGCTTAATTTATTTTTCATTGCAATTGTACTTAAAAAAAAAAATTTAAGTTTGGACCAGTAACGTCTGAAATAAAATATTATAGACTGTAATATGTGCCATAAGTTTAGAATAATTAGGAAGGTCACCTTTGAAACCAGAAAAAGATTACCTTTTATTACGGGTGACTGCTTAGTCAAGTTTGACTGTATATTTAGATGTGGGAGAAATAGTGAATAACCATGTACATAGAACTGTAACTCTTATATCATGGTATTTTTTTCTTATTTTTTCCCCCTTTTTTTTTCCGTTAAATTTTTTTTTAACAACTATGGTTCTGCGACTAACCATCAGTGTCCTATGGTATCGCGGTAGTTAAGTTAAAAAAATGGCGACGAAAATTGGTTGAAATAGCATACATGTGAATACACAGCATCATAGAATCCACGGTACCATAGGGTCAGACTAGACCCTACTGGTATTGTGTGTATTAATGGTGGTCATATTATAAAGACATTTTAAAAACTTAGATTTAATAAAAAGGTGGTACCAGCTTGTGCTTTATATTTCCTAGATGGAAAACATCAGATTATTGGTTAATTAAAATGGCAAATGTTCTAAACAATACCAGTTTGTGTCATCTATAGAATGTTCTAAGAATTTGGAAATGAGTTATGGACACTAAAAGTTTTTTTATGAGCTAATTTTTATTATTTATGTTAGTGCAAGTGAATTATTTCCTGAAACACGAGACCAAATTAAAGCTGTACAGACCTAATACCGGTATTACTGTAACAAATAAAACCCTATTATCGGTCTTCTTGAACTTAAAGGAATGTGTAATATGATGAACTGTCTGTCAACTTGGAATCTTGAATTATATTTTGCCTCGACATTAAGATATGGAGTACTTTACGTGTATGAGTTTCCTCGTGGCAAACCTTGACATTATAATATTGTTGTTATATATTCTTTGCCCTCCCATCCTACTGCCTAGATGAGCCATTGTGGTCGTGATCGTATGGTAGTTGTATTTGAACTACTTGTGCAATCAGTGCCTATCACCACTACAGCTGTGAGTTCGAACCCCGTTCATGGCAAGGTGTACTCGATACAACATTATGTGAACAATTTTGTCAGTGACTTGCGACAGGTCTATGGTTTTCTCCGGGTACTCTGGTTTCCTCCACCAATAAAATTGTCCGCCACGATATAACTGAAATAATGTCGAAAGTGGCATTAATCATCATAAACCTAAACCTGAATACATAACTGTCAATCTTGGATTTTTCTTTGTTTCGACATTAAACTATGGGGTACTTTACATGTGTTTAAGCTTTCTTCATGACAGATCTTGACATTATAATACTGCTATTATAGGTTCTTTTCCCTCACCTCTTAACTGATATCAGAGGCCCTACCGATTATAAGAAAATAAATTACAATTTGCATTATTTTAAAAATTTGAAATGCAAAGGCATTTCAGTTTCAAAGTTACATGTAGTATATAAAATCTCGTCAATTATGGAATAAGTAATATTTTTTCCACGGTTTTCCGAGTTAACAGTTAAACAATCGAACGTAAATGGGAGATCGTTTAACTGTATAACTCGGAAAACTGTGGTATAAATAATTTGTAACATGAAGCCATGCAATATCACATCTAGGTCGTTGATTATTGCACAGCTCTCTGAGAGTAATAAAACTACAGCCCAGATTTAAATTGTGCAATATCTTGTATCTCTGTGTATTATTTATTAGTTCTTAGCTGTTGCTTACATTCTGGTATATCAACCATAAACAGATCAAAGGAAAAGAATGCATTGATGTTACAATCTTATTTGACTTCTTAAACACATGTGATTTATTTTCTATTTTCAGGTGTCGTGGTGCTGTTACAAGGTGTATTAAATCTAGCTTAGGTTGTACATTTCAAGGACCCAGGAGTGCTTTACAGAGTCATTTATGGGAATGTCAATTTAGAGACCAAGATGGAGGTAAATTTTGTGTCAGATAGTAGTAATTCTAGTTTTCTTTGTTTTTAGATACAACATTATGTGATAAAGTTTGTCAGTGGTTTACTCAGAGTACTCCGGTTTCTTCCACCAATAAAACTGACCACCATGATATAACTGAAATATTGTTGAAAGTGGTGTTATACACCATGACCCTAACCCTACTCTATTGAGTTCTTTTAATAAAGGCCTGGTCTAATGGTCATAAGACTTTCAAGTTTTTATTTCTTACTCTCACTCAAATACGAGTTCTGTTCTCGTGCTCAAAAAATGGCAATTTGGAACAATGTATCAAATATATGACTTTCAGATGAACATGTTCCCTTGTTATGAAAAGAAAGTTTAAACGGCGATGGTCAACAATTCCACCAATATCAACAAAACAAAAGAAAGTTTAAACAGTGATAGTCAACAATTCCACCAATATCAACAAAACAAAAGAAAGTTTAAACAATGATGGTCAACAATTCCACCAATATCAACAAAATAAACAACCACCTCTCATCTTTACTCACTGAACACAAAAAGAACATGACATATGACGTTGGAAATCCAGATTCTGGTATTGGACAGGCACAAAAATGTGGTGGGGTTAAACCAGTTAATGGAATCCCCACCCTCCCCCTCTTGATAATTGGATCTCCACTGGCAATATTGATAATATAGAAAGGATAAAAACCTACACAGATATATGTTTCCACTCACAAAGGCCACATACTATCACCATTATGAATAACAACATAAACATGGACAGTACAATAGCAGGGTCAATGAATGCTCATAGTTTATTGACTACTATAAACTAGGAAGGTAGAATCTGTTGGTTAAAGACCATTACTATTTCAGTATTTGGACAAAAATCACAACTGATTCCTCTAACAAATCTATTAATGTTAAATGTAAGGAATTCTCATGAGAACATTCCTTTATCAATAAATAAATCTACATCTTTGTTCAAAATTGTTCAAAGTTTGACATTTTTGTCTTGTTAATTAAATGTTGTTTACTTGTGGTTTAAGATTTGAATGCCATGTGTGGTTGACTATGATTGATAACGAGACAAGATGTCATAATTCTTGTCAGAAAATTGATTTACGAGAAATTCAGAAATTCCTTAATATGCTCAACATGGATTTTTTCCCATAAGCAGATTTTTAATTTACAAAAATAGCACATTGTTAATAATAAATTGTATTATAATTGTGTTAAACGTGTTTAATTGGTTCCTTATTGTCTCATTTGCCTAAGTAGTATTTAATGTTGTTTATTTGGTAAAGGGATATCCCTGGAATTTCATTACAAATTTAAGATCCATTTTGAGGGTTGACAGATCATGTTTTATTGACAATAGTTAAATATTAGTTACAATTTTTTTTTCTTTCCGTAATTAAGTTTCATTTGTCCTTGAATCTGGTTCCCTGTCAGGTAACAGTTAAATAAGATTTGTTTTGCATTAAAGATTACAAAATTAAGTTGAATTTTGAAGTTAAATTTCCAGTGAATCCTGACATTCAGAAATTTATCATTTAATGTTTGTTATGTGGAATTTACATTAAAGACTTATTAAGGGCAATTGTATTATTTAATGACATCTTGTTTTCCTTTATTCCTATTGGCTAATGCCCTTAGTTACAATCTCTGATATAATCTTTTATCCTGCACTTGATCTATTTGAACAGTCAAATTACATTGACAGAGATAATTTTTTGCTATATACGGTCACTGACTAAAATATAGATTTTTTGGTACCTGATTCATGTTGAGCAACGGAAAGATTAACGGTAACAGTAAAGACTTCACAGAGGATACCATCAAAAACTGATTAGAACGACGTTTGTTTTTGCTATTTTTAAACAATTTGACAGTTTTTTTTACATTACTGGATAAATTCAGTATGCATAATTTATATGGAAAATATACAATTCATTTGCACTTGCTGCGAAACAGGACAGAAAAGCTTGCCAAACACTCACTTTTCAACATGTTTCTAATGCTCGTACAAGTAAATTTTGTATTTTCCGACAATGTGTGTATATTGTCTATATATTAACGATTCACCTGAGAATAATATAATGTTCCAACAATCAACACTTATGACAGATCTGAAGGTTAATATCAATGCATTTCAGAAATTCTAATTATACTTTCTTATATGTTGGTGGAACAAAATCTTTTATGTAGTGTTAGTAAAAAAAAAATTAGATTACTTTTTCATTACCGTACTATTTATTCTTTAAATCTTATATTTTTACTGAAGGGTAGAAAAACGGCATGTATAATATAATATTAACATTTCAAAAATTATAAAATAACAATTAATCTGAGAAGTTACGGTAATAACAACATCCAATCATAAGGATTTATTATCAGCCATAGAAACATGATATTCACCTCTGCCTAAGGCCTCGTTGAACATGGTTTCTTGGCATAATAAATAATTACATAAACCTCATTAAAAGTCGATAATTGCATAATATCAAATTTTACATCTAATCTTAACCTGGAGTAATTATAATGTCTTTTTCTTTTCAGGGAAAAATCCAGTTCTTGAAGGTGAAGTGTCAACCATTGAAATCCAGAGATCTCAGGCTGATCTTGGTATCAGTATTGTAGGAGGCTGTGATACACCATTAGTAAGAATGACATAACAATATATACAGGGGGTTGTCATGGTCGTGATCGTATGATAGTTTGATTTACAACCACCTATGCAATTAGTGCATATCACCACTAAAATTGTGAAATCGCCTTCCGCTCAAGGCTAGGTGTTTTCCATACAACATTATGTGATAAAGTTTGTCAGTGACTTGTGGCAGGTCGGTGGTTTTTCCAAGTACTCTGATTTCCTCCACCAATAAAATAGAACAAGTGCAGTATAAAATCAAGTTCTTCCTACTGTTATAATGGGGAGGATGAGGGTATAAAATAGTAATGACCACTACAATAGAAAGAAATATTGTCACTGATAGAGTTAAACACCCATACTTGTAATCCTTATGTTAAAATAAAAGGAAAACATATTTTATGGAATTTTCTCATGAAATCTGACACAAGTCTAAGATTATTTACAATGCAGGATTTCGCTAGATGTATATTGATTCCTAGATAAAGATCACACAAATACATCTAATTTTATAAATACATGTACTTACTGCCATAATGGTGGATTCAGTTACAAAATGTATTTAATGTTATTTTTAATGTCTTGTGTTTTACATGCAGGTATGCATTGTGATACAAGAAGTATTTCCAGATGGAGTGATAGCCAAAGATGGTAGATTAAAGCCAGGAGATCAAGTATTAGAGGTATAATGTAATGGTTATAGATGATATAATTGCCATAGCTTGACCCAAAGGGTTACCAGTACATGGCCAGATGTCTTCACTTATTTTCTCTGACCGTCAGTACATTTACTTATTTTGGTCAATAAATATCTATTTTAACAGGTATACAAGATATGACTAGCATTAACCAAATCTATTGTAATACAACTAATGATGTGAGTTCGAACCCGCTCAGGCGGGGTGTACTCAATACAGCATTATGTGATAAAGTTTGTCAGTGACTTGCGGCAGGTCAGTGGTTTTCTCCGGGTACTCCGCTTTCCTACACCAATAAACTGACTGCCACCATATAACTGAAATATTGTTGAAAGTGGCGTAAAACACCATAACCCTAACCCCTACAGTTATACATATGGTATCATTGTCTGCAAAACAGAGAGCACCGATTTTTAATACAATTCTTGTAGCATAATCATAAATATTTTTAAATAATTCTCTAAAGGATTATTCACAATACAGTACTACCCCTTCTATAAAGCCCCTCTCACCAAAAGCCAGATTCCAGATGCACTGAGATAGTAAAATACTAGTAATTTGTCCCCCTTAGGAGAGGCCATCCCTTTTGAAAGGAAATATTTTGCATTGCAGAAAGGGTGTGGCCTTATAAGAAGGTTGTTTAGCATTAAATCAAATTTTTAATTTAAAATATTTTTGAATTAATGGTTAAACATTGTAAAAAAATAATTGATACACCATTGAGCTTTTCATGTTCAACGAATATTTGTTTATAAAAGTCACATGACCTCAGTTATGACAATGGTAGTGCCGTGTGTCTAATATGGCTTCCAAACTACTAATAGACTTCATAAATCAATGATTTGAAGTTTCGTTTACATCGTTTGTTGTAAATTAGATACATACAGTTATTGTCGTTTAATAGATTACTTGACTTAGAAATAGAAACGTAATTAAATTTTTGTGTTAGAATTCATTATATTGTAAGGCTTTTTATACACATCAATAGCTAGCTAGTTAATAGAACTGATAGAAAATATATATAACTACTAGACTCTCAGATGATCAACATTGACTTTTATGATTAAAAGTGGTAATAAAATTGGCACCATTTTTATTTATCGTCTTGAGACACATTTAGTGAGCTAGATTTTCAGATGATGAATGTAGATGGTACAAAGGAACCTGTCTAATCCGACACACCAAGGGACCAAAGAATGTGTCGGATTGTACAGGATGTCGGAATACTCAGGTTTTATTTTAATTAACAGAACTACGTTATGACCATAAATTTTTGTTGGATGTCACAGGATGTCGGAAAACTCGGGTGACGGATTGCACAAGTTCTACTGTATATACAATAGTTAGTTATTTGTTAGATCTCTTATACAACAAGTTTTTTTTTTTATCTTGGGTAAATAAAGATGGATTCAAACACCCTGATAACATGTTAAATAGTATCTTTTGATTTTTTATTAAAAAAAAATTGTAAATAACTACATGTCTCATTGTTAGGATGAGGTGAATATCATCCAATTATTAAGATAAACTTCCGTCAGAAACGCTTTAATGAACGGAAATATCAATATTTGAAATATAAGAACAAGAATCACTCTGGAACGGACATGTAAAAATTATCGGATATCAATTTGGCGCCAAATTTAAACTTGTCTTTTGTGCAAAATACGATAGAGGACTTGTTTGGGAAATATTGAAACCTTTGAAATGGACAAATATTACAAGCTTTTTCCTGATCTGGTTGAAAAGATCCACTAAAATTTGTATTTCTCTGTGAATTTAGATAAAATACTTTGCTTTATTTATATCACTTGTTTCTGGTAAAAAAAGATATACCTAGATACTGGTATATAAAGTATCTAGGTATATTTTTTTCACCAGAAACAAGGATTTATATAACACAAATATGAGTTATTGCAATTTGTGTGGTATTGGATCACAACACAGTAATATTTCAAAAGGAAAAAAGGGGGGGGGGGGGGGGTACATATAAAATTCACTGGTATGCAAGACTCCAATCAAGGTAGATGAAAATAAAAATGTGACATTGAATATATGTCCTTAAGGTAGTTATGAATAAAAATAACCCAGAACAAATCAGTTCAGGCAGCTTTAACTATTTACAAAATTTGGGCAGGGTAACGTCAGAGGGGTCGCGAAACAATGTTTCGATTAATCGCAATTGACTTCTCCCAGAAGTCTCCCCACTTCTCCCTGTGAGCTCCCTGAAAGAGAAGTCACTTCTCCCTCTAATTTGAAAGTAGTGGGAGCCCTGGATAATTATTCGCTACTTTTTGTAATTTTTATTAATTTTTTTGGACAACTAAAAGATTGAGTCGGACAAGTACTTTTTTTAGTTAGTTGTCCGAAGGGACAAGTTGAAAAATATGTTAATGTAGAGTCCTGCTGTGCTTTGCACGGGATTGCGCTTTATTATAAATATTTATAAATATTATATATATATTTATATACAGGTATTATAAATCCCTGACAAAGTTTTCTTCATTCTTTATGCATAATATATCATAAAAGGGGGTGCAATTAAGAATTGATTATTATTAGATTGTGTTACCAGTGCAGTGAAAAACAGTGGTGGAGGAAATTCTATTATAGGAAACCAGTCTTTTTTATGAGACAGATTTACAATGTCGCAAACTATCCATGATCTATGCACCTCTTTTGAGAGACCTTCTTGTCTTGTAACACTGCACTTTGCCAGTTAAAAAGGGTCACATCACATATTCTCTCCCAGACATGATCACTTAGCATGTAATTTATATGTTCCGAATCAATATTAAAAAAAATTCAACTTCTCGTATTGCACCTAGAAAATGTATCAATGAAGATAGGGAAGTGTAAAAGACGGCTGTGCGTCTAATTGTCTGATTATATTAGATGTGTATACAATAACACCTAGCATCATAATTTGATAGCCATTCCCATTTCTCATGTTGACAGTCATAATTACCCATTCTGTTATGGCGGTTTTTTGTTACCAATAACATTGGCACTTGGTGATGTTTATTGATGGTTTTAATATGGAATAATAGTCCTGATTTTTTTCACTCTAATGTTTCAAAGAAGGTGATCATTGTTTGAAGTAGAGTAGAGGTCGTGAGGTCATATTATAGAGTAGAGGTCATGAGGTTAGATTGACATTTTCAGAGTATGAAAACAAATTATACTGATCAAGATGACAAAATTGATTTTTATGCCTATATTGTAGCCTATTTTCTTTAAAATAATTATTTCTTTCCCCTTCTGGGGGATACATAATGTTGAAAATTTGCATATTGGTAAAGATTTTTTATACTGTTTTTGAAGGAGTTATTGCCCTTTTTCATAAGCAAAAAAAATTGTACATGCAACGTCTTCATTTTGAAAGGGAATTCTTCAAATCTTTGCATGCTTCCTTATTACCATGTGAGCATTCCTCTAGTGTTTTTTCCGGGAACTCCGGTTTCCTCCACCAATAAAACTGACCACTACGGTTTAACTGAAATATTGTTGAAAGTGACATTAAACACCATTAACCAAACTAACCTATTGTTACGGCAATTAAATCAGATCATTTTTTAAGAGTTATTGCCCTTGCTGTCATAAAATATTTTATCAAAAAGTTTGTACGTTCAATTCCTCCTACATTTTATTTA
Source organism: Bathymodiolus brooksi (assembly GCA_963680875.1). NCBI lineage: Eukaryota > Metazoa > Mollusca > Bivalvia > Mytilida > Modiolidae > Bathymodiolus > Bathymodiolus brooksi. The sequence continues at coordinate 16,519,127 of OY804585.1, forward strand.
TGGATACTCAAAACGTTGCCTGCTTCCTTATTACCATATGAAGATTTGCATGTCGTTATGGTAGTTTGATCAGAGTAATTTTAGAAGAGTTACTGCCCTTTTGACTTCAATATTTAGACCAATTGTATTATTTTATTTACAGGTTAATGGAGAAGACCTGACACAGGCTACTCATTACCAAGCACAACAAGCTTTAGCACACTATTATCCAGTATGTAGACTGACCGTGTATAGAGAAAAGGCAGAAGAAAATAGACCAATAGAAAAAGAAGGTATACTTAAGAAATAATTCATGGAAACCATAGTTTGTATCCAGTTTTAACATATGGGTAACATTATTTTCATAAATATTTTACTTAAACAAGTAAAATCCTCACAAAATCATAAAATATATCAGTAAACAGCTTGTGTCGATGTCACCAAGTCCTTGAAAACTACGTCACCGGATGACGACAAATTACAAAAGTCAAAGTCGATAGATGTTGTCTTGAGTATTTTTTTTCGGAAAAAATATATGTTTGTATGCACCACGGTCCTTTATAAATACATGAATTCACTAAGGAATGATGTTTATAATTTGTTCGTCTATACGGATGTGCAAATTAAAATATATCATGAGTTTTATCATTGTATTATTTATTTGCCAATGAAGGATGTCATGTTAGAAGTATCTCTATTAAAAATTGTTTGGAGATAAAATTGTTGAAAAGTCAGCTTTGTCTTTTTCATAGATTTCAGAAGAGAAACACAAATTGATACCTCTTTCTTCAAAATGCACTGTACGTGATGAAATTCCTGTGCACTAAATTAGAGGTCTGCATTTTTATTACAAGAATTATTAAAGCTAGCAAAACAACCCAGTCTTCAGGGGCATTGACATTAAATTTAACTGTCAAGACAACTCACACTAAAGGGGCATTAATGTTAAATTTTACCAAAACAACCCAGTCTTCAGGAGTATACGGAAATTGAACTATCAAGATAAAAGGCATTGCTATTACATGTAACCATCAAAACTACCCAGTCTTCAGGGGTAATGACAGATTTAAAACTTTAACTCAGTGTTTAGGGGTATTGAGATGAACTAATAAAAAGCAATGTATTTTTCATCTTGCATATGGGTGATCATTCTGTTTGTGTTTATTTCAGAAATACTGAAGATAACATTGACTAAAGAAAAAGGAATGCAGCTTGGTATTAAACTTGTAGGAAAGAGGTAAATTCATAAATTTGATTTTTACAAGGTTAATACATTGTATTTCTCAAATATTTCTTTAGAAAATATATATTTTTCATGAAATTTCTGTAACAAAAAACATATCAAAATTTATATTCTCATGTTTCACACGCTGTTGTATAATCTTACTAGAAGTGATGAAAAGCATAACAAATATATAAGATTTTTAGATTTTAACGTGAAAAGGTACTATTGCAGCTGCATAATACTCATTTCACACTTTGTGTTGCAATGTTTTTTTTTACATTTAATGCAAGTGTGTGTCTGTATCATTGTGATATATATAAATCTGGGTAAATGTTGGTCTGTATATTTTTTCATAAATTTTTTAATTGGTAAGCATCAAGAAAGACCCTTTGAAGAAATTAAAATGTCCATCCTTGCATATCCAGAGTTGTTTCCCTTTTTTGAGCAAACATAATTTGTTTTAAAAAAAATGTCTTGTATGAGACAGTTTAAAACTCCAGTAGTTTTCAACTTTGTACAAGTAAGTAGTTAAGATCCCAACTTGATACGTTGGTTTTTTGATAAATTATCTTTCCCTGGTTAGAAACTTCAGTTTTTTGAAAATATTATCTTTCCCTGGTTAGAAACTTCAGTTTTTTGAAAATTTGATTTCATGCTTTTATTATTTCTCTAGAAAATTACAATCTCATACTCATGACCTTTCCCACGTTCTTGACGAAGTTTGCATACATGCCAGTGGCTAATTAAGTTCTTGATTTGTTTAAAACCTTATTCCCACCATCTCAAAATGAGGTCATAATTTAGACAGTATATCACAAATTATCCCCCCCCTGACAATACTGTCATAAGGAACAGTATTTTGTAATTAGTTTCTTTTATTTTTCAGGAGTGGTACAGGAGTTTATATTCTTAATCTAGTAAGTTGATGCTTCATTATCTCTTTTCATTAGGAAAGCTTAGAAGGATCATTCAAGATTCAAGTTTTGAAATTTAAGATTCAATATCTAAAATTTGAGATTCAAAATTCAATATCTTAAAAAATCCTTCTAAGTTACAATTTTTTTTTATGGACAATGAAATGTCTTTTAATAAAATTTCATACATAATAAAACAGAAGAAAAAAAGAAGCAAACACATAAAACCTATTTCATTATATGAAGTAAACCTACATTGTATTTACAAACCAAAAATAAAAAACAAACAAACAAACTAACAAAATTCAGTAGATAAATGAAAATAGAAACAAACTATGTAAATATTGGAATTGGAAAGTGAAAACTGAGGAACCCATTTTGCGATAATCAAAACAGTAGAAGTCAATTACAGAAGAAATTAATCAAACACTCATAATGTGAAAAGAAACTCAAAATGTTGTGCTTAACATTTAGATAAATACAGGTCTAACAAATTTTTCACATTTCATAATTTAAAGAGTAGCCTCCCTTTAGTTAAATAAGCATTGTCTTGCTTCAGTGTAACATGCTCTGCTATATGGTCATTGATTGTTTTATAGCTACACATGCAGTAATTTGTTTAACAGCTTTTAATTGCTCAGAATGGACATCATCTCAATGTTCTTTATCCATGGTTAATTCAGATATTAAAATTTGAACCTCAAACATCAGATGTTGAATCTCAAATTTCAAATGTTCTTTTTGGGGTTTCGTAATTATCATGTTCAATTTCTTGTAAAAAAAATGCAGTAAAAATATTACCAGGATGAAATAATGATCATTTGGCATCTTTTTAAATTTTTATTTGTTTTTATTCTCTATTATATATTAATTAGTAAGAAATGAGATGATTGTAAATGAACAGGAGTGTTTGAGTCTTGATACCAAAAAATACCAGATGTAATTTTAAAATAATCCCCCCCCCCCCCCATAAATCACTGTTTTCACCTTTAAGAACTCTTTTCTCTTTGCTTGTTAATTCCGTAGCTTGTGCGTCTTTGGTTGTTTACCTTTATTTTTGTCACCGAATCCCAGTGCACGTTGCGAAGAGGGGAACTAGATGTGTGCACAAACAACGGGACAAGTGATCAGTCTATTGCTAGACTTAAATTACCATAGTAGACATAGCTAAAACGCAAACAAGTTTTTAACAATTTATTTTACATAATAAATATATTCAAATTATGATAACAATTTCAAAACAAGTTCCAAATAAAAATAATAATGGTTTACAAAGTTCAAATACTAAAAATATAAATTAATTCCCAATTTTAAAAGTAACAAAAAATTTAAATAAAGATTCCAAATAAATTAAAGTGCCAAAGATAAACAAAATAATCCAAATTTTGCATCAGTGTTTCTGTCCATCATAGTGGCTGACTGATTGACAGTCCTTGTAGGCCAACTACTTCCACAGGGTAAGCGTGATCAAAAATGCATCCCAAACACTGACTCCTAACCTAAAATTTCGACTCATTTATGCCAAATTATAAAAAAAATGCTCAGATTAACAAGACAAGACAAGAATTACTCTAATTAACACAATAAAATATAACTCACTGTCAGATCTAAGTATATAATTTCAATGCAAAAAACTTAATTAAGACAACTTTGAATAATAGTAAGTAATGATCAAAAAGTTAAATGGGTTAGCAAATGACAATATGACATGTGCTCCTAATTGTGTCAAAAACTAATCATTTTTCTAAATATTTCTCTTAATAATATTAACAAAAATTTTATAAAATACAATTTGAAAAATTAAAGTCATATACACCACTGACATTTTCCTTTTTGGAAAGATGTGCCGAATAGTTGTTTTGATTGGTTTAAAAAGTTGAGGTTATTTGTCGATGTACGGAATATAAAAATAAACGCCGTTGTCATCGGGTGATTTTCTTTAAATGAGGCACCTTTGGGGTTATTTAAATTTATTTCCGATTATTTCCCTTATTTTGAAAAAATAAATAAATTTTTCAATATCATAACAAAAAAAGTTTGAATTAATTTATAAGGATTGATCTACGCTACGCGGGTTACACGGTGTGTACAACCTGATTGAGGTTATTTCTTCATGAACCGAACAAAAATTGCGATCAATCCTTAATTGTTTTTCAACAATTTTGTTAAGCATGACATGAATAATTAATATAATGTTTAGGTCCCAGAGAGTTTAGCAGCGCAGGATGGTCGCCTCAGACCTGATGATAGAGTCCTAGAGATTAATGGGAAAGATGTCTCGTATGGGTCACAGGAGGAAGCTGCTCAAGTGATTCAGGTAATACTTTATCAACCAAGCAATAGACTGATGTGGTTCTATAAATTCAGTAAAAGGCAATTGATGAATAACTGGTGCAGGATGAAGCCCTTATCGACTTGTTATGGTCATTTCATCAAGTGTGCCTGGCATAGCCCTGTATTGACACATTGATTTAAGTTTGGAAAGGGGGGGGGGGGGATTTCAGACAAGTAGATTTGATTGTCAGTTGTCAGATTGGACAAGTACAAAAAATATGTTAGTGTCAAAGACGGCTGGTAAAAATTGTTTTTACAACTTACAAGGTACAATAAACAAAAGCTTCTTCTAGCCTCAATACTAAACATGTTTTTTCTTGGTCATAATTTGCTAAGGAATTAGAAATTATAATAACATTATACAGTTGGAATAATTAGTTATGTGATATGTGTACATTCATGGATCAAATATATTTCCACACTAAGATATTTCCCTATGTATTTAAAACCACTTAATTTTAAAACATTCTCCTGAAGTCGTTCCTTATCTGATTTTCTTGAAATTTTCAGCATTAAACGCAGAAATAAAACACTAAAGTTTAATTTTTTTACCAAATCTTGCTAAATATAATCATAGAAAATTGTGACGTCAAGAATTTACGTTTGTGTTTAAATCATAAATGCTTGTAGATAAAATTTGAAAGAATTACATGAAAATATTAAAATTTCAAGAAAATCGGATAAGGAATGACTTTTGAAAATAAGTGGTTTATGTGAAATATATAGGGAAATATCTTAGTATGGAAATACTTTTGACCTATGAATGTAGATATAGGTCATTGTCATTAAAGAAAAACAAAAAACAAATCAGAATACTAGAGATACTCTTGGTAGTCTTTGTATTGAGGCTGTATTAATGAAATTTAAAAAAAATATGACCAAAAGGTAAACATCTGCAATTCTTTTATTCATTTATTTTGAATTGATTAAATTAAATTATCATTTATATTGTAATTACAGATATGTGAAGATAGAGTGCAATTTGTGATATCTCGGAGGAGTCGTCCTCAGACACCCGACCTAATCCGTTCTACCTCATGTGAAAGTTCAACCACGACCAACACCGATATACGACCAGAAAAGTTTTATCAGTGTCACATATGTAGAGAGAGGCTAGTTACTATTACAAAGGTTTGTGGAAAGCTGGATATGAATCTTAGCTTTGTGTATGGAGGCTGTTGGTTGTGAATGTATTTGTGTTGCATTTTGTGCATCTACCTACCGGTACATTGTATGTCATCAAAAATGCATCGGTGGTGTAATGGTTTGTGTGCTCAACTCATGTGGTAGTTTATGGGTTTGAACCCTGGCAGGGTAAAACGGAAGACTATAAAATTGGTATTTGTTGCTTCTCCGCTAAGCATTCGGTATTAAGGAGAAAGAGGAAAAACTGGAAGGCTTAGAATTGGCATAATGTGTTTGGCATGTCTACCTGTGGACTGTTGTTTCAGTGAGCTAGCAATATAAAAATTCAACTATATTAAAGCGTGTTGGTCTCGTACAAAGCAAACATCATTATCATCTCACCAAATATAAAAGTTTCAAGATATGAAAGGGGTAATCAGAAGCCATCAGTCGAAGAAGGGCAGACATTACAATGACCAAAAGAAAAAGGACAAAACAAAACGGATTGAGGAACATAAACACCATAAAAAACTGGGTGTGAACTAAGGTGCTCTGGAAGGGTAAGCAGTTCCTGTTCCACTAATGAGCAGTCATGTTGATGTGTGCTTTTGTCTTGGTTTCTACGATTTCTAATTGGATTTTATAACTATTCTAATGATGTAATATTTTTGTCTTTCATTTTATTACAGGTAAGGAAAAATGACCAGCTCTTTGATCGCCATTTTTATCATGTAGTCAAGAAAAACAAATTGAAAATTTAAACAGCAGAATAATTTGACCGCTGTTTTAAATAAAGTTTAAATTCTATCTGTTTATTTCAGGATCCCAAAGAAACCTTAGGTATTAGTGTATTTTAAATAAAGTTTGAATTCTATCTGGGGTTTTTTTTCAGGATCCCACAGAAACCTTAGGTATTAGTGTGGCTGGGGGTATCAATAGTCCCAGAGGTGACACACCTATTTATATTACAAATATAAATCCAAATGGTAGCATGGGTCGGTCAAAACAAGTCAAGGTAAATTTAACTTTAAGATACAACAAGTTTCTCTTGTATACATAGAATTGCATCGGTGGTGTAATGGTTTGCCTACTAGCCTCGAATGTTGTAGATTCTGGGTTTGAGACCAAGTTGGGTCAAACCAAAGATTATAAAATTGGTATTCGCTAAGAACACAGCATCAAGGGTTAGGGCTGGGGTTATGGTGTTTAACAACACTTTCAACAATATATCAGTTATTTCATGGCGGTCAGTTTTATTGATTGAGGAAGCCGGAGAAAACCATTAACCTGCCACAAGTCACTCACAAACTTTATCACATAATGTTGTATCGAGTACACCTCACCATGAACAAGATTACAACTCACAACTTAAGTGGTGATATGCACTGATTGCACAGGTTGTTGTAAATCCAACTATTATACAATCACGACCATGACATTCCCTTCAGCATTAAGGAGTAAAAGACTGGTTATTTTGCATCAATATATATAAATGGATCATATTACTCTTAATAATTGTATTTTTTGTTGTTTGCTATGTATATATAATTTTATAAATTTGTTTTTGCCTAACTTACAAAACTTTCAAAGAGAGATAACTCCAACATAAAAAAAATTCATGTTGTGTATATATATACAAATATGTCCTCCATGAAAACTATTTTTTTTGTACAAAAATTATTTGACGAAATTGAGTTATGGAATGTTACTCTGAAGATTTTGAAAGAAAGAAAACGAAATTTCTTCAGTTTAGAATTATGATATGATGCTTAAAATTTATATTAGGAGCATTAAAAACATACTTATGCAGAGAAAGAACGATGTTATGCAAAGATCACATTCAAAAACTTTATTTATGAAATGTGAAAAACAACTTTTTGCTGTATTATATGCATGCATATATGATTCAATTAAGCATATCATAATTTTATTTGAGAAGAAAAAGCATAATATTATTTTATGCATTTAAAATATCCTGGCAAGAAACATGCAAAAAAATAAATAAGCTGACCCTGCAGTTTTCAACAGGAAATGTTTGTAAAATTTGAAGAAAGATTACTGATTTTGCATGCTCAAATCAATTTGATTTTTGTTTAATGCTCCACCCTCCCCCTATTTAAATGTTAAATGGTTGGTCCCCTTATTAAATTTGAATTAAGAAATAAATCATGGAAGCCAGAATGTGTTGGGAGATTTGACATGGATTGGCGGATATTAGTATTTTATCCCGAGCCAGATAAAATTTACTAATATCCGCCAATCCATGTTAAAACTCAAAACACATTCTGGCTTCCATGATTTATTTCGATTCTGATGTCTAAGAGTACAAATACGGTAGTATACTTTGATTGGAAGACGGTAATTTATATTTACGTTTGCGGAAAATGTTGCACACAATTTATGCTGCCAATGGAAAAGTCAGTCACATTCACCGGCGCATGTGCGAATGAGATTATACCATCGATAAATCGCTCGTTTGTCTACAAAGCGAAAGAAGGACATCATGTTAGAATAGTAGATAATTAACATATCAAGTGCACCCTTCAAATTTTAGTGTAAGACTTGTTAATGTGTGTACAAATTAAATATGTAGTGTTCTACTATTTTTTGTTTCATTTCATTTTAGAAAGGAGACATACTTCTGTCTATAAATGGAGTTAGTTTATTAGCATTGACTCACAATGAGGCTGTAACTCAAGTAAAGGTCAATACAGAGTCAAAGGTCATCTGTATAAAAATCATTGAAGGTCCAGAGACATCAAATGGCCCTGGAAACTTCACTCCTACCTGGTTGTTTTGGCAACAAATGCCTAGGTAAGATAAACAATCAAAAATGTATTCAACGGTCACCGTAGGAACGAAAAAATAACCGCATAAGACAAGGGACTGTTTATTTATGTTTGGTTCCAAATGGTAAGCGGAAAACATGGTTATCATTTTGTTATGCTACAATGTTTCTGTAATGATTTATAATAAAATTAGTTAATTATTCAATAATTTGAAAGCTTAATTGGTACAATCATGTATTGAGGACACCTCAGAAATTAATTACAAATGGGTTTTTTTACAATCAAAAATGAAAACTGACTGTTACATACCATTAAACTGATATGATCAGGTTAAACTTAGCATAATTAGTGAGGTGACTGCTTATTTGAGTTAGATTAATGCATAAAATCAGTTAGGAGGGTTTAAGTTGACAGTTTACAACTTGTGACCACTAATTCAAGGTGACTGTAGAAGCAGATTGGACTATATTTACATTCTCCATAATCTTTTATGCAACATAAATTTTTCTGTGATTTTCTCCAGGTACTCCGGTTTCCTCCCCAAATAAAACTGACCCCACGATATGACTGCAAATATTGTTGAAAGTGGCGTTAGACACCAGAACCCTAACTCCTAGCCCTAATCTTTTATGCATGATCTTGCATCTCTTCCAGTTTTTATTACGTGATCACAGAGTTAAAAAGAAAATACAACTTCATGTCAAATTAATTTCTTTATTTCAGAAATTGTCAGAATATTAAAACAGTAACATTATTACGGAGTCCAAGTGGAAGTTTAGGATTTTCGGTAGTCGGAGGATGTGACAGTGAAATTGTGTCTTCCTACTCACTTCCTGTGTATGTCAAATCTGTTGTCTTAGAAACCCCAGCTTCAAAAGATGGGAGGTTAAAGTAAGTATTTAGTCACTTCCTGTGTATTTCAAATTAGTTGTCTTAGAAACCCAAACTGCACAGATGGTGTGATCGTTAGCATGCTCCCTCAAGTGCAGTAAATCATCGGTTCAGGATAATGTGTCTGAATGGGGTGACTTGTTTATCCGCAGACTGTTTCAGCGATTTAGTATAGTATGCAGCGGACAATATCATCATCATCTCATCGTAACTTGTTCTCATCATTATATAGCTGAAAAAAATCTCTCACTTGGCATTAAACAAAACAATCACTCACTCACTTACTCATTTAAAATGGGCTAGATTGGAGTTCAAAGGCCAAAGGCCAACATATAGGTTCTTGATTCTTCACTTGTCTTTTTTGCTATTTATGCACTATGGTGACTGCAACCTTAGTCTGTGAACACTTATATGCATAACTGGGCCATCTGTGAACACTTGTATGCATAACTGGGCCATTCCAAAGTAGAATATCATTCCAAATACTATAATACATACTGCTAGCCACATGGTTGAACCCAAACAAACAACATACAAATGTAGTTGTATTCCATCAAGTATCATTTGACAAATTATGGACTGACCATTTAAGTTTTAAAGGGGGTGCTATGTTTTTTTTCCCTCCATACCAGAAAATTTTGTTCACACGAAACAAAAATCTGATTACTTTTTTACATAAAAAATCAGTAAAAAAAATTCAAATTTTACAAACATTTCTCTTAATAAATTGAAGTGACAATTATTAAAAATTAAATGGTCATTCTCTTAGTAGAATTGCAAGCAATAGAGGTTCCTTGAATGTGGCAATATTACTTATTAATTCTTTCTCTTAGTAAGATTGCAAGTAATAGAGGTACCTTGAATGTGACAATATTACATGTTAATTCTTATAATATCAATTAATATTGATGTTTCTGCAGGATAAACTTAACATTAATGCAGTGTCTTAAAATATAAAGTTTATGTGTATCCAGTGCAAAACTTAGGAATGACTCTGAGATCCTTACCTTTGTCCCAGTTTTAAAGTCTCATGCACATAAGCTTTACATATTAAGACACTGTACCAATATTTAATGAGTAAGAAATGATATGGATGCAAACAAACATGAGAGACTTCAACATTATAATTTGTGTCCAATCCAATTGTTATAATATTTAGCAATAAAATATGTTTAATCTAAATCTAACATTACGCTTTGATACAAATTAAAGTAAAGGAACAGCACTTTTATTACTTTTGTACACATATTACCAATACTTTATATGTAATAATATCTATCCATTGTTTTACAGGTGTGGAGATATTCTGTTAAGTGTAAATGAACATAGCCTACATAATGTGACCCATTCTAAAGCTGTAGAGTTACTCAAGATGGCCGACGGTGCCGTAACATTGACTGTAGTGTCGTGGCCAGGAACCATAGTATGATGAACATAAATTTCGTAATTTTACCAGCGGTAAAAATTTTCATAATGTTCGAAGGTGCTGACTATTGTTTCACGGCCAGGAAACAGTTATCTGGAAATTACTTTTTTTTAACGATTGGACTGAATTTCTCAAGATGGCCGAAGGTGCTGTGCCCTTGATTTTACGTTCATGGACAGAAATTTGATGGAGATGTTGTATTGTTACTGTATTATTATTTTGATCCAATAAACTTAATTAACTCAAGATGACAAGTCAGTGCTGTGACCTTGACTTATGATCAAGGACAATTTTCCGATATTTAATCATTATACAAACTTCACAAGGTTGTATTTTTCATAATGATGACAATCATATGTAATGAATTAATTAGTTTCTACAAGGAAATGTCATTAAATAGTATTATTGATGATGTGTAAATTTTCCCTTTGATCTTTAGACATTATAATATCTATTATCAAGCAGCTAGTGTGATATGAACATAATATCCCTGTTTTTTAATGTGACCCTAAAATGACGTCAATGATGTCAGCTCACCAAATCCTAGATAAACATGCTATCTTTGATGTTTTTCTTGAAATGGACTTCTTATCGAATCTCACATCTCAGGCTTCGTCTTGGATGCGATATTGCTCTAGAAATCCATTCTCGCAAAATAAATCGACGACAGTATATATTTATTGAGGATTTGTAAATTTTTCTTTTGATCTTTTCCACACAATAATATCTATTATCAAGCAACAAGCATGATACAAACATATTATCGTTGATTTCTATTTGTGACTGGAGTAGGTTATATGTCTGATTTCTCTGGGGTCGCCTTGACAAATCTTTGATCAACATAATATCGTTGATATGTATTACTCGAAATGAGGTTTTGCTTTCAATGCGATATTGCTCTGAGAATCCATTTTCACTAAGCAATTCAACAATAGTATATATTCATCAATTACATCTTCGTTTGCTTTATTTCTATTGGATGACGTTCGTAGTTACATTCTCTGATGTAACGTTTTATTACATGACTGTAATTTAGCTTGCATATGATTGGCTTAAAACTGATTAAGAAGTTTTGAGTACTTGCGATATCATCCTCTCGGCTAAAAATAGATCCTGTCAGGTGTCCGGAAAGTGATATCACCCTCGCAAGTCATAAAAATAGATGTGGAAAAACCGGACTTTTGCTATCCTATCAAATTTCGTTCTTTCGTTGTTCAATAACCAATGAGATGGTGTTTAACATTTGTTTTTCGACTGCTCCAAAGTTGCGATATTTTATTGGTATGACGATGAATTTGTAAGTAGATAACAATAAAACATCTTCATGAAATAAAACAATTATTGACTTTGGAATAGGTTGCTATCTGGTTTATCAACCTTTAAAAACGTATATTCACCTTGCATGCGGCTCAGTGAATATTACATTTTTTCAGGTTGATAAATCCAGATAGCAACCTGTTCCAAAGTCAATAACAGTATAACATTAACCTCAAGTAAAGTTAATATAAGAAATCAACTTGTGGCACATTAAAATCAATGAATTATATATATGCTAATGGGTCAAAAGGCAATTTGTCTTTGTTGATTGGGTCAAAATTTACCAAATATTTGTAAGGCATTAAAAGAGAATTGTTTAGATTATAATTATTTATTATTTGAATCTTGCTTTTTTTACTGAAAGAAGGAAAACACCATGTCTAATATATAAACATTTCAAATATTTTGTAAATATTATTTATACTGTCATTTCATAAAATAATTACTGACTTTTGATTTCAGGTAATATATGCATGTACACAATTATTATTCGACCTTTTTTGATATCACATACTGTATCAGCCTAAAAGCTGGACTAATTATCGTTATCTATAGTATTACACTGTAAGTCTTATATCATTTTATATATGCAATACTCCCTGATTGCCAATCATACCATTGTTTTATTATAAAATTAGATACATTTTAAATGTAGATTTTATGTTTTAATTTTATATAGACAAGTTTATTTTATAGTCACATTCCAGTAATTCCATTGCTTGTGTATTTTTTACATTCCGTCAGATCATGTGGTATTTCAATAATTTTAGCTAAAATTACAATTTTTATAACTTTTAAACCATGATTTAATGGAAATTTATTTATGGTAATAAATTATTTTAAAATTAGAATCGCAACATTATGAACTTGAATGACGAATTTGGCATTGTCATTTCTTTAATGCCAAAAGCCCATATGGAAAGCTTTAAAATCATTAGGCATGCATGGTTCTTCCTGAATCATATAACATACTTTTTTTTTGCTTTAAATTTTAACAAATGATAAAGTTTAAAAATTAAAAGTAATGCTTCTAAAAGTATTTTAACTTCAGTATCTTTATGATATACTTGAAAGATTATTGATTCAGTATATTTAAATCATTTTATTCAATAAAGAGTTGCATTATGGGAGGGTACGGAGGTGAAAGTAACATTGCAATAGATTTATTGTTGATAAGATAATCTTTGTTGAAATGGATGGGGGTGGGATAAAAACTACATTTAAACACCCTCGCTCCACACAAGTTTTTATTAAATATCCTCGCCTTTCTTTTTACAAATAAAGCGATACAGTGAAAATTGTCCAAGCTGAACCTTGGGACCAACTTTTGTATTTTGGACAAAAGCTCCCTGGACAAAAAGCCCCCCATAAGGAAATAATCATACAATCTTATGGCAGTTTTGCATTACTGAAAATCGATATAGCATTACCGAAAAATGTTCTTATCAATACCGAAACTTTTTATATATCATTACCGAAAATTTCATTAGTTAATTTCTGAAGCAATGTATAGCATTTCCGAAAATCTAACTTTAATACCTCTTCCGTTAGCCAGGTTGTACCTGTTGCCCCCTGCTCACCATGGGGAGGTGGAAGTAGGATTTTGAGCAGGATAATTTTAATGAATTTAATTAATAATCAGCACTATTTAAAAGATACATATATCCATCCACTATAATGGCTTTATTTCCCCTGTTCGTTTCCGTGTGTGTTATCTCCATGATTTCAAGAACAGATTTGATTTGGAATAAGTGAACAAAAAGTGAACATAGATCAGTTCACAAACCGTATACAGGTAAGGCAATGGTTGCCTGTAGGCCTTCACCTGTATTTCAATTTGAATTTTCGGTAATCATATCTAATATTCTTTCGGAAATGAAAGAAAATAATTTTCGGTAATGATAACCGACAAGTTTTCAAAATTTTCGGTAATGCAATGCAGCCAATCTTATTACATTTTTTTTTATATTGATGGTGACATTAAAGATATCTTAAAGATCAAAACTTACCCCTATTAAAAAGGAGAGGTGGGGGAATTAATACAAAATATAAAATACTTTAAGAACATATTTTTTCCACATTTTGTTCATTGTAATGATCATTTTTGGAGTGTAAATTAAAAAAAACTCTGTAATTGTTTAAATTGAAATTAATCAGGTAAAGTTAATCAAGAATTGTTTTTATTGATAAACAATTGATAATTACCTTTATAACCTTTGAAGTTATTAAAAGTTATAACTGAGTTTTATTTTCTCATCCTGTTTGATATCCTATACTATTTTTTTTTAAGATAAAATAATTTTATTTTTGTTTTTACTTTCTTTAACAAGGATTATTATAATTCTTAAACAAAAGCTTCAATGGTTTATGATATCTTCAAAAATAACTTATTATGATAAAAGGAAATTACAAAGAAATTTTTACATATCTGAACAGTTAAACAAATACACAGAAATATTTGACACATAAAACATTAACTTCTACTTTTCATTATTGTGGCACTTTTTGTCTGGGGGGCTTTTGTCCAAGGGGGATTTCTGTCCAATTTCTTCATTGAGACTTTATTTAAAGTTCGATTTATACAGGATTTTGGTTTATTCAGAGTTCAGTTTAGACAGATTTTACAGTATTTTCATTTACAAGTGATTATATTGTTCTTAAAATTGAATTTCTCCTTTTGATCTCAAACTGTTCAAAATTGGTGCTCCCGTTCTCATGTTGATTTAAATATACATATATGTTGAATGTTTGATTTAAAGACTGGGTTGGTTTGATAGATTAATGACAAATATTGTTCAGTGTTAAATTTTATAATGATGCCTAAAAGGCAGTTTGTAGGAATATTCTTGTTTATCACATATTTTGTTTGTGTATTCAAAGAAAACTACTAAAGCTATTTTGAATTATCGCTATTTTGTTTATTTTGCCTCTTACGTTAAAACCAGTATGTTTCATATCACGTTAGTGCATGAGACAATTCAATTTATCGCTAATCGTTGTCAAGGACACATAGTAATATCGCTGTTTTCTAATATGACGTTATAATGACGTCACATTACCAAATCCTTGATAAACATACTATCATAGCGATAAAATAATTAAAGTAGCGATAAAATAATTAAAGATGTTTTTTAAAACTCGAGGACGTTTCTCAGTCATCTCACATCTCAGTCTTCGCCCTTCGATGATAGATGACTGAAAAACGTCCTCTCGTTTTAAAAAACATCGTTAATCACTTATTATTGATCATTTATTTTTACTATTGTATAGGCAGATTCAATTTGTGAAGTTTGAAGAAAAAAAAATAGTACAGTCAAGCCTGTATTAAGAGGTCATCTTTGGGAAAAAGAAAAAGTGTCCTTATAAGACAGGTGCCATCTTAAAAGAGGTTCAATTTATATGAAATGTTCTATGACAGGACAAGAAAAAGGTGACTGCTTAATAGAGGTGACAGCATGGACTGGTTTGACTGTAAATGATTTTGATAATTACATATTCAAGACTTTTTGAACCAAATATTTTTACATTTTTACTAGGTTGATTCCCATTGATATTTGAGAGTTCTTTTAAGGATGGGGTAATTTTGTTGGGCAGAGGGATGATCAAAGAGTTGAAATCCCATCCATCAAAAGCCCTCTTTTCGATAGCATCATATGGACCTGAATTTTTTTTTTTTTATTCTTCAATTTGGAGAAAATTTTATCGTTACTGTTATTTTGAGCAAAGATTTTTTGTGAATCATTTTACAAGATGCCACAATTTCAATATGTTTGATACAAATCAGGTAATTGCATGAATCTTTATTCTGTCACTAACCAAAGAAGGCTAGCATAGATCATACATGTACATACACTTGCTTTATTCAGCCACTGTGATTTTATAAAGTTAATAAAGATATTATCACAATGCTTTATTTCGTCATTACAAGTGAAACTTGTAGAATAAATATATATAAAGATGACAGATATTATACACAACAATAATTGTGATGTTCCTTACGTTTTTATATGTGTACAATGTATTTCTATGTTAATGTATACATCCAAATTCTATCTCATTTAAATCGTGAAAAAAGGGCTGTCGTGATCGTATGGTAGTTGGATATATAACTACCTATGCAATCAGTGCCTATCACCATGTGGGTTTAAAGTCCGTTCAGGTGAGGTGTACTTGATACAACATTATGTGATAAAGTTTGCACAAGTAGTTGTAAATCCAACTACCATACGATCACGGCAGCCCTTCAGTTATTAGGCATTATTTCGAGAAGTATTATTACATGTATATAAATATTTAATTGGATAACTGGAATATACTAACCAAACAATCTATTGTAATTATTGTATGTTTTTGTTGTTCAACAACTGTGAGACTCTGCATAGCTGGAGCGATTATGAAATCAAATAGGAGAGGAATGTGATGCTTTCCAGTCAAATCGGCTCCAGTCAAATCGGCCCCAATTCAAATCGGCCTCAAGTCAAATCGGCCCCAAATCAAATCGGCCTAAAAATGAAAGTCATATCGGCCCAAAAAAATAATAATAAAAAAAGAGTAAATAAATAAAAATTATATATTAATATAAATTAATATTTTTAGTTAAAAGATGTAAAATTTAAATCTTATAGGTGAGCGGATTCTTTTGTAAGGATCAAAGAAATTAATTAATGATTAATTTATGGCATAATTAAGTGATTAGCAATTTACATAAAACGTGATTGGCGGCAATTATGTAATGATCTTTATGTTGATTAGGAACATTCTTTGATGATTTTCAATATACATTCATATACAGAAGTCATCAAGGGTCGGTGCCTAAAGGACATTTAGATTGGAAATGATTAAACAAAATGAAATTAAAGTCCTCCTCATGGACAATGTACATGGAGGAAATGTGCATCATATATATTTGGAAGAGTCCACTGGACAATTACAAAAACAAAAAAAAACTAAATACCTGTATATATCATTTGTGGATATTTAACAAGTTATTAACTTGAACAAGTTATTAAAAAAAATGAAATTAAAGTCCTCCTCATGGACAATGTACATGGAGGAAATGTGCATCATATATATGCAGACACTGAACTTTTATCGGCAAGATTATTGATTATTTTAAGCATGGCTAGATATAGTCAGACGTTTATATTTAGTTTATTTTCGTATCAATGGTAAACATTTACTAGTACAAAACACAACTGTACTTACTAGACAGTTTTAATTCTTCAATTATTAAAACGTATTGGATATATTTAATTTGCTGAATAGTGTTCAACTATTTATGACAAAAATGGGGGCCGATTTGATTTGGGGCCGATTTGACTTGAGGCCGATTTGATTTGGGGCCGATTTGACTGGGGGCCGATTTGACTTTGGGCCGATTTGGTTTGGGGCCGATTTGACCTGTTACCAATGTGATATTGAATGGTTGTGAGTGAAAACAGAGTTCAGGTACATTGATAATGTTTAGTGTTATTTATTGGAATTGTGATGTTGTTGTATTGTGAAAAAAGTTGTTTTAAATTGTAATTGTAAAGATTTAATGCATACATTTTTTTTTTTTATTAATTTTATGAAAATGTGCAAAACAAATGTAATGATCTCATTCAAACAAATTTATCTCCATGGAAACTCATGTGTATTGCTTTGTATGCATTTATTTCACAAAGAGACATTCTAGTTATTGCAAAAAATAAATTAAAGACAAACCAGTGGTATTGTTATGTTGTCATCTAGCTTATTAAAGCTTATTCTCCCAAAAGTAATAGACCCCAAGTTGTTTCACTGAACATTCAATTTCTTACCAGCTTTTCTGACTGAAAACTGTCTGGTGTCCATGTATCTGTTCATCCTTACATCATAAACCTTTCACATTTCTACTTGTTCAGAACCACTGTATACAACTACCTATGCAATCAGTGACTATCACCACTAACGCTGTGAGTTTGAATCCTGCTCAGGCGATATGTACTCAATAAAACATTATGTGATAACGTTTGTCTGATTTGCGGCAGGTCGATGGTTTTCTCTGGATACCCCAGTTTCCTCCACCAATATAACAATGCCACGATATAGCTGAAATAATGTTGAAAGTGATATTAAACACCATACCCCTAATCCAGAACCACTGTATTCCCACTCACCAAACATACCATAAATGTTCTTGTAAGGATGCTGGTGAAATGTTGTTTCTTTCCAGAGTATTCTGTATTCTGTATTCTTCGTGTCATAGACACTGGATTGTCTCTCTTGTAATTTTTGGTATCGTCTACGCGCATGTACAATTTACACTCGGTAACTTCAACACACTTGTACTTTTGATAGGTGGACGGACACTGACATATAAAATAAAATAAAATAAATAAAATAATTACGGTAGAAATAATAAATAAATTATAAATCGAAGCGTTCGGTTTCCTGTATATAATCTGCAAGAAGTCGAATCCGTTCCGTTTCCGTTAGTGAAATTTCTTCATCGGCTCCTACTGTAAGGAGCACCTCCAGACTGAGGTGCATTGAGCCAGACAATAAAAACATGTCATGAATCAGTTTTTCTCTTGCTTCTTCATATTTGTCACAATGAAGAATATAATGTTCTACGGTTTCCCTTTCACCACATTGACAGTTTGCACTTTCTGTGATGTTTAATTTGTGGCAGTAATCATTAAGTTTGGCATATCCTGATCTGAGGTTGTAAATTATTGTTGAAATTTTTTTGTTTGGAAAATCATGAAGGTTTTTTGTTTTTACTTGAGGATGGAAATTGTGGTAGAATCTTCCTCTATTACTGAAATTCCATCTGTTTTGCCATTTTTCTGTAATGTGGTCCCTTGCTGCTTTTTTCACATCTTGTTTAGTTATAGTATTGTGAGAGTCTAATTGATTTTGTTCTGCTTCCTTTGCAGCTTCTTTAGCTAATCTGTCAGCTATTTCATTTCCATTAACATTCGCATGTCCTGGTGTCCAATGAATTTTTATTTCGATTCCATTTTTTTGTATTCTTTTCATTTTATCCAAAATTTCGAGTGTAATTCTTTTGTGGTTTTCAATTTTCCAATGTAGGGTAAGTATTCCAATTGCTGTTTGACTGTCCGAAAATATTGTAAGTTGTTCTATTTTTCTTCTTATTTCTGGTTGATCTATATATTCTAATACTATTTTGATTGCTATTAACTCTCCTAATAATATAGATCCTCTTTTACAAACCGGTTGTTTTAGTTCTGTTGTTTCTTCCTCAACAAATACTATTGCCCCTGCTCCACATGGTCCAGGATTATTAAGGCATGAACCATCGGTGAATGCTATTGCTGTATTATCGGTTGTTTCAGTGATCTTTTGAAGTATCAAATCTCTACCTTTGATTTCCTGTTCCTTTGTTCTAGTTTTTGATGATCCCAAATTTTTCCAATATTCTGGTGGTGATTTGCTTGCTTGTAAGCCATGGAATTGAAATTCTTCTTCTATATTTTTAACATCTATTTTCGTTTCTTTTTTCATTTCTTCCCCTTGTAAACACATCAATCCTAATGGTGATATATGCCTATCAGTATTTTCTTTTCTTCTCCATTTGTCTAGTTGGTTCTTAATAGGAATTTTTGCAGAATATGAGTAAATTTTTCCAATGTCTCTGATGGCGATTTCCTCTCTCCTAAAGTCTAAAGGTATTACCCCAGACATTACTTCCATTGCCTCTAGACTGGCAGTCGATGGTAAGCCTAGGATTATTGACAATCCTTTCCTCTGTACTGTGTTTAACTTATCTAGATTGTCTTTATTTCCGATTTGCCATACACAGCTAGCATACTGTAAAACTGAACCAATTAAACTGTTGTAAATTTGCAATACAAATTTTGTCTTTATTTGGCCTAGTCCTTTGATTTCTCTCAGCATTCCTAATGAATTTCCTGCTTTCTTCTCAATATTCAGAATGTGTTGTCCAAAGTTAAGCTTTTCATCTAGTGTTACTCCCAATAATTTTGGATTTCTATTGTATTTTAGAATTTTGTTGTTTAATTTTAAGATTGTATGTCCAGGATGTTGTTTTAATCTAGAGAATATGCTATATTCTGTTTTATCTGCATTGATGTTGATTCTCCATTTTCTACTCCATTCCATAATTTCATTGATGTCCTTTTGTATACAATCAGAAACTTCTACTAAATTATTCCCTGATTTCCACATTGTACTGTCATCTGCAAACTTGCATCTTTGTGAAACAATTTTTTCAAACAAATCTTTGACATATATATTAAATAATATTGGAGAAATCACTGCACCTTGAGGTAATCCAATGCTGGTTTTAAACCATTCTCCCTCTGTATTGTTGACTAAGCATTTTGCTAGTCTTTCATCTAAGAAGTTTTGTATCCACTTCCACATTTTCCCTTGTATTCCTGATTTAAACAACTTTACTAATAACCCCTCTCTCCAGACACTGTCATAAGCCTTTTCGAAATCAATTAATACTGCTAGTGTAAATTTCTCTTCATTAAAACCATCCACTATAGATTGTGTTAAATTTAAAAGAGCATTTGTTGTTGATCTATAATGTCGAAATCCTTCCTGTTCCTCATCTAATATGTCATTTGTTTCTACAAATCCTTCTAGACGACTTGTAATTATTCGTTCCATTAGTTTGCCAATGATACTGGTTAAACTTATAGGTCGATATGATGATGGGTTATTATAATTGGGTTTTCCTGGTTTTTTTAGAAATTTTACATTTGCCTTTTTCCATTGTTTGGGTAAGTATCCATCATTCCAACTTTTGATAAAAATTTGTAGTAGAAAATCCAAAACTGTTATATCTGCATTGATAAGTAATTTAGAAAATATGTTGTCTGGTCCTGGTGCTGAGTCAATTTTCAATCTGGATACTGCTCCCTCTAATTCATCCATGCTAATTTCTTTGTTGTAATAATCTTCTTCTCCTTCATCATCACTTAGTGTCATTGTTATATATTCACCCATCACTTCATCATAAAAATTTTCATCAAATTGATTAATATTTAAGTGTTTTCCTTTAAAGAATGTTTCTTCTAATTCAATTGCTTTGCTGTTTTCTTCGAATATAACTGTATTATCTGGTTGAATAAATGGTAGTATTGTGTTATTGCTTTTCTTGTTAGTGAACTTTCTAAATTCCATCCATTTATCTTTTATATTTCTTGCATTGTTGATATTTGCACAAATATTTTCTGACCATTTCTCTAGTGCAGCTTCTTTTGCCTCTATAAATTCCTCTTCAGCTTTGATTAGAGATGATAGATTGGTTGGTGAACTCTTGAGTTTAAAAGTTCTTTGAGATTTATTTAGGTCATGTTTTTTCTTTCCAACTTCTGGATTCCACCAACATGGTCTGTTGAATTTCTTGCTTGATTTTGAAATTTTTGGGACAGCTATTTCCATACAGTTTAGGAAATTATCTTCAAATTGTTGGTACATATGTTCTAAATTTTGGTCATCATTTAATTGAACATTTGAAAATTGATCTTTTGTTGTTTGTTTCCATAATCCTAAATCACATTTGTGAATGTTCCATTTTGGGTCTTCATCTTCTCTTTTAGAGTCAGTAATACAAGAATGTAATTTCACATAAATTCCTATATGGTCTGATTTAACATTTTCATGTGTTAACGTGGTACATTCCAAAGACTTTTTGTATGTGGTTTGGGTAGTTAAAGCCAAATCTATTATACTGTTACTATTTCGTCTGGTAGCCTGTCCATCATTCAAACAAATTAACTGATTTTGAGTCATACAGTCCTCTAATAATCTTCCATGACTGTTTTCATTCCCGTTATTCCACTGGTAACTTTTGGCATTTAGATCTCCTACTAAAATGGTATTTTCTGACATCTTTCTATTTATATGATTACATAATTCTTCCATTAGTTTTGGTTTCTCTGGTGGAACATAAGGACACCAAATGTTAAGAATTTGTTGATCTTTGAAACTAATTTTTACACAAGTCATCTCAATAGTTTGCATCTGTTCATTAAAAATTTGTTGAGAGACATAGTTTATGCTTGGTTTCAAGCAAATTGCAGCTCCACCTCTGGTTTGATTTGGTCGGGGGGATGAATATATTTTCCAATCTTTGTAAAATAAACGATTTTTATCCTTTTCAAAAGTTTCATTGAGACATAAGACGTCAATATCATATTTTTCAATTGTGTCTGAAAGTCCATAAGCTGTCTTAAATGATTGACAATTAATGAAAAGAATTCTCATTTTGACTATCTGAACTGGATGTTTGTAAGATTCTGTTGATTTGTCTTTGGTTTTTGAGTTTCTTGAATACAGGACAATTTGACGAAGAAACTTTATGTTGTCCTTCACAGTTTGAACATTTACTTGTTTTTGTGCAATTACTATCCGCACAATCTTCACTTCCACAGTTGTAACACCTTCTTTGTGACTTGCAAGAGCTTGCCCTATGACCAAAACGATTACAATTAAAGCACCGTACAATTTTACTATTTCTTTTCCTTTCAAGGACAATTTCTTTTTTTCCCTCTGCTAAGATTATAATTTCTGTTTTAATTGCTTTATCTAGATCTTCAGGACATTCAAATTCTAATTTTACAACCGGCATAGGTTTCTTGGTATCCCAGTACCTAAGTCTAGTGATGTTGTTAATGATTGTTTTGGTTTCTCTCTCTATTATTTCTTTTACTACTTCTAGGTTTTCCTTTAATTGTATATTTTTGGCAAATCCAATTGTTTCTAGATTCTGATGTATAACTTTTGGCTCATGCCAAACTGTTTTAGTTCCAAATTCTTCAATATTGTCTCTTTTTTGGAATTGTTCTTTTTCCTTATTTGATTTGAAATGAAATGCTATTCCACCAAGAGGCAATTTATAGGCCAATTTTACTATATTTCTGAGGTTATCTGATTTTGTAATTTCCTTTCTGATATCTTTGCTATTTTCTAAAACTTTTGCTTTATCACTATCAATATTATCAGCTATTAACACAAGAGTTGGGTCATAATCTTCTTGATTGTTACATATATCAACTGTTGTTGTAGATTTTATTTCCTTCTCTGAATTATACATATGATGTATAGTTTCTTTTGATTTGTCTTTCTCCAAAGATTCAGTTTTTGATTTTATGATTTTCAATGCTCTTTCTCCAATGTTTGTTTGTCTAATCACACAGAAAGCACATGTATAATTTACTCTGTAAATCTCTAATTTGTTTGAGTCAGTTTTGGAAATATTTGCGCATAGACAATGCCACCATCCTCTGCATTTACTACATTCTATCCATTCAGTTTTCTTATCTATTTTGTCTTTTCCACAACCAGTGCAACATTCATATATTTTAGGGCCTGTTTCACTGTCAGAGTTTGAGTTTATATCACTGTCATATTGTGCTTGTTTATATTGTTTGTGTTTAGTGTTATTTACCGTCTTTTTATCATTAGGACTATAAATTTCCTTCGTTTTCTTGGTTCTTTCGCTTCTCCTAAACATGATCAGATTCCATCTTTATTTTACCGGAAGTTAATGTTTCTATGGCGATTTGTGTAAACAACAATTTTTTGGGGGCTAAAATTTACCTTTTCAATGGAAATTGTGTGTTGTGCAAGTAATGGTTAGATCTTACCAAATTTCTGTTGAACCTTCTATCCTTTCTTTGAATCCTCACTACGCGTTTAACTCATTTCCAGAAAATTATTCATTTCTCTTAAACCGTTGTACTCCTATGACACTTCAACTTGAAAATTCTTTCAAAACTTAACTGAAAGTCTTCAAAATAACTTCACAGATATTTAATTGTGTCTAAAATGTATTCAATGTTACAAACAATTTTCGTTTTAAATTACTTAAAACTCCTTAAAAACAAAAAATCCTCCTTGAATTTGAATCAGCTGTCTATCGTAACAGCGCCACCTATCGATCTTAAAGTGGTATTGGTGAGCCATATGAATGTGTGATTTCATTCCAAAAAGGGAAACAAATTCAGGAGTTTTGCCATTAAATACTATAAACCACAATAAAATCTTTAACCAGAGCGATTTGAAATTCAAGATGGTCACGTGCACCCTGGCCTCTGATTGGCCGAGACATTTTTAGCTCACCTGACCCTTTGGGGTCAGGGAAAGGGTCAGGTGAGCTATTGTCACCACTCAGCAAAAGACAGAGGGAGCTGTTGACATATTACCGAAAGCACTTAACACAAATCCATCCACAACAAAATTCAATGAAATGAAAAATAAAAATTGGTTAAAAATAAAAATTCTATATGTTCTATCAAATGGCAAAACTCCTGAATTTGTTTCCCTTTTTGGAATGAAATCACACATTCATATGGCTCACCAATACCACTTTAAGATGAACATTTTGCAAATACTACATTCAAATTGGATGAACAATAAAATCTTTAAAAATTTTGAAATTTGCACTTTTCGGTCTCTTTCGGGCAAATTTATCTCAGAAACCGTAAAAGATGGAGGAAATCCGTCGACATACTGCCGAAAACTCTCAATACAATTCATTTAACAACAAAATCACAATCACATCAAAATTGGAAGAAAAATAAAAATACTATAAACCTTTCAATTATGCGAAATTTCGAATTTGAGACCCTTTTTGAAATTAAAGAGTTTAAAAAAAAAATTATTGATCACACCTGCTGATCCCACACTTTGTAGGTATGTTATCGGCCTCACTGAATTTTATTTAAAATACACTTCCATCTTCCTCTAGTCCCAAGGGTGGTGGCTTTGGGAGGGGCCTCACTTGTGGAATAGCCTAGGGCCTCTCTTCATTTAAATCCGGCCCTGTTCATTACGGTTTCAGTGAACTACATGTAGCACTATAAAAATTCAACTAAGCATGTTGGTCTAGTACAATGCGAACATCATCATCATCTCGCACGTGTATATTTATAACTTGTTCTCTCAGTGGGCGTTAAACAAGTCACACACTCACTGTTTTTGAGAAATATTCTTTCACCAGGGGATCCAATTTAAAGTTTTAATCTAATAAAATTGAAATTAAGATAACAATCAAGCTGCTGGTCCGTAAAGCACTTCAAGTTGGTCTACAATGTATATACATGTACAACAAAATCTGTTGGAATACTCCAAACAGGAATCGTGTTTGAGGAACTCAGTGGAAAACCGGTTAAAAATGAAATTATGATTTGGGACGTGGGTCCCTTTTGGATCCCTTTATCGCATTTAAAATCGGAAATCTGGGAGTAATAATGTTTTATTTCCCCCAGTATTTAATTTTACAAATAACACATTGCGTATTGTCCTTGATGATTATATTGTTGAATGGTTAATATTTATTTTAACTATTACACACTTTTTTATAGGTACCTTTTTTTTTATATAAAAAAATAGATTACTATCTTTTTTACATGACAAATGGGTAATTGTCATTTTGAAGTTATCCTGTATTATATATACGATTTGTATACCAATAAAATAATAATAATAATAATAATAATAATAATAAAATAAAATTGAATAATAATAATAAAATAATAATAATAATAATAATTATAATAAAATAAAATTGAATAATAATAATAAAATAATAATAATAATAATAATAATAATAATAATATTAATAATAATAATAATGATAATAATAATAATAATAATAATAATAATAATTGCTGCAATGTCCAAATTATATATTTATTAGGAATGAAACTATACAAACTCTAGGTACTATCGATGTACAGTCTTTAATATTTGGTAACAGCTTGAAAAATGAAAATGAAAACAGATTGGTATTTGAAACTGTATCAAAGTACATTGCCAGAACAAAATGATTTGATTAAACATAAATGTGGTAAGGAATTGACCAGACTGCACATGAACTAGATATATTGGGTTGTAGACCATGAGGATAGTATGTGACAGCTCCGTCTTTGTAAAAATTTTTTTAGAAATATTTGTTTCAATTTAACCCGCAATTGCTTTTCGATTTTTTTTTCTTCATTATGATCATTCTACTAACCACTGTTTATCAGTGTTATCAATATCTAATTATAATTAGGGAGACAGATTTACATAAGTTTGATAACTTGTTTCTGAATCCCATTGAACATTGTTTAAGTATATATATATTGGAATAATTGTATGTTGAAATTTCATAAAATAAATATTGTTTAAACCGAGGATTTATATATAAATCCTTGTTTAAACTAATAATAATAATAATAATACAAATAAGACCCTGTTCACACTAAGCGTATTTAGATCGATCGAGATCGATTTCAATGTTCACACCAAAGAAAGATCGATCGCAATCGGTCTAATTTGAGACCCATAACATATGTGGTCTAAATTAGATCGCTCTAAACTAGAGCGCTTCACAGTTAGATGAGAACAACTAAATCGATTCGAAATCGGTTCAAAACGTGTTCATTAGGCATGCGTTGAATAAAACGTCTGTAGATCCTCCTTTGAAGTAGTCTTCTGGTCATAAAGTCAACTATCATTGCATTTAAAATGTAAATAAGCATACACAACACTCTGTTTGCAAGATCAGCCATGATTATATCCAAGCAACAGTCTGCTGATGGCACGTGCCCGGAAGACAACAGAAATTGAATCAATTCGAGATCGAATCAGATGAGCAGTGTGAACAGTGGTTATTACCGGAAACGATTGCAAACTGAATCGAACTAACCTAAACCGATCGCAATCGATCTATATGTGAACACGGTCTAATAATAAGATAAAAGTACCGCCTAGCGCATAAATGCGCGACGTATCCCCACGCACTTGCATACTATTTAGTTTTATATATTTATAGAAAGCAGCCTTGCAGTCTTAATGTATAACATACTTTATTGAAGGATGGAGTATATTGCAGCATGATCTGAATAATATACAGGAAGTACTCCACTTTGAACACTGTAAACCTCTGATGTAAATATAGATTTTCCCCCAAAAACGTTGCTTCAAATATTTCCATGTTAATAACCCATCCAAGATAATGATAATTACAAGCCACATGCAAAAAATTATTCAAATCTATCCATGTTTACTGAAGTTATCGCGTAAACAAGACACAATTCTAAAAATTTGTGATTTTTCAACCAAAAACTAAGATTTTACCCCAAAACCCTTGTTTCAAATATTTCCATGTAAGAACCCATCCAGGATAATGATTATTACAAGCCACATGCAAAAAATTATTCAAATCTATCAATGTTTACTCAAGTTATCGCGTAAACAAGAAAGTGTGACGGACTGACAGGCAGACGGCCGCTATTACTATATCCCCTCACCGCTACCACGGGGGGATAATATGCGAGCGTCAGCGAGCTCTTTATGGTATAAAATATGTACTTAGGATTTTTTGACAAACATGGCTGCACATACTGATCATAAAAAAAAAATCGACGCTTTGTAAACACGTTCCGTGTAACATTATAACACACTCCACCAATGAAGATCTTCTTAACATAAAGCGCAAAGGTGATCCTAAGTCTCGTACCCTCCCTCGTACGTCCGATACCACTGAAACCCGGAACCCGTGTGTAATAAAAGTCATTTTGTTAGCTTGTTCTACGCGGAAGTTAACTTTTGAGATTTCGTAAGGAACGACAGCTCGATTGACATTCTCTATCGAGAGTTGTTCCTGCTACGCTAGACTCTATCTCTGTCAACGCCCATTTTACAAGATTCTTGTAACTTTTAAGTTAGAAACAGTAAAAAAAATGTACTTAAAATTGTTTTAATTATTGTAAATATCAATAAAGATGAAAATAAATCACTCATTTAAAATCAATTCTCTCTTAAAAATGATTTGTGATCGTTTTTAACTTTTTAATTTTAACTCCGCAAAATAGTTCTCCAAGAAGTGTGGGGTGTGATCATTTTTATGTGAGGATTGATTTGAAATGAGTGATTTATTTTCATCTTTATTGATATTTACAATAATTAAAACAATTTTAAGTACATTTTTTTTTACTGTTTCTAACTTTTACAAGAATCTTGTAAAATGGGCGTTGACAGAGATAGAGTCTAGCGTAGCAGGAACTCTGGATAGAGAATGCTCGATTGAATGAGACTAGATTTGTCTTGGTACCGAAATGTCTCACACAGGTGCCGAAGTGTCCTGATGCCGATTTGTTCCGGTGCCGAAGTGTCTAGCATTAAAAAAAAGTCGTCCCCGATATATCTCGGCCCAAAAACTCTCGACACTTTTTGATGCACTGGATGAGCGCGGAATTGCCAGATAATTTTCAGATTCGCGAGCATTCATGGCCGTGTCAGTTTCATATTAATAATAATATGAAAATAATAAAAATAATAATATTATTATTATTAAGCATACGCTGACATTTTTATATTAAAAATATATTTTTCAATTTGAAGCTTAAAATTCGCTTAAAACGGATTTGCTAAATTTAGAGTATTGTGAGTATTTTTCTTACTGTGTCCAGCACCCGATCCGTTCATTAAAGAGATAGTTTTACATTTTAAACTTTAAACTGTTTATATGCATCCCGGGTTAAATGGTGATTTTACCTTTTATGAATCAATTTGTTTTAACAACGGAAGAATTGCTGTATTCGGAGAGTGCGTGAAGGAAAGAACATTGTATAGATTACGACTGCACTTTTATCTTTTAGTGCTGTGTGTATATACGTTTTTACTAATATGAATAACTAAACAAAGGAATGGACTTTTAACAACGCTATTAATTGTAATACTTCTGAAACGACTATTTTACAATACACGTTTTATATGCGAGCTCTTTATGGTATAAAATGTGTACTGAAGATTTTTTAACAAACATGGCTGAACATATTGTCGAAGAAAAAAAATTTCTACGTTTTGTAAACACCGGTTTCCGGGTAACACACTAACACACTCAACTAATGAAGATCTTCTTAACATAAAGCGCAAAGGTGATCCTGAAGTCTCGTACCCTCTCTCGTACGTCTGATACCACTGAAACTCGGAACTCGTGTGTAATAAAAGTCAATTATTTTTTAATTTATTTAATCTCTTCTGACATACTGACAAGAATTTTTGTTTCTACGCGGAAGTTAACTTTTGAGATTTCGTAAGGAACGATAACTCCAATAAAGGAACGACAGCTCGATTGAATGAGACTAGATTCGGCCCTAAAAATAAGTCGTCCCCAATATATCTCGGCCCAAAAAATCTCGACACTTTTTGATGCACTGGATGAGCGTGAAATTGCCAGATAATTTTCAGATGCGCGAGCATTCATGGCCGTGCCGGTTTCATATTATGCGAGCTTAAGCGAGCTCTTTATGGTATAAAATGTATACTTAGGATTTTTTAACAAACATGGCTGAACATATTGTCGAAGAAAAAAAAATTCTACGTTTTGTATTTGTTATTCGAGTTATCGTTCCTTACGTTTTGTAAACACCGGTTTCCGGGTAACACACTAACACACTCAACTAATGGAGATCTTCTTAACATAAAGCGCTAAGGTGATCCTGAAGTCTCGTACCCTCTCTCGTAAGGAACGATAACTCGAATAAAGGAACGACAGCTCGATTGAATGAGACTAGATTGGGCCCTAAAAAAAGTCGTCCCCAATATATCTCGGCCCAAAAAATCTCGACACTTTTGATGAAATTGCCAGATAATTTTCAGATGCGCGAGCATTTAAGGCCGTGCCGGTTTCATATTATGCGAGCTTAAGCGAGCTCTTTATGGTATAAAATGTATACTTAGGATTTTTTAACAAACATGGCTGAACATATTGTCGAAGAAAAAAAAATTCTACGTTTTGTATTTGTTATTCGAGTTATCGTTCCTTACGTTTTGTAAACACCGGTTTCCGGGTAACACACTAACACACTCAACTAATGGAGATCTTCTTAACATAAAGCGCTAAGGTGATCCTGAAGTCTCGTACCCTCTCTCGTAAGGAACGATAACTCGAATAAAGGAACGACAGCTCGATTGAATGAGACTAGATTGGGCCCTAAAAAAAGTCGTCCCCAATATATCTCGGCCCAAAAAATCTCGACACTTTTGATGAAATTGCCAGATAATTTTCAGATGCGCGAGCATTTATAAGTCCGTGCCGGTTTCATATGCGAGCTTAAGCGAGCTCTTTATGGTATAAAATGTATACTTAGGATTTTAACGCCGTGCCGGTTTCATATGCGAGCTTAAGCGAGCTCTTTATGGTATAAAATGTATACTTAGGATTTTTTAACAAACATGGCTGAACATATTGTCGAAGAAAAAAAAATTCTACGTTTTGTATTTGTTATTCGAGTTATCGTTCCTTACGTTTTGTAAACACCGGTTTCCGGGTAACACACTAACACACTCAACTAATGGAGATCTTCTTAACATAAAGCGCTAAGGTGATCCTGAAGTCTCGTACCCTCTCTCGTAAGGAACGATAACTCGAATAAAGGAACGACAGCTCGATTGAATGAGACTAGATTCGGCCCTAAAAAAAGTCGTCCCCAATATATCTCGGCCCAAAAAATCTCGACACTTTTGATGAAATTGCCAGATAATTTTCAGATGCGCGAGCATTTAAGGCCGTGCCGGTTTCATATTATGCGAGCTTAAGCGAGCTCTTTATGGTATAAAATGTATACTTAGGATTTTTTAACAAACATGGCTGAACATATTGTCGAAGAAAAAAAAATTCTACGTTTTGTATTTGTTATTCGAGTTATCGTTCCTTACGTTTTGTAAACACCGGTTTCCGGGTAACACACTAACACACTCAACTAATGGAGATCTTCTTAACATAAAGCGCTAAGGTGATCCTGAAGTCTCGTACCCTCTCTCGTAAGGAACGATAACTCGAATAAAGGAACGACAGCTCGATTGAATGAGACTAGATTGGGCCCTAAAAAAAGTCGTCCCCAATATATCTCGGCCCAAAAAATCTCGACACTTTTGATGAAATTGCCAGATAATTTTCAGATGCGCGAGCATTTATAAGTCCGTGCCGGTTTCATATGCGAGCTTAAGCGAGCTCTTTATGGTATAAAATGTATACTTAGGATTTTAACGCCGTGCCGGTTTCATATGCGAGCTTAAGCGAGCTCTTTATGGTATAAAATGTATACTTAGGATTTTTTAACAAACATGGCTGAACATATTGTCGAAGAAAAAAAAATTCTACGTTTTGTATTTGTTATTCGAGTTATCGTTCCTTACGTTTTGTAAACACCGGTTTCCGGGTAACACACTAACACACTCAACTAATGGAGATCTTCTTAACATAAAGCGCTAAGGTGATCCTGAAGTCTCGTACCCTCTCTCGTAAGGAACGATAACTCGAATAAAGGAACGACAGCTCGATTGAATGAGACTAGATTCGGCCCTAAAAAAAGTCGTCCCCAATATATCTCGGCCCAAAAAATCTCGACACTTTTGATGAAATTGCCAGATAATTATCAGATGCGCGAGCATTTAAGGCCGTGCCAGTTTCATATTATGCGAGCTTAAGCGAGCTCTTTATGGTATAAAATGTATACTTAGGATTTTTTAACAAACATGGCTGAACATATTGTCGAAGAAAAAAAAATTCTACGTTTTGTATTTGTTATTCGAGTTATCGTTCCTTACGTTTTGTAAACACCGGTTTCCGGGTAACACACTAACACACTCAACTAATGGAGATCTTCTTAACATAAAGCACTAAGGTGATCCTGAAGTCTCGTACCCTCTCTCGTAAGGAACGATAACTCGAATAAAGGAACGACAGCTCGATTGAATGAGACTAGATTCGGCCCTAAAAAAAGTCGTCCCCAATATATCTCGGCCCAAAAAATCTCGACACTTTTGATGAAATTGCCAGATAATTTTCAGATGCGCGATCATTTAAGGCCGTGCCGGTTTCATACTATTATGCGAGCTTAAGCGAGCTCTTTATGGTATAAAATATGTACTTAGGATTTTTTAACAAACATGGCTGAACAAATTGTCGAAGAAAAAAAAATTCTACGTTTTGTATTTGTTATTCGAGTTATCGTTCCTTACGTTTTGTAAACACCGGTTTCCGGGTAACACACTAACACACTCAACTAATGGAGATCTTCTTAACATAAAGCGCTAAGGTGATCCTGAAGTCTCGTACCCTCTCTCGTACGTCTGATACCACTGAAACTCGGAACCCGTGTGTAATAAAAGTAATTTTGTTAGCTTGTTCTACTTATATTTTTTTTATCATTATTTTCTGTCATATCCTCGCAACAAAAGTAGTCTTTTTCTGTACAATTAGATTCTAAAACTACGAGATTTTTCAATAACATCGTAACCTTTGACCCCAAAAAGTCGTCTGCATCTGACAATCGTCTGAGCATTCTTGCGATCGCAAAATCAACAAAAAGGTACTGAGGTAGCAATATCAAGATTGATTTAAATCATGTATCAAGGCAATTATTGTCCTAAAGTTCCGTCCACACCATCTGATCAAAATTTATCACCGAATATGATGCAAAATGTTGACAAATGTAGGTCCTATGCCAAAGTGGTCAAATCATTTGACAAATGTGGTGTTATGCATGATCATGTTTATTCTCACAACATAAGTGATCATGAAAATATATATGAAATCCATACAACAAATCATGTTGACCATAGCTACTCATATTCTTCACCAACTGAAAATCCTGATGTCAAGGAACCTGAAAAAATTCAATCAACTCCATATTTCAAAACTGATTTTCAACACGAACATGATTATTATCAAAACAAAATTGAGTCTGTAGAAAATTCAAAATCTCCCAATGCAAATCCCTTTTATCATAAAGAGACACACCAAAATTCATTTAAAAGTACTGGTTCCTGTTCCAGTCCAATTTCATATGCTGATGTTAAAAAAGTTAATGTTGAGGAACCTACACATGGATTTCCTGCAGCTTCAAGTACTTCATTCAACAATATAAAAAAATTGAATTCTGCTGTTCATACAACTTCCAATTCCATGAAAGAAAATCACAAATCAGTTGCTATTCTAGCACCAACTTTGCCATCTTCCAACATTTCAATAAATGAAACTAAGTTCAATGTTTTCCCAGTCCCTGGTGATGGAAACTGTTTTTTTCATTCACTCAGTTTTATTTTAAATAAAGATTTTTCAATGTCGAATAACTATAGACAATTAATATGTACTTTTATTTTACAAAATTGGGCTTCTTGGGAAGACAGAATTCTCATTTCTCATGAACATAACATGACAAAATCTGTGTATACAAATGTAATGTTAAACGGAAATGGATGGGCAACATCTTCGGAAATTGCAGCTGCTTCATTGTTATTAGACTTGCAAATAGATGTCTGGTTACACCAAAGAAATGTTTACTCTAAAAATACATTTACTCCATGTAATTTGAATTTTTACACAGTTCATCTCCTGCTTTCCGGTTCCCATTTTCAGCCAATGAGAAAAATTCATCATGTCAATAATCCATCTAATGTTCTCAAAAGTCAACCTACAAATAGTAGTGGTAGTAAGAAAAGGAAAGGGTCTAAAATTTCATTTCCAAATAAAAATAGAAAACTTGGTTTAAATTATGAAGTTCCTTCTGACCTTGAATCTGCTGAGGAGAGAAAGAAAAGAGAATCACGCTTAAGAAGTAAAATTAGTTATCAGCTAAAGACTCTAAACATTCCTGAAAATGAAATTCCAAATCCTCCTCCTTTGTCTAATGATAGTCATTTTAACAAAGTAATGGACTGTATTCGAAAATTTGAATTAGAACAAATTTCTCTGTCTTTAAATTTTTGTTCAATTTGCAAGGAACGGCGGATTGGAATGAAAATATCAAACGAGGTATGCAAACGCTGTTCTATTGATAAAAACATAATAAAATTATATTCGGAAGACAATAATATGGACCCCAAACCATCCCCTCCTGAAATGTCTGATTTAACAGTAATTGAGCAACAACTTATTTCCAGAATCTCACCATGCATCAATGTCCATTTGCTAAATCATGGTGGTATTGGCTCGAGTGGTCATTGTGTTACATTTCCCCAAGAGGTAAATGAACCAGCAAAAATTTTTCCTAGACTCCCAAAAGAAATTGAAGTTCTTAAAGTAAAAAAACAAGGACAGAAAGACACATCAAAAGATTTTGTAGTTAGAAGATATAAGGTCCAGAACGCACTTAATTTTCTTAAAACTAACAATCCTGCATTTGCAGACATAATAATAGATATAGATAGAATAAATTCTTTACCTATTGAAGGAGAACTCTCCGATATAGAAACTATTGATTATAACCCCCACAATGACTTAAGTTCTGATAAAGGCCCAGCTCAAGATCAAACTGACCCAGACGAAATTTCTGGAATGACTAATTCAAGTGTCCTTTTGCCTGATCCCAATGTTGATATTAAGAAAACGGTTGAAAACGTTGTTAATGCAGTTATTGGAGAAGATCATGGTGGTGTTACTGTTAACAAGAAAGGAACAGTAACAATACCATGGCCAACAAGACAAAATATTCCCATTTCTGAATTCACCACTCAATATTTTTTTACATTGGCCTTTCCAGCTCTTTTTCCTTTCGGGACAGGTGATTTTCACATTAATAGGCCTAGAACATTTGATTCTGTGAGTGATTGGGCCGAACATCTTTTATGGTATGATGATGGAAGGTTTGCACATCATCAATATTTTAAATTTGTTGTGCACAATATGATAATGAGGAAAAAAGCACTTGAAAATTGCAATTTTGTTGTAAACCAAAAGCTAGGAGACAAACATTTATCAGTTTCTGAATTGAAAAATAAAATTAATGATGGAGACAATTCGATTGCTAAAAAAGTTTTATATTTCGGAGCATCACTAAGGGGAACTACTCAATATTGGTCCCAAAGAGGAAAAGAACTCAGGGCTTTGATTCAGTATCAAATAAATGAAAAACAAGGTTTACCTTCTTTTTTCACCACTGGCAGCTGTGCAGAATACCATTTCAAACCTCTTAGAAAATTACTTTCAAAATATATTTATGAAACTAGCGGAAAAGAAATTGATTTCTCTAATCGCTCAGACCTGTTTGATGCTCTTCAAAAAAATACTCATATTGTAGCACAATACTTTGATTTAAGAACACAAAGTTATTTTAAAAATGTCATGTCTCCAGCTTTTGGTGTATCAGCATATTGGTATAGGCAAGAATTTGCTAAGTCCAGGGGTATGGTACATTGGCATGGCCTTTGCTGGAGATCTGATAGGGAACCTCATAATTTATTACATAATGCCATAGAAGATGGTCTATCAGATCCAGATTGTGCCAATTTATTGTCCCAATGGGCTACTGAGCAATTTGGTCTCAGTGCTTCCCATCCAGCGGGAAAGGATGAAACTGGGAAACCTAGAAAAAATCTTTGGCCACCACCAGAGGGTTCTGCAGCTTTACCCCCAGAAGAAAAAAATCCACTCATAAAACTTTTAATGGATGTCAGTATGTCACAAGAGACTTTGTTAGAAGATTATGTTCTTTTAACTAACCGTTTTAATATTCACCGTTGTTCAGATTATTGCTTAAAAAAATCAAAAACTGGTAAAGAGAAAGCTTGTAGAATGGAATTTGGCACTGAATCATCACCGGGAAAAGAAATAAGAGAGACACCTGCATTGGTAAAGGACAAGAATGGCTCTTTGCGACTAGAAATGTCAAGAGACCATCCTTCACTTGTCCAACATTCCAGATTTCACACACAGGGTTGGCGTGCCAATGGAGATGTCTCTTATTATATCAAAAAGTGATCCAGAGAACCCCTCTGTTGAAGAAATTCTTTCCGTAGAAAAGTATGTGTCTGGTTATGCCTGCAAAGGGAATCAGCCAACTGGTGCAGTGGTTGATTTATTTAATGATTTAGTAAACTGTGCTGATGAGTCTACTGGTGCAACAGCAAAATCAATATGTACTAAACTATTAATGCAAACTGTTAAAAGGGATATTTCAGCTGTTGAGGCATCATTTGAATTATCGCGCATACCCTTATACAGATGTAGTCATACATTTCAAAATGTCTGTTTGTCAGGGTATAGACTGCTAAACTGTAATAATGAAGACAAATTTGTCACAAAATATACTGCTTTGGATAGATATTTACAAAGAGATGAAAAAGATATGTCATCCTTTTATGGTTTTGTTTGTAAAAACGGAAAGGTTCCTGTTATAACAGGAAATATTCAAGCAACCTGGCCTTTAGATGAAAATTATTGTCGTACCATGTTAATTCTTCATTTTCCAAATTGGAGGACAATTTCTGAAATAAAAAATGATAATATTTCTTGGATTGATCGTATGAATTCTTTTTTAATTTCTGATAACTGTCCAAATTTTTTAAAGGCAAATGTCGATAAGGCAAAACAAAATTTTAATGTAGATAACTTAGATGATCCAGTTGAAAATCAGTTTGAGAATGAAATGCCTCAACAGCCTGATTGGATGGAATTAATAAAACCTAATCCAAATTATGAAGAAATTGACGAGTCCAATTTCAAATATGATGACGGTGGTCCAGAATATGACTGGGGTCTGACGAGTCATCATTACCCCTCAGATCTTGGAATTAATTGGCTTAACAATTTAGATTCTTACATTAATACTGATGATACAGATTTGGACATTCCAAATGTTGATATTACTAAAATGAACAGGGATCAAAAATTTGCTTTTCAAATAGCTTTAAAAACAATTCAAACCTTTATTGAAAACCCAACAAATTATGAACCTTTAAGGATGATTGTGTCTGGAACAGCTGGTTCTGGTAAATCTTACCTTATAAAATGTTTAGTTAAGGCCGTAAGAACAATTTTTTCATCAAATAGAGCTGTTCAAGTACTTTGTCCAACTGGTAACAGTGCAAATATTATTTCTGGAGTAACTTTACATAGCTTTCTAAAAATTCCTATATATAAAAAGGGTCAAGAAATGAAACCACCTGAGGGTACTTTAGGTGAAAAACTTCAACACAATTGTGAAGGTTTAAAAGTCCTGCTAGTTGATGAGAGATCAATGATTGGTGCCACAACTTTAGGTTGGATGGAGTTCATGTGTCGTTATGGGGTTAAAAATGGAGAGAATTTTGATCAGTCGTGGGGTGGTTTGCCTGTAGTTATTTTTCTAGGGGATGATGTTCAGTTATCCCCAGTACTTGATTCACCTGTTTATAACTCTTCTTGCAAGTTGCCAGCAGCTCTTCACGGTGTTCTTGTTTGGAAAGATTTCAAATATTCTGTCAATCTAAAGACCATTGTCCGTCAGGGAATCAAAGAACAAGAACTAAAAGATGTGTTACTAGCAATTAGAGAATATAAGATAACACCTGTTAAAGCAAAATGGCTGCAAAAATTTCAATGGCAAAATTTAAAATCATCATATGGCCAAGGATTACTAAATGACATGTCTGAAAAAGGTCTGTTTGTATTTCCAACACATCAACAGGTCTGGGATCACACTAAAATAAAGCTTTTGGAAGTTAACCAAAGTTATCCTATTGCAAAATTATCTGCTATAAGTAAGGGTGTTCATGCTAATTCTATGGAAAGTGATAGAGCTGATGGTCTACAAAAAATTATTTTTCTATGCAAAAATGCAAAAGTCATGTTGACAACAAATCTCTGTGTTCCTTTTGGTTTGTTTAATGGAGCTACTGGCACAATCATTGATCTTATCTACAAAAATGAAAACAGACCAGAAAATTCCATACCTGATGTAGTCATGGTACAGTTTGATAATTATAGTGGTCCCCCTTTCATAGAGGAAAATCCAAAAATTGTCCCTATTGTCCCAGTAGAAAGAAAGATTGATTGTAATTGCTGTGGTTGTCGAAGAAAACAAATTCCTTTACGCCTTGGATGGGCTTCCACTATTCATAAATGTCAGGGAATGACAATTGGCAAAGGGGAACCATATTCCTATATCATCATTAATCCAGGAATCAGGTCATTTGAATCCAGGAATCCATGTGCTCTCTTTGTAGCCCTTTCAAGAGCAAAATCTGCAGGTAATAATGTATCACCTCCAGATTTTGCATGGCATTCATCTGTTTTAGTGAACGAGGACAGACTTTGTCATAAAGTGAACACTCCTACAGTTTTAGCAAGAACACAGGAAATTAATAGATTACTTCAACTTTCCATTCAGACCAATGAAAAATTTCCATGTCTAGAAACAGATGAAAGTCTAACTAATTTTCTCAATTTAAACTTGCCTAATGATCACATTGAGGAATAAATAATGAAAGTTCCTCAATAATGAAAGAAGTATTTGCACTGTCAATTCAGTCTCTTAATCTTCCTTTGAAATACAAACATGTGATAGGTGGGTGATGTGAAAATCGCTAACCTTCATATTTGTTAATCACTTTTAAAACTGATAATTCATCATTTTTCTTTCACACCTAACCAGGCTTGTTATTTATCAAATGATATTTTTCAAGGAACTGAAATTGATAAATGTAATTCTTATTAAACACATTAAATCAAATATACTTCCTATTAAACACATTTAACAACATGTATGCTAGGTGGGTGATGTGAAAATCGCTAACCTTCAAAAATATATTTTTTATAAAATCAAAATCATCATTTTCATTAATAATATGTTTCATTATTAAATATATGTAAAGTTACTCCATAAAGGTTATCAAAAGAACTTTTGGTTTCTTGTACATTTGGTACTGATATTTTCATTCACTTATATGAGTAGTTCACATATTTGTTTCATTCCGATTCACTTAACTGTATAAACCGAAAAATTTTGCTGTTGCATCAGTGACATTTATTTTCCGAGAGAATTTAAATTTAAAATCTTGTAAAAAAACTTATACTTGTTAATAAATTATCGCAATTTTTGTTCGGTTCATTCGAAATAACCTCAATCAGGTTGTACATACCCTTGCGTAACCCGGGTTACACGGTGTGTACAACCTGACTGAGGTTATTACGAATGAACCGAACAATAATTGTGATCAATCCTTAATGAGCTTTCCGACTACCTAGCAGACTGATCCTATCCTATACAGATGATTTTAACCGATGATATCAAATGTTTCTTATCTCAATTTACCAATAGAAAGGACCAAAGAAGGTGGGTGATGTGAAAATTGCTAACCTTCATCAATTTGTGTTTTGTTGCTATAGTAAATAAAGACATTTTTTTCCCAGGAGACATACATTGACATCCATTAAAAGTATTCAAAAGTCATATGGCTATGCAGAAAGTTATTTTACACTTGGTAATATATAATTAGAAGGCAACTCCAAAAAGCTGTATACCGGTATTTACAATATCATTATCGTTATTTGCCAATGCCTTCAGGTCTTCACTGTTTTCTGTATTTTTAATCAACCTCACAGTTCCTCAATTTTTTGTTCTTACAAGAAGCACAAACATTGTCACTGAGACATTGACCCACAAAACATGACAAATATAAACTTAAAAACATGTATAGAAACCTTGTCACTGAGACATTGACCCACAAAACATGACAAATAATATTTGAAATATAAACTTAAAAACATGTATAGAAACCTTGTCAACAATTTACTCATATTCCACTACTTTTCTTTTTTAAAGGTGGGTGATGTGAAAATCGCTAACCTTTATCTTCTTTCTACTGACTTTATTAACCTAATTATAGAAGCTATAATATGTACTTATTCTCTTATCTTACACTATATAAACACATACAGATTTTTTGCACAAAATATAAAAATATCCACTGTTCTTTCATTTATTCAAGATTCAATCTTGACTCCTCACAAATTTACATTTTTTCTATAGATCCAATATTCTTATGAATTGACGGGTGATGTTACAAATTCTAACCTTAACACTTAAAACATTTCCTTTACTGTGTTTGTTTTTATGGATGTGTTTTTATGCATTGGTGAGATTCTGCTGTTTAAGATGGAAATTTAACTAAATATTACATTATTTTCCTAAATCTACAGAAAAGTTATCTTGACCTGATACTTATCCTAAATTATGTGTCCTTTTCTTATAATTCTAAAATATAAATATATTTTCAAATTGAAATATCAAGAGTATTTTCTTACTATTCTAAAATATAAGGTGGGTGATGTGAAAATCGCTAACCTTACAAATGTATTAAAAATACTAATCATTCCTTGAGCCTGGGTTTGAATATTGTACACTTAGAAAACTATGCCATACAAAAAAGTTATGGTAATATCTTATACACCAGACATATTTCATGTTTCCTGTGCATTTGAAAAAAAATGTTTTTTTTTATTGACTTTCATGTTCTAAACACATATATTGAAGAACAATAGACAACACAATGGCCAAAAGAAAAAGTACAAAAGGACAAACAACGATCGACAAAACATACATATAAAACTAAAGATCGAGTAACACGAACCCCACTAAAAACTGGGGGTGAACTCA
This sequence comes from Bathymodiolus brooksi, assembly GCA_963680875.1. NCBI lineage: Eukaryota > Metazoa > Mollusca > Bivalvia > Mytilida > Modiolidae > Bathymodiolus > Bathymodiolus brooksi. The sequence continues at coordinate 16,559,503 of OY804585.1, forward strand.
GGTGCTCCGAAAGGGTAAGCAGTTCCTGCTGCACTAGTGGCACCCGTCGTGTTAAACTAGTTACAAACCTGGTAATAAGTTGTGAATGAGGAAAGGACTAGGAAGTGTTTACGACAAGTGGAACATATCCGTGGTCATTTGTGACACAGATATTCCATAGCGGTCAGCCAAGTCATGGTGGCGACCGTAAAATTTTCAACTTTACCAAAAGGGACAAAAGTTGTTACATTCACGATATGACTACTTTTGATTTTTTCAATTTTTTTTTAATCCCATAGAAAATGAGTCATCATATTTTGGTGGGAACAGATTCAAGAGGAGGAACTCTAGAGTCCTTCATTAGCAATGTAAATCCCTTCCCTATTGGTTGGCAATCTGAGGTCCATTTTTTGCCTGGTGCACCCATTTAAAAAATATCAAATGAACTTTTGGAGAAATTAAAATTATTAAATGTTGAATCTAATAGTAAAATTGTAGTTATGATAGCTGCTGGAATTTGCAATTTGACCCAAAAAACAGACATAGAGGGGGGTGGCTATTTTTTAAATTATGAAATTAAAACATCCTCTGAAAGAGTAGAATCAGTCAAGAATGATATAATTAACAGCTTGGGAGCATTTCAGGAGTATAATGTTTTGCAAAAATTTGCCATGATACCACCAGTATCTTTATTAAAAATTTCTCAAAATTTTAATAAAAATTTCACTGACAAGGAACTTATAAAATTAGCCGAAGAACAAAAGCAGTTAGAGCAAGATATTGAAATTTTAAATGAATTTATTTATAAATTAAATACTGATAATTCAGTAAGAACTGTTATGTGGGATAGAGATGTAAGAAAATCACGAATTAGGACAATAGGTGTAAAAAAACCTCATATCAGACGAGTGAATATCAAAACTGTATATGTTTATAGGGACTTGTATGATGGTGTTCACCCATCTCAATTTTTAAGTAGCATATGGTACTGTGCTCTCTGCCAGTCCATAGTGAATGATATAAATGATAAATTTTCAGATGAGTTGGCTATGGAGGAGAATGAAGAGAATCAGGATGATATTGATGATAGCTGGGATTTTAAAAGGCGATGAATGTTTACATCGAAACACATCTGGGAATGTGAAAATTGCTAATCTTCTGAAGACAATACCAGAAATTATTTTCAAAGTTTTTTTTTAAATACAAAAATGTAGAATAATCAATATCCAACTATGTAGTTCTAAAATGAGCTATATTTATTTTTATTATCTTATAACTATTTAATATAAGTGATCCATTTTAAATGAGTTTGCTATCGAGGGAATGAAGACAATAATGGTCCTAAGTAAGGATTTTATTAAATAGTGCAACACTTGTTGAAAGTGAATAGAAGGTGGGTGATGTAAAAATCACTAACCTTCTGAAAACAATACCAGAATTATCTTCATTAAGTTCAAAGTTTTTTTTAAATAGAATATTGAACTGTGTTGTTAAAAAATGAACTATATTCATTTTTATAATCTTATAACTATTAAATATAAGACATACATTTTCAATTGAGTTGGTTATGGATGGAGTGAAGACAATAATGGTCCTAATTCGGGATTTTCTAAAATAATGCAACACTTGAATAGAAGGTGGGTGATGTGAAAATCGCTAACCTTCTGAAAACAATACCAGAATTATCTTCATTAAGTTCAAAGTTTTTTTTAAATAGAATATTGAACTACGTAGTTCAAAAATTAGCTATATTTATTTTCATAATCTTATAACTATTAAATATAAGAGATACATTTTCAAATGAGTTGGTTATGGAGGGAATGAAGACAATAATGGTCCTAATTCGGGATTTTCTAAAATAATGCAACACTTGTTGAATAGAAGGTGGGTGATGTGAAAATCGCTAACCGTCTAAGTTTTTTGAACATGTTGAAATAGAATATCAGACTATGCTTTTAAAAATGACCTATATTTATTTTTAAACTGTTATAACTTTTTAATTAATTGTTGATAATGAAGTATTCATAATGTTACAGTTCTTTATTAAATTATTTATTCATTTTTTAATATTCAAAAGTCAAATATTGTTATTGTAAATTATTTGTTAAAAAATCAAAAGTTAAGTTTTAAAAAGAATTATAATAATATTTTCATCAATTTTCAAAAATTAACATTGTTTTCATATTTTACAAAATGTATGTTGTTAAATATAAATGTATAATTTTTATTAGTTTAAATATAAAATATAATATTTAATACATAATATTCTATTCTGGACTACTCTATGCTTTTTGCTAGATAAAATTAAGCTGCAAGGTTTATCACCAGAAATGAATTTATTTTTTAAGTCACAAAATATAAAAATTGTTAAGTAAAGACAATCTTCAAATATTAAATAGAGAGAAACAAAGAACAGTAATACTGTCATTTATTTTATTATCTTTTTTTGGTTCATGACTTAATGAAAGTGGTGGTGACATAAATATCTTCTGGCATTCATTTTTTTTAATATATAAAATTGAAACATTAAAAATTGAAGCCCAAATTAATAATTAAAGCATTGTCATATGAGCTCTGGAGTCTTGCCTTTGCTGACATAGATACCTATATACTGTACATGTAAGTTAAGAGTTGTATGGAATAATCCCCATATTTGTGTTCATAGATTTGGAACACTGTATTTGAACTCATCTTCTTGGTTCTGTTTAATTATTCTTATAACAATCCTATTTTCATATTTTATAAATAAGTTTTTAAGGCTGTCCCATGTGTACATCAATATACAGGAGATGAGTGATAACAGGCGAAAAGGGTCAAAATGATTGATGAATGATAGACAGCCTTGTTACAATGCAAAAAGTCAGACTGAAAAAGATATGAATAAATTATTTATATTTGTCTTGAAAGTTAACTTTTTCAGTTGATTTTAATTCAAAACAGTAATATGGAATATGTGAAAATTTGTGTCAGTTATTTACAATCATTCTGAACCTTATTTTAAAGTTGTGTGCATGCATGTATTATGTATTAATTAATGTGATGTGTTCTCTTTATTCGTTCTTTCTAATTGTTTCTATCTTTCTGCATTCATATGAGTCATTGTGCATGTGTTTATTCATTTGTGTTTTACCAAAATTAAGACAAAGGGTTTATATTCTAAATGAAACAGTATGAAAATGCATATAAAAGTGTTGATACTTTCCTCAATGTTTAATTGGAGTTATTAACCAACATTCAAAAGCCCCTATAACTTACATTGAAATTTAAGTGTAATAATGTGTTTTAACTTTAAGCTGTTAAGACCTACTACAAAACATCCCTATTTTAAGTTTCCCAATACTTGAATCAGACTTCAGGAAGTCATACAGTCTACAATGAATGTAATATGTCAAATTTGCATTTCTTATACAACTAATATTTCTGACTTTTACAGGTTACAGGCTTACTGAAATAAACACCACTCCAGCATGGGTGCACAAAGGAAAAGTTGTCAACACCACCTTCAATGTGTATGTAAGTACTTTTTGTTCTTTTTAATCAAGCATTGATCTATAATTAGAGGAAATCCTGGATAGAAGGTTAATGGGGTATACAATAATGGCTTTTAAAATGTTAACTATAGCAAGAGAAAGACAAAAAATAACTTCTGGACTTTTGTGTAAAATGTCAACACCAATATTTTCTTACTATTACTGAACACGAATGCTAATGCTATGCTTATTACCCCGTTTTCCTGGATCTGCCCCTTCTCTAGGATCTTTGTTTTAATTTATTTATCTTATTGCAGTACATATATTTAAAATACCTCATGAGGCTATGATATATATATTGGTCTAGAAACCCGGTAACCTGTCACCAAACTGTGGAAAAGGCAAACCAGATTATATATTAATGTGTATTTATTTGAAAACTGACTGCTTTGCCTATGAATCATAGTTACTATGATGTATCAATTATATTTAAGCCTTTCTGATCTTGCTTAAGCTCGCATTTACAGGTAGTGCCTGTCTCATATTACTTTTTAGTAATGGATGTAAATACGTTTTTATGCCACTAACCAAACTTACACAACATGGAAATGATGAACTTTTAACTACTGCGTATATTTTATCATAACTGTAAATACGTATCTTTTTAAGTATGTGCCCGTTAAGTTAGGTTTTATAATTTTATCCATAATTGGAGTGCTCCGAATCCCGGAGGAATTTTACCTGTATAAAGACAAAAGACAAAGAGTAGGTTATCTTTCTTTGATCATGTCATTTCTTGCCACGTCAACCTACAGGTGGCAGTATAATCCAACATGGCTTCCATTCGGGAGAAGCAAGTGGCAGCATTGAAACGAATGCTGAATTTTAACGTTCCTGCTACGAAATCAAGCTCAGCTGAACCACAATGGAAAGTTCTTATATACGACAGGTTTGGCCAAGACATAATCTCCCCATTATTGACCGTAAAAGAGCTCCGAGAACTGGGAGTAACCCTTCATTTAAATCTTCATTCAGATCGAGATTCGATTCCAGATGTGCCGGCTGTATATTTTGTTTTACCGACAGATGATAACATTAGGAGAATTTGTCAGGACTTACAGAATCAGCTTTATGATTCTTACTATTTTAATTTTATTTCTGCCATATCGAGACAGAAATTAGAAGACATTGCTCAAACAGCGATTCAATCCAACTGTGTACAACAGGTGTCGAAAGTGTTTGATCAATATTTGAATTTCATTTCATTAGAAGAAGATATGTTCACTCTGAGAAATCTTGATAAAGAACTCTCTTATTATGATATAAACAAAGGAGATGTCAAAGATACGGACATGGAATTGATAATGGAGACTATTGTTGACAGTTTGTTTTCTGTGTTCGTCACTCTCGGTACTGTACCAATTATTCGTTGCCCGAGAGGAAATGCTGCAGAAATGGTCGCGGAAAAGTTGGACAAAAAATTGCGGGAGAATCTTAGAGATGCAAGGAATAGCTTTTTCACAACGGACAATATACAAGCGGGACAGTTCAGTTTTCAACGACCGTTACTCGTTTTATTAGATAGAAATTTAGATCTTGCATCTATGCTTCATCATACATGGACGTACCAAGCTTTAGCTCATGATGTCTTCAATTTGATTTTGAATCGTGTCGAAATAGAGGAAGCGGTTGAAGTTAAAGGGCCAGGAGGAAACATGATGACGAAAAAGAAAAAGAAAAGCTACGATTTGAATCCTTCAGATCGATTTTGGGAAAAGGAAAAAGGCAGCCCTTTTCCACAGGTTGCTGAAGCTGTTCAGGAAGAATTAGAAACGTACAAATCTCATGAAGATGAAATTAAAAAAATGAAAATGGCAATGGGTCTTGAAGGCGATGACGATGTTGCCTTTAGTATGATTAATGACACTACTGCTAAACTGACATCAACAGTTAGCTCACTGCCAGAGTTGTTAGAAATGAAGCGCTTGATAGACATGCATACAAATATTGCTACAGCTATGCTCGAGCACATAAAAAATCGCAAACTTGATGTTTATTTTGAAATGGAAGAAAAGATGATGAGTAAATCTGTATTGGACAAATCTCTAATGGACATAATTTCTGATCCTGATTTGGGTACACCAGAAGATAAAGTTCGTGTTTTCATCATCGCCTTGATATGTGGACCACCAATGAGTGATGCCGAAATCGATCAATACTGCGTGGCACTCCAAGGTGCTAATTGTGAAATCGCGCCCATAGCATACATTCGTCGATGGAAAGCATATAATAAAATGACAGCAGCTCCTAGTCAGTATGGAGGTGGTGGAACAACAACGGTTGGCATGTTTAATAAATTAATAGGTAAAAGTTCACAATTTCTTATGGAAGGTGTCAAAAACTTGGTTATTAAAAAGCACAATTTGCCAGCAACAAGAGTAGTTGATGGACTAATGGAAATGAAATCGCTACAAGAGATTGAGGACTATCGTTACTTTGATCCAAAATTATTACGTTCAGATTCTTCTTCTATTCCGCGGAACAAGGCACCTTTCCAAGAAGCTTACGTTTTTATGATTGGTGGGGGCAATTATATTGAGTACCAAAATTTAGTAGATTATGCCAAATCAAAATCTTCAAGTACAGGACCAAAACGAATTGTATATGGGTGCAGTCAGCTTGTAAATGCTACAAGATTTGTTGAACAGCTTGGTCAATTAGGCAAAGAAATGTAAAGGAAAAAATATGAAAGACACATCATATAATGAAATTAATTTATTAAAAAAAGGATAAACATATATGATACACATTATGTTAGGCCTTATATGAAATGTTGTATTACTGTGTACTAATGTTTACCCAACAAAAAGCAAATTACATAATTAACATTGCTTTAACTGTTTTTTTAACTCAGTGGGTGTTGAAAAAATATAATAAATTTTGTCCTGAGGCTGATTATCAACTGATAACTGGTTTTCTCCTGGTACTCCGGTGTCCTCCAACAATATAACTGAAATATTGTTGAAATTAGCATTTAAACACCCTAACCCGATATACTTTCCACTCGTCCCCAGTGGGTCAATACATACGGTACAATGTACATGTATGAAAACTGTCAATTTGGGTTTGTTCTACATTGTATCACTCGTCTGTGTTAAAATAGTTCCATAAAAACATAACATATCAGTCAAATTTTGGTATTTAGACAGGCTGAACAAACTGAAAGATAATACATTGTATGTTACTAGTCTATATACATGTAGCATTCATCGTCAACAACCCAATGGTAATTACAAATGTACCACCTGTTCATTTCTTCTAAACACATCGGTGGTGTAATGGTTCGCATGCTCGTCTGGAGTGTGGTACATCGTGGGTTTGAGCCCAGATCGGGTCAATCCATTGAATATAAAATTGGTATTTGTTGCTTTTCCGCTAAGCACGCAGCATTAAGGAGAAAGAGCAAAGACTGGTTGGTTTGGAATCAGGTTAAGGTACATTTGTATCTAAGTGGGGTGACACGTCTATCTGTGGACTGTTGTTTCCGTGAGCTAGCACTACATGTATAAACTGTTTCTCTAATATTAACTTATCCTAAATCTCTGGGTGTGTTGACATGTTTTATTGTTTAAGAACTGTCAAGTCATGATTATCGAAGACTATAAAATTGTTATTTGTTGTTTCTCCGCTAAGCATGCAGCATTAAGGAGTAAAAGTGAAGACTTGTTGGCTTGGAATCGGGTTAATGTGTCCAAATGAATCGACATGTCTTCTCGCGGACTGTTGTTTCAGTGAGATATCACTATTGGTGTACAAAATGTAGTACAAAGCGAACCTCATCATCATCTAATGTAACTTGTTCTTGTCATGATATACAGGGTGGTAGCTGAAAAATTGCTCATTTTGGGTTATGCTACACTCGCTACTCACTCTAGGTTACGGACAATGCAATTTCAATTGTGTTACAGTCTTGAAGAAAACAAGCAAGTCGGCTCAGAATCAGAATAATGTGTCAGAATGGGGCGATGTGTATGCCTGAGTATTGTTTCAGTGAATTAGTACTATAAAAATCCAACTTGGTGCATTGGTTTAGTACAAAGAGGATCACTATCATCTCATCAAAATGATAACTTGTTCTCGCCATGATATAGCTGAAAAATTACTCAATTGGCATTATTACAGGGTTCGTATGGGTCCTGGAATCCTGGAAAAGTCATGGATTTTTATTTTGTAAAATAAAGGCATTTAAAAGGGGTGTTACAGTTACTAAAATTTGGTAATGATACACTATATATATAAAAACACACTTTACAGTATAAAGGCATGTGAAGAAATTTTCAACACTACTGAAATTGTGTTAGTTTTGGTGCATTGATTTTTTATGCCCCCGTGACGAAGAGTTCATATTAATTTAACTCTGTCCGTCCGTACATAGATACATGGTTTGTTCTGCTATCTCCTCCTACAGTTTTGGAGCTACAGCTTTAATATTTTGTAGGATGTTTATACACATAATGGAGGTGTGCATGTCCACAGGATTTTGATATTCTTCAAATATTCTCAAAATGACCGGCAGTTGGACTTAGTCATTTTGTTCGTCTGTCCGCATATAGATACATGGTTTGTCCGGCTATCTCCTCCTACAGCTTTAATATTTGTATGTTGTTTATACACATAATGGAGGTGTGCATGTCCACAGGATTTTGAATTTCATCAAATATTTGATAATGACAGGTAGTTGGACTTGGTCATTTTGTACACTTATGTATGTGTGTGCTCAGTTATTTATAATTTGTGTGTGTGTGTGCTCAGTCTTAAATTGAAATGTTGCTATATTGTTATTTTTATTGATTATGATGCAAACAAAATAAAGACAATAAAATGCCATTTATGCCATGTATGTGCTCAGTTATTTATAAGTTATGTACGAGTTAAAAACTGAGCACATACATACATGTACATAACTAATAAATAATTGAGCATAAGTTAATAACTGAGCACATACAATGTTCATGTATGCATATGAATTATTGTCATAACTTATAAATAACTTAAAGCACTAGTCATTGAAGTTCACAATGTTTACTCTGCTTGTGGTCAGCCGTAAATGGCACCACAACTGGAAAGAAGATGGCTGGCAGAGATCTCACAGTCACAATACCTCTTCCATCAATTAAACAGTCTACCTTGAGTTTGCCTTGTCTTCTTTCTCTGGTAACGGCGCAGTTGCCCTCCGTTACCAACCTTAGGGTCATTGGCAGGTCACTTGCTTCCTTGAACTGTTCCAACAGCTCCGTTACTAGTAGATAAAACTGGTACTGGATCCCTGCTGCTGACTCAGAAGTTCAAGTACCGATATGTCTAGCACCGGGTACTGAAATGTCCAGTACCGAGTACCGAAATGTCGCATATGTTCAGTACCGAGATGTCCAGGTACCGAGTTGTCCTGATACCGTTAATTTTAATCCAACTTTGTAGTGTGAAATGCACTTTTCGTGTTAGTATTATTTAAGTAAAGCACAAAAAGAATATTTTGAATTGGTATTCATGCTCTTATTAAAATTTACTTTATATTTAAATTCAACCAGGGAAATTAAATCTGATTTTTGCTTTCAAGTTTCAACCTCTTGATTATTTATTTTTAAGCACAATTATTAAATTGGAGTTACCACCCTTTTATATTGTGCACGATTACATTGCAATCTATTAAATTGGAGTTTCCTTCCTTTTATATTTTGTGCGATTGCATTGCAATCTATTAAATTGGAGTTACTTCTCTTTTTTATTTTGTGCGATTGCATTGTAATTTATTAAATTGGAGTTGCCTCACTTTTATATTTTGTGTGATTGCATTGCAATCTATTAAATTGGAGTTACCTCCCTTTTATATTTTGTGCGATTGCATTGCAATCTATTAAATTGGAGTTGCCTCCCTTCTATATTTTGTGTGATTGCATTGCAATCTATTAATTTTTAGCAATGGCATTGCAATCTATTAAATTAGAGTTACCTCCCTTTTATATTTTGTGCAATTGCATTGTAATCTATTAAACTGGAGTTACCTCCCTTTATATTTAGTGTGATTGCATTGCAATCTATTAAATTGGAGTTACCTCCCTTTATATTTAGTGTGATTGCATTGCAATCTATTAAATTGGAGTTACCTCCCTTTTATATCTTGTGTGATTGCATTGCAATCTATTAAATTGGAGTTGCCTCCTTTTATATTTTGTGTGATTGTATTTCAATCTATTAATTTTGAGTTGCCTCCCTTTTATATTTTGTGCGATTGCATTGCAATATTAAATTGGAGTTGCCTCCCTTCTATATTTTGTGTGATTGCATTGCAATCTATTAAATTGGAGTTACCTCCCTTTTATATTTTCTGCGATTGCATTGCAATCTATTAAATTGGAGTTACCTCACTTTTTTATTTTGTGCGATTGCATTGCAATCTATTAAAAAGGCCATGTGAGCTTTTGCCATTGCTTGGCATCCATCCGTCATACGTTGTAATCTTTAATCTTTTCCTCAGAAACCACTTGGCCAATTGCAGCCAAACTTTGGTGGAATGGTATTTGTATGGCCCTCTTCCAAAATTGTGTCCGTTGATCCCGACTTCCAACCAAGATGGCCGCCAAGCTAAAAATAGAAAAAAGGAGGATGAAATTTTAATTGTCCATTGCTGCTGTAGTATAAGTCAAAATTAGCTAAAATTTTAACTGCAGCTACATGGCAAGGAGTAGTTTAACATATATTCCGTTTTTTTCTGTGAAATTTTTCTTTCGGCCGATTTAAACCGATTATGCAAATTGGGCACATTTAAATCGGAAACCGCTGAACCAAATTAAACCAAACCTGGCAGGGATGGTTCCTGGGTGAGTCCCTTTCAAAACTGTGTCTGACAGCCCCGCCCTCCATTCAAGATGGCTGCTGTTACTAAAAATAGAAATTTCTTCAATTGTCCATTGCTGCTTAAATATAAGGCAAAATGAGCTCAAATTGTAACTGCAGCTACATGGCAATGAGTAGTTTAACATATATTCTGTTTTTTTCTGTGAAATTTTTTCAGCCAGTTTATTCCATATTTAGGAATATTATGAGATAAAAATCACATTTAAATCTTTTGCTCTGAAATTTGACTTGAAATGATCTTTGGGTGGCCCACTTTCAAAATTATGTGTAACACCCCCATTTTTTATTAAGCTTAGATGTCAAATTGAAAACCAGGTGAACAATTACAGGCTCCTGGGAGCCTCTAGTTTATTTTTGCGCAATTGCATTGCAATCTATTAAATTGGAGTTGCCTCCCTTTTTTAGTTCACCTGGACCAAAGGTCCATGTGAACTATTGCCATCACTTGGCCTCCGTCGTCTGTCGTCTGTCGTCTGTAAACTTTTCACATTTCAAGCTTCTTCTCCGAAACCACTTGGCCGATTGGAACCGAACTTAGCAGGAATGTTCCTTGGATGGTCCTCTACAAAGTTACTGTTTTTCGTTCCAGTCGGATATTCAATATGGCTGCCAGGGCCAATAATATGCTCTGATTGGCTGAAATTTCAAAGATCTTCTTCTCCGAAACTAATGAACTGACTGAACCCAAACTGTAAAGGAATGATCATTGGAATGTCCTTTACCAAGTTACTGTTTTTTATGCCGATCGGAAATCCAAGATGGCCGCCATCGCAGGACATAGATTAACATTGGACCCTATGGGAAAATGTTCAAATGCCTTCTTCTCAGAAACTACAAATATGATTAAAGCCAAACTGTACATGAATGTTCATTGGATGGTCCTCTACAATCTTAAGGTTTTTTGTTCCGATATGAAATTCAAAATGGCGGCTACGGCAGGACTTAGTTTAACATTGGACCCTATGGGAAAAATGTTTCAAAATGCTTCTTCTCTGAAACCACTTGGACAGTTGAAACCAAACTGCCCAGGAATGATCATTGGAAGGTCCTCTACAAATTTTATGTTTTTTATGCCGGTCGGAAATCCAAGATGGCCGCCACCGCAGGACATAGATTAACATTGGACCCTATGGGAAAATGTTCAAATGCCTTCTTCTCAGAAACTACAAATATGATTAAAGCCAAACTGTACATGAATGTTCATTGGATGGTCCTCTACAATCTTAAGGTTTTTTGTTCCGATATGAAATTCAAAATGGCGGCTACGGCAGGACTTAGTTTAACATTGGACCCTATGGGAAAAATGTTTCAAAATGCTTCTTCTCTGAAACCACTTGGACAGTTGAAACCAAACTGCCCAGGAATGATCATTGGAAGGTCCTCTACAAATTTAAGGTTTTTTATGCCGGTCGGAAATCCAAGATGGCCGCCACCGCAGGACATAGATTAACATTGGACCCTATGGGAAAATATTCAAATGCCTTCTACTCAGAAACTACAAATATGATTAAAGCCAAACTGTACATGAATGTTCATTAGATGGTCCTCTACAAACTTTACGTTTTTTGTTCTGGTATGAAATTCAAAATGGCGGCTACGGCAGGACTTAGTTTAACATTGGACCCTATGGGAAAAATGTTTCAAAACGCTTCTTCTCTGAAACCACTTGGATAATTGAAACCAAACTGCCCAGGAATGATCATTGGAAGGTCCTCTACAAATTTTCTGTTTTTTATGCCGATCGGAAATCCAAGATGGCCACCACCGCAATACATAGATTAACATTGGACCCTATGGGAAAATGTTCAAATGCCTTCTACTCAGAAACTACAAATATGATTAAAGCCAAACTGTACATGAATGTTCATTAGATGGTCCTCTACAAACTTTACGTTTTTTGTTCTGGTATGAAATTCAAAATGGCGGCTACGGCAGGACTTAGTTTAACATTGGACCCTATGGGAAAAATGTTTCAAAATGCTTCTTCTCTGAAACCACTTGGACAGTTGAAACTAAACTGCCCAGGAATGATCATTGGAAGGTCCTCTACAAATTTTTAGTTTTTTATGCCGGTCGGAAATCCAAGATGGCCGCCACCGCAATACATAGATTAACATTGGACCCTATGGGAAAATATTCAAATGCCTTCTACTCAGAAACTACAAATATGATTAAAGCCAAACTGTACATGAATGTTCATTAGATGGTTCTCTACAAACTTTACGTTTTTTGTTCTGGTATGAAATTCAAAATGGCGGCTACGGCAGGACTTAGTTTAACATTGGACCCTATGGGAAAAATGTTTCAAAATGCTTCTTCTCTGAAACCACTTGGACAGTTGAAACCAAACTGTCCAGGAATGATCATTGGAAGGTCCTCTACAAATTTTCTGTTTTTTATGCCGGTCGGAAATCCAAGATGGCCACCACCGCAGGACATAGATTAACATTGGACCCTATGGGAAAATGTTCAAATGCCTTCTTCTCAGAAACTACAAATATGATTAAAGCCAAACTGTACATGAATGTTCATTGGATGGTCCTCTACAAACTTTGCGTTTTTTGTTCCGATATAAAATTCAAAATGGCGGCTACGGCAGGACTTAGTTTAACATTGGACCCTATGGGAAAAATGTTTCAAAACGCTTCTTCTCTGAAACCACTTGGATAATTGAAACCAAACTGCCCAGGAATGATCATTGGAAGGTCCTCTACAAGGTGTGTGTTTTTTATGCCGATCGGAAATCCAAGATGGCCACCACCGCAGGACATAGATTAACATTGGACCCTATGGGAAAATGTTCAAATGCCTTCTTCTCAGAAACTACAAATATGATTAAAGCCAAACTGTACATGAATGTTCATTGGATGGTCCTCTACAAACTTTGCGTTTTTTGTTCCGATATAAAATTCAAAATGGCGGCTACGGCAGGACTTAGTTTAACATTGGACCCTATGGGAAAAATGTTTCAAAACGCTTCTTCTCTGAAACCACTTGGATAATTGATACCAAACTGCCCAGGAATGATCATTGGAAGGTCCTCTACAAGGTGTGTGTTTTTTATGCCGATCGGAAATCCAAGATGGCCACCACCGCAGGACATAGATTAACATTGGACCCTATGGGAAAATGTTCAAATGCCTTCTTCTCAGAAACTACAAATATGATTAAAGCCAAACTGTACAAGAATGTTCATTGGATGGTCCTCTACAAACTTTACGTTTTTTGTTCCGATATGAAATTCAAAATGGCGGCTACGGCAGGACTTAGTTTAACATTGGACCCTATGGGAAAAATGTTTCAAAATGCTTCTTCTCTGAAACCACTTGGACAGTTGAAACCAAACTGCCCAGGAATGATCATTGGAAGGTCCTCTACAAAGTTTCTGTTTTTTATGCCGGTCGGAAATCCAAGATGGCCACCACCGCAGGACATAGATTAACATTGGACCCTATGGGAAAATGTTCAAATGCCTTCTTCTCAGAAACTACAAATATGATTAAAGCCAAACTGTACATGAATGTTCATTGGATGGTCCTCTACAAACTTTGCGTTTTTTGTTCCGATATAAAATTCAAAATGGCGGCTACGGCAGGACTTAGTTTAACATTGGACCCTATGGGAAAAATGTTTCAAAACGCTTCTTCTCTGAAACCACTTGGATAATTGAAACCAAACTGCCCAGGAATGATCATTGGAAGGTCCTCTACAAGGTGTGTGTTTTTTATGCCGATCGGAAATCCAAGATGGCCACCACCGCAGGACATAGATTAACATTGGACCCTATGGGAAAATGTTCAAATGCCTTCTTCTCAGAAACTACAAATATGATTAAAGCCAAACTGTACATGAATGTTCATTGGATGGTCCTCTACAAACTTTGCGTTTTTTGTTCCGATATAAAATTCAAAATGGCGGCTACGGCAGGACTTAGTTTAACATTGGACCCTATGGGAAAAATGTTTCAAAACGCTTCTTCTCTGAAACCACTTGGATAATTGAAACCAAACTGCCCAGGAATGATCATTGGAAGGTCCTCTACAAGGTGTGTGTTTTTTATGCCGATCGGAAATCCAAGATGGCCACCACCGCAGGACATAGATTAACATTGGACCCTATGGGAAAATGTTCAAATGCCTTCTTCTCAGAAACTACAAATATGATTAAAGCCAAACTGTACATGAATGTTCATTGGATGGTCCTCTACAAACTTTGCGTTTTTTGTTCCGATATAAAATTCAAAATGGCGGCTACGGCAGGACTTAGTTTAACATTGGACCCTATGGGAAAAATGTTTCAAAACGCTTCTTCTCTGAAACCACTTGGATAATTGATACCAAACTGCCCAGGAATGATCATTGGAAGGTCCTCTACAAGGTGTGTGTTTTTTATGCCGATCGGAAATCCAAGATGGCCACCACCGCAGGACATAGATTAACATTGGACCCTATGGGAAAATGTTCAAATGCCTTCTTCTCAGAAACTACAAATATGATTAAAGCCAAACTGTACAAGAATGTTCATTGGATGGTCCTCTACAAACTTTACGTTTTTTGTTCCGATATGAAATTCAAAATGGCAGCTACGGCAGGACTTAGTTTAACATTGGACCCTATGGGAAAAATGTTTCAAAATGCTTCTTCTCTGAAACCACTTGGACAGTTGAAACCAAACTGCCCAGGAATGATCATTGGAAGGTCCTCTACAAAGTTTCTGTTTTTTATGCCGGTCGGAAATCCAAGATGGCCACCACCGCAGGACATAGATTAACATTGGACCCTATGGGAAAATGTTCAAATGCCTTCTTCTCAGAAACTACAAATATGATTAAAGCCAAACTGTACATGAATGTTCATTGGATGGTCCTCTACAAACTTTGCGTTTTTTGTTCCGATATAAAATTCAAAATGGCGGCTACGGCAGGACTTAGTTTAACATTGGACCCTATGGGAAAAATGTTTCAAAACGCTTCTTCTCTGAAACCACTTGGATAATTGAAACCAAACTGCCCAGGAATGATCATTGGAAGGTCCTCTACAAGGTGTGTGTTTTTTATGCCGATCGGAAATCCAAGATGGCCACCACCGCAGGACATAGATTAACATTGGACCCTATGGGAAAATGTTCAAATGCCTTCTTCTCAGAAACTACAAATATGATTAAAGCCAAACTGTACATGAATGTTCATTGGATGGTCCTCTACAAACTTTACGTTTTTTGTTCTGGTATGAAATTCAAAATGGCGGCTACGGCAGGACTTAGTTTAACATTGGACCCTATGGGGGAAATGTTTGAAAACGCTTCTTCTCTGAAACCACTAGAACAGTTGAAACCAAACTGCCCAGGAATGATCATTGGAAGGTCCTCTACAAAGTTTCTGTTTTTTTTATGCCGATCGGAAATCCAAGATGGCCACCACCGCAGGACATAGATTAACATTGGACCCTATGGGAAAATGTTCAAATGCCTTCTTCTCAGAAACTACAAATATGATTAAAGCCAAACTGTACATGAATGTTCATTGAATGGTCCTCTACAAAATATACGTTTTTCATTCTGATATGAAATTCAAAATGGCGGCTACGGCAGGACTTAGTTTAACATTGGACCCTATGGGAAAAATGTTTCAAAATGCTTCTTCTCTGAAACCACTTGGACAGTTGAAACCAAACTGCCCAGGAATGATCATTGGAAGGTCCTGTTTTTTATGCCGATCGGAAATCCAAGATGGCTGCCACCACAGGTCATAGTATTAACACAGAACCATATGGGGAAAATACAGAAATATATTCTTCTCTGAAGCTATTGCACTGATTGAACCTAAACTGTGCATCAATCATTGGAAGGTCCTTTACAAACTTTGTGTTTTTTATGTTGATCGTAATTCCAAGATGACGCAGGACATAGTTTTTACATAGGACCAATTGGTTTTTTTTATTACCAGGTGAACGATACAGGCTCTTGAGAGCCTCTGGTTATTTTGTGCGATTGCATTGTAATTTATTAAATTGGAGTTACCTCCTATTATATTTTGCACGATTGCATTGCAATCTATTAAATTGGAGTTACCTCCCTTTTTTATTTTAGGTGATTGCATTATAATCTATTAAATTGGAGTCATCTCCCTTTTATATTTTGCACGATTGCATTGCAATCTTTTAAATTGGAGTTACTTCCCATTATTATTTTGCACGATTGCATTGCAATCTATTAAATTAGAGTTACCTCCCTTTTATATTTTGTGCGATTGCATTGCAATCTATTAAATATGAGTTACCTCCCTTTTTATTTTGCGTGATTGCATTGCAATCTATTAAATTGGAGATACCTCCCTTTAATATGTGAGCTTAAGCGAGCTCTTTATGGTATAAAATGTGTGCTTAGGATTTTTTAACATACATGGTTGAACACACTGTCGAAGAAAAAAAAATTTGACGCTTTGTAAACAACGGTTTCCGTGTAACACACTAACACACTCAACTAATGAAGATCTTCTTAACATAAAGCACAAATGTGATCCTGAAGTCTTGTATCCTCTCTCGGACGTCCGATACCACTGAAACCCGGAACCCGTGTGTAATAAAAGTCATTTTGCTAACTTGTTTTACTTATACTGATATTTTTTAATTTATTAAATCTCTTCTGACATACTGACAAGAATTTTTGTTTCTACGCAGAAGTTAACTTTTGAGATTTCGTAAGGAACGATAACTCGAATAAAGGAACGACAGCTCGATTGAATGAGACTAGATTCGGCCCTAAAAAAAAGTCGTCCCCAATATATCTCGTCCCAAAAAATCTCAACACTTTTTGATGAAATTCCCAGATAATTTTCAGATGCGCGAGCATTGATGGCCGTGCCGGTTTCATATTATTCTATATTAAGTTTGATTACAGTGTATTTCACATTTACCGTTCATGAGTTATGGCCCTTTTTCTCTTAGAATATAGGGACTTTGTAGGTTTCCGGATGATATTTAAAGTATGGCTCAATCAAATCTTTTCAAACTTTAACACAATGCTGTGGACCATTAAATACAGGATAAGTTCGATTACGGTGTATTTCACATTGACCGTTCCTAAGTTATGGCCCTTTTTCTCTTAGAAAATAGGGACTTTTTAGGTTTCCGGTTAATAATTAAAATATCGCTCACCCAAATCTTTTCAAACTTTCACACATTGCTATGTACCATCAATACAGGTTAAGTTTGATTACGGTGTATTTCACATTTACCGTTCATCAGTTATGGCCCTTTTTCTCTTAGAAAATAGGGACTTTTTAGGTTTCCGGATGATATTTAAAGTATGGCTCAATCAAATCTTTTCAAACTTTAACACAATGCTGTGGACCATTAAATACAGGTTAAGTTCGATTACGGTGTATTTCACATTTACTGTTCCTGAGTTATGGCCCTTTTTCTCTTAGAAAATAGGGACTTTTTATACCCTCGCTCGACGAGAGTCGGGGTTATATAGGGTTCCTCATGTCCGTTCCTCCGTCACACTTTTGGTTTCCGGATAATAATTAAAGTACCCCTCAACCAAATCTTTTCAAACTTTAACACAATGCTGTGGACCATTAAATACTGGTTAAGTTTGATTACGGTGTATTTCACATTTACCGTTCATCAGTTATGGCCCTTTTTCTCTTACAAAATAGGGACTTTTTAGGTTTCCGGATTATATTTAAAGTATGGCTCAACCAAATCTTTTCAAACTTTAACACAATGCTGTGGATCATTAAATACAGGTTAAATTCGATTACAGTGTATTTCACTTTTACCGTTCTTGAGTTATGGCCCTTTTTCACTTAGAAAATAGGGACTTTTTAGGTTTCCAGATGATATTTAAAGTATGGCTCAACCAAATATTTTCAAACTTTAACAGAATGCTGTGGATCATTAAATACAGGTTAAGTTCGATTACGGTGTATTTCACATTTACCGTTCATCAGTTATGGCCCTTTTTCTCTTAGAAAATAGGGACTTTTTAGGTTTCCGGATGATATTTAAAGTATGGCTCAATCAAATCTTTTCAAACTTTAACACAATGCTGTGGACCATTAAATACAGGTTAAGTTCGATTACGGTGTATTTCACATTTACTGTTCCTGAGTTATGGCCCTTTTTCTCTTAGAAAATAGGGACTTTTTATACCCTCGCTCGACGAGAGTCGGGGTTATATAGGGTTCCTCATGTCCGTTCGTCCGTCACACTTTTGGTTTCCGGATAATAATTAAAGTACCCCTCAACCAAATCTTTTCAAACTTTAACACAATGCTGTGGACCATTAAATACTGGTTAAGTTTGATTACGGTGTATTTCACATTTACCGTTCATCAGTTATGGCCCTTTTTCTCTTACAAAATAGGGACTTTTTAGGTTTCCGGATGATATTTAAAGTATGGCTCAACCAAATCTTTTCAAACTTTAACACAATGCTGTGGATCATTAAATACAGGTTAAATTCGATTACAGTGTATTTCACTTTTACCGTTCTTGAGTTATGGCCCTTTTTCACTTAGAAAATAGGGACTTTTTAGGTTTCCAGATGATATTTAAAGTATGGCTCAACCAAATATTTTCAAACTTTAACAGAATGCTGTGGATCATTAAATACAGGTTAAGTTCGATTACGGTGTATTTCACATTTACCGTTCCTGAGTTATGGCCCTTTTTCTCTTAGAAAATAGGGACTTTTTAGGTTTCCGGATGATAATTACAGTACCGCTTAATCAAATCTTTTCAAACTTTAACACAATGCTGTGGACCATTAAATACAGGTTAAGTTCGATTACGATGTATTTCACATTTACCGTTTCTTAGTTATGGCCCTTTATCATTTAGAAAATAGGGATTTTTTAGGTTTCCGGATGATATTTAAAGTATGGCTCAACCAAATCTTTTCAAACTTTAACACAATGCTGTGGATCGTTAAATACAGGTTACATTCGATTACGGTGTATTTCACATTTACCGTTCTTGAGTTATGGCCCTTTATCAATTAGAAAATAGGGACTTTTTAGGTTTCCGGATGATATTTAAATTATGGCTCAACCAAATCCTTTCAAACTTTAACACAATGCGGTGGATCGTTAAATACAGGTTACATTCGATTACGGTGTATTTCACATTTACCGTTCTTGAGTTATGGCCCTTTATCATTTAGAAAATAGGGACTTTTTAGGTTTCCGGATGATATTTAAATTATGGCTCAACCAAATCTTTTCAAACTTTAACACAATGCTGTGGACCATTAAATACAGGTTAAGTTTGATTACGGTGTATTTCACATTTACCGTTCATCAGATATGGCCCTTTTTCTCTTAGAAAATAGGGACTTTTTAGGTTTCCGGATGATATTTAAAGTATGGCTCAACCAAATCTTTTCAAACTTTAACACAATGCTGTGGACCATTAAATACAGGTTAAGTTTGATTACGGTGTATTTCACATTTACCGTTCATCAGATATGGCCCTTTTTCTCTTAGAAAATAGGGACTTTTTAGGTTTCCGTATGATATTTAAAGTATGGCTCAATCAAATCTTTTCAAACTTTAACACAATGCTTTGGACCATTAAATACAGGTTAAGTTCGATTACGGTGTATTTCACATTTACTGTTCCTGAGTTATGGCCCTTTTTCTCTTAGAAAATAGGGACTTTTTATACCCTCACTCGACGAGAGTCAGGGTTATATAGGGTTCCTCATGTCCGTTCGTCCGTCACACTTTTGGTTTCCGGATAATAATTAAAGTACCGCTCAACCAATTCTTTTCAAACTTTAACACAATGCTGTGGACCATTAAATACTGGTTAAGTTTGATTACGGTGTATTTCACATTTACCGTTCATCAGTTACATGTATGGCCCTTTTTCTCTTACAAAATAGGGACTTTTTAGGTTTCCGGATGATATTTAAAGTATGGCTCAACCAAATATTTTCAAACTTTAACAGAATGCTGTGGATCATTCAATACAGGTTAAGTTCGATTACGGTGTATTTCACATTTACCGTTCTTGAGGTATGGCCCTTTTTCACTTAGAAAATAGGGACTTTTTAGGTTTCCGGATGATATTTAAAGTATGGCTCAACCAAATATTTTCAAACTTTAACAGAATGCTGTGGATCATTCAATACAGGTTAAGTTCGATTACGGTGTATTTCACATTTACAGTTCCTGAGCTATGGCCCTTTTTCTCTTAGAAAATAGGGACTTTTTAGGTTTCCGGATGATAATTACAGTACCGCTCAACCAAATCTTTTCAAACTTTAACACAATGCTGTGGATCATTAAATACAGGTTAAATTCGATTACGGTGTATTTCACATTTACCGTTCTTGAGTTATGGCCCTTTATCATTTAGAAAATAGGGACCTTTTAGGTTTCCGGATGATATTTAAAGTATGGCTCAACCAAATCTTTTCAAACTTTAACACAATGCTGTGGATCATTAAATACAGGTTAAATTCGATTACGGTGTATTTCACATTTACCGTTCTTGAGTTATGGCACTTTTTCACTTAGAAAATAGGGACTTTTTAGGTTTCCGGATGATATTTAAAGTATGGCTCAACCAAATATTTTCAAACTTTAACAGAATGCTGTGGATCATTCAATACAGGATAAGTTCGATTACGGTGTATTTCACATTTACCGTTCCTGAGCTATGGCCCTTTTTCTCTTAGAAAATAGGGACTTTTTAGGTTTCCGGATGATAATTACAGTTACGCTCAACCAAATCTTTTCAAACTTTAACACAATGCTGTGGATCATTAAATACAGGTTAAATTCGATTACGGTGTATTTCACATTTACCATTCTTGGGTTATGGCCCTTTATCATTTAGAAAATAGGGACTTTTTAGGTTTCCGGATGATATTTAAAGTATGGCTCAACCAAATATTTTCAAACTTTAACAGAATGCTGTGGATCATTAAATACAGGGTAAGTTCGATTACGGTGTATTTCACATTTACCGTTCCTGAGTTATGGCCCTTTTTCTCTTAGAACTACAACCCAATTGAAAGCACAAATCTGACTGTTACCGAAGACGGACTGTATGAACTTCTATTGTTTAAAGAGGCAATAGGCATCATAAAAGTAAAAATCCAATCACGACATTCAAAAAACGTAACACATTCTATGGATTCAGTATGTGAAAGGTCCAGTCAGACCTATTATAGGCTGGTACTGCACAAAATACGACGATCCATCAAAACTCTGTTGACTACACGTCGGCGCTGCGCAAACAGACATTAAAGAAAAATTAACTACAAATATTGCATGAAAATAATAGTGAAATCAAAAATTAACAAAAACAGGTGCAAAAATTTAACACATTTACAGGTATTTACAGGCCAACTAAGATGTTTAGATGTTCTGACCTTGGATCAGTTGTTTAAACTAGGAGGCAATGTGGTCGGTGTTGTGCTCATATAGCTAGTGTGCAAACATCCCCGTTTTCTCAATTCGATCGCGTATACGTACCCATCCGTAAAAAATCGATAATTATGTAAGATAAGATATATATAAAGATTATCGACAAAATCGTGTTAAGTATTAATTTGAACGGTATAGTATTAATTTGACGGCATCACACTTAATTTCTTGGAGTCATCCTAATATCCGCAAATTAGTATTAATCCCTAAGGGTCACACTGAATTTCAGCAGAAAATTATCAAAATTTAATACTTTACCCCTGAAATTAATAATGTGCCAAGGAAATTAATAATTTGATGGCCCTAATGTATGGTTCTTGGGTTATGATAGACATCAAAACAATACAATTCCATCTAATATTAGAAATCACCAATTGCTTGATGCTCTTGACATGCCATCTGACACTGATTCAGACTGTGATTCTGGTGAAGAATTTACTGAAGAGTAGACTGGTGGTGTAGTGACCAAAGAATTGGTCCTTCTTATTCCATTGCACATGGTCCTTGTTCCTTAGATAACATTGTGCTATTATTTCTATTAGGTTTTTATTGACTGTCTTTATTGTAAAAGAGGTTTCACACTGGTGTATATATTATAGTAATTAGTGTGAGTTTTATTATCTATTTGAATCAATATACATTAGACTCTTCAAGGTAGGGTCAAATCGAATATCTATAAGAAAAATATTATTCGCTGCTTCTCAGCAAAGCACATAATATTAGCAAAGGGAAAGACCGAACCAGGACAATGTGTCTGTGTTTGTTGAATTTTTTTACTAACAAAATAATCAATAAGAATGTATTTTTGAATAGATTGATCTACATAAGAACTGTTGTTTCAGTATGAAATGCTAAAGATAAAAAACAGATAAATACCCAGTTTTCATGTCAAGAAAAATCAGTAAAAAAATTCCTCCTATCATTTACATACTAATCTTATATGAAAACAATATTCATTTAAAGATAGAAAAAGATATATACCAGGTTTTTGTGCTAATAAAAGACTTTAAAAATATACATGTACCAAACTATATCCTCCTTTTTGCTCCCCATTTACGGGTTTGTGTATTACATCAACATTCCAGGATTTGCGTTAAAACAAAAAATCATAGGCGTAAGGAAACAATGCGCATAGATAAAAATTGTAAAAAAAAGATCAATATCAGGTATTGCTGTGTTAACAAGCACTCCCCTTTTTGCACCTCGTGTACGGGCATGTGCATTATAGCAACCTTCTAGTACCGGCATGTGTTTTGAAATAAAATTTGCTTATATGGAACCATATACTAAGTTAAAGAGAAAAAAAAGATAAATACCAGGTGTTTGGTGTTGATAAAAGAATAAGACAACAACATTTACCAAACTATATCCCCCCTTACTATGTTTTACCAAACTATATCCCCCCTTACTATGTTTTACCAAACTATATCCCCCCTTACTATGTTTTACCAAACTATATCCCCCCTTACTATGTTTTACCAAACTATATCCCCCCTTACTATGTTTTACTACATTAACATACCTTTACATCAGTCTTGTGGTAATGACTAGTCTTTATCTTTTAACAGAACTAGATCAGTTATTATATGGAATGATGGCTTGGTGTGACAACTACATCGGTGGTGTAAGGGTTGGCATACTTGCTCTAGTGTGGTTTATCTGGTGTTCAAGCCCTGGTTCTGTCAAATAAAGACTATTAAATTAATATTGGATGCTTCTCCGCTAAGCACACATTAATAAGGAGTAAGAGTAATGGTTAATTGTCTCGGAATCAGTAGAATGTGTCGGAGTGGAGCCACATGTCTGCCTTGTATACATGTTTCATTAAGCTAACACCAACACCCAACTGAGCATGTTGGTCTACCATCTAGTACAAAACAGCCATCATCATTTCATCCAAATGCAACTTGATCTCGCCATCATATAGCTGAAAAATTGTTCACTTCCTATTAAAAAACAACAATCACTCTATCACTATTCGTATAATATGCACATCTTTTTACAGTTATTTTTCAAAGTTGTCAGTGGATATTTATGGAACTCCAATGGTCAGTGGATATTGAAACAGGAAACATTTTCCTACCTGATACATAAGAACTGGTTCAAATGTAAAAATACAGGTTCAGAGCATGTCCCACTTAATTATGCTACACTGGAAATAAATCTCAATAGATATAATCAAGCAGCCTTTAATGTGTTGATATGATGATAACATGAGCATATATATATATATATATATATATATATATATATACAGACTTGGGGTCAATTACTTTCAAATGTAATCGATTACATTACAATTACTTTGCAATTTTCATGATTACATTACATTACGATTACATCAATTTTCAAATGTAATCGATTAAATTACAATCACTTTGTAAATGTAATCGATTACATTACTGATTACATTTAATGTCATGACAACCAATATATTAGTGTGCATCTGTCCAATATCTCTTAATTTTTTTAATGTATTTCTTAATCAGAACTATGAATTACAATTCAGTTGTAATGTGATCATTACATGCAATAACAAACAGTACATTGTAAATTATAAACAGCAATTCTCATTTTCCTATTTTCCATAAAATATGTCTTCTCTTATTACTATATATGACCAGTATTGATTCCATCTTATACTATTAGTAAATATTATAACATACATTTGCACATTTTAATAATATATATCAAATAATTTTAAACATCCTGTGAAAGTCTATTGGGGAAAATAAACTAGCAGTTAATTACCTCATAAAATTTGTAATTAAGGTATTATTTATGACACCAAATTATGTAACAATCACCATTTGAATGCTTGTCCTTGATATATAATTCAGAAGATAAAAAAACAAAAATCATTCTGATTCTAAAAAGTTGCTTAAAAATGTACATAATTTCTCAGTCTAGATATGAAAACTAAATCATTAATTTATGTAAATAGGTTTAATAAAATATCCATTACAAGTTGCATAGTAACCCCCAAGTAATGGAAAAAATATCATGGCGATAGTCTTTCACAGAAGCAATTTCATATATGAAATCTTGAAAGTTGTGTCAGATAACTTAAAATTTTAGAGCTTGTTGTGTTTTACACAAGCCGACAAACTGTTTTCACTGAATTTTTGAAACCCTAAAGAAATTGAAATTGAGATATTATTTGTTTGGATATCAAGTCTTTGAAGTCATAATTTACACATAATATGTTTTGTAGCTGTGATAGTTTTGATTGCAATTAAGCATATAATAATATCTACATTATTTGTTTAATAAATTTCATGAAGAAAATTCATTTACATAAATCATACATTAAGTATCTAAGGAGATATATGTTTCAGTTTAGTCAAAATAAATCAAAATGATGAAAAGTAATATAAATGTAATCAGAAAGTAACCATGATTACAGGGTCAAAATGAATGTAATCGATTATATTACGATTACATGTAATCGTCATTCTTTCTGCAATGACAACGTGGACTTGTAAATGAGGTGGCCACTTTTGAGGGGTACAATCAAGCATTCGTTTTTTTTATCTCAATGAAATTGAAATCTGTCCTGATTAGAGGGGTCGCATTTGATAGGAGTTCCCTTTAAAAAGGGATGGGGGCTACTATGCAACAAATATACCAGGTTGAGAAAAGCTTTTCATTCTCAAGTTCAGCTTCATTCTCGGATTCACTATCATTACCATCAAGATTACTGGTTTGACTCGTATAAGTGTTGATCATCAATTCCTTCAGACATTCTTTCAACTTTCGAAAGACTTCAGATCTGTCCTGGTATAACTTGATAATCTAGATTACACCCTCTGTATCTTATAGGAATCGTCAAATGATTGGAATTACTGACTGTATTGACAGTCTAATTATACGGCCTAAGCAAGGAAGAACCGCATCGATGGTGTAATAGTAGCATGGTCGTTTCGAAAATGGTAGCATGTGGGTTTGAACCCTGGTCGGATCAAACCAAAGATTATAAAATTGGTATTTGCTGCATATATTATAAGCACTAAGGAGTAAGAACAAGTTCATCTCTAATTTGCACTCGAAAAACCTCGTGTTGTCATTAGTTACAGGTTGAGCAACTGCAATGCTAAATTGACCTGACTGCATTGTGGTAAAGTAAAAGCCCCGAAACAAAACAAAAATGTCAGGAAGCATAAAATGAATAATAACTAAATTCAAATTGACACGTGTATTGTGGTCAAAAACATTGTTTAATGAAATTCAAACGATTTGCATAGAGAAACTTTTATTCTAAGCAAATCAATTAAGTTTCAAAACTTCAGTGGCAAGGTATGAAATCGAACTTAGGCTGCTTAGAATTCTATTGTCTATTGTGTATAAATTTTAAATAGAATGCTGAAGGGGAACTTAAGTTATTGAACGTGGAAACATGAGAAATTGTGTACATCAAATCAATGGATGGAAACAGTTTTAAAGGCATGGGTACAGCTTGATAATAATAATAAAAACTAACGTTGTTTTATTAATACAGTCAAACCTGTCTAAATCGAACCCTTAATAAAACGGATTGTTGTTTAAACCAATCTATAAATTAAGTCCCAATACAGGAATTCTTGATCAATGTAACCAGTATAAACAAAACACTTGTCTATCCCGAACACAAGAGCTGATCCCATTGAGTTTCTGTTTAGACAGGTTTGACTGTAATAATAAAACAACTTTAACGTTCCATCTTAATATGTATTGGTACAAATGTACTAGTATACTATATGTGCGTTATTATGGCAAGCACATGAACAGAAGGATAGAGTATAAGCAACGCTTTATATGCCTCCGAATATTATAAGGCTCAGTGGCGGACGAAAGCTGATTAAAACATGTCTCTTTGCCAGAGAAATAGCTTAAATTTAAATTATTCAGTACAAACAGACACACATTAGACACGGCGACAGGTACACAATTATCTTATCATGACACATGACGTTGTCTTTTGTTAAAAATGATTTGGTAACCATACATGTACGTTTCTTAACTCAACAATACGGATATTGGTCAGGTTTTACATGTCGTACGAGCATACATACATGTCTGTCGCATTTTCATTGAAATGATATTTCGAAATAGGAATTTCCCAAACCAAAAAAGATTTACGTACAAAAAAAATAATAAGGATTTCCAATTCTTAAAGCAGATATAAAGGAAACAATTTGGACAGATACAAATTATATTGATCCAAGCCAATTAGACGAGCAACAGCAAGAATGGTAAATATATGTCAAGTTTAATATTTTGTACGTCAAGTTTAATGGTTGATTGATTGATTGGTGTTTAACGCCAACATTAGCAATATTTCAGCTATACCGTGGCGTGAACACATTTTATGTTAGCTTAGACGCCTAGAAAACCATTAGAAATAAAACATACTTGTCTATAATACAAACGGGTTATATGTACAAATAAATTAATAGGATAAAACTATACATGTATAGTTAGAACGTATGTTATCCAGCTATTCATTCGTATACAAATTTATTCCTTTCAAATATTTCAAAACTGTGTCGCCTGCAAAACTATATATGGAAACAGAATCAGAGAAATTGAAACCTAATATAGCAGAGAGTATTGAGTTACAGTTGTTTAATCTGTTTTATATGCATTAAATTTATTGGGAAACATGCATATTCGTTTCATTAATTATTTTGCTTTACGCTAGATGAGCAGTTTTGTCAGATACGTTCATGACGAATGTCATTTTATATAAAGCCTGTAAACATGTATTTGCCTTGAAACAGGACACTAAATTTGCCACCACTATTTATAGCAAATTATCCTTGATCGTATTTTTATCTGATGCAGACACCGTTCTTTCTGGAGAAAGGAGCGTCAATTCCTTTCTTATGAAATCGAAGAATACTAGTTTCTATAAACTTAGAACTCGTGTACTGAGTTCCCTTTCCGACTAAGAAATAAATAAATAGGTAAATATTTTTTGCCTCAAGCTTTTTAATACCGTGACGTTTTCTCCTCCAAACAAATTAGCAATAATAAACAGCTTATCGTAGATAATGATTGTATTTTGTTGAAGTCTCATTAAGGTTGATATTATGCCATGCGATAGAAGAAAATGTAGAATACGTACAAGTTTAACATTTTACGAGCAGAGCGACAAGAGTAGACAAGAGATACTTTGTTTTTACAGTGCTAGCTCATTGAAACAACAGTCCGGGGGTAGACATGTCGTTCCACTCGGACACATTAACATGATTCGGAACCAACCAGTCTTTACTCTAATTTCGTAATATTGCGCGCTCAGCGGAAAATCAGCACATTTTATAGTCTTTTCATCGAACCCACGGTCTACCACACTCGCGGCGAACACCCTTAGTCAATACATGTACACCATTGATGCGGTTCATTAAAAAAAGACGATAAATAGACAATTTATAACCAGAAGGGCGACACATGCTCAGAGAAGCCTCAAGTTTATTGTATGATGCATTTATTTACAGGATGTTAAGGATTTCCTTTTCTGCGCAATTGTGGTCCTAATTATAAATTATGCTGCTGCACAAAAGAAAACAACAGTTACAGGTGACATAACAAAAGATAAAGGCATTGGGACACGAGTAGACCTCGGGATTAGCCACAAACGGGGTAATTGGAAGTTTGACGGATCTGGATTTGGTACTTCAAGAGGACATAGAGGTGGAAAGTTAGGATTGTCACATAAACGTAAAAATTTTGAAATCGGAGGTTCAGTTTTTCGTGATAACCGTGGTAACAGAGGAGGAGGTGTTGGATTTAAATGGCGCTTCAGGAGGTCTATCCAATTGGTAAGGTTCAAATTCATATACGTCAATAATTGTTTTTGACGTCATAACATTCATTTAAATAATTGATAATTATATAATAACAAATTTGGTGTTGCTTTCATCAAGCTTCCTAAAAAGGATATAATTCATTGATACGACTGAAATACCAACCGGTCAAAGCTTACAAAAACATGCATATCTAATTTAGTGCGAACTGCGCATTTCTGGAACTACAGTCATCAGATACGATGAAAGCCAAAAGATCGAAAAGCCAAAGAGTTTACAAGCCTTTGGGAGCATGATAATCAAAGGGTCTAAACAGGATAGCCAAAATTGGGTAAGGTCACCTATTCCCGAAGGAGGTGAAACTTACTTTAAAAAAATCATTTTATCGTTGATAATGTTTGTACTTTGAAGTAGAAGTGGTCCTATTTAAGTTACCCTGGTGTCATCATCAGAACTATTTTTTGCTATAAGAGAGTAGAGCATTTTTGTTATAGAGAGTGGAACATATTTTTATTGAAAGAACAATTTGTGTTAAAAGAACTATTTTTTTTATGATGTATTTAGTAATTCTATGGAAACAGAACGTTCGTTTGACGCTATTGATTCTAAAACAGGTAATTATTTTTATATTCTCAAAGCTGTCAGTTATAAAAAATGTTGAAATTACCATGGTGATGCAGGGACACATTATATAGCAATATACAATTACCATGGTGATACGGGACACATTATATAGAAATATAAAACTACCTTGGGGATAAAGGGGCACATTATATTCAAGAATAGATGTAATACTATACGAAGGCAAATACATAAAAACTTTATGTATGTGTAGTGTATTGTGAACCATTGTTTGTTCTGTTGTCCCTTTTTTTTCAGCCAAAGTATTGTCGGTCCTCATTCGATTTACGGATTCTAATTACACCTGTGGAATCAAGCTTCTCCTACAGTTATGAATCGGGGGCCGTCGAGGTCGTGATTGCATTGTAGTTGGATTTACAACTACATGTGCAATCAGTGCCTAGCACCACTAAAGTTGTGAAGTCGAATACCGCTCATGGCGAGATGTACTTGATACAACATTATGTGATAAAGTATGTCAGTGACTTGCGACAGGTCGGTGGTTGGCTCCGGGTACTCCTGTTCCTCCTCCAATAAAATTGATCGCAATGATATAACTGAAATATTTTTGAAAGTGGCGTTAAGCACAATAAACCAAACCAAACCATTTATGTATCGTTGTTATTGTGTAGAAAGTGATCGTATCCATTATTCATAAGATTTAATTAAAACAAATGAAATACTATTGATAGGCGATCATTCTCTCAGGAATACATGCTGTACTAGCATTTTCATTGGTTTCTTATCAATCTCATTTAATTTGAGTTTTTATTTATTTTTTATCCGACTACTTAGTAACATTTAACAACGTCATGCTATTTGGTCACGGGAGATAACCTCTCATTTACATTCCGAAGATCTGGATATATTCCTTCATAGCATTCATAGGCTTTTCAAGAAAAATTTCGTATGCTCGTCTTTGGTTGGTCGCTTGTAAACCAGATCTCCAAAGCATCTAATATTAGTAAGATTAAACACGATTTGTTTTTGTGCAGAATATCGGATACATATACAGAGAAAATCAATGCAGGAAAAATATTACATACATACATTAGTCAAATATAGTATTTTAAATGAATATTGTACTAAAATATAAAAATGCTTCAATAATTTTGTTTTTTCATTCTAGGCAATGGACAAATTACATTAGAAGAGTTTACAATTATGGCGCCAAAGGTTATAAATGGATGTAACGATATACCAGCTGATGTAGAATATAGTGTTTGATAAAAGTAATATCTTTAGATTGATATAAATCCTTATATTTTTTTCTAAATAAAGTATTTAACTGCCATTATTGTTATTTTTTTTTATCCAGAAGGATTTGTACGTAAGTGACGCTACGATATAGCTGAAATATTTCTAAAGTTGGAGTTAAACACCAATTAATCAATCAATCATGTACGTCAGTGAACATTTACTCCGGTTTCCTCCACCAATAAAACACATCGCCACGATATAACTGAAAGTGGCGTTCAAACCTGTAATCGCTCGTTTGGATCCTTAATTTATAAGGATTTGATTTGATTTAATTTTTGGTGTTTTAACGTCACTTTCAACAATACTTCAGCTATATCATGGCGACCAGTTTTAGTGGTGGAGGAAGCCGGAGTACCCGATGAGAACCATCGACCATGGGCAAGCAACAGGTAAGCTTTATCACTTGCGGTTGCGAGTCGAGTGCACCCTTTTTGTAATTTACAAAGCCGGGTGCGAACCCACGCCGTATTGGTGATAGGCTTGTATGTAATTTATAAGGAGCATCTCTCAAAGCTTCAAGAGCAATGCAACCAGTATGATTTGTAGGCTAAATTTCCTTCTGAAATGATATCTCCTCCTATCATAACTGATGAAGATAATTATGTTAATAACAATAGACAGTGATGGTCAACAATTCCACCAATATTAACAAAACCAGCAATCACCTCTGATCTCAAACCTCCCTTTATATCCTTTATAAGGAGTCCCTTGTTTATGATGATCACCATAATTTATCCCCTCTGCATAGAATCTGTCACATATCACATGCTCATAGTATTTATTTTAAATGCTCCTTTTGGTGATCTTTATTGATTAGTTATGCTATTTCTTATTCCTGTTAATATTACTTAAAAGGTCATGAACCTACTGTACTATTCTATTTATAGTTTTATCTCATCTATTTATATTGTTCATTATGTGTTTCTTTAATATTTTCTCTTAAGCATGAGAGAAGGAAAATTTCATGTTGTTACATAACGTCATGGCATTGAAGTGTTCTATTAGAAGATTAATGTATTCAAGATTTCTTGCTATTTAAATGATGTTTCCAGGGTACCAGTAGCATCCATTGCTAGGAAACACTAAAAATCATCCACCAACGATCTAACAAACATTGATCACTATTATATAACTGAAACTGAGGTATTACACACTATGTTGACAGTGGTATCAAACATTCACGATCATATACCAGAGAATTAACCTTAATATTCCATTCATTTCATAGGTGACCACCACGATATAACTGAAGTATTGTTGAAAGTGGCGATAAACACCATTACCCTAACCCATTTTATAGGTGTACATGTCATACTTATATAATGATGTCAGGACTAATGTTATTAAGAATCTCTGGAATTGTCATATTCAGTATCTAATAGAATAAATTTGCAAGTAAATGCATTTTTGACGATGCCATTCGAGCTCTTAAGAGCCAGAACTGAGAATTGACAATGTGTAAAATAAAACATCAAAATGAATACTTGTTTGTTTGCTATAAATACGCCCTATCTACCCTAATTCATTCAGTCGTATCCCAACATCCGAAACGACAACATGAGTAATACTTGTAATTTATGCAATAGTACCTATGTGTGGCCTGCAGACTGCAGACTTAAAACGCCACTTAAAAAGCAAACACGGTCAACAAAAGTCTACACTTAAGCAGCAGCAGCCATACACGTTTACCCCAGAGCAGCAGCAGCAGCGGCAATACACGTTTACCCCAGTGCAGCAACACCAGCAGCAGTAGCCACATACGTTTACCCCAGAGCAGCAGCAGCAGCCACACATGTTTTCCCCAGAGCAGTAGCAGCAGCAATGCTCACAGAGTATTGAAGATAAGTAAGGGTAATAACAAAATTACCGAACTCCGAGCAATCTAACAAAGGGAAAGTCAAAACACATAAGTATATAAACAGACAAAATCAGTCAACAACCGGAAAACTGTGAAAACCGTAATAACCCTGACATGGTACAGGCATTTCTAAAGAAATGGTGGGTTGAATCAGATTTTAAAGCGCCAAACCTCCCCCTTTCATTACGGCTCAAAGTTTCCGGCTGTCACTATAACAGTATTTATAACAATACTTGAACAAAACAGGTAAAACAGTTGTCATAACAGCACCAAGCTCAGTGAAATGAATGTCAAAACATTTTTACGTCACACATTGATAAAAAAATATTTTTGACATTTTTGTTTTTGACCACATATCTTTATACATTTTCACTGTATGAAAATCCATCGTTTATAATCTTTTCTGCAGAAACGGAATATATTTCGACAAGATCTTGGTTTCGGAATATAAACTTTTTAAGAGATCGAATAAGGAGAATCTTTTTATAGCCCTGGTCCAGTAACCTGTTTCTCAGATGAAGATGACGTTTCAGGAAATCAGAATAATTGCTACTGGCCCTTGCATAGCGAATCAATTGCGAGATGTAAACACCATATGCAGGAGAAGCTGGTATATTGCTGCACATATTTGGAAAATTTATGATTTTAAAATTGAAGTCGTCCCGTTTATCATATATTTTAGTACTGATTTGACCACTGTCGTCAAATTCGAGGTATATGTCCAAAAATGATGCGGACGAAGCTGTATCTGTGGTCTCTTTAAATTCCAGCTCTGGAGGATATATTAATGGAAGAAATTCTGCAAATCTAGAATTATTGATAGATAAAACGTCATCAATATACCTGTATGTGAAATTAAAGGCTCTAGCCTCATGAATCTTCTTATCTTTTACAAGCTTTTGAAGAAACTCCGACTCGTATGAGTATAAAAATAAATCGGCTAGAAGAGGGGCACAATTCGTACCCATTGGTATGCCGACGACCTGCTGAAACAGTATCCCTCCAAAGGAGACAAATATGTTATCGATGAGGAACTCCAGCATACTGATCACTTGTTCCTCGGAGTAGCATGTTTTACCTTTTGAATTTTGTTTGAAAAATATGTGGAATTGTAGCCTAACACAAAAAATTTTGAGCCATAGTTTCTATGACTGAAAGCTTTTAAGCGGGTTTTTAATTTGTCATCCGGTAGGATGGTATATAGAGTTGATGGAGGATATCTGAGAGAAAGATCTTGATTTAAGGTTATCCAAAAGATCTTTAGAGTTTTTTAAAATCCACATGTGATTTATGCCACTACGCGAGTAAACAGTTTCACAATATTTCTGTTGTCCCTCTTTTACTGCAGACAGAATCTTTGTCAGGTGAATAGACAATAAGAAGAACCTTATTACATGACACAAACCAACAATCCTTACACATTTTACGTCCCCGATAAATACGATCCCGGTCATTTCATGCCATGGGTCCATCCGTTTACCAGAGTGATTGGCGGACCAACCGGAAGTGGAAAATCCGTCTTTGTCAGGAGATTCGTACACAATATCCGACATATGATGACCCCAATGCCGGATCGCATCTTGTGGTGTAATGGAGAATACCAGACTTTATACGGAACCGTAGATGGAGTGGACTTTAAACAAGGTTTACCGGACTTGGACACCCTCAACCCCAGAGAAAAACATTTAGTCATCTTGGACGATCTCATGAACGAAACGGACCAAAGGGTGGCTTCACTGTTTACGAAAAAGAGTCACCACAGAAACATCAGCGTCATGTACATCGTTCAGAATCTGTTTCATCGAGGAAAACACCATAGAACCATGAGTCTCAATGCCCATTACATGGTCGTCTTCAAAAACCCGAGAGACGTATCGCAGATGATGGCACTAGCACTCCAAATGTATCCCAGGAGAACGCAATTTTTCCTGGAAGTCTTTGCCCGAACTACGGTCAGACCTCACGGCTACATGTACATGGTGATCAATATGAAACAAAACACGCCGGATATCCTGAGATTGAGAACCTTCATCTTTCCCGGTGAGGAACAGAAAGCGTATGTCGAGTCATAGAAATGATATTACATCCCGTTTCTTGTCACTCTTGCATCAGATGTTGAGGGAATAACATGGTCTCTCAACGCTTGAAAAAGCAGGCCAACGAGTTAGTGTATTTACAAAAAGCAGGACCATGTATTTGCAATCACCTCATAGCCAAAGCCGATTGCAGCCTAGTCGACTGTCTGTGTGAATGTGCCAATAATAGTTTAAGAGGCAACGTCCCGTTAACTAAACTCCAGAAGGAAAAACTCAAGAGAAATAAGGCTGGATTGAGAGCAAAAAGTCGGTCTCCCTCAAAAAGAAGAAAGCGATTTTACAGAGAGGCGGATTTTAGGGATCCCTACTAGCTCCAATTGCATCTGTAGTAGCACCGTTGCTCTCTACATTATTTCAATGACACCTTGGATAAGAAGATGCAAACCATACTAGAAAGAGAAGACCTGTCGGCAGACGAACGTCTCAAGCTATACGACCAATCGTTAACTCGATTACGACGATTACAGACCCAGACCCGTGGCAGCCGCACCTGACCCCGTGAAACAGGACTTGATCGACGACGAAATTGTGGAAAGCGTACCAAAAACAATGAAGGCCAAGGCACAACTCTTGTTGAAAAAAATGAAGAGCAGTCCCGACATTAGCTGGAACGAGAAAGGGGAACTGAAATACAAGGGAGAAACCGCTCAAGGAAGCAACGTGGTAGATTTTGTCAACGACGTGCTACGCAAAAGGAAATATTTCAACCCACAAGGATGGGAAACATTCGGAGAGGCATTACGAAAAGCAAATGTTCCACAAGATTTGATTGGTCACGAGGACCGCTGGATATACATCACTCAGACCAAAGGTGCACCGAGATCTGGCAAAGGACAACAGAGTCCCTTCCCTATTAGAACGTACTCCCCAAAAACACAAAGAAGCAGAAGGAAAGAAGTCCAGAACTGGGTCGACTTTTAAAGCGGAGGTTGAGACTACGAAGGGTCAGTTGTAACCATGGAGTCGACCTATTACAACCTTTTAGCTCCCGCCAGTTATGGAGGATTGAGTAAATTTAAGCCGAAAGGTTATACGTAGAAAGAAGTCAGAGAATGGTTACAGTCTCAGGACACGTACACTTTGCATAAACCTACTAGACGAAGATTTCTCAGACGTTAAGTGGTCGTGTATGATATAGATAATCAGTAGCAGTAGATCATAAATTGGAGTTACCTCCCTTTTTTATTTTGTGTGATTGCATTGCAATTTATTAAATTGGAGCTACGTCCCTTTTATATTTTGCACGATTGCATTGCAATCTACTAAATTGGAGTTGCCTCCCTTTTTATATTTTTTTGTGATTGCATTGCAATTTATTAAATAGGAGTTACCTCCCTTTTTTATTTTGCGTGATTACATTGTAATCTATTATATTGGAGCTACCTCCCTTTTATATTTTGCACGATTGCATTGCAATCTATTAAATTGGAGTTGCCTCCCTTTTATATTTTGTGCGATTGCATTGCAATCTATTAAATTGGAGTTACCTCCCTTTTTTATTTTGCGTGATTGCATTGTAGTCTATTAAATTGGAGTTGCCTCCGTTTTATATTTTGGACGATTGCATTGCAATCTATTAAATAAGGTTACCTCCCTTTTATATTTTGTGCGATTGTATTGCAATCTATTAAATATGAGTTACATCCCTTTTTTATTTTGCGCGATTGCATTGCAATCTATTAAATTGGAGTTACCTCCCTTTTATATTCTATTATATGTTTGATTACGGTGTATTTCACATTTACCGTCCATGAGCTATGGCCCTTTTTCTCTTAGAAAATAATGACTTTGTAGGTTTCCGGATGATATTTAAAGTATGGCTCAATCAAATCTTTTCAAACTTTAACACAATGCTGTGGACCATTAAATACAGGATAAGTTCGATTACGGTGTATTTCACATTTACCGTTCCTGGGTTATGGCCCTTTTTCTCTTAGAAAATAGGGACTTTTTAGGTTTCCGGATAATAATTAAAATACTGCTCAACCAAATCTTTTCAAACTTTCACACATTGCTGTGTACCATATAATACAGGTTAAGTTTGCTTACGGTGTATTTCACATTTACCGTTCAAGAATTATGGCCCCTTTTCTCTTAGAAAATAGGGACTTTTTAGGCTTCCGGATGATATTTAAAGTATGGCTCAATCAAATCTTTTCAAACCTTAACACCATGCGTGTGGACCATTAAATACAGGTTAAGTTCGATTACGGTGTATTTCACATTTACTGTTCTTGAGTTATGGTCCTTTTTCTCTTAGAAAATAGGGACTTTTTATATCCCCGCTCGACGAGAGTCTGGGGTATATAGGGTTCCTCATGTCCGTTTGTCGGTCACACTTTTGGTTTCCGGATCATAATTAATATACTGCTCACCCAAATCTTTTCAAACTTTAACACGATGCTGTGGACCATTAAATACAGGTTAAGTTCGATTACGGTGCAATTCACATTTACCGTTCCTGAGTTATGACCCTTTTTCTCTTAGAAAATAGGGACTATTTAGATTTCTGGATGATATTTAAAGTATGGCTAAACCAAATCTTTTGAAAATTTAACACAATGCTGTGGATTATTAAATACAGGATAAGTTCGATTACGGTGTAATTCACATTTACCGTTCCTGAGTTATGACCCTTTTTCTCTTAGAAAATAGGGACTACTTAGATTTCCGGATGATATTTAAAGTATGGCTAAACCAAATCTTTTGAAAATTTAACACAATGCTGTGGATCATAAAATACAGGTTAAGTTCGATTACGGTGTATTTCACATTTACCGTTCCTGAGTTATGGCCCTTTTTCTCTTAGAAAATAGGAACTTTTTAGGTTTCCGGATGATATTTAAAGTATGGCTCAATCAAATCTTTTCAAACTTTAACACAATGCTGTGGACCATTAAATACAGGAAACGTTCGATGACGGTGTATTTCACATTTACCGTTCTTGAGTTATGGCCCTTTTTCTCTTAGAAAATAGGGACTTTTTATGTTTCCGGATAATAATTAAAATATCGCTCAACCAAATCTTTTCAAACTTTCACACATTGCTGTGTACCATAAAATACAGGTTAAGTTCGCTTACGGTGTATTTCACATTTACCGTTCATGAATTATGGCCCCTTTCCTCTTAGAAAATAGGGACTTTTTAGGCTTCCGGATGATATTTAAAGTATGGCTCAATCAAATCTTTTCAAACCTTAACACCATGCTGTGGACCATTAAATACAGGTAAAGTTCGATTACGGTGTATTTCACATTTACTGTTCTTGAGTTATGGTCCTTTTTCTCTTAGAAAATAATGACTTTTTATATCCCCGCTCGACGAGAGTCTGGGGTATATAGCGTTCCTCATGTCCGTTTGTCGGTCACACTTTTGGTTTCCGGATCATAATTAAAATACTGCTCACCCAAATCTTTTCAAACTTAACACGATGCTGTGGACCATTAAATACACGTTAAGTTCGATTACGGTGCAATTCACATTTACCGTTCCTGAGTTATGACCCTTTTTCTCTTAGAAAATAGGGACTATTTAGATTTCCGGATGATATTTAAAGTATGGCTAAACCAAATCTTTTGAAAATTTAACACAATGCTGTGGATTATTAAATACAGGTTAAGTTCGATTACGGTGTATTTCACATTTACCGTTCCTGAGTTATGGCCCTTTTTCTCTTAGAAAATAGGAACTTTTTAGGTTTCCGGATGATATTTAAAGTATGGCTCAATCAAATCTTTTCAAACTTTAACACAATGCTGTGGACCATTAAATACAGGAAACGTTCGATGACGGTGTATTTCACATTTACCGTTCTTGAGTTATGGCCCTTTTTCTATTAGAAAATAGGGACTTTTTATGTTTCCGGATAATAATTAAAATACCGCTCAACCAAATCTTTTCAAACTTTCACACATTGCTGTGTACCATAAAATACAGGTTAAGTTCGCTTACGGTGTATTTCACATTTACCGTTCATGAATTATGGCCCCTTTCCTCTTAGAAAATAGGGACTTTTTAGGTTTCCGGATGATATTTAAAGTATGGCTTAACCAAATATTTTCAACCTTTAACACAATGCTGTGGACCATTAAATACAGGTTAAGTTCGATTACGGTGTATTTCACATTTACTGTTCCTGAGTTATGGTCCTTTTTCTGTTAGAAAATAATGACTTTTTATACCCCCACTCGACGAGAGTCGGGGTTATATAGGGATCCTCATGTCCGTTCGTTCGTCACACTTTTGGTTCCCGGATAATAATTAAAGTACCGCTAAACCAAATCTTTTCAAACTTTAACATAATGCTGTGGACCATTCAATACAGGTTAAGTTCGATTACGGTGTATTTCACATTTACCGTTCCTGAGTTATGGCCCTTTTTCTCTTAGAAAATAGGGACTATTTAGGTTTCCGGATGATATTTAAAGTATGGCTCAATCAAATCTTTTCAAACTTTAACACAATGCTGTGGACCATTAAATACAGGAAATGTTCGATGACGGTGTATTTCACATTTACCGTTCTTGAGTTATGGCCCTTTTTCTATTAGAAAATAGGGACTTTTTATGTTTCCGGATAATAATTAAAATACCGCTCAACCAAATCTTTTCAAACTTTCACACATTGCTGTGTACCATAAAATACAGGTTAAGTTTGATTACGGTGTATTTCACATTTACCGTTCATGAGATATGGCCCTTTTTTTCTTAGAAAATAGGGACTTTTTAGGTTTCCGGATGATATTTAAAGTATGGCTTAACCAAATATTTTCAACCTTTAACACAATGCTGTGGACCATTAAATACAGGTTAAGTTCGATTACGGTGTATTTCACATTTACTGTTCCTGAGTTATGGTCCTTTTTCTGTTAGAAAATAATGACTTTTTATACCCCCACTCGACGAGAGTCGGGGTTATATAGGGATCCTCATGTCCGTTCGTTCGTCACACTTTTGGTTCCCGGATAATAATTAAAGTACCGCTAAACCAAATCTTTTCAAACTTTAACATAATGCTGTGGACCATTCAATACAGGTTAAATGCGATTACGGTGTATTTCACATTTACCGTTCCTGAGTTATGGCCCTTTTTCTCTTAGAAAATAGGGACTATTTAGATTTCCGGATGATATTTAAAGTATGGCTCAACCAAATCTTTTCAAAGTTTAATACAATGCTGTGGATCATTAAATACAGGTTAAGTTCGATTACGGTATATTTCACATTTACCGCTCCCGAGTTATGACCCTTTTTCTCTTAGAACTACAACTCAATTGAAAGCACAGATCTGTCTGATACCGAAGACGGACTGTATGAACTTCTATTGCTTAAAGAGGCTATAGGCATCATAAAAGTAAAAATCCAATCACGACATTCAAGAAACGTAACACATTCTATGGATTCTGTATGTGAAAGGTCCAGTCAGACCTATTATAGGCTGGTACTGCACACGTAAAATAGGAGGCAGTATGGTCGGTGTTGTGCTTATATAGCTAGTGTGCAAACATCCCCGTTTTCTCAACTCGATCGCGTATACGTACCCATCCATAAAAATCGATAATTATGTAAGATAAGATATACATGTATATAAAGATTATCGACAAAATCTTGTTAAGTATTAACTTGAACGGTATAGTATTAATTTGACGGCGTCACACTTAATTTCTTGGAGTCATCCTAATATCCGCAATTTAGTATTAATCCCTAAGGGTCTCACTGAATTTCAGCAGAAAATTATTAAAATTTAATACTTTACCCCTGAAATTAATAATTTGATGGCCTAGTGTATGGTTCTTGGGTTATGATAGACATCAAAACAATGCAATTCCATCTAATATTAGAAATCACCAATTGCTTGATGCTCTTGACATGCCATCTGACACTGATTCAGACTGTGATTCTGGTGAGAATTTACTGAAGAGTAGACTGGTGGTGTAGTAACCAAAGAATTGGCCCTTCTTATTCCATTGCACATGGTTCCTGTTCCTTAGATAACATTGTGCTATTATTTCTATTAGGTTTTTATTGACTGCCTTTATTGTAAAAGAGGTTTTACACTGGTGTATATGTTGTAGTAATTAGTGTGAGTTTTATTATCTATTTGAATCAATATACATTAGACTCTTTAAGGTAGGGTCAAATCGAATGTATATAAGAAAAATATTATTCGTTGCTTCTCAGCAAAGCACATAATATTAGCAAAAGGAAAGACCGAACCAGGACAATGTGTCTGTGTTTGTTGAATTTTTTTACTATCAAAAAAATCAATAAGAATGTATTTTTGAATAGATTGATCTACATGTACATAAGGACTGTTATTTCAGTATGAAATGCTAAAGATAAAAACAAGAACTATCTTTAAAAAAAAATGTACGACGAAGTACAAATAATATATTCTTCTACGAACAGTATTTCACCGAAATAACCTAAACATATTGGTTTTATAGGATTTGATAAGACATGTAAATCCTTGCATCCTACTTAATGTGCAAGGAATCGTTAATAAATAGTAACAGCGTCCATCTTGGCCCGAGGATCACCAAAGGATTATTTTAGCAAAGCTTGAATCCATTTGGCCCAGTAGTTTAAGAGGAAAACAATTTCATTCACCTTTTCTGTTCTTAGCAACAGTGGCCATGTTGGTTGGATGTCTGGATTGACGGACACAATTTTGAAAGGGGGTCATCAAAAGACTAAGCAAAGATTAGCTCCAATTGGCCCAGTAGTTTCAGAGATGAATATTTTTTAAATTACATCCCCCTTTTTTATTTTTAGTAACAGCGACCGTGTTGGTTGGAGGTAGGAACTGCCGAACACAATTTTGGAAGGGGATCACCAACGGACCATTCCACCAAAGTTTGGTCTTAAGTGGCCAAGTGGTTTCAGAGGAGAATATTTTTAGTAATTGTGTACGGACGGACGACCGACGCAACGTGATGACAAAGGCTCACATGATCCTTTGGGTCAGGTGAGCTAAAAAAAAAGGAGGTGCATATTATTTCCTATCCATGGTAAAATCTCAAAAAATTCATAACTTCAACAATAATTTTTAATATATAATAGATGAAATGGCACTTTCTCAGAATTTAATACCCCCAGTCGCTCAACTGAAGATTACATAATACATTGAAAATAAAACTTTACGACATATAATACTTTGGTTAAAGAGAATATCTCTTAAATTTAGAGTCTAATACAGATATACCATGAAAAGTAATCATATTATCAGTTATACTCGAACTCCCTTTGTCTGTACGGAGCGTAGGACGACGGACGCAACCAATCAGAAAACTACTAAATGACTTGCTTATTACAAGTGCCTTAAATCCGACTTGCTTATTGCAAAGTGCTTTAAATCCGACATGCTTATTATTACAAGTCAATGATCTTCCTACTCATTTGTATCTTGGGTCCGGGTCCCTTATATTTGGAAAAATTATCGCGTAAATGATGTGAAATGGGAAAAGATGGGAAGAGCAATACATTTATTAGTTTGGAGGTCCAGTAATAGAATAGCAATCATACTGTACCAAGGTTAATGCCAACAGTAGCGAATTATTGTTATGAGGAAGAATGACCACAAAACAGTTCACAAAACTTACATAAATACCCTTGATGTACCACACTGTCATATAGCCATGGGTATTTTTGTTCATTTTGCATTGAACTGAACACCCTGGCATCTGGTACCATGACCTCTGGAGCACAACTGTCCGAATCAGAGTGACAGTCAGATTGCGAATATCAACATCACCACAATTTGCACTATTTACATGTTGTTGGATGTCATTTGAAGCTGTGTTAGGTAATAAAGAATTTGAATTGTTTGTTTTTGGAATGACATTCGCAGTGGTAACAAGGCGTTCAGCTTCTGGGCATGGTGTATCAGTACTTAGTGTCGGTGACCGGTAGGGTTGACTCCACCTAATCCCACTTTTTAAAAGATTCATTAAAGAAATCTAAAATTTCAAGTGGGAATATCATTGTATAAACAATGTGCAAACATAAGGGCTTAGGGTGTATAAACAAAAACTCATTAACTTCAGATAAACCTTGATTAGAGAATGGAGAACTAATATATATTAATTTATCATTTTTATTCTAATAAAAAAAACATACAGATACATACATGAATAAGTGATATCTCTATCAATACATTTATGTTTCAACATCCATAGAACTTATTATTTATTTTTTAAACTACATGAAATAATAAACAAACATGTCTTAGTTATAAATGTTTGTTACTATTCATTTTGTAATGAAATTCTTATGATTCATGGTTTTTTTTCAAAAGTACAAATATATTTTAAAAGATATTTTACTATTTATGTCATATTTGATTTCACTCCATATGTTTCATTCCAATTTCGAATTTTTATTAGTAACACTCAAATATTTTCCCTTTTTCTGCAATATTTGACATAAAATACAGGTACATCACAGGTAATTATTGATAAAGGTACTAATTGTAAAAACAACATAATTAACTGCAACAACATCTATTGGAATACCTGGAATAGGTTTTTTTAATGGGCGACATAGATAGACGACATCACCGGTACAGTAGTGGGTCGGACTCACTTCAAAGCACAAACAGTTTCACTAGCTTTATTGACGTCATCAACCTCATTTTGCTCCTAGGGGAAGTAAAAACTTTGTTTAATCCAAAGGATTCAAGTTACTTGTACTTGCTTCCGTCATTACTGGTCAATTTCTTAACAAATTATTTAGAATTATGCAACATCGTGACATTTTTATTTTTAACTTTAAAACAATAATTCGCGTATGCCGCTTCATCAACTATTTTCCGTTTTTAATTTCCAATGAATTGACAAATTATCAAGCAAAGTAAATCACATGACATATTTACTATTTTTTATTAAAATTCTATATTAAATTTATTTAAATAAACTTTTATTCCAAATACTACAGATTTCCGCTTTTCTGAAGTTCTATCGCAGTCCGGGAAACAAATCAAGCGACCCAATATAATGTACTGGTTCCCTGTAACTTGTGCGTAGTATTTCGCTTGGTTAATCAAAACAAATAGAAACCAGGTCATAAGCGTGAAAATGTTCGACTTTTAATTTCATTTGAAAAAGCTTTTATCAACCAGTTTTTACGAATAATTTTATCACCACGCTATTGGGAATTTCCCCCCATTAAATTGGGGAAAAAACTTTTTTCACATTGAGGCCGATATTCGGCCCAAAAACACAGTCAGAAAATCACTGCAAGTATTTTAACTCCGTTCTCCGAACTCGTACCAAATTTGTATTATTCTCCAATCAAAAAGTTAGAAAATATTTTCATCTTTAAAATTGCTAGGCAACAGCATCCATAGCAAAAGTAGGTCAAAAGCGATCATATACGACTTCGTCGAAAAAGATAAATACCCAGTTTTCATGTCAATAAAAATCAGTAAAAAAAAACCTCTTATCATTTACATGGTGATCTTATATGAAAACAATATTCATTTAAAGATAGAAAAAGATATATACCAGGTATTTGTGTTAATAAAAGACTTAAAAAAAATACATGTACCAAACTATATCCTCCTTTTTTGTTCCCCATTGACGGGTTTGTGTATTACAATAACATTCCAGGATTTGGTTGAAATAAAAAATCCTCCTAACATTTACTTAATTATCTCCCCTTTTTGCACCTCTGTACGGGCATGTGCAATATAGCAACCTTCTAGTACCGGCATGTGCTTTGAAATAAAATTTGCTTATATGGAACCATGTACAAAGTCAAAGATTAAAAAAAGATAAATACCAGGTGTTTGGTGTTTATAAAAAACTAAGAAAACAACATTTGCCAAACTATACCCCACCTTACTATGCTTAACTACATTAACATACCTTTACATCAGTCTTGAAATTGGAAGTAACTTTCAAACTAACTGATATGTATGCTGGAC
Source organism: Bathymodiolus brooksi (assembly GCA_963680875.1). Classification (NCBI taxonomy): domain Eukaryota; kingdom Metazoa; phylum Mollusca; class Bivalvia; order Mytilida; family Modiolidae; genus Bathymodiolus; species Bathymodiolus brooksi. The sequence goes on from OY804585.1 coordinate 16,603,855, forward strand.
AATGTCTGCGTTTTGGCTTTAATATTTCCCTGTGTGTCTTTTGGCAATTCATATTGACTTAATATATTAGTCTCCATGTTAACAGTGTGAAGTCTTTTTCAACAATGAAAAAACTAAAAGTTGTATATAAGTAGAAGTTAAAACAGTTCAGTTTTTTGTTTGAGAAAGTGTACCAAAAAATGCCCTAGGGAAGTGACATTAACATTTGTAGTCTTATGGTATTTATTATATTTGTATATAAGGGCAGATCATTCCTTTATTTGACAATTATTAGGTTGTAAATAGGGTTTGTTCATCAAGATAAAATTTAATACAATGAATGCAATGTCTTAGATATAAAATATACTGAATCTGTATTTTAAAAATCATTTGAAACATTGATTTGGAAAAAAACCTCTTCAAAACTCAAAGAAAAACCATCAAATGTAATGGAAAAGGTAATTTTTTGACATTACAGCAAAATGTGAAAGCAATTAACTTGTAATTGTAAAATTGACCATTACAAATTACATAACATTACTTTTACCATTACCCCAGATCTGGGAGTGTAAACTAGTTACTATAAGTACTTGATCTTATTAGAAGGAAATAACATGTATTGATTAAGTTAGTAATGCAATACATGGCCACTATAATAGAGGAGATACTTGATGTCACACAACAACCAATCATTCCTTTTACACCACTGCTGGCAAATAACACCCAAATTTGTAATCATATTGTTCCTCAGACCTCAATATTAATTTATGCAATATCATGTTTGTTTTGTTTATTTTTCTTTTTCTTTGTTAGCAATCAAGTCCTTATATTATAGGCATAACAGTAAGGCGGATGGAATGTTCATAACAGTTTTCGAAAATAGCCAATAATTTCTCATTTTCACTGGATTGAGTTTTGTGTCAGAGTATCATATTTAATGTCTCTGCATTGATCTCAGTTCATTGTTATGCATTCTATCATCACAGTGATTTTATATGGACTAATGTAGCACAAATGGACAGTTGGACACAAAGGTAAGATGCATATACATGTAGCATTTTATACATACAATCGACCAATGGAGCATCATCGTGATTTATTCACTTAGTTTTTAGCCAACCTTGCAAAAGGCAATTTGAGCTTTTGCCATAAAATTGCGAGTTCGAACCCCATTTATGGCGAGGTGTACTCAATATAGCATTATGTGATAAAGTTTGTCAATGACTTGCGACAGGTTTTCTCCGGGTATATACATGTATAGGAATAACGCCAAACTATGAAATTACAACTACCTCTGCAATCAGTGGCTATCACCACTAATGTTGTGAGTTCGAACACCATTCATGGCGAGGTGTACTCGATACAACATTATGTGATAAAGTTTGTCAGTGACTTGCGACAGGTCGGTGGTTTTCTCTGAATACTCCGGTTTCCTCCACCAATAAAACTGACCGCCACGATTTACTTAAATATTGTTGAAAGTGGCATTAAACACCATAAACCAACCAATCCAATGCCTTCCCTATTATAAAATATATGATTTCAATACCCCACTCTTGTAGAGTGGTGGATATACTGTATTGCCCTTATCTGTCCGTCCCATTGACTTAAGTGACGAGTAAAGTTCTAGTAATGACTAGTCTTTATCTTTTAACAGAACTAGATCAGTTATTATGGAATGATGGTATGGTATGATAACTACATCGGTGGTGTAAGGGTTGGCATACTTGCTCTAGTGTGGTTTATCAGGTGTTCAGGCCCAGGTCCTGTCACATAAAGACTATTAAATTAATATTTGTTGCTTCTCCGCTAAACACACAACAATAAGGAGTAAGAGCAATGCTTAATTGACTCGGAATCAGTAGAATGTGTCGGTGTGGAGCCACATGTCTACCCTGTATGCATGTTGCATTAAGCTAAAACCAGCACCCAACTGAGCACGTTGGTCTACCGTCTAGTACAAAACAGCCGTCATCATTTCATCCAAATGCAACTTGATCTCGCCATGATATAACTGAAAAAATCTTCACTTCCTATTAAAAAACAACAATCACTCTATCACTATTCGTATAATATGCACATCTGTTTACTGTTATTTTTCAAAGTTGTCAGTTCTGTTAGAGTTATGTCCCCTTTGCCAACTTCTTAAATACTATATGTTAGGGCAAAGCACAAGCATGGGGAAAGTGGGGTTGCACTTAGTGTTGACAATTGTAAGTGTCCTGATCAAACCTACCAAAAAAATTTAATTTCTTTAATCTAAATTGACTGAAATTTATGGAACTCCAATGGTCAGTGGATATTGAAACAGGAAACATTTTCCTACCTGATACATAAGAACTGGTTCAAATGTAAAACTGCAGGTTCAGAATATGTTCCACTTAATTATGCTACACTGGAAATAAATCTCAATAGATATAATCAAATAGCCTTTAATGTGTTGATATGATGATAACATGAGCATATATATATACAGACTTGGGGTCAATTACTTTCAAATGTAATCGATTACATTACAATTACTTTGCAATTTTCATGATTACATTACATTACGATTACATCAATTTTCAAATGTAATCGATTAAATTACAATCACTTTGTAAATGTAATCGATTACATTACTGATTACATTTAATGTCATGACAACCAATATATTAGTGTTTTATGCTATTTTGTCTCGTGTGCATCTGTCCAATATCTCTTATTTTTTTAATGTATTTCTTAATCAGAACTATGAATTACAATTCAGTTGTAATGTGATCATTACATGCAATAACAAACAGTACATTGTAAATTATAAACAGCAATTCTCATTTTCCTATTTTTCATAAAATATGTCTTCTCTTATTACTATATATGACCAATATTGATTCCATCTTATACTATTAGTAAATATTATAACATACATTTGCACATTTTAATAATATATATCAAATAATTTCAAACATCCTGTGAAAGTCTATTGGGGATAATAAACTAGCAGTTAATTACCTCATAAAATTTGTAATTAAGGTATTATTTATGACACCAAATTATGTAACAATCACCATTTGAATGTTTGTCCTTGATATATAATTCAGAAGATAAAAAAGCAAAAATCATTCTGATTCTGAAAACTTGCTTAAAAATGTACATAATTTCTCAGTCTAGATATGAAAACTAAATCCTTAATTTATGTAAATAGGTTTAATAAAATATCCATTATAAGTTGCATAGTAACCCACAAGTAATGAAACAAATATCATATAATCCAATATTAAAAGGAAAATCAGCACCAAAATAAAAAGCAGAAATATCACATATATCTGAATATCAGATACAAGCCCCATTAATAGATTATTCTTTAAAAAAAAAAAATCCAAAATTTTACAAATATTACAACTTGCTATTTATCAGTTAATTTGTAATATACATGTATGTACAGCATCATAAATAAATGTTTCTGAAAATTATAATTTACATTTTGCTTTTTATATAATATCTTTATTGAAATTTAAATCTCTTTTTAAACTTGTATAAGAAATCTTCATGAGATACCTATGTTTTGGTTTACGCAAAATATTTCTTTATCTTATGCGAATAATGAGGACATGGTGATAGTCTTTCATAGAAGTAATATCATATATGAAATCTTGAAAGTTGTGTCAGATAATTTAAAATTTTAGAGCTTGTTGCGTTTTACACAAGCCGACAAACTGTTTTAGCTGAATTTTTGAAACCCTAAAGAAATTGAAATTGAGATATTATTTGTTTGGATATCAAGTCTTTGAAGTCATAATTTATACTTAATATTTTTTGTAGCTGTGATAGGTTTGATTGCAATTAAGCATATAATAATATCTACATTATTTGTTTAATAAATTTCATGAAGAAAATTCATTTACATAAATCATACATTAAATATCTAAGGAGATATATGTTTCAGTTAAGACAAAATAAGTCAAAATGATGAAAAGTAATCTAAATGTAATCAGAAAGTAACCATGCTTGCAGGGTCAAAATGAATGTAATCGATTATATTACGATTACATGTAATCGTCATTCTCTCTGCAATGAAAAAGTGGACTTGTAAAAGAGGTGGCCACTTTTGAGGGGTACAATCAAGCATTCGTTTTTTTATCTCAATGAATCTGAAATCTGTGCTGATTAGAGGGGTCGCATTTGATAGGAGTTCCCTTTAAAAGGGATGGGGGCTACTATGCAACAAATATACCAGGTTGAAAAAAGCTTTTCATTCTCAAGTTCAGTTTCATTCTCGGATTCACTATCATTACCATCAAAATTACTGGTTTGACTCGTATAACTGTTGATCATCAATTCCTTCAGACATCCTTTCAACTTTCGAAAGACTTCAGATCTGTCCTGGTATAACTTGGTAATCTAGATTACACCCTCTGTATCTTATAGGAATCGTCAAATGATTGGAATTACTGACTGTTTTGACAGTCTAATTATACGGCCTAATCAAGGAAGAACCGCATCGATGGTGTAATGGTAGCATGGTCGGTTCGAAGATGGTAGCATGTGGCCTTGAACCCTGGTCGGGTGAAACCAAAGATTATAAAATTGGTATTTGCTGCATATATTATAAGCACTAAGGAGTAAGAACAAGTCCTTATTCTAATTTGCACTCGGCGAAAAACCTCGTGTTGTCATTAGTTACAGGTTGAGCAACTTCAATGCTAAATTGACCTGACTGTGCATTGTGGTAAAGTAAAAGCTCCGAAACAAAGCAAAAATGTCATTTGTCAATTAAGGGGCATAACCCAGGAAGCATAAAATGAATAATAACTAAATTCAAATTGACACGTGTAGTGTGGTCAAAACCATTGCTTAATGAATTTCAAACGATTTGCATAGAGAAACTTTTATTCTAAGCAAATTAATTAAGTTTCAAAACTTCAGTGGCAAGGAAAGAAATCGAACTTAGGCTGCTTAGAATTCTATTGTCTATTGTGTATAAATTTTAAATCGAATGCTGAAGGGAAACTTAAATTATTGAACGCGGAAACATGAGATATTGTATTCATCAAATCAATGGATGGAAACAATTTTAAAGTCATGGGTACAGCTTGATGATAATAATAAAAAAACTAACGTTGTTTTATTATTACAGTCAAACCTGTCTAAGTTGAACCCTTAATAAAACGGATTCTTGTTTAAACCAATCTATAAATTAAGTCCCAATACAGGAATGTTTGATCAATGTAACCAGTATAAATAAAACACTTGTCTATCCCGAACACAAGAGCTGACCCCATTGAGTTTCTGTTTAGACAGGTTCGACTGTAATAATAAAACAACTTTAACGTTCCATCTTAATATGTATTGGTACAAATGTACTAGTATACTATATGTGCGTTATTATGGCACGCAAATGAACAGAAGGATAGAGTATAAGCAACGCTTTATATGCCTCCGAATATCATAAGGCTTAGCGGCGGAAGAAAGCTGATTAAAACATGTCTCTTTGCCAGAGAAATAGCTTAAATTTAAATTATTCAGTACAAACAGACACACATTAGACACGGCGACAGGTACACACTTATGTTAACATGATACATGACGTTGTTTTTTGTTAAAAATGATTTGGTAACCATAAATGTACGTTTCTTAACTCAACAATACGGATATTGGTCAGGTTTTACATGTCGTACGAGCATACATACATGTCTGTCGCATTTTCATTGAAATGATATTTCGAAATAGGAATTTCCCAAACCAAAAAAGATTTACGTACAAAAAAATAATAAGGATTTCCAATTCTTAAAGCAGATATAAAGGCAAACATTTGTGCAAATAAGAATTATATTGATCCAAGCCAATTAGACGAGCAACAGCAAGAATGGTAAATATATGTCAAGTTTAATATTTTGTACGTCAAGTTTAATGGTTGATTGATTGATTGGTGTTTAACGCCAACATTAGCAATATTTCAGCTATACCGTGGCGTGAACACATTTTATGTTAGCTTAGACGCCTAGAAAACCATTAGAAATAAAACATACTTGTCTACAATACAAACGGGTTATATGTACAAATAAATTAATAGGATAAAACTATACATGTATATTTAGAACGTATGTTATCCAGCTATTCATTCGTATACAAATTTATTCCTTTCAAATATTTCAAAACTGTGTCGCCTGCAAAACTATTTATGGAAACAGAATCAGAGAAATTGAAGCCTAATATAGCAGAGAGTATTGAGTTACAGTTGTTTAATCTGTTTTATATGTATTAAATTTATTGGGAAACATGCATAATCGATTCATTAATTATTTTGCTTTACGCTCGATGAGCAGTTTTGTCAGATACGTTCATGACGAATATCATTTTATAAAAAGCCTGTAAACATGTATTTGCCTTGAAACAGGACAATAAATTAGCCACGGCTATTCATAGCAAATTATCCTTGGTCGTTTTTTTATCTGATGCAGACACCGTTCTCTCTGGAGAAAGGAGCGTCAATTCCTTTCTTATGAAATCAAAGAATACTAGTTTCTATAAACTTAGAACTCGTGTACTGAGTTCCCTTTCCGACTAAGAAATAAATAAATAGGTAAATATTTTTTGCCTCAAGCTTTTTAATACCATGACATTTTCTCCTCCAAACAAATTAGCAATAATAAACAGCTTATCGTGGATAATGATTGTATTTTGTTGAAGTCTCATTAAGGTTGATATTATGCCATGCGATAGAAGAAAATGTAGAATACGTACAAGTTTAACATTTTACGAGCAGAGCGACAAGAGTAGGCAAGATATACTTTGTTTTTACAGTGCTAGCTCACTGAAACAACAGTCCGGGGGTAGACATGTCGTTCCACTCGGACACATTAACATGATTCGGAACCAACCAGTCTTTACTCTAATTTCGAAATATTGCGCGCTCAGCGGAAAATCAGCACATTTTATAGTCTTTTGATCGAACCCACGGTCTACCACACTCGATGCGAACACCCTTAGCCAATACATGTACACCATTTATGCAGTTCATAATAAAAAGACGATAGATAGACAATTTATAACCAGAAGGGCGACATATGCTCAGAGAAGCCTCAAGTTTATTGTATGATGCATTTATTTACAGGATGTTAAGGATTTTCTTTTCTGCGCAATTGTGGTCCTAATTATACATTATGCTGCTGCACAAAAGAAAACAACAGTTACAGGTGACATAACAAAAGATAAAGGCAGTGGGACACGAGTAGACCTCGGGATTAGCCACAAACGGGGTAATTGGAAGTTTGACGGATCTGGATTTGGTACTTCAAGAGGACATAGAGGTGGAAAGTTAGGAGTGTCGCATAAACGTAAAAATTTTGAAATCGGAGGTTCAGTTTTTCGTGATAACCGTGGTAGCAGAGGAGGACGTGTTGGATTTAAATGGCGCTTCAGGAGGTCTACCCAATTGGTAAGGTTCAAATTCATACACGTCAATAATTGTTTTTGACGTCATAACATTCATTTAAATAATTGATAATTATATAATAAAAAATTTGGTTTTGCATTCATCAAGCTTCCTAAAAAGGACATAATTCATTGATACGACTGACATACCAACCGGTCAAAGCTAATAAAAACATGCATATCTAATTTAGTGCGAACTGCGCATTTCTGGAATTACAGTCATCAGATACGCTCAATGCCAAAAGATCGAAAAGCCAAAGAGTTTACAAGCCTTTGGGAGAATGAAAATAAAAGGGCCTAAAAAGGATAGCCAAAATTGGGTAAGATCACCTATTCCCGAAGGAGGTGAAACTTACTTTAAAAAACCACTTTATCGTTGATAATGTTTGTACTTTGAAGTAGAAGTGGTCCTATTTAAGCTACCCTGGTGTCATCATCAGAACTATTTTTTGTTAGTAGAGAGTGGAACATATTTTTATTGAAAGAACAATGTGTGTTAAAAGAACTATTTTTTTCTTCTCTATTTTTAGACAGGGGAGCATTTTGAAGTTATTGTTGTAGTAAACCAGTGTGACTTTAATGTATATGATAAAAATGAAGATGAAGTTATAACAAAAGAGGAGATGTATGATGTATTTAGTAATTCTATTGAAACAGAACGTTTGTTTGACGCTCTTGATTCTAAAACAGGTACTTATTTTTATATTCTCAAAGCTGTTAGTTATAAATAAAATGTTGAAATTACCATGACGATGCAGGGACACATTATATAGCAATATACAATTACCATGGTGATACAGGGACACATTATATAGAAATATAAAACTACCATGATATAGCTGAAATATTTTTGAAAGTGGCGTTAAACACAATAAACCAAACCAAACAATATATGCATCGTTGTTATTGTGTACAAAGTGATCGTATCCATTATTTATAAGACTTAATTAAAACAAATGAAATAATATTGATAGGCGATCATTCTTTCAGGAATATATTCCGTGCTAGCATTTTCATTGGTTTCTTATCAATCTCATTTACTCTGAGTTTTTATTTATTTTTATCCGACTACTTAGTAACATTTAACATCGTCATGCTATTGGGTCACGGGAGATAACCTCAGAGAAAAGCAATGCAGAAAAAATTTTAGATACATACATTAATCAAATATAGTATTTTAAATGAATATTGTACTAAAATATAAAAATGTTTCAATAATTTTGTTTTTTCATTCTAGGCAGTGGACAAATTACATTAGAAGAGTTTACAATTATGGCGCCAAAGGTTATAAATGGATGTAGTGATATACCAGTTGATGTAGTAGAATATAGTGTTTGATAAAAGTAATATCCTTAGATTGATAGAAATCCTAATATTTTTTTAAATAAAGATTTAACTGCCATTATTGTTAGTTTTTTTTATCCAGAAGGATTTGTACGTAAGTGACGCTACGATATAGCTGAAATATTTCTAAAGTTGGAGTTAAACACCAATTAATCAATCAATCAATCATGTACGTCAGTGAACATTTACTCCAGTTTCCTCCACCAATAAAACACACCACCATGATATAACTGAAAGTGGCGTTCAAACCTGTAATCGCTCGTTTGGATCCTTAATTTATAAGGATTTGATTTGATTTGATATTTGATGTTTTAACGCCACTTTCAACAATACTTCAGCTATATCATGGCGACCAGTTTTAGTGATGGAGGAAGCGGGCGTACCCGGAGAGAACCACCGACCATGGGCAAGCAACTGGTAAGCTTTATCACTTGCGGCTGCGAATCGAGAGCACCTTTTTTGTAATTTACAAAGCCGGGTGCGAACCCATGCCGTATTGCTGATAGGCTTGTATGTAATTTATATGGAGCATCTCTCAAAGCTTCAAGGGCAATCCAACCAGTATGATTTGTAGGCTGATATTTCCTTCTGAAATGATATCTCCTCCTATCATGACTGATGAAGATAATTATGTTAATGAAAATAGACAGTGATGGTAAAAAAATTCAACCAATATTAACAAAACCAGCAACCACCTCTGATCTCAAACCCCCCTTTATCCTTTATAAGGAGCCTATTGCCTATGATGATCACCATACTTTCTCCCCTCTGCATATAATCTGTCACATATCAACATATATATTATATTCACCTGCTCATGGTATTTATTTTAAATGCTCCTTTTGGTGATCTTTATAGATTAGTTATGCTATTTCTTATTCCTGTTAATATTACGTAAAAGGTCCTGAACCTACTGTACTATTCTATTTATAGTTTTATCTGATCTTTTTATATTATTCATCATTTGTCTCTTTAATATTTTCTCTTAAGCATGAGAGAAGGAAAATTTGATGTTGTTTCATATCGCTATGGCATTGAAGAGTTCTATTAGAGGATTAATGTATTCAAGATTTCTTGCTATTTTAATGATGTTTCCAGGGTAACAGTAGCATCCATTGCTAGGAAACACTAAAAATCATCCACCAACGATCTAACAAACATTGATCACTATCATACAACTGAAACTGAGGTATTACACACTATGTTGACAGTGGTATCAAACATTCACGATCATATACCAGAGAATTAAACTTAATATATTACCAGGGCTATTAAAAGATTCGCCTTATTCGATCTCTTAAAAAGTTTATATTCCGATACCAAGATCTTGTCGAAATATATTCCGTCTCTGCAGAAAAAATTATAAGCGATGCATTTTCATATAGTGAAAATGTATATAGATAAGAAGTCAAAAATGTCAAGGATATTTTTTTTGTCAATATGTGACGTAAAAATATTTCTGACATTTACGTCACCGAATATGGTACTGCTTTGACAACTATTTTACCTATTTTGTTCCTGTATTTAAATACTGTTACAGTGACAGCCGAACCTTTGAACCGTAATGAGAGCGGCAGGTTTGGCGCCTTAAAATCTGATTCAACCCACAATTTCTTTAGAAATGCCTGTACCAAGTCAGGGTCATTACGTTTTCACAGTTTTCCGGTTGTTGACTGATTTTGTCTGTTTATATAATTATGAGTTATGACTTTCCCTTTGTAAGATTGTTCGGAGTTCGGTAATTTTGTTATTACCCTTATTCCATTCATTTAATAGGTGACCACCACGATATAACTGAAGTATTGTTGAAAGTGGCGTTAAACACCATTACCCTAACCCATTTTATAGGTGTACATGTCATACTTATATAATGATGTCAGGATTAATGTTATTAAGAATCTCTGTAATTGTCATATTCAGTATCTAATAGAATAAATTTGAATGTAAATACATTTTTGACGATGCGATTCGAGTTCTCAAGAGCCGGAACTGAGAATTGACAATGTGTAAAATAAAACATTAAAATGAATACTTGTTTGTTTGCTATAAATACGCCCTATCTACCCTTATTCAATCAGTCGTATCCCAACATCCGAAACGACAACATGAGCAATACTTGTAGTTTATGCAATAGTACCTATGTGTGACCTGCAGACTTAAAACGCCACTTAAAAAGCAAATACGGTCAACAAAAGTCTACACCTAAGCAGCAGCAGCAACCATGCACGTTTACATCAGAGCAGCAGCAGCAGCAGCTATCAACGTTTACCCCAGAGCAGCAACAGCAGCAGCTATACACGTTTACCACAGAGCAGCAGAAGCAACAGTCATACACGTTTACCCCAGAGCAGCAGAAGCAGCAGCTATACACGTTTACCCCAGAGCAGCAGCAGCAGCAGTAGCCACACACGTTTACCCCAGAGCAGCAGCAGCCACACACGATTACCCCAGAGCAGTAACAGCCACACACGTTTACCCCAGAGCAGCAACAGCAGCAGTACTCTCAGAGTAATGAAGAAGAACCTTATTACATGACACAAACCAACAATCCTTACATATTTTACGTCCCCGATAAATACGATCCCGGTCATTTCATGCCATGGGTCATCCGTTTATCAGTGTGATTGCCGGACCTACCGGAAGTGGAAAATTCGTCTTTGTCAGGAGATCCGATATATGATGACCCCAATACCGTATCGCATCTTGTGGTGTAATGGAGAATACCAGACTTTATACGGAACCGTAGATGGAATGGACTTTCAACAAGGTTTACCGCACTTGGACACCCTCAACCCCAGAGAAAAGCATTTAGTCATTTTGGACGATCTCATGGATAAAACGAATCAAAGGGTGGTGTCACTGTTTACGAAAAAGAGTCACCACATAATCATCAGCGTCATGTACATCGTTCAGAATCTGTTTCATCGAGGAAAACATCATAGAACCATAAGTCTCAATGCCCATTACATGGTCGTCTTCAAAAACCCGAGAGACGTATCGCAGATGATGGCGCTAGTACACCAAATGTATCCCAGGAGAACGCAATTTTTCCTGGAAGTCTCTGCCCGAGCTACGGCCAGACCGCACGGCTAAATGTACATGGTGATCGATATGAAACAAAACACGCCGGATATCCTGAGATTGAGAACCTTCATCTTTCCCGGTGAGGAACAGAAAGCATATGTTTGAGTCATAGAAAGGATGTTACATCCCGTTTCTTGTCACTCTTGCATCAGATGTTGAGGCAATAAGATGGTCTCTCAACGCTTGAAAAAGCAGGTCAACGAGTTAGTGTATTTACAAAAAGCAAGACCATGTATTTGCAATCACCTCATAGCCAAAGCCGATTGCAGCCTAGTCGACTGTCTGTGTGAGTGTGCCACTAATAGTTTAAGAGGCAGCGTCTCGTTAACTAAACTCCAGAAGGAAAAACTCAAGAGAAATAAGGCTGGATTGAGAACAAAAAGTCGGTCTCTCTCAAAAAGAAGAAAGCGATTTTACAGAAAGGTGGATTTTTGGGATCCCTACTAGCACCGATTGCATCTGTAGTAGCACTGTTGCTCTCTACATTATTTCAATGAAGGAACTAACCTTAATAAATAGATACCACCAGACTCAAGAGCGCCCAAAACCTCCAGTGGAACAACGCGTGAAAGCCATGGACACCTTGGATAAGAAGATGCAAACCATACTAGAAAGTGAAGACCTGTCGGGAGACGAACGTCTCCAGCTATACGACCAATCGTTCACTCGATTACGACGATTACAGACCCAGACCCGTGGCAGCCGCACCTGACCTCGTTAAACAGGACCTGATCGACGACGAAATTTTGGAAAGCGTACCGAAAACAATGAAGGCCAAGGCACAACTCTTGTTGAAAAAAATGAAGAGCAATCCCGACATTAGCTGGAACGAGAAAGGGGAACTGAAATACAAGGGACAAACCGTTCAAGGAAGCAACGTGGTGGAATTAGTCAACGACGTGCTGCGCAAAAGGAAATATTTCAACCCACAAGGATGGGAAACATTCGGAGAGGCCTTACGAGAAGCAAATGTTCGACAAGATTTGATTGGTCACGAGGACCGCTGGAGATACATCACTCAGACCACAAGAACACCGAGATCTCGCAAATGACAACAGAGTCCCTTCCCTATTAGACCGTACTCCCCAAAAACACCAAGAAGCAGAAGGAAAGAAGTCCAGAACTGGGTCGACTTTTAAAACGGATGTTGAGACCACGAAGGGTCAGTTGTAAACATGGAGTCGACATATTACAACCTTTTATCTCCCGCCAGTTATGGAGGATTGAGTAAATTTAAGCCGAAAGGTTATACGAAGAAAGAAGTCAGAGAATGGTTACAATCTCAGGACAAGTACACTTTGCACAAACCAACTAGACGAAGATTTCACAGACGTCAAGTGGTCGTGTATGGAATAGATCATCAGTGGCAGGCCGATTTGGTGGACTTGGGCAAATTAGCATCTTATAACAAAGGACTCAAGTACTTGTTGACATGTATTGACGTGTTATCCCGATATGCATGTGTCATTCCATTGAAAGACAAGACGAGGAAGACTTTAAAAGAGGCGTTTCAGGTCATTTTCAAATCGGGGCGGCGTCCGATACGTTTACAGACACACAAAGGAACTGAATTTATCAACCGAGTATTTCAAAGGTTTTTCAAGGAACACGACATGCACTTCTTTACCACTTACAAGGAGGAGAACAAAGCCAGTATCGTTGAACGTTTTAACAGAACATTGAAAACCAAGATGTGGAAGTATTTCACACACAGAGTAACCCTAACCTACGCAGACGTTCTATCCGAGATGGTCGCATCTTATAGCCACGCCGTTGACAGAACCATAGGTATACCACCTGCAGAAGTCACGTGGGCTAACCAAACAACGGTGTCCAAGAGGCTATATGGAAGAAAGGAACCCCAAAAATCGTGCAAATTGTCTCCTGGAGATCGAGTGCGACTCAGCAAAGCCAAGCGTATGTTCAAGAAAGGATACTTACCTAACTGGACCGAAGAATTGTTTACCATAGTTCGATATATCGAGACCAGAACCCCGGTATGCTTAATCATAGACGATCACGGGAAGATTCTGAAAGGAACATTCTATGCCGAAGAATTACAGAAAGTCATTAAGACAGACGACGTGTACAAGATTGAAACCATTTTGAAAAAGAAAAAAAAGGGACGAAGATTTCAGTATTTGGTCAAGTCGCTCGGATATCCAGAATCCTTCAACAGCTGGATCTTTAAACAGAACCTACAAAAGCGAGGCGTCGCGGTTTGAAGTGTCAGTCTTGCGAATGACACCGAGTGACACGGACAGCGTATCGTCTTGGGTGACTTGTGGAAAGAGGATTCCACGTTCGGAGGTCGTATTTTTGTTTCAGGTAGTCATCCTGTACACGGTTATCATAGTCAACTTTTATAACTTGACTGTCGAATCGGAGAACAGTACCTTGTGGACGGCCTTGTTGAGCAGTTGTCTGTGATACCTGGTACCTATCCCCATGATCAAGACGAAGCATGTTTTATCTGATTCTGCCTAGTAACAGTTCCATGAATTACTTTCCGAACAATACGTTGACTCATTACACGACGAAATTGCCGAAAATAATGGATCTGGATGGAGCATGGGAAATCGGATTGGCAGAGATACAGTATGCTCACAGTTGGCATAACGTCAAGAATAGCGAAGCCTGGTTGAAGGTTCCATTTTACAAGGAGTCACAACTACAAAAACATTTGGTCTTGTTACCGGATGTTTACTATTCCTCGGCCAAAAGGATCATTAAAGCCATCGAGGGGAAAAGGCACAGGACGGAACTCAAGAATAATTTCGACATGGGTTTCAGCGAAATCAATCGTAAAATCAATATGAAAGTGAAAAAATATTGTCAAGTCATCATCAATTCTTTATTACAATCCATGTTAGGATTCAGACAAGCTATATTCCCGGCGGAGGAGTATGTTTCCGATTGGGTAGCGGATGTCAAGAAAGGATTAAATTCTCTGTACGTGTATTGTCCCTTGGTGGAACCGAGAATGGTGGGAGATGCCCAAGTACCGTTATTGAGAATCGTACCGGTGGAAGGAAGAGACGGAGAAATGATCACCCGAGTGTTTTATCTGATACTGTTCCCTGTTACAACGACGAATTCAGACCGTGGAAATAGATATAAGGGACGACACGGGGTCTATTGTGCCATTCGAAAGAGGACGAGTGGTGGTGACACTTCACTGTAGAAAACGAATAGAATTCTCTCTATAATGAAACCAACTCATCATCACGATACGAAAGCTTACCAAAATTATTACATACACCAAGCCGGGAAAGGATATCCGGTATTTGCGGGAAGACGATATCAAAGAGGACATGGACTTGGCAGTATCTTTGGAAGACTCTTTAAAGCAGCCATGCCTTTGTTGAAAAAGGGAGCAAAGACCCTAGGACGCAAGGCTTTAAAAACGAGATTTAATATGGCCGGAGATGTCGTACAAGGAAGAAATATCAAACAGGCAGCAAAATCACGATTGAAATCAACAGGACAAAACTTACTCCAAAAAGCTATGGACACGGTAGGAACCCCAGGATAACGAGCTATAAAAGAACCTGCCAAGCGAAAAAAGACCAGACCTCGGCAGATCAAGCAACGAAACACATCGAATGACATTTTCGGATAAGAATGGCACTTGTACACCCCAACTCATGCGAATGCGCGAACTCAGAATTGGATTTATTTGAAGGTCCACTTACACGGACCAGTGCGGTTTGTGGGTATTGGGAGCAGAAATGATTGACATCGGCTCTGACGGATCATGGACCTTACGAATTTGCCGTCAATGAGGCGGGGGATGACTACATCGACTTGGCTAATACTTACCTCTTTGTGGAAGCACAAATCGTGGATGACGACGATGCTGCATTTGATGGCGGAGAGGACGTTGGACCTGTCAACTTATGGATGCATTCCCTCTTTAATGATGTCAGTTTTAGCCTCAACGAAAAACTGGTTTCACAACCCACCAGCTTGTACTCTTATAGAGCTTACATAGAAACATTACTCAGCTATGGTCCAGCTGCCAAAGAATCTCAATTAACGGGAGGCATGCTGTACAAGGATACACCGGGACATCAAGATAAGACAACAGCCGCTAACAAAGGATTCAAGTCCCGGAAAGCATTGACAGCGCAAAGCAAGTCTGTACAGATGATGGGAAAACTACACTTGGATTTATTTTTTCAAGAGAAATATTTATTGAATTACGACAATCTGAAAATCAAATTACGACGAAGTCGAGACATGTTCGGCCTAATGGCCGATGCCCAAAACTATAAGATCAAAATCAAGGACCTCGCTTTATTTGTGAGAGATATACAGTTAAATCCTGCCGTAAGAATGGGTCACGTCAAAGCTTTGTGAAAGATCAGCTTTAAATACTCCATCCGACGTATTGAAGTCAAACTAGATACGGTTCCCCGTGGCAACATGAATTACGTCCAGGACGACATGTCTTTGGAGTAGTTGCCGAAAAGACTGGTGATTGGTTGCGTGGACAGTGATGCCTTAAATGGGATTATTACGAAAAACCCTTTCGATTTTAAACACCACAAGATCAACTTTGTGCCACTGAACGTGGATGGACGACAGATTCCCATCAAACCGTTACAACCCGACTTTGAAAACGCAGGTTATATTCGCAGTTATATGGGACTCTATACCAGTACGGGAAAGATATAACAAGACGAAGGAAATACCATCTCCAGAGAGGAATACGCTAAAGGAAACACCTTATTTGGATTCGATCTGACTCCGGATGTGTCGGAAGTGGGGGCGTTTCAACTGATAAATTACGTGTGGAGATTCATTTCGCCGAAGCTCTGGCAGAAACCATCAACGTCGTCCTATATGCAGAATTTGACAACGTGATCGAAATCGATAGAAACAGACAAGTCTTGTTTGACTACAGTGCATAATGAATACACTCTATTGAAAAAACATCCCCACTCCAGACCGGTGTTTTAGGGGGTCTATGCCAGAAACAGATTATCCAGACTATTAAACATACCTTCGACCCTTGTGGGAAATACGGATCCAGACCATCGAATGGGACAACACTGTGTCGCTATTTACATCGACGCCAACTCAAGAGGGAATACTACGACCCCACAGGAAGACCACCCTTTTTAAGGACTTACGTGAACTTTATGAACAAACATTGTTCGAGTTGGACTTACAATACCGTTCGAGTACAAGAAGGAGGATCTACCGTGTGCGGACATCATTGCATTTTTTACCTCATTCATCGATGTGCAGGACATAGCATGACAGACGTCACCAATCTCTTAGAAAACCCGGTGGAAGCGACGGACATTGTACAGAATTTTGTGTTGTTACTTGTTAAACATGTGTTATGAAAAAAATATATATATCAGAAATAATAAGACTGATATAAAAAATAGAAAAAGAAAAAAAAGGTTAATGCGGCCTCTATGTAGAGCCAGTCACAAGCCTGGATAAATGCAGAGTGACCTTCTATTGGGTGATCAAATGTACCATTTGACATTTAGGTTATTTACAACGGTGGCGGACGTCATAGACTACTTGGAGTACATATCCGAAAACACCGTAGATGAAAACCATTATTGAAGGAGCTAATAAAATGGCGGGAAAGAGGCAGATAACCAGTGAAAGGGCTAGTTCCTAGAGAACACCCCAAGGGGCAATTCCGGTGAAAAGACCCCACTAGGGCGGATATTGCACAACTTCCGGTTGCACATGCGCACACCCAAAGGGAACTCCGAAGGGGTCACTTCCGGTAACCCTGGTACTTGTACTACTGTACTACATCTTGTACTACTATAGTAAGGAAAAACGCGGGAAACGGTTGCGCATGCGCACACGGTCACTTCTGTGATTTCTTTTTTCGGTCAGGGCCGCTTCCGGTCACGTGACTTCCGTTGACGTCATTTCCGGTAGCACCTCCAGAAATATGCTTTTAGAACCACATCTATACTACTGAATATGTTTTCGATTCCACTTGTTTTGGCAAAAAATGTAGAAAAAGCTAAAATTTTAGCTTTGAAGCAGAAAATTTTCAGCTAAATCCGTAAAGCAAGAGGTTTAGAAGCTAAATAACCTTTTCCTTTTTTATTTTCTTAAACTTGCACTCCCACTTTCAGGTCGTCTTCTAAATTTTATCCCCGACATTTTGGCCAACTCCTACGCATCTAATTAAATATGAGAATCAATAGGTTAAAATTGCTGATTGGCATTACCGCAAAAAAAAATTGCAATTCATTTTTATCTAGACATAATAATTATTCAGTTATTGGAGAGGATAATTTCTTTAATTAACTTAGGACGGTCTTTGGAAATGCCTGTACCAAGTCAGGGCCATTGCGGTTTTCCCAGTTTTCCAGTTGTTGACTGATTTTGTCTGTTTGTTGACTTATTTGCCTTTGCCTTTGGAAGATTGCTCGGTATTCGATAATTTTGTTATAACCCTTATTGAATATTAATGAATAGTCAGTATCTCGAAATTGATTTTGTCTACAGAAAACCAACGATAATAAGTTAAGGTAATATATTTTAGCTTTCATGAATATTTTACGCGTTGTTTGCCATGGGCCGGGGAGGATTTAAATTAGTGGTTTGGCACCTTTAAATACACAATTTAAAAATAAATAGATTAAACAAAATAATACTATTTATTGAATAAATATGACACGCACATGCAGGGTTATATTTTGTTTATTTTTATTAAACGTATTGCTATATTTTTCTAATGTTCTATATTTATATTTTTTTTTTAGATTTATGAGACGTCTTCATGTAAACGCGGAATCTTAGGACTTTATTTTGTTTGACAAAACGCTGGAAAATGGGGGTGTAGATGGTAGGAAGATATAAAAAACGGGTCTTCCTTGAAGAAAAATCATTTCACTACTCAAATTAGTAAGCGATTTGCGTCCTATCGACATTTTGACAGGAGAAATAGCGGTTGAAGTGAAAGGGGTAGTAGGAGTGAGTCCGGCCTTGTGATATTTTAGGTACATAGCGAGCATATTTTTGACTCGACACAAGGGCCTGTGCTTGAGCCTGGTGGTTGGAAAAGCTGTTCACTCTGAAATTCAGTTTCATTATCGGATTCACTATCATTACCATCACGATTGCTGATTTGACTATATCATATGACTGCTGATAATCAATTCCTTTCTATTTTAATTTAGAAAGACTGCCCAGCCCCATTTCCATATTCTCATTATTGACAGTACTGACTGTCTTGACACTCTCCATATACCGTCTAAACTAGGGAACCGCATTAATGCGGTAGATCGTGGGTTTGAGTGGTGGTCGGTTCAAACCAAAGATAATCAAATTGGTATTTGCTGCATTTATAAGTCCATATTCTAATTTGTACTCAGAAAAATGTTGTCATTTGTTACATGCTGAACAATTTCAATGTTAAATTCACCCGACTGTGCTTTGTGGTAAAGCTAAAGCACTGTTCAAAACAAAACAAAATGTCATTTATCAATTAAGGGGCATAACTCATGAAATATAAAAAGAATGATGATCAATTTCAAATTGACATGTGGTATTGTGGTCAAAACATTGTTTAATAAATTTCAATTGAATTGCATAATCAGAACTTAAGATATTGAGTAGTAAACATGAGAAATTGTTTGTTTTTCTCTCAGCAAATCAATTAAGAGACACATCTCTATAGAACGGAATAATGGTGAAGTATGAAATCGAACATAGTCTGCTTCTATAGTCTATTGTGTATAAATTTTAAATGGAATGCTGAAGGGGAACTGAAGTAATTAAACGCGCGGAAATCTGAGAAATTGCTTTACTTTATGTGCCTCCAAATATTATAAGGCTCAGTGGCAGAGGAAAGTAAATTAAGGTAAACCCATAGTTTTGCCAGAGAAACAACGTTACTTAAATTATGCGGTACAAACAGACTAGTGTTAGACTAATTATTGTCCGATGTTTGTCTTTCCGAGAACTGACGTAACGTCTTATCCCGAATACGCAAGTAGATGCAAATGTACCCAATTACTATACGATCGTCCCATTGAAAATAGCGAAAAATGTAAAAATTGACATTTACAAGTTACATTTACAATAAATAAAAAACGTTTGGAAATAAATTAAAATATGATGTATTAGACAAGGCGACAGGTACACAATTATCTTAACATGACACATGACCTTGTCTTTTGTTAAACAATGATTTGGTAACCATACAAGTACGTTTCTTAACTCAACAATGCGGATATTGGTCAGGTTTACTGTGGCATTTCATGGAAATGATATTTCGAAATAGGAATTTCCCAAACCAAAAAAGATTTACGTACAAAAAAATAATAAGGATTTCCTATTCTTAAAACAGATATAAAGGTAAAAATTTGTACAAATACAAATTATATTGATCCAAGTTATTAAGACAACTAACAACAAGAATGGTAAATATATGTCAACTTTAATTAATATTTTGTACATCAAGAGTAATGATTGATTGATTGGTATTTAACACCAAATTTATGAATATTTCAGCTATATCATGGCGTGAACAAATTTCATGTTAACTTAGACGCATAGAAAATCATTAGATTTGATTTGATTTTGAATTGATTTTTGGTGTTTTAACGCCACTTTCAGCAATATTTCAGCTATATCATGGCGACCAGTTTTAGTGGTGGAAGAAGCCGGAGTACCCGGAGAGGACCACCGACCATGGGAATTCAACTGGTAAACTTTATCACTTGCGGTTGGGAGTCGAATGCACCTTTTTTGTAATTTACAAAGTTGGGCGCGAACCCACGCCGTATTGGTGATAAGCTTGTATGAGTTGTTAGGTAATCCAACTACCTAATTCATTGAGCCACCGGGCCCTGAAAACCATTAGAAATAAAACATACTTGTCTATAAAACAAACAGATTATATGTACAAATAAAAGAAACATTAAAAGGATAAAACTATATATTTAGAACGTATGTTATCTAGCTATTCATTCGTATACAAATTGATTTTTTTCAACAATTCCAAAACTGTGTCGCCTGCAAAACTATTTATGGAAACGGGATCAGAGAAATTGAAATCTAATATAGCAGAGAGTATTGAGTTACAGCCGTTTGATCTGTTTTATATGTAATAAATTTATTGGGAAACATGCATAATCGATTCATTAATTATTTTGCTTTACGCTCGATGAGCAGTTTTGTCAGATACGTTCATGACGAATGTCATTTTATAAAAAGCCTGTAAACATGTATTTGCCTTGAAACAGGACATGAAAAATTAGCAACGACTATTTATAGCAAATTATCCTTGGTCGTTTTTTTATCTGTTGCAGAAACCGTTCTCTCTGGAGAAAGGATCGTCAATTCCTTTCTTATGAAATCGAAGAATACTAGTTTCTATAAACTTAGAACTCGTGTACTGAGTTCCCTTTCCGACTGAAAAATAAATAAATAGGTAAATATATTTTGCCTCAAGCTTTTTAATACCGTGACATTTTCTCCTCCAAACAAATTAGTAATAATAAACAACTTATCGTGGATAATGATTGTATTTTGTTGAAGTCTCATTAAGGTTGATATTATGCCATTCGATAGAAGAAAATGTAGAATACGTACAAGTTTAACATTTTACGAGCAGAGCGACAAGAGTAGACAAGAGATACTTTGTTTTTACAGTGCTAGCTCATTGAAACAACAGTCCGAGGGTAGACATGTCGTTCCACTCGGACACATTAACATGATTCGGAACCAACCACTCCTCACTCTAATTTCGTAATGTTGCGCACTCAGCGGAAAATCAGCACATTTTATAGACTTTTGATCGAACCCACGGTCTACCACACTCGAGGGGAACACCCTTAGCCAATACATGTACACCATTTATGCGGTTCATAATAAAAAGACGATAAATAGACAATTTATAACTAGAAGGGCGAAACATGCTCAGAGACGCCTCAAGTTTATTGTATGATGCATTTATTTACAGGATGTTAAGGATTTCCTTTTCTGCGCAATTGTGATCCTAATTATAAATTATGCTGCTACACAAAAGAAAACAACAGTTACAGGTGACATAACAAAAGATAAAGGCAGTGGGACACGAGTAGACCTCGGGATTAGCCACAAACGGGGTAATTGGAAGTTTGACGGATCTGGATTTAGTACTTCAAGAGGACATAGAGGTGGAAAGTTAGGAGTGTTGCATAAGCGTAAAAATTTTGAAATCGGAGGTTCAGTTTTTCGTGATAACCGTGGTAACAAAGGAGGACGTGTTGGACTTAAATGGCGCTTCAGGAGGTCTGCCCAATTGGTAAGGTTCAAATTCATATACGTCAATAATTGTTTTCGACGTCATAACATTCATTTAAATAATTGATAATTATATAATAAAAAATTTGGTTTTGCTTTCATCAAGCTTCCTACAAAGGATATAATTCATTGATACGACTGACATACCAACCGGTCAAAGCTAACAAAAACATGCATATCTAATTTAGTGCGAATTGCGCATTTCTGGAACTACAGTCATCAGATATGATGAAAGCCAAAAGATCGAAAAGTCAAAGAGTTTACAAGCCTTTGGGAGCATGACAATCAAAGGGTTTAAACAGGATAGCCAAAATTGGGTAAGGTCACCTATTCCCGAAGGAGGTGAAACTTACTTTAAAAAAATCATTTTATCGTTGATAATGTTTTTACTTTGAAGTAGAAGTGGTCCTATTTAAGTTACCCTGGTGTCATCATCAGAACTATTTTTTGCTATTAGAGAGTAGAGCATTTTTGTTATAGAGAGTGGAACATATTTTTATTGAAAGACCAATTTGTGTTAAAAGAACTATTTTTTTTATGATGTATTTAGTAATTCTATAGAAACAGAACGTTAGTTTGACGCTATTGATTCTAAAACAGGTAATTATTTTTATATTCTCAAAGCTGTCAGTTAAAAAAAATGTTGAAATTACCATGGTGATGCAGGGACACATTATATAGCAATATACAATTACCATGGTGATACGGGGACACATTATATAGAAATAATAAACTACCTTGGGGATAGATGTAATACTATACGAAGGCAAATACATAAAAACTTTATGTATGTGTAGTGTATTGTGAACCATTGTTTGTTCTGTTGTCCCTTTTTTTTTCAGCCAATGTATTTACGGATTCTGATTTCACCTGTGGAATCAAGATTCTCCTACAGTTATGAATCCGGGGCCGTCGAGGTCGTGATTGCATTGTAGTTGGAATTACAACTACATGTGCAATCAGTGCCTAGCACCACTAAAGATGTGAATTCGAATCCCGCTCATGGCGAGATGTACTTGATACAACATTATGTGATAAAGTATGTCAGTGACTTGCGACAGGTCTGTGGTTGGCTTCGGGTACTCCTGTTCCTCCTCCAATAAAGTTGATCGCAATGATATAACTGAAATATTTTTGAAAGTGGCGTTAAGCACAATAAACTAAACCAAACTATTTATGTATCGTTGTTATTGTGTACAAAGTATCGTATCCATTATTCATAAGATTTAATTAAAACAAATGAAATAATATTGATAGGCGATCATTCTCTCAGGAATACATGCTGTACTAGCATTTTCATTGGTTTCTTATCAATCTCATTTAATTTGAGTTTTTATTTATTTTTTATCCGACTACTTAGTAACATTTAACAACGTCATGCTATTTGGTTCTCGGGAGATAACCTCTCATTTACATTTCGAATATCCGAATATATTCCTTCATAACATTCATAGACTTTTCAAGGAAAATTTCGTATGCTCGTCTTTGATTTGTCGCTTGTAAGCCAGATCTCCAAAACATCTAATATTTATATGAAGATTAAACACGATTTGTTTTTGTGCAGAATATCGTATACATATACAGAGAAAATCAATGCAGGAAAAATATTACATACATACATTAGTCAAATATATTATTTTAAATGAATATTGTACTAAAATATAAAAATGTTTCAATAATTTTGTTTTTTTCATTCTAGGCAATGGACAAATTACATTAGAAGAGTTTACAATTATGGCGCCAAAGGTTATAATTGGATGTAGTGATATACCAGCTGATGTAGAATATAGTGTTTGATAAAAGTAATATCTTTAGATTGATAGAAATCCTTATATTTCTTTAAATAAAGTATTTAACTGCCATTATTGTTAGTTTTTTTATCCAGAAGGATTTGTACGTAAGTGACGCTACGATATAGCTGAAATATTTCTAAAGTTGGAGTTAAACACCAATTAATCAAGCAATCAATCATGTACGTAAGTGAAAATTTACTCCGGTTTCCTCCACCAATAAAACACACCGTCACGATATAAATGAAAGTGGCGTTCAAACCTGTAATCGCTCGTTTGGATCCTTATTTTATAAGGATTTGATTTGATTTGATTTGTGGTGTTTTAACGCCACTTTCAACAATATTTCAGCTATATCATGACGACCAGCTTTAGTGGTGGAGGAAGCCGGAGTACCCGGAGAGAATCACCGACTCTGGGAAAGCAACTGGTAAGCTTTACCACCTGTAACTGCGAGTCGAGTGCACCTTTTTTGTAATTTACAAAGCGGGTGCGAACCCACGCCGTATTGGTGATAGACTTGTATGCAATTTATTAGGAGTATCTCTCAAAGCTTCAAGAGCAATGCAACCAGTATGATTTGTAGGCTGAAATTTCCTTCTGAAATGATATATCCTCCTATCATGACTGATGAAGATAATTATGTTAATAAAAATAGACAGTGATGGTCAACAATCCCACCAATTTTAACAAAACCAGCAACCACCTCTGATCTCAACCCCCTTTATCCTTTACTAGGAGCCCCTTGTCTATGATGATCACCATAATTTATCCCCTCTGCATAGAATCTGTCACATATCAACATGTATATTATATTCACCTGCTCTTAGTATTTATTTAAAATGCTCCTTTTGGTGATCTTTATAGATTAGTTATGATATTTTGTGCGATTGCATTGCAATCTATTAAATGAGAGTTGTCTCCCTTTTAAGTTTAGTGTGATTGCATTGCAATCTATTAAATTGGAGTTACCTCCCTTTTATATTTTGTGCGAGTGCATTGCAATCTAATAAATTGGTGTTACCTCCTTTTTCTATTTTGTGCAATTGCATTGCAATCTATTAAATTGGAGTTACCTCCCTTTTATATTTTGTGCGATTGCATTGCAATCTATTAAAGTGGAGTTACCTCCCATTTATATTTTGTGCAATTGCATTGCAATCTATTAAATTGGAGCTAAATCCCTTTTTTGTTTTGTGCAATTGCATTGCAATCTATAAAATTGGAGATATCTCCCTTTTATATTTTGTGCGATTGCATCGCAATCTATTAAATTGGAGTTGCCTCCCTTTTTTATTTTGCGCGATTACATTGCAATCTATTAAATTGGAATTACCTCCCTTTTATGTTTTGCACGATTGCATTGTAATCTATTAAATTAGAGTTGCCTCCCTTTTATATTTTGTGTGATTGCATTGCACTCTATTAATTTTTAGCAATTGCATTGCAAACTATTAAATTGGAGTTACCTCCCTTTTATATTTTGTGCGATTGCATTGCAATCTATTAAATTGGAGTTACCACCCTTTTTTATTTTGTGCGATTGCTTTTCAATCTATTAAATTGGAGTTACCTCCCTTTTTATTTTGCGCGATTGCATTGCAATTTATTAAATTGGTGTTACCCTCCTTTTTTATTTTGCGTGATTGCATCGTAATCTATTAAATTGGAGTTGCCTCCATTTTATATTTTGCACGATTGCATTACAATCTATTAAATTTGAGTTGCCTCCCTTTTATATTTTGCACGATTACATTGCATTCTATTAAATTAGGTTACCTCCCTTTTTTATTTTGCGCGATTGCATTGCAATCTATTAAATATGAGTTGCCTCCCTTTTATATTTTGCACGATTACATTGCAATCAATTAAATTAGGTTACCTGCCTTTTATATTTTATGCGATTGCATTGCAATCTATTAAATATGAGTTGCCTCCCTTTTTTATTTTGCGCGATTGCATTGCAATCTATTAAATTGGAGTTACCACCCTTTTTTATTTTGTGCAATTGCTTTTCAATCTATTAAATTGGAGTTACCTCCCTTTTTATTTTGCGCGATTGCATTGCAATTTATTAAATTGGTGTTACCCTCCTTTTTTATTTTGCGTGATTGCATCGTAATCTATTAAATTGGAGTTGCCTCCATTTTATATTTTGCACGATTGCATTGCAATCTATTAAATTTGAGTTGCCTCCCTTTTATATTTTGCACGATTACATTGCAATCTATTAAATTAGGTTACCTCCCTTTCATATTTTGTGCGATTGCATTGCAATCTATTAAATATGAGTTGCCTCCCTTTTTTATTTTGCGCGATTGCATTGCAATCTATTAAATTGGAGCTACCTCCCTTTTTTATTCTATATTAAGTTTGATCACGGTGTATTTCACATTTACCGTCCATGAGTTATGGCCCCTTTTCTGCTAGAAAATATGGACTTTGTAGGTTTCCGGGGGGACTTCTTAGGTTTCCGGATGATATTTAAAGTATGGTTCAACCAAATCTTTTCAAACTTTAACACAATGTTGTGGACAATTAAATACAGCTTAAGTTCGATTATGGTGTATTTCACATTTATCGTACCTGAGTTATGGCCCTTTTTTCACTTAGAAAATAGGGACTTTTTAGGTTTCCGGATGATGTTTAAAGTATGGCTCTATCAAATCTTTTCAAACTTTAACACAATGCTATTGACCAGTAAATACAGGATAGATTCGATTACGGTGTATTTCACATTTACCGTTCCTGAGTTATGGCCCTTTTTCTCTTAGAACTACAACCCAATTGAAAGCACAGACCTGACTGATAACGAAGACAGACTGTATGCACTTCTGTTGTTTAAAGGGGCAATAGGCATCATAGAAGTAAAAATCCAATCACGACATTCATAAAACGTAACACATTCTATGGATTCAGTATGTGAAAGGTCCAATCAAACCTAGTATAGGCTGGTACTGCATACGTAAAATGGAAGACAGTGTGATCGGTGCTGTGCTCATAAAGCTAGTGTGCAAACATCCCCGTTTTCTCAACTCGATCGCGTATACGTACCCATCCGTAAAAATCGATAATTATGTAAGATAAGATATATATAAAGATTATCGACAAAATCTTGTTAAGTATTAATTTGAACGGTATTGTATTAATTTGACGGCGTCACACTTAATTTCTTGGAGTCATCCTAATATCCGCAATTTAGTATTAATCCCTAAGGGTCACAATGAATTTCAGCCGAAATTTATTAAAATTTGATACTCTACCCCTGAAATTAATTATGTGCCAAGGAAATTAATAATTTGATGGCCTAGTGTATGGTTCTTGGGTTATGCTAGACATCAAAACAATACAATTCCATCTAATATTAGAAATCACCAATTGCTTGTTGCTGTTGACATGCCATCTGACACTGATCCAGACTGTGATTCTGGTGAAGGATTTACTGAAGAGTAGACTGGTGGTGTAGCGACCAAATAATTGGCCCTTCTTATTCCATTGCACATGGTTCTTGTTCCTTAGATAACATTGTGCTATTATTTCTATTAGGTTTTTATTGACTGCCTTTATTGTGAAAGAGGTGTTACACTGGTGTATATGTTGTAGTAATTAGTGTGAATTTTATTATCTATTTGAATCAATATACATTAGACTCTTCAAGGTAGGGTCAAATCGAATATATATAAGAAAAATATTATTCGCTGCTTCTCAGCAAAGCACATAATATTAGCAAAGGGAAAGACCGAATCAGGACAATGTATCTGTGTTTGTTGAATTTTTTTACTAACAAAAAAATCAATAAGAATGTATTTTTGAATAGATTGATCTACATAAGAACTGTTATTTCAGTATGAAATGCTAAAGATAAAAACAAGAACTATCTTTAAAAAAAGATGTACGACGAAGCACAAATATTATATTCTTCTACGAACAGTATTTCACCGAAATAACCTAAACATATTGGTTTTATAGGATTTGATAAGACATGTAAAACCTTGCATCCTACTTAATGTGAAAGGAATCGTTAATAAATAGTAACAGCGTCCATTTTGGCCCGAGGATGGGACTGCCAGAAAAAAGTTTGAAAGGGGATCACCAAAGGATTATTTTAGCAAAGCTTGAATCCATTTGGCCCAGTAGTTTAAGAGGAAAACAATTTCATTCACCTTTTCTGTTTTTAGCAACAGTAGCCATGTTGGTTGGATGTCTGGATTGACAGACACAATTTTGAAAGGGGGTCATCAAAAGACTAAGCAAAGTTTAGCTCCAATTGGCCCAGTAGTTTCAGAGATGAATATTTTTTAAATTGCATCCCCCTTTTTTATTTTTAGTAACAGCGACCATGTTGGTTGGAGGTAGGGACTGCCGAACACAATTTTGGAAGGGGATCACCAACGGACCATTCCACCAAAGTTTGGTCTTAAGTGGCCAAGTGGTTTCAGAGATGAATATTTTTAGTAATTGTGTACGGACGGACGACCGACGCAACGTGATGACAAAGGCTCACATGATCCTTTGGGTCAGGTGAGCTAAAACAAAGGGGGGGGGGGGGTGCATATTATTTCTTATCCATGGTAAAATCTCAAAAAATTCATGGCTTCAACAATAACTTCCTAATATGTAATAGATGAAATGGCACTTTCTCAGAATTTAATACCCCCAGTCTCTCATCTGAAGATTACATAATACATTGAAAATAAAACTTTACGACATATAATACTTTGGTTAAAGAGAATATCTCTTAAATTTAAAGTTTAATACAGATATACCATTAAAAGTAATCATATTATCAGTTATACTCGAACTCCCTTTGTCTGTACGCAGCGTAGGACGACGGACGCAACCAATCAGGAAACTACTAAATGACTTGCTTATTACAAGTGCCTTAAATCCGACTTGCTTATTGCAAATTCCTTTAAATCCGACATGCTTATTAGAAGTCAATGATTTTCCTACTCATTTGTATCTGGGGTCCGGGTCCCTTATATTTGGGAAAATTAGCGCGTAAATGATGTGAATTGGGAAAATATATTTTTGTTCATTTTGCATTGAACTGAACACCCTGGCATCTGGTACCATGACCTCTGGAGCACAACTGTCCGAATCAGAGTGACAGTCAGATTGCGAATATCAACATCACCACAATTTGCACTATTTACATGTTGTTGGATGTCATTTGAAGCTGTGTTAGGTAATAAAGAATTTGAATTGGTTGTTTTTGGAATGACATTCGCAGTGGTAACAAGGCGTTCAGTTTCTGTGCATGGTGTATCAGTACTTAGTGTCGGTGACCGGTAGGGTTGACCCCACCTAATCCCACTTTTTAAAAGATTCATTAAAGAAATCTAAAATTTCAAGTGGGAATATTATTGTATAAACAATGTACAAACATTGGGGCTTAGGGTGTATAAACAAAAACTCATTAACTTCAGGTAAACCTTGATAAGAGAATGGAGAACTAATATATATTAATTTATCATTTTTATTCTAATAAAAAAAACATACAGATACATACATGAATAAGTGATATCTCTATTAATACATTTATATTTCAACATCCATAGAACTTATTATTTATTTTTTAAACTACATGAAATAATAAACAAACATGTCTTAGCTATAAATGTTTGTTACTATTCATTTTGTAATGAAATTCTTAAAAGTACAAATATTTTTTAAAAGATATTTTACTATTTATGTCATATTTGATTTCACTCCATATGAAAAAAAATGCTTCATTCCAATTTCGAATTTTTATTAATAACACTCAAATATTTTCCCTTTTTCTGCAATATTTGATATAAAATACAGGTACATCACCGGTAATAATTAATAAAGATACTAATTGCAAAAACAGCATAATTAACTGCAACAACATTTATTGGAAAACCTGGAATAGGGTTTTTTAATGGGCGACATAGATAGACGACATCACCGGTACAGTAGTGGGTCGGACTCACTTCAAAGCACAAACAGTTTCACTAGTTTCACTAGCTTTATTAACGTCATCAACCTCATTTTGCTCCTGGGGGAAGCAAAAACTTTGTTTAATCCAAAGGATTCAAGTTACTTGTACTTGCTTCCATCATCACTGGTCAATTTCTTAACACATTATTTAGAATTATGCAACATCGTGACATTTTTATTTTTAACTTTAAAACAATAATTCGCGTATTCCGCTTCATCAACTGTTTTCCGTTTTTAATTTCCAATGAATTGACAAATTATCAAGCAAAGTAAATCACATGACATATTTACTATTTTTTATTAAAATTCTATATTAGATTTATTTAAATAAACATTTATCCCAAATACTACAGATTTCCGCTTTTCTGAAGTTCTATCGCAGTCCGGGAAACAAATCAAGCGACCCAATATACTGTACTGGTTCCCTGTAACTTGTGCATAGTATTTCGCTTGGTTAATCAAAACAAATAGAAACCAGGTCATAAGCATGTAAATGTTCGACTTTTAATTTCATTTAAAAAAGCTTTTATCAACCAGTTTTTACGAATAATTTTATCACCACGCTATTGGGAATTCCCCCCCCCCCCCCCCCCCCCATTAAATTGGGGAAAACACTTTTTTCACATTGGGGCCGATATTCGGCCCAAAAACACACAGTCGGAAGATCAGTGCAAGTATTTTAACTCCGTTCTCCGAACTCGTACCAAATTTGTATTATTCGACGAAGTCGTATACGATCGCTTTTGACCTACTTTTGTTATGGATGTTGTTGCCTAGCAATTTTAAAGATGAAAATATTTTCTAACTTTTTGATTGGAGAATAATACAAATTGTAAAAAGCTAGAAAATATTTTTATCTTTAAAATTGCTAGGCAACAGCATCCATAACAAAAGTAGGTCAAAAGCGATCGTATACGACTTCGTCGAAAAGATAAATACCCAGTTTTCATGTCAATAAAAATCAGTAAAATAACCTCCTATCATTTACATGCTAATCTTATATGAAAACAATATTCATTTAAAGATAGAAAAAGATATATACCAGACTTTTGTGTAAATAAAAGACTTAAAAAAATACATGTAGCAAACTATATCCTCCTTTTATATTGTTCCCCATTTACGGGTTTGTGTATTACATCAACATTCCAGGATTTGCGTTAAAATAAAAAATCATAGGCGTAAGGACACAATGCGCATAGATAAAAATTGTAAAAAAAAGATCAATATCAGGTATTGCTGTGTTAACAAGCCCCCCCCCCCTCCTAAAAAAAAATCCTCCTAACATTTACCAAATTATCTCCACTTAATGCACTTCTGTACGGGCATGTGCATTATAGCAACCTTCTAGTACCGGCATGTGTTTTGAAATAAAATTTGCTTATATGGAACTATATACACAGTTAAAGATTAAAAAAAGATAAATACCAGGTGTTTGGTGTTGATAAAAGAATAAGACAACAACATTTACCAAACTATATCCCCCCTTACTATGTTTTACCAAACTATATCCCCTCTTACTATGTTTTACCAAACTATATCCCCCCTTACTATGTTTTACCAAACTATATCCCCCCTTACTATGTTTAACTACATTAACATACCTTTACATCAGTCTTGAAATTGGAAGTGACTTTCAAACTACCAGATATGTATGCTGGACAAAGTCTGCATTTGGCTTTAATATTTCCTTGTGTTCCCTGTGTGTCTTTTGGCAATTCATATTGACTTAATATATTAGTCTCCATGTTAACAAGTGTGAAGTCATTTTCAACAATGAAAAAACTAAAAGTTGTATATAAGTAGAAGTTAAAACAGTTCAGTTTTGTGTTTGAGAGCGTTAACCAACAAATGCCCAAGGGAAGTGACATTAACATGTGTAGTCTTATGGTATTTATTATATTTGTATATAAGGGCAGATCATTCCTTTATTTGACAATTATTAGGTTGTATATAGGGTTTGATCATCAAGATCAAATTTAATACAATGAATGCAATGTCTTAGATATAAAATATACTGAATCTGTATTTTAAAAATCATTTAAAACATTGATTTGAAAAAAACCCTCTTCACAACTCAAAGAAAAAACATCAAATGTAATGGAAAAGGTAATTTTTTTACATTACAGCAAAATTTCAAAGGTAATCATTACAATTGCAATTAACTTGTAATTGTAAAATAGACCATTACAAATTACATAGCATTACTTTGGGAAATTATAATCATTACAATGTACATGTATTACCATTACCTCAGATCAGGGAGTGTAGACTAGTTACTATAAGTACTTGACCTTATTAGAAGGAAATAACATGAAATGATTAAGTTAGTAATGCAATACAGGGCCACTATGGAGGAGATACTTGATGTCACACAACAACCAATTATTCTTTTTACACCACTGCTGGAAAATAACACCCAAATTTGTATTCATATTGTTCCTCAGACCTCAATATTAATTTATGCAATATCATGTTTGTTTTGTTTATTTTTCTTTTTCTTTGTTGGCAATCATGTCCTTATATTATAGGCATAACAGTATGGCGGATGGGATGTTCATAACAGTTTTCGAAAATAGCCAATAATTTCTCATTTTCACTGGATTGAGTTTTGTGTCAGAGTATCATATTTAATGTCTCTGCATTGATCTCAGTTCATTGTTATGCATTCTATCATCACAGTGATTTTATATGGACTAATGTAGCACAAATGGACAGTTGGACACAAAAGGTAAGATGCATATACATGTAACATTTTATACATACAATCAACCAATGGAGCATCATCATGATTTATTCACTTAGTTTTTAGCCCACCTTGCAAAAGGCAATTTGAGCTTTTGCCAAACAATTGGGAGTTTGAACCCCATTCATGGCGAGGTGTACTCGATATAACATTATGTGATAAAGTTTGTCGGAGATTTGCTACAGGTCTGTGGTTTTCTCTGAATACTCCGGTTTCCTCCACCAATAAAACTGACCGCCATGATATAGCTTAAATATTGTTGAAAGTGGCGTGAAACACCATAAACCAACCAATCCAATGCCTTCCCTATTATAAAATATATGATTTCAATACCCCAATCTTGTAGAGTGGTGGATATTCTGTATTGCCCTTATCTGTCCGGCCCATTGACTTAAGTGACAAGTAAAGTTCTAGTAATGACTAGTCTTTATCTTTAAACAGAACTAGTAGATCAGTTATTATAGAATGATGGCTTGGTATGATAACTACATCGGTGGTGTAAGGGTTGGCATACTTGCTCTAGTGTGGTTTATCTTGTGTTCAAGCCCAGGTCCGGTTAAATAAAGACTATTAAATTAATATTGGATGCTTCTCTGCTAAGCACACATTAATAAGAAGTAAGAGCAATGGTTAATTGTCTCGGAATCAGTAGAATGTGTCGGAGTGGAGCCACATGTCTGCCTTGTATACATGTTTCATTAAGCTAACACCAACACCCAACTGAGCATGTTGGTCTACCATCTAGTACAAAACAGCCGTCATCATTTCATCCAAATGCAACTTGGTCTCGCCATGATATAGCTGAAAAATTGTTCACTTCCTATTAAAAAACAACAATCACTCTATCACTATTCGTATAATATGCACATCTTTTTACAGTTATTTTTCAAAGTTGTCAGTTCTGTTAGAATTATGTCCCCTTTGCCAACTTCTTAATTACTATATGTTAGGGTAAAACACAAGCATAGGGAAAGTGGTGTTGCACTTAGTGTTGACAATTGTAGGTGACCTGATCAAACCTACCAAAAAAAAAACAATTTCTTTAATCTAAATTGACTGAAATTTATGGAACTCCAATGGTCAGTGGATATTGAAACAGGAAACTTTTTTCTACCTGATACATAAGAACTGGTTCAAATGTAAAAATGCAGGTTCAGAACATAATTATGCTACACTGGAAATAAATCTCAATAGATATATATAGCCATTAATGTGTTGATATGATGATAACATGAGCATATATACAGACTTGGGGTCAATTACTTTCAAATGTAATCGATTACATTACAATTACTTTGCAATTTTCATGATTACATTACATTACGATTACATAAATTTTCAAATGTAATCGATTACATTACTGATTACATTTAATGTCATGACAACCAATATATTAGTGTTTTATGTTATTTTGTCTCGTGTGCATCTGTCCAATATCTCTTATTTGTTTAATGTATTTCTTGATCAGAACTATGAATTGCAATTCAGTTGTAATGTGATCATTACATGCAATAACAAACAGTACATTGTAAATTATAAACAGCAATTCTCATTTTCCTATTTGTCATAAAATATGTCTTCTCTTATTACTATATATGACCAATATTGATTCCATCTTATACTATTAGTAAATATTATAACATACATTTGCACATTTTAATAATATATATCAAATAATTTCAAACATCCTGTGAAAGTCTATTGGGGATAATAAACTAGCAGTTAATTACCTCATAAAATTTGTAATTAAGGTATTATTTATGACACCAAATTATGTAACAATCACAATTTGAATATTTGTCCTTGATATATAATTCAGAAGATAAAAAAACAAAAATCATTCTGATTCTAAAAACTTCCTTAAAAATGTACATAATTTCTCAGTCTAGATATGAAAACTAAATCCTTAATTTATGTAAATAGGTTTAATAAAATATCCATTACAAGTTGCATAGTAACCCACAAGTAATGAAAAAAATATATAATCCAATATTAAAAGGAAAATCAGCACCAAAATAAAAAGCAGAAATATCACATATATCTGAATATCAGATACATGCCCCATTAATAGAATATTCTTTAAAAAAAAATCAAAAATTTTACAAATATTACAACTTGCTATTTATCAGTTAATTTGTAATGTACATATGTGTACAGCTTCATAAATAAATGTTTCTGAAAATTATATTTTACAAATGCTTTTTATATAATATCTTTATTGAAATTTAAATCTCTTTTTAAACTTGTATAAGAAATCTTCATGAGATACCTATGTTTTGGTTTATGTAAAATATATCTTTATCGTATGCGAATCATGAGGACATGGTGATAGTCTTTCATAGAAGCAATTTCATATATGAAATCTTGAAAGTTGTGTCAGATAATTTAAAATTTTAGAGCTTGTTGTGTTTTACACAGGCCGACAAACTGTTTTCGCTGAATTTTTGAAACCCTAAAGAAATTGAAATTGAGATATTATTTGTTTGGATATCAAGTCTTTGAAGTCATAATTTACACTTAATATTTTTTGTAGCTGTGATAGTTTTGATTGCAATTAAGCATATAATAATATCTACATTATTTGTTTAATACATTTCATGAAGAAAATTCATTTACATAAATCATACATTAAATATCTAAGGAGATATATATTTCAGTTAAGACAAAATAAGTCAAAATGATGAAAAGTAATCTAAATGTAATCAGAAAATAACCATGATTACAGGGTCAAAATGAATGTAATCGATTATATTACGATTACATGTAATCGTCATTCTTTCTGCAATGAAAAGTGGACTTGCAAAAGAGGTGGCCACTTTTGAGGGGTACAATCAAGCATTCGATTATTTTATCTCAGTGAAACTGAAATCTGTTCTGATTAGAGGGGTCGCATTTGATAGGAGTTCCCTTTAAAAAGGGATGGGGGATACTATGCAACAAATATACCAGGTTGAAAAAAGCTTTTCATTCTCAAGTTCAGCTTCATTCTCGGATTCATTATCATTACCATCAAGATTACTGGTTTGACTCGTATAACTGTTGATCATCAATTCCTACAGACATTATTTCAACTTTCGAAAGACTTCAGATCTGTCCTGTATAACTTGGTAATCTAGATTACACCCTCTGTATCTTATAGGAATCGTCAAATGATTGGAATTACTGACTGTTTTGACAGTCTAATTATAAGACCTAAACAAGGAAGAATTAACCGCATCGATGGTGTAATGGTAGCATGGTCGTTTCGAAAATGGTAGCATGTGGGCTTGAACCCTGGTCGGGTCAAACCAAAGATTATAAAATTGGTATTTGCTGCATATATTATAAGCACTAAGGAGTAAGAACAAGTCCATATCTAATTTGCACTCGAAAAACCTCGTGTTGTCATTAGTTACAGGTTGAGCAACTTTAATTCCTAATTGACCTGACTGCATTGTGGTAAAGTAAAAACTCCGAAACAAAACAAAAATGTCATTTGTCAATTAAGGGGCATAACCCAGGAAGCATAATATGAAAAATAACTAAATTCAAATTGACATGTGTATTGTGGTCAACAACATTGTTTAATGAATTTCAAACGCTTTGCATAGAGAAACTTTTATTCTAAGCAAACCAATTAAGTTTCAAAACTTCAGTGGCAAGGTATGAAATCGAACTTAGGCTGCTTAGAATTCTATTGTCTATTGTGTATAAATTTTAAATCGAATGCTGAAGGGGAACTTAAGTTATTGAACGCGGAAACAGGAGAAATTGTATACATCAAATCAATGGATGGAAAGTCATGGGTACAGCTTGATAATAATAATAAAAAACTAACGTTGTTTTATTATTACAGTCAAACCTGTCTTAAGTAGAACCCTTAATAAAACGGATTCTTGTTTAAACCAATCTATAAATTAAGTCCCAATACAGGAATGCTTGATCATTGTAACCAGTATAAACAAAACACTTGTCTATCCCGAACACAAGAGCTGATCCCATTGAGTTTCTGTTTAAACAGGTTCGACTGTAATAATAAAACAACTTTAACGTTCCATCTTAATATGTATTGGTACAAATGTACTATTATACTATATGTGCGTTATTATGGCACGCAAATGAGCAGAAGGATAGAGTATAAGCAACGCTTTATATGCCTCCGAATACTATAAAGCTCAGTGGCGGAAGAAAGCTGATTAAAACATGTCTCTTTGCCAGAGAAATAGCTTAAATTTAAATTATTCAGTACAAACAGACACACATTAGACACGGCGACAGGTACACAATTATCTTAACATGACACATGACGTTATCTTTTGTTAAAAATGATTTGGTAACCATACATGTACGTTTCTTAACTCAACAATGCGGATATTGGTCAGGTTTTACATGTCGTACGAGCATACATACATGTCTGTCGCATTTTCATTGAAATGATATTTCGAAATAGGAATTTCCCAAACCAAAAAAGATTTACGCAGAAAAAAAATAATAAGGATTTCCAATTCTTAAAGCAGATATAAAGGCAAAAATTTGGACAAATATTAATTATATTGATCCAAGCCAATTAGACGAGAAACAGCAAGAATGGTAAATATATGTCAAGTTTAATGGTTGATTGATTGGTGTTTAACGCCAACATTAGCAATATTTCAGCTATACCGTGGCGTGAACAAATGTTATGTTAGCTTAGACGCCTAGACAACCATTAGAAATAAAACATACTTGTCTATAATACCAACGGGTGATATGTACAAATAAATTAATAAGATAAAACTATGCATGTATATTTAGAACGTATGTTATCCAGCTATTCATTCATATACAAATTTATTCCTTTCAAATATTTCAAAACTGTGTCGCCTGCAAAACTATCTATGGAAACAGAATCAGAGAAATTGAAACCTAATATAGCAGAGAGTATTGAGTTACAGTTGTTTGATCTGTTTTATATGTATTAAATTTATTAGGAAACATGCATAATCGATTCATTAATTATTTTGCTTTACGCTCGATGAGCAGTTTGGTCAGATACGTTCATGACGAATGCCATTTTACAAAAAGCCTGTAAACATGTATTTGCCTTGAAACAGGACACTAAATTAGCCACGACTATTTATAGCAAATTATCCTTGGTCGTTTTTTTATCTGTTGCAGACACCATTCTCTCTGGAGAAAGTAGCGTCGATTCCTTTCTTATGAAATCGAAGAATACTAGTTTCTATAAACATAGAACTCGTGTACTGAGTTCCCTCTCCGACTAAGAAATAAATAAATAGGTAAATATTTTTTGCCTCAAGCTTTTCAATACCGTGACATTTTCTCCTCCAAACAAATTAGCAATAATAAACAGCTTATCGTGGATAATGATTGTATTTTGTTGAAGTTTCATTAAGGTTGATATTATGCCGTGCGATAGAAGAAAATGTAGAATACGTACAAGTTTAACATTTTACGAGCAGAGCGACAAGAGTAAACAAGAGATACTTTGTTTTTACAGTGCTAGATCACTGAAACAACAGTCCGGTGGTAGACATGTCGTTCCACTCGGACACATTAACATGATTCGGAACCAACCAGTCTTTACTCTAATTTCGTAATATTGCGCGCTCAGCGGAAAATCACCACATGTTATAGTCTTTTGATCGAACCCACGGTCTACTACACTCGAGGCGAACACCCTTAGCCAATACATGTACACCATTGATGCGGTTCATAATAAAAAGACGATAAATAGACAATTTATAATCAGAAGGGCGACACATGCTCAGAGAAGCCTGAAGTTTATTGTATGATGCATTTATTTACAGGATGTTAAGGATTTCCTTTTCTGCGCAATTGTGGTCCTAATTATAAACTATGCTGCTGCACAAAAGAAAACAACAGTTACAGGTGACATAACAAAAGATAAAGGTAGTGGGACACGAGTAGACCTCGGGATTAGCCACAAACGGGGTAATTGGAAGTTTGACGGATCTGGATTTAGTACTTCAAGAGGACATAGAGGTGGAAAGTTAGGAGTGTCACATAAACGTAAAAATTTTGAAATCGGAGGTTCAGTTTTTCGTGATAACCGTGGTAACAGAGGAGGAGGTGTTGGATTTAAATGGCGCTTCAGGAGGTCTACCCAATTGGTAAGGTTCAAATTCATATACGTCAATAATTGTTTTTGACGTCATAACATTCATTTAAATAATTGATAATTATATAATAAAAAATTTGGTTTTGCTTTCATCAAGCTTCCTAAAAAGGACATAATTCATTGATACGACTGACATACCAACCGGTCAAAACTAACACAAACATGCATATCTAATTTAGTGCGAACTGCGCATTTCTGGAACTACAGTCATCAGATATGATGAAAGCCAAAAGATCGAAAAGCCAAAGAGTTTACAAGCCTTTGGGAGCATGACAATCAAAGGGCCTAAGCAGGATAGCCAAAATTGGGTAAGGTCACCTATTCCCGAAGGAGGTGAAACTTACTTTAAAAAATCACTTTATCGTTGATAATGTTTTTACTTTGAAATAGAAGTGGTCCTATTTAAGCTACCCTGGTGTCATCATCAGAACTATTTTTTGTTATAAGAGAGTAGAGCATTTTTGTTATAGAGAGTGGAACATATTTTTATTGAAAGAACAATTTGTGTTTAAAGAACTATTTTTTTTCTTCTCTATTTTTAGACAGGGGAGCATTTTGAAGTTATTGTTGTAGTAAACCAGTGTGACTTTAATGTATATGATAAAAATGAAGATGAAGTTATAACAAAAGAGGAGATGTATGATGTATTTAGTAATTCTATTGAAACAGAACGTTTGTTTGATGCTCTTAATTCTAAAACAGGTACTTATTTTTATATTCTCAAAGCTCTCAGTTATAAAAAAAATGTTGAAATTACCATGATGATGCAGGGACACATTATATAGCAATATGCAATTACCATGGTGATACGGGGACACATTATATAGAAATATAAAACTACCGTGGGGATATCGGGGCACATTATATTCAAGAATAGATGTAATACTATACGAAGGCAAATACATAAAAACTTTATGTATGTGTAGTGTATTGTGAACCATTGTTTGTTCTGTTGTCCTTTTTTTCAGCCAATGTATTGTCGGTCATCATTAATGTACGGATTCTGATTGTACATTTGGAATCAAGCTTCTCCTAAAGTTATGACTTTACAACTACATGTGCAATCAGTGGCTATCACCACTAAATTTGTGAATTCGAAGCCCGCTCATGGCGAGGTGTAATTGATACAACATTATGTGATAAAGTTTGTCAGTGACTCGCGACAGGTCGGTGGTTGGCTCCGGGTACTCCTGTTCCTCCTCCAATAAAATTGATTGCCATGATATAGCTGAAATATTTTTGAAAGTGGCGTTAAACACGATAAACCAAACCAAACAATATATGCATCGTTGTTATTGTGTACAAAGTGATCGTATCCATTATTTATAAGACTTAATTAAAACAAATGAAATAATATTGATAGGCGATCATTCTTTCAGGAATATATTCCGTGCTAGCATTTTCATTGGTTTCTTATCAATCTCATTTACTCTGAGTTTTTATTTATTTTCATCCGACTACTTAGTAACATTTAACATCGTCATGCTATTGGGTCACGGGAGATAACCTCAGAGAAAAGCAATGCAGAAAAAATATTAGATACATACATTAATCAAATATAGTATTTTAAATGATTATTGTACTAAAATATAAAAATGTTTCAATAATTTTGTTTTTTCATTCTAGGCAATGGACAAATTACATTAGAAGAGTTTACAATTATGGCGCCAAAGGTTATAAATGGATGTAGTGATATACCAGCTGATGTTATAGAATATAGTGTTTGATAAAAGTAATATCCTTAGATTGATAGAAATCCTAATATTTTTTTAAATAAAGATTTAACTGCCATTATTGTTAGTTTTTTTTATCCAGAAGGATTTGTACGTAAGTGACGCTACGATATAGCTGAAATATTTCTAAAGTTGGAGTTAAACACCAATTAATCAATCAATCAATCATGTACGTCAGTGAACATTTACTCCAGTTTCCTCCACCAATAAAACACACCACCATGATATAACTGAAAGTGGCGTTCAAACCTTTAATCGCTCGTTTGGATCCTTAATTTATAAGGATTTGATTTGATTTGATATTTGATGTTTTAACGCCACTTTCAACAATACTTCAGCTATATCATGGCGACCAGTTTTAGTGATGGAGGAAGCGGGCGTACCCGGAGAGAACCACCGACCATGGGCAAGCAACTGGTAAGCTTTATGACTTGCGGCTGCGAATCGAGAGCACCTTTTTGTAATTTACAAAGCCGGGTGCGAACCCATGCCGTATTGCTGATAGGCTTGTATGTAATTTATATGGAGCATCTCTCAAAGCTTCAAGAGCAATCCAACCAGTATGATTTGTAGGCTGATATTTCCTTCTGAAATGATATCTCCTCCTATCATGACTGATGAAGATAATTATGTTAATGAAAATAGACAGTGATGGTAAAAAAATTCAACCAATATTAACAAAACCAGCAAACACCTCTGATCTCAAACCCCCTTTTATCCTTTATAAGGAGCCCATTGCCTATGATGATCACCATACTTTCTCCCCTCTGCATAGAATCTGTCACATATCAACATATATATTATATTCACCTGCTCATGGTATTTATTTTAAATGCTCCTTTTGGTGATCTTTATAGATTAGTTATGCTATTTCTTATTCCTGTTAATATTACGTAAAAGGTCCTGAACCTACTGTACTATTCTATTTATAGTTTTATCTGATCTTTTTATATTATTCATCATTTGTCTCTTTAATATTTTCTCTTAAGCATGAGAGAAGGAAAATTTGATGTTGTTTCATATCGCTATGGCATTGAAGAGTTCTATTAGAGGATTAATGTATTCAAGATTTCTTGCTATTTTAATGATGTTTCCAGGGTAACAGTAGCATCCATTGCTAGGAAACACTAAAAATCATCCACCAACGATCTAACAAACATTGATCACTATCATACAACTGAAACTGAGGTATTACACACTATGTTGACAGTGGTATCAAACATTCACGATCATATACCAGAGAATTAAACTTAATATATTACCAGGGCTATGAAAAGATTCGCCTTATTCGATCTCTTAAAAAGTTTATATTCCGATACCAAGATCTTGTCGAAATATATTCCGTCTCTGCAGAAAAAATTATAAGCGATGCATTTTCATATAGTGAAAATGTATATAGATAAGAAGTCAAAAATGTCAAGGATATTTTTTTTGTCAATGTGTGACGTAAAAATATTTTTGACATTTACGTCACCGAATATGGTACTGCTTTGACAACTATTTTACCTATTTTGTTCCTGTATTTAAATACTGTTACAGTGACAGCCGAACCTTTGAACCGTAATGAGAGCGGGAGGTTTGGCGCCTTAAAATCTGATTCAACCCACAATTTCTTTAGAAATGCCTGTACCAAGTCAGGGTCATTACGGTTTTCACAGTTTTCCGGTTGTTGACTGATTTTGTCTGTTTATATAATTATGAGTTATGACTTTCCCTTTGTAAGATTGTTCGGAGTTCGGTAATTTTGTTATTACCCTTATTCCATTCATTTAATAGGTGACCACCACGATATAACTGAAGTATTGTTGAAAGTGGCGTTAAACACCATTACCCTAACCCATTTTATAGGTGTACATGTCATACTTATATAATGATGTCAGGATTAATGTTATTAAGAATCTCTGTATTTGTCATATTCAGTATCTAATAGAATAAATTTGCATGTAAATACATTTTTGACGATGCGATTCGAGTTCTCAAGAGCCGGAACTGAGAATTGACAATGTGTAAAATAAAACATTAAAATGAATACTTGTTTGTTTGCTATAAATACGCCCTATCTACCCTTATTCAATCAGTCGTATCCCAACATCCGAAACGACAACATGAGCAATACTTGTAGTTTATGCAATAGTACCTATGTGTGACCTGCAGACTTAAAACGCCACTTAAAAAGCAAATACGGTCAACAAAAGTCTACACCTAAGCAGCAGCAGCAACCATGCACGTTTACATCAGAGCAGCAGCAGCAGCAGCTATCAACGTTTACCCCAGAGCAGCAACAGCAGCAGCTATACACGTTTACCAC
Organism: Bathymodiolus brooksi; assembly: GCA_963680875.1. Taxonomy (NCBI): domain Eukaryota; kingdom Metazoa; phylum Mollusca; class Bivalvia; order Mytilida; family Modiolidae; genus Bathymodiolus; species Bathymodiolus brooksi. The sequence continues at coordinate 16,646,618 of OY804585.1, forward strand.
AGAGCAGCAGAAGCAACAGTCATACACGTTTACCCCAGAGCAGCAGAAGCAGCAGCTATACACGTTTACCCCAGAGCAGCAGCAGCAGCAGTAGCCACACACGTTTACCCCAGAGCAGCAGCAGCCACACACGATTACCCCAGAGCAGTAACAGCCACACACGTTTACCCCAGAGCAGCAACAGCAGCAGTACTCTCAGAGTAATGAAGAAGAACCTTATTACATGACACAAACCAACAATCCTTACATATTTTACGTCCCCGATAAATACGATCCCGGTCATTTCATGCCATGGGTCCATCCGTTTATCAGTGTGATTGCCGGACCTACCGGAAGTGGAAAATTCGTCTTTGTCAGGAGATCCGATATATGATGACCCCAATACCGTATCGCATCTTGTGGTGTAATGGAGAATACCAGACTTTATACGGAACCGTAGATGGAATGGACTTTCAACAAGGTTTACCGGACTTGGACACCCTCAACCCCAGAGAAAAGCATTTAGTCATTTTGGACGATCTCATGGATAAAACGGATCAAAGGGTGGTGTCACTGTTTACGAAAAAGAGTCACCACATAATCATCAGCGTCATGTACATCGTTCAGAATCTGTTTCATCGAGGAAAACATCATAGAACCATAAGTCTCAATGCCCATTACATGGTCGTCTTCAAAAACCCGAGAGACGTATCGCAGATCATGGCGCTAGTACACCAAATGTATCCCAGGAGAACGCAATTTTTCCTGGAAGTCTCTGCCCGAGCTACGGCCAGACCGCATGGCTAAATGTACATGGTGATCGATATGAAACAAAACACGCCGGATATCCTGAGATTGAGAACCTTCCTCTTTCCCGGTGAGGAACAGAAAGCGTATGTCGAGTCATAAAAAGGATGTTACATCCCGTTTCTTGTCACTCTTGCATCAGATGCAGAGGGAATAACATGGTCTCTCAGCGCTTGAAAAAGCAGGCCAACGAGTTAGTGTATTTACAAAAAACAAGACCATGTATTCGCAATCACCTCATAACCAAAGCCGATCGCAGCCTAGTCGACTGTCTGTGTGAGTGTGCCGATAATATTTTAAGAGGCACGTCCCGTTAACTAAACTCCAGAAGGAAAAACTCAAGAGAAATAAGGCCGGATTGAGAGCAAAAAGTCGGTCTCTCTCAAAAAGAAGAAAGCGATTTTACAGAAAGGTGGATTTTTGGGATCCCTACTAGCACCGATTGCATCTGTAGTAGCACTGTTGCTCTCTACATTATTTCAATGAAGGAACTAACCTTAATAAATAGATACCACCAGATTCAAGAGCGCCCAAAACCTCCAGTGGAACAACGCGTGAAAGCCATGGACACCTTGGATAAGAAGATGCAAACCATACTAGAAAGTGAAGACCTGTCGGGAGACGAACGTCTCCAGCTATACGACCAATCGTTCACTCGATTACGACGATTACAGACCCAGACCCGTGGCAGCCTCACCTGACCTCGTTAAACAGGACCTGATCGACGACGAAATTTTGGAAAGCGTACCGAAAACAATGAAGGCCAAGGCACAACTCTTGTTGAAAAAAATGAAGAGCAGTCCCGACATTAGCTGGAACGAGAAAGGGGAACTGAAATACAAGGGACAAACCGTTCAAGGAAGCAACGTGGTGGAATTAGTCAACGACGTGCTGCGCAAAAGGAAATATGTCAACCCACAAGGATGGGAAACATTCGGAGAGGCCTTACGAGAAGCAAATGTTCGACAAGATTTGATTGGTCACGAGGACCGCTGGATATACATCACTCAGACCACAAGAACACCGAGATCTCGCAAATGACAACAGAGTCCCTTCCCTATTAGACCGTACTCCCCAAAAACACCAAGAAGCAGAAGGAAAGAAGTCCAGAACTGGGTCGACTTTTAAAACGGATGTTGAGACCACGAAGGGTCAGTTGTAAACATGGAGTCGACATATTACAACCTTTTATCTCCCGCCAGTTATGGAGGATTGAGTAAATTTAAGCCGAAAGGTTATACGAAGAAAGAAGTCAGAGAATGGTTACAATCTCAGGACAAGTACACTTTGCATAAACCAACTAGACGAAGATTTCACAGACGTCAAGTGGTCGTGTATGGAATAGATCATCAGTGGCAGGCCGATTTGGTGGACTTGGGCAAATTAGCATCTTATAACAAAGGACTCAAGTACTTGTTGACATGCATAGACGTGTTATCCCGATATGCATGTGTCATTCCATTGAAAGACAAGACGAGGAAGACTTTAAAAGAGGCGTTTCAGGTCATTTTCAAATCGGGGCGGCGTCCGATACGTTTACAGACACACAAAGGAACTGAATTTATCAACCGAGTATTTCAAAAGTTTTTCAAGGAACACGACATGCACTTCTTTACCACTTACAAGGAGGAGAACAAAGCCAGTATCGTTGAACGTTTTAACAGAACATTGAAAACCAAGATGTGGAAGTATTTCACACACAGAGTAACCCTAACCTACGCAGACGTTCTATCCGAGATGGTCGCATCTTATAGCCACACCGTTGACAGAACCATAGGTATACCACCTGCAGAAGTCACGTGGGCTAACCAAACAACGGTGTCCAAGAGGCTATATGGAAGAAAGGAACCCCAAAAATCGTGCAAATTGTCTCCTGGAGATCGAGTGCGACTCAGCAAAGCCAAGCGTATGTTCAAGAAAGGATACTTACCTAACTGGACCGAAGAATTGTTTACCATAGTTCGATATATCGAGACCAGAACCCCGGTATGCTTAATCATAGACGATCACGGGAAGATTCTGAAAGGAACATTCTATGCCGAAGAATTACAGAAAGTCATTAAGACAGACGACGTGTACAAGATTGAAACCATTTTGAAAAAGAAAAAAAAGGGACGAAGATTTCAGTATTTGGTCAAGTCGCTCGGATATCCAGAATCCTTCAACAGCTGGATCTTTAAACAGAACCTACAAAAGCGAGGCGTCGCGGTTTGAAGTGTCAGTCTTGCGAATGACACCGAGTGACACGGACAGCGTATCGTCTTGGGTGACTTGTGGAAAGAAGATTCCACGTTCGGAGGTCGTATTTTTGTTTCAGGTAGTCATCCTGTACACGGTTATCATAGTCAACTTTTATAACTTGACTGTCGAATCGGAGAACAGTACCTTGTGGACGGCCTTGTTGAGCAGTTGTCTGTGATACCTGGTACCTATCCCCATGATCAAGTCGAAGCATGTTTTATCTGATTCTGCCTAGTAACAGTTCCATGAATTACTTTCCGAACAATACGTTGACTCATTACACGACGAAATTGCCGAAAATAATGGATCTGGATGGAGCATGGGAAATCGGATTGGCAGAGATAAAGTATGCCCACAGTTGGCATAACGTCAAGAATAGCGAAGCCTGGTTGAAGGTTCCATTTTACAAGGAGTCACAACTACAACAACATTTGGTCTTGTTACCGGATGTTTACTATTCCTCGGCCAAAAGGATCATTAAAGCCATCGAGGGGAAAAGGCACAGGACGGAACTCAAGAATAATTTCGACATGGGTTTCAGCGAAATCAATCGTAAAATCAATATGAAAGTGAAAAAATATTGTCAAGTCATCATCAATTCTTTATTACAATCCATGTTAGGATTCAGACAAGCTATATTCCCGGCGGAGGAGTATGTTTCAGATTGGGTAGCGGATGTCAAGAAAGGATTAAATTCTCTGTACGTGTATTGTCCCTTGGTGGAACCGAGAATGGTGGGAGATGCCCAAGTACCGTTATTGAGAATCGTACCGGTGGAAGGAAGAGACGGAGAAATGATCACCCGAGTGTTTTATCTGATACTGTTCCCTGTTACAACGACGAATTCAGACCGTGGAAATAGATATAAGGGACGACACGGGGTCTATTGTGCCATTCGAAAGAGGACGAGTGGTGGTGACACTTCACTGTAGAAAACGAATAGAATTCTCGCTATAATGAAACCAACTCATCATCACGATACGAAAGCTTACCAAGATTATTACATACACCAAGCCGGGAAAGGATATCCGGTATTTGCGGGAAGACGATATCAAAGAGGACATGGACTTGGCAGTATCTTTGGAAGACTCTTTAAAGCAGCCATGCCTTTGTTGAAAAAGGGAGCAAAGACCCTAGGACGCAAGGCTTTAAAAACGAGATTTAATATGGCCGGAGATGTCGTACAAGGAAGAAATATCAAACAGGCAGCAAAATCACGATTGAAATCAACAGGACAAAACTTACTCCAAAAAGCTATGGACACGGTAGGAACCCCAGGATAACGAGCTATAAAAGAACCTGCCAAGCGAAAAAAGACCAGACCTCGGCAGATCAAGCAACGAAACACATCGAATGACATTTTCGGATAAGAATGGCACTTGTACACCCCAACTCATGCGAATGCGCGAACTCAGAATTGGATTTATTTGAAGGTCCACTTACACGGACCAGTGCGGTTTGTGGGTATTGGGAGCAGAAATGATTGACATCGGCTCTGACGGATCATGGACCTTACGAATTTGCCGTCAATGAGGCGGGGGATGACTACATCGACTTGGCTAATACTTACCTCTTTGTGGAAGCACAAATCGTGGATGACGACGATGCTGCATTTGATGGCGGAGAGGACGTTGGACCTGTCAACTTATGGATGCATTCCCTCTTTAATGATGTCAGTTTTAGCCTCAACGAAAAACTGGTTTCACAACCCACCAGCTTGTACTCTTATAGAGCTTACATAGAAACATTACTCAGCTATGGTCCAGCTGCCAAAGAATCTCAATTAACGGGAGGCATGTTGTACAAGGATACACCGGGACATCAAGATAAGACAACAGCCGCTAACAAAGGATTCAAGTCCCGGAAAGCATTGACAGCGCAAAGCAAGTCTGTACAGATGATGGGAAAACTACACTTGGATTTATTTTTTCAAGAGAAATATTTATTGAATTACGACAATCTGAAAATCAAATTACGACGAAGTCGAGACATGTTCGGCCTAATGGCCGATGCCCAAAACTATAAGATCAAAATCAAGGACCTCGCTTTATTTGTGAGAGATATACAGTTAAATCCTGCCGTAAGAATGGGTCACGTCAAAGCTTTGTGAAAGATCAGCTTTAAATACTCCATCCGACGTATTGAAGTCAAACTAGATACGGTTCCTCGTGGCAACATGAATTACGTCCAGGACGACATGTCTTTGGAGTAGTTGCCGAAAAGACTGGTGATTGGTTGCGTGGACAGTGATGCCTTAAATGGGATTATTACGAAAAACCCTTTCGATTTTAAACACCACAAGATCAACTTTGTGCCACTGAACGTGGATGGACGACAGATTCCCATCAAACCGTTACAACCCGACTTTGAAAACGCAGGTTATATTCGCAGTTATATGGGACTCTATACCAGTACGGAAAAGATATAACAAGACGAAGGAAATACCATCTCCAGAGAGGAATACGCTAAAGGAAACACCTTATTTGGATTCGATCTGACTCCGGATATGTCGGAAGTGGGGGCGTTTCAACTGATAAATTACGTGTGGAGATTCATTTCGCCGAAGCTCTGGCAGAAACCATCAACGTCGTCCTATATGCAGAATTTGACAACGCGATCGAAATCGATAGAAACAGACAAGTCTTGTTTGACTACAGTGCATAATGAATATACTCTATTGAAAAAACATCCCCACTCCAGACCGGTGTTTAAGGGGGTCTATGCCAGAAACAGATTATCCAGACTATTAAACGTACCTTCGGCCCTTGTGGGAAATACGGATCCAGACCATCGAATGGGACAACACTGTGTCGCTATTTACATCGACGCCAACTCAAGAGGGAATACTACGACCCCACAGGAAGACCACCCTTTTTAAGGGCTTACGTGAACTTTATGAACAAACATTGTTCGAGTTGGACTTACAATACCGTTCGAGTACAAGAAGGAGGATCTACCGTGTGCGGACATCATTGCATTTTTTACCTCATTCATCGATGTGCAGGACATAGCATGACAGACGTCACCAAGCTCTTAGAAAATCCGGTGGAAGCGACGGACATTGTACAGAATTTTATGTTGTTACTTGTTAAACATGTGTTATGAAAAAAATATATATATCAGAAATAATAAGACTGATATAAAAAAATAGAAAAAGAAAAAAAAGGTTAATGCGGCCTCTATGTAGAGCCAGTCACAAGCCTGGATAAATGCAGAGTGACCTTCTATTGGGTGATCAAATGTACCATTTGACTTTTAGGTTATTTACAACGGTGGCGGACGTGATAGACTACTTGGAGTACATATCCGAAAACACCGTAGATGAAAACCATTATTGAAGGAGCTAATAAAATGGCGGGAAAGAGGCAGATAACCAGTGAAAGGGCTAGTTCCTAGAGAACACCCCAAGGGGCAATTCCGGTGAAAAGACCCCACTAGGGCGGATATTGCACAACTTCCGGTTGCACATGCGCACACCCAAAGGGAACTCCGAAGGGATCACTTCCGGTAGCCCTGGTACTTGTACTACTGTACTACATCTTGTACTACTATAGTAAGGAAAAACGCGGGAAACGGTTGCGCATGCGCACACGGTCACTTCTGTGATTTCTTTTTTCGGTCAGGGCCGCTTCCGGTCACGTGACTTCCGTTGACGTCATTTCCGGTAGCACCTCCCGAAATATGCTTTTAGAACCACATCTATACTACTGAATATGTTTTCGATTCCACTTGTTTAGGCAAAAAATGTAGAAAAAGCTAAAATTTTAGCTTTGAAGCAGAAAATTTTCAGCTAAATCCGTAAAGCAAGAGGTTTAGAAGCTAAATAACCTTTTCCTTTTTTATTTTCTTAAACTTGCACTCCCACTTTCAGGTCGTCTTCTAAATTTTACCCCCGACATTTTGGCCAACTCCTACGCATCTAATTAAATATGAGAATCAATAGGTTAAAATTGCTGATTGGCATTACCGCAAAAAAAAAATTGCAATTCATTTTTATCTAGACATAATAATTATTCAGTTATTGGAGAGGATAATTTCTTTAATTAACTTAGGACGGTCTTTGGAAATGCCTGTACCAAGTCAGGGCCACGGTTTTCCCAGTTTTCCAGTTGTTGACTGATTTTGTCTGTTTGTTGACTTATTTGCCTTTGCCTTTGGAAGATTGCTCGGTATTCGGTAATTTTGTTATAACCCTTATTGAATATTAATGAATAGTCAGTATCTCGAAATTGATTTTGTCTACAGAAAACCAACGATAATAAGTTAAGGTAATATATTTTAGCTTTCATGAATATTTTACGCGTTGTTTGCCATGGGCCGGGGAGGATTTAAATTAGTGGTTTGGCACCTTTAAATACACAATTTAAAAATAAATAGATTAAACAAAATAATACTATTTATTGAATAAATATGACACGCACATGCAGGGTTATATTTTGTTTATTTTTATAAAACGTATTGCTATATTTTTCTAATGTTCTATATTTATATTTTTTTTTTAGATTTATGAGACGTCTTCATGTAAACGCGGAATCTTAGGACTTTATTTTGTTTGACAAAACGCTGGAAAATGGGGGTGTAGATGGTAGGAAGATATAAAAAACGGGTCTTCCTTGAAGAAAAATCATTTCACTACTCAAATTAGTAAGCGATTTGCGTCCTATCGACATTTTGACAGGAGAAATAGCGGTTGAAGTGAAAGGGGTAGTAGGAGTGAGTCCGGCCTTGTGATATTTTAGGTACATAGCGAGCATATTTTTGACTCGACACAAGGGCCTGTGCTTGAGCCTGGTGGTTGGAAAAGCTGTTCACTCTGAAATTCAGCTTCATTATCGGATTCACTATCATTACCATCACGATTGCTGATTTGACTATATCATATGACTGCTGATAATCAATTCCTTTCTATTTTAATTTAGAAAGACTGCCCAGCCCCATTTCCATATTCTCATTATTGACAGTACTGACTGTCTTGACACTCTCCATATACCGTCTAAACTAGGGAACCGCATTAATGCGGTCGATCGTGGGTTTGAGTGGTGGTCGGTTCAAACCAAAGATAATCAAATTGGTATTTGCTGCATTTATAAGTCCATATTCTAATTTGTACTCAGAAAAATGTTGTCATTTGTTACATGCTGAACAATTTCAATGTTAAATTCACGCGACTGTGCTTTGTGGTAAAGCTAAAGCACTGTTCAAAACAAAACAAAATGTCATTTATCAATTAAGGGGCATAACTCATGAAATATAAAAAGAATGATGATCAATTTCAAATTGACATGTGGTATTGTGGTCAAAACATTGTTTAATAAATTTCAATTGATTTGCATAATCAGAACTTAAGATATTGAGTAGTAAACATGAGAAACTGTTTGTTTTTCTCTCAGCAAATCAATTAAGAGACACAACTCTATAGAACGGAATAATGGTGAAGTATGAAATCGAACATAGTCTGCTTCTATAGTCTATTGTGTATAAATTTTAAATGGAATGCTGAAGGGGAACTGAAGTAATTAAACGCGCGGAAATCTGAGAAATTGTTTTACTTTATGTGCCTCCGAATATTATAAGGCTCAGTGGCAGAGGAAAGTAAATTAAGGTAAACCCATAGTTTTGCCAGAGAAACAACGTTACTTAAATTATGCGGTACAAACAGACTAGTGTTAGACTAATTATTGTCCGATGTTTGTCTTTCCGGGAACTGACGTAACGTCTTATCCCGAATACGCAAGTAGATGCAAATGTACCCAATTACTATACGATCGTCCCATTGAAAATAGCGAAAAATTTAAAAATTGACATTTACAAGTTACATTTACAATAAATAAAAAAACGTTTGGAAATAAATTAAAATATGATGTATTAGACAAGGCGACAGGTACACAATTATCTTAACATGACACATGACCTTGTCTTTTGTTAAACAATGATTTGGTAACCATACAAGTACGTTTCTTAACTCAACAATGCGGATATTGGTCAGGTTTACTGTGGCATTTCATGGAAATGATATTTCGAAATAGGAATTTTCCAAACCAAAAAAGATTTACGTACAAAAAAATAATAAGGATTTCCTATTCTTAAAACAGATATAAAGGTAAAAATTTGTACAAATACAAATTATATTGATCCAAGTTATTAAGACAACTAACAACAAGAATGGTAAATATATGTCAACTTTAATTAATATTTTGTACATCAAGAGTAATGATTGATTGATTGGTATTTAACACCAACTTTATGAATATTTCAGCTATATCATGGCGTGAACAAATTTCATGTTAACTTAGACGCATAGAAAATCATTAGATTTGATTTGATTTTGAATTGATTTTTGGTGTTTTAACGCCACTTTCAGCAATATTTCAGCTATATCATGGCGACCAGTTTTAGTGATGGAAGAAGCGGAATACCCGGAGAGAACCACCGACCATGGGAATTCAACTGGTAAACTTTATCACTTGCGGTTGGGAGTCGAATGCACCTTTTTTGTAATTTACAAAGTTGGGCGCGAACCCACGCCGTATTGGTGATAAGCTTGTATGAGTTGTTAGGTAATCCAACTACCTAATTCATTGAGCCACCCAGGCCCTGAAAACCATTAGAAATAAAACATACTTGTCTATAAAACAAACAGATTATATGTACAAATAAAAGAAACATTAAAAGGATAAAACTATATATTTAGAACGTATGTTATCTAGCTATTCATTCGTATACAAATTGATTTTTTTCAACAATTCCAAAACTGTGTCGCCTGCAAAACTATTTATGGAAACGGGATCAGAGAAATTGAAATCTAATATAGCAGAGAGTATTGAGTTACAGCCGTTTGATCTGTTTTATATGTAATAAATTTATTGGGAAACATGCATAATCGATTCATTAATTATTTTGCTTTACGCTCGATGAGCAGTTTTGTCAGATACGTTCATGACGAATGTCATTTTATAAAAAGCCTGTAAACATGTATTTGCCTTGAAACAGGACATGAAAAATTAGCAACGACTATTTATAGCAAATTATCCTTGGTCGTTTTTTTATCTGTTGCAGAAACCGTTCTCTCTGGAGAAAGGATCGTCAATTCCTTTCTTATGAAATCGAAGAATACTAGTTTCTATAAACTTAGAACTCGTGTACTGAGTTCCCTTTCCGACTAAAAAATAAATAAATAGGTAAATATATTTTGCCTCAAGCTTTTTAATACCGTGACATTTTCTCCTCCAAACAAATTAGTAATAATAAACAGCTTATCGTGGATAATGATTGTATTTTGTTGAAGTCTCATTAAGGTTGATATTATGCCATTCGATAGATGAAAATGTAGAATACGTACAAGTTTAACATTTTACGAGCAGAGCGACAAGAGTAGACAAGAGATACTTTGTTTTTACAGTGCTAGCTCACTGAAACAACAGTCCGAGGGTAGACATTTCGTTCCACTCGGACACATTAACATGATTCGGAACCAACCACTCCTCACTCTAATTTCGTAATGTTGCGCACTCAGCGGAAAATCAGCACATTTTATAGACTTTTGATCGAACCCACGGTCTACCACACTCGAGGCGAACACCCTTAGCCAATACATGTACACCATTTATGCGGTTCATAATAAAAAGACGATAAATAGACAATTTATAACCAGAAGGGCGACACATGCTCAGAGAAGCCTCAAGTTTATTGTATGATGCATTTATTTACAGGATGTTAAGGATTTCCTTTTCTGCGCAATTGTGATCCTAATTATAAATTATGCTGCTGCACAAAAGAAAACAACAGTTACAGGTGACATAACAAAAGATAAAGGCAGTGGGACACGAGTAGACCTCGGGATTAGCCACAAACGGGGTAATTGGAAGTTTGACGGATCTGGATTTGGTACTTCAAGAGGACATAGAGGTGGAAAGTTAGGAGTGTCGCATAAACGTAAAAATTTTGAAATCGGAGGTTCAGTTTTTCGTGATAACCGTGGTAACAAAGGAGGACGTGTTGGACTTAAATGGCGCTTCAGGAGGTCTGCCCAATTGGTAAGGTTCAAATTCATATACGTCAATAATTGTTTTCGACGTCATAACATTCATTTAAATAATTGATAATTATATAATAAAAAATTTGGTTTTGCTTTCATCAAGCTTCCTACAAAGGATATAATTCATTGATACGACTGACATACCAACCGGTCAAAGCTAACAAAAACATGCATATCTAATTTAGTGCGAATTGCGCATTTCTGGAACTACAGTCATCAGATATGATGAAAGCCAAAAGATCGAAAAGTCAAAGAGTTTACAAGCCTTTGGGAGCATGACAATCAAAGGGTTTAAACAGGATAGCCAAAATTGGGTAAGGTCACCTATTCCCGAAGGAGGTGAAACTTACTTTAAAAAAATCATTTAATCGTTGATAATGTTTGTACTTTGAAGTAGAAGTGGTCCTATTTAAGTTACCCTGGTGTCATCATCAGAACTATTTTTTGCTATTAGAGAGTAGAGCATTTTTGTTATAGAGAGTGGAACATATTTTTATTGAAAGACCAATTTGTGTTAAAAGAACTATTTTTTTTATGATGTATTTAGTAATTCTATAGAAACAGAACGTTAGTTTGACGCTATTGATTCTAAAACAGGTAATTATTTTTATATTCTCAAAGCTGTCAGTTATAAAAAATGTTGAAATTACCGTGGTGATGCAGGGACACATTATATAGCAATATACAATTACCATGGTGATACGGGGACACATTATATAGAAATAATAAACTACCTTGGGGATAGATGTAATACTATACGAAGGCAAATACATAAAAACTTTATGTATGTGTAGTGTATTGTGAACCATTGTTTGTTCTGTTGTCCCTTTTTTTTCAGCCAATGTATTGTCGGTCCTCATTCGATTTACGGATTCTGATTTCACCTGTGGAATCAAGATTCTCCTACAGTTATGAATCCGGGGCCGTCGAGGTCGTGATTGCATTGTAGTTGGAATTACAACTACATGTGCAATCAGTGCCTAGCACCACTAAAGATGTGAATTCGAATCCCGCTCATGGCGAGATGTACTTGATACAACATTATGTGATAAAGTATGTCAGTGACTTGCGACAGGTCGGTGGTTGGCTTCGGGTACTCCTGTTCCTCCTCCAATAAAATTGATCGCAATGATATAACTGAAATATTTTTGAAAGTGGCGTTAAGCACAATAAACCAAACCAAACTATTTATGTATCGTTGTTATTGTGTACAAAGTATCGTATCCATTATTCATAAGATTTAATTAAAACAAATGAAATAATATTGATAGGCGATCATTCTCTCAGGAATACATGCTGTACTAGCATTTTCATTGGTTTCTTATCAATCTCATTTAATTTGAGTTTTTATTTATTTTTTATCCGACTACTTAGTAACATTTAACAACGTCATGCTATGTGGTTCTCGGGAGATAACCTCTCATTTACATTTCGAATATCCGAATATATTCCTTCATAACATTCATAGACTTTTCAAGGAAAATTTCGTATGCTCGTCTTTGATATGTCGCTTGTAAGCCAGATCTCCAAAACATCTAATATTTATAGTAAGATTAAACACGACTTGTTTTTGTGCAGAATATCGTATACATATACAGAGAAAATCAATGCAGGAAAAATATTACATACATACATTAGTCAAATATATTATTTTAAATGAATATTGTACTAAAATATAAAAATGTTTCAATAATTTTGTTTTTTTCATTCTAGGCAATGGACAAATTACATTAGAAGAGTTTACAATTATGGCGCCAAAGGTTATAAATGGATGTAGTGATATACCTGCTGATGTAGAATATAGTGTTTGATAAAAGTAATATCTTTAGATTGATAGAAATCCTTATATTTCTTTAAATAAAGTATTTAACTGCCATTATTGTTAGTTTTTTTATCCAGAAGGATTTGTACGTAAGTGACGCTACGATATAGCTGAAATATTTCTAAAGTTGGAGTTAAACACCAATTAATCAATCAATCAATCATGTACGTCAGTGAAAATTTACTCCGGTTTCCTCCACCAATAAAACACACCGTCACGATATAAATGAAAGTGGCGTTCAAACCTGTAATCGCTCGTTTGGATCCTTATTTTATAAGGATTTGATTTGATTTGATTTGTGGTGTTTTAACGCCACTTTCAACAATATTTCAGCTATATCATGACGACCAGCTTTAGTGGTGGAGGAAGCCGGAGTACCCGGAGAGAATCACCGACTCTGGGAAAGCAACTGGTAATCTTTACCACCTGCAACTGCGAGTCGAGTGCACCATTTTTGTAATTTACAAAGCGGGTGCGAACCCACGCCGTATTGGTGATAGACTTGTATGCAATTTATTAGGAGTATCTCTCAAAGCTTCAAGAGCAATGCAACCAGTATGATTTGTAGGCTGAAATTTCCTTCTGAAATGATATATCCTCCTATCATGACTGATGAAGATAATTATGTTAATAAAAATAGACAGTGATGGTCAACAATCCCACCAATATTAACAAAACCAGCAACCACCTCTGATCTCAACCCCCTTTATCCTTTACTAGGAGCCCCTTGTCTATGATGATCACCATAATTTATCCCCTCTGCATAGAATCTGTCACATATCAACATGTATATTATATTCACCTGCTCTTAGTATTTATTTAAAATGCTCCTTTTGGTGATCTTTATAGATTAGTTATGCTATTTTGTGCGATTGCATTGCAATCTATCAAATTGGATTTGTCTCCCTTTTAAATTTAGAGTGATTGCATTGCAATCTATTAAATTGGAGTTACCTCCCTTGTTTAATTTGTGCAATTGCATTGCAATCTATTAAATGGGAGTTGCCTCCCTTTTAAATTTAGTGTGATTGCATTGCAATCTATTAAATTGGAGTTACCTCCCTTTTATATTTTGTGCGAGTGCATTGCAATCTAATAAATTGGAGTTACCTCCTTTTTCTATTTTGTGCAATTGCTTTGCAATCTATTAAATTGGAGTTTCCTACCTTTTTTATTTATTGAGACTGCATTGCAATCTATTAAATTGGAGTTACCTCCCTTTTATATTTTGTGCGATTGCATTGCAATCTATTAAAGTGGAGTTACCTCCCATTTATATTTTGTGCAATTGCATTGCAATCTATTAAATTGGAGCTAAATCCCTTTTTTGTTTTGTGCAATTGCATTGCAATCTATAAAATTGGAGTTATCTCCCTTTTATATTTTGTGCGATTTCATCGCAATCTATTAAATTGGAGTTGCCTCCCTTTTTTATTTTGCGCGATTACATTGCAATCTATTAAATTGGAATTACCTCCCTTTTATGTTTTGCACGATTGCATTGTAATCTATTAAATTAGAGTTGCCTCCCTTTTATATTTTGTGTGATTGCATTGCACTCTATTAATTTTTAGCAATTGCATTGCAAACTATTAAATTGGAGTTACCTCCCTTTTTATTTTGCGCGATTGCATTGTAATTTATTAAATTGGTGTTACCCTCCTTTTTTATTTTGCGTGATTGCATCGAAATCTATTAAATTGGAGTTGCCTCCATTTTATATTTTGCACGATTGCATTACAATCTATTAAATTTGAGTTACCTCCCTTTTATGTTTTGCACGATTGCATTGTAATCTATTAAATTAGAGTTGCCTCCCTTTTATATTTTGTGTGATTGCATTGCACTCTATTAATTTTTAGCAATTGCATTGCAAACTATTAAATTGGAGTTACCTCCCTTTTTATTTTGCGCGATTGCATTGCAATTTATTAAATTGGTGTTACCCTCCTTTTTTATTTTGCGTGATTGCATCGAAATCTATTAAATTGGAGTTGCCTCCATTTTATATTTTGCACGATTGCATTACAATCTATTAAATTTGAGTTGCCTCCCTTTTATATTTTGCACGATTACATTGCATTCTATTAAATTAGGTTACCTCCCTTTTATATTTTGTGCGATTGCATTGCAATCTATTAAATATGAATTGCCTCCCTTTTTTATTTTTCGCGATTGCATTGCAATCTATTAAATTTGAGTTGCCTCCCTTTTATATTTTGCACGATTACATTGCAATCAATTAAATTAGGTTACCTGCCTTTTATATTTTGTGCGAATGCATTGCAATCTATTAAATATGAGTTGCCTCCCTTTTTTATTTTGCGCGATTGCATTGCAATCTATTAAATTGGAGTTACCACCCTTTTTTATTTTGTGCAATTGCTTTTCAATCTATTAAATTGGAGTTACCTCCCTTTTTATTTTGCGCGATTGCATTGCAATTTATTAAATTGGTGTTACCCTCCTTTTTTATTTTGCGTGATTGCATCGTAATCTATTAAATTGGAGTTGCCTCCATTTTATATTTTGCACGATTCCATTGCAATCTATTAAATTTGAGTTGCCTCCCTTTTATATTTTGCACGATTACATTGCAATCTATTAAATTAGGTTACCTCCCTTTTATATTTTATGCGATTGCATTGCCATTTATTAAATTGGTGTTACCCTCCTTTTTTATTTTGCGTGATTGCATCGTAATCTATTAAATTGGAGTTGCCTCCATTTTATATTTTGCACGATTGCATTACAATCTATTAAATTTGAGTTGCCTCCCTTTTATATTTTGCACGATTACATTGCATTCTATTAAATTAGGTTACCTCCCTTTTATATTTTGTGCGATTGCATTGCAATCTATTAAATATGAGTTGCCTCCCTTTTTTATTTTTCGCGATTGCATTGCAATCTATTAAATTTGAGTTGCCTCCCTTTTATATTTTGCACGATTACATTGCAATCAATTAAATTAGGTTACCTGCCTTTTATATTTTGTGCGATTGCATTGCAATCTATTAAATATGAGTTGCCTCCCTTTTTTATTTTGCGCGATTGCATTGCAATCTATTAAATTTGAGCTACCCTCCTTTTTTATTTTGCGCGATTGCATTGCAATTTATTAAATTGGTGTTACCCTCCTTTTTTATTTTGCGTGATTGCATCGTAATCTATTAAATTGGAGTTGCCTCCATTTTATATTTTGCACGATTGCATTGCAATCTATTAAATTGGAGTTGCCTCCCTTTTATATTTTGCACGATTACATTGCAATCTATTAAATTAGGTTACCTCCCTTTTATATTTTGTGCGATTGCATTGCAATCTATTAAATATGAGTTGCCTCCCTTTTTTATTTTGCGCGATTGCATTGCAATCTATTAAATTGGAGCTACCTCCCTTTTTTATTCTATATTAAGTTTGATCACGGTGTATTTCACATTTACCGTCCATGAGTTATGGCCCCTTTTCTGCTAGAAAATATGGACTTTGTAGGTTTCCGGAGGGACTTCTTAGGTTTCCGGATGATATTTAAAGTATGGCTCAACCAAATCTTTTCAAACTTTAACACAATGTTGTGGACAATTAAATACAACTTAAGTTCGATTACGGTGTATTTCACATTTATCGTTCCTGAGTTATGGCCCTTTTTTCACTTAGAAAATAGGGACTTTTTAGGTTTCCGGATGATGTTTAAAGTATGGCTCTATCAAATCTTTTCAAACTTTAACACAATGCTATTGACCAGTAAATACAGGATAGATTCGATTACGGTGTATTTCACATTTACCGTTCCTGAGTTATGGTCCTTTTTCTCTTAGAACTACAACCCAATTGAAAGCACAGACCTGACTGATAACGAAGACAGACTGTATGCACTTCTGTTGTTTAAAGGGGCAATAGGCATCATAGAAGTAAAAATCCAATCACGACATTCATAAAACGTAACACATTCTATGGATTCAGTATGTGAAAGGTCCAATCAAACCTAGTATAGGCTGGTACTGCATACGTAAAATGGAAGACAGTGTGATCGGTGCTGTGCTCATAAAGCTAGTGTGCAAACATCCCCGTTTTCTCAACTCGATCACGTATACGTACCCATCCGTAAAAATCGATAATTATGTAAGATAAGATATATATAAAGATTATCGACAAAATCTTGTTAAGTATTAATTTGAACGGTATTGTATTAATTTGACGGCGTCACACTTAATTTCTTGGAGTCATCCTAGTATCCGCAATTTAGTATTAATCCCTAAGGGTCACAATGAATTTCAGCAGAAATTTATTAAAATTTGATACTCTACCCCTGAAATTAATTATGTGCCAAGGAAATTAATAATTTGATGGCCTAGTGTATGGTTCTTGGGTTATGCTAGACATCAAAACAATACAATTCCATCTAATATTAGAAATCACCAATTGCTTGTTGCTGTTGACATGCCATCTGACACTGATCCAGACTGTGATTCTGGTGAAGGATTTACTGAAGAGTAGACTGGTGGTGTAGCGACCAAATAATTGTCCCTTCTTATTCCATTGCACATGGTTCTTGTTCCTTAGATAACATTGTGCTATTATTTCTATTAGGTTTTTATTGACTGCCTTTATTGTGAAAGAGGTGTTACACTGGTGTATATGTTGTAGTAATTAGTGTGAATTTTATTATCTTTTTGAATCAATATACATTAGACTCTTCAAGGTAGGGTCAAATCGAATATCTATAAGAAAAATATTATTCGCTGCTTCTCAGCAAAGCACATAATATTAGCAAAGGGAAAGACCGAATCAGGACAATGTATCTGTGTTTGTTGAATTTTTTTACTAACAAAAAAATCAATAAGAATGTATTTTTGAATAGATTGATCTACATAAGAACTGTTATTTCAGTATGAAATGCTAAAGATAAAAACAAGAACTATCTTTAAAAAAAGATGTACGACGAAGCACAAATATTATATTCTTCTACGAACAGTATTTCACCGAAATAACCTAAACATATTGGTTTTATAGGATTTGATAAGACATGTAAAACCTTGCATCCTACTTAATGTGAAAGGAATCGTTAATAAATAGTAACAGCGTCCATTTTGGCCCGAGGATGGGACTGCCAGAAAAAAGTTTGAAAGGGGATCACCAAAGGATTATTTTAGCAAAGCTTGAATCCAATTGGCCCAGTAGTTTAAGAGGAAAACAATTTCATTCACCTTTTCTGTTTTTAGCAACAGTAGCCATGTTGGTTGGATGTCTGGATTGACAGACACAATTTTGAAAGGGGGTCATCAAAAGACTAAGCAAAGTTTAGCTCCATTGGCCCAGTAGTTTCAGAGATGAATATTTTTTAAATTGCATCCCCCTTTTTTATTTTTAGTAATAGCGACCATGTTGGTTGGAGGTAGGAACTGCCGAACACAATTTTGGAAGGGGATCACCAACGGACCATTCCACCAAAGTTTGGTCTTAAGTGGCCAAGTGGTTTCAGAGATGAATATTTTTAGTAATTGTGTACGGACGGACGACCGACGCAACGTGATGACAAAGGCTCACATGATCCTTTGGGTCAGGTGAGCAAAAACAAAGGAAGGGTGCATATTATTTCTTATCCATGGTAAAATCTCAAAAAATTCATGGCTTCAACAATAACTTCCTAATATGTAATAGATGAAATGGCACTTTCTCAGAATTTAATACCCCCAGTCTCTCATCTGAAGATTACATAATACATTGAAAATAAAACTTTACGACATATAATACTTTGGTTAAAGAGAATATCTCTTAAATTTAAAGTTTAATACAGATATACCATTAAAAGTAATCATATTATCAGTTATACTCGAACTCCCTTTGTCTGTACGCAGCGTAGGACGACGGACGCAACCAATCAGGAAACTACTAAATGACTTGCTTATTACAAGTGCCTTAAATCCGACTTGCTTATTGCAAAGTCCTTTAAATCCGACATGCTTATTAGAAGTCAATGATTTTCCTACTCATTTGTATCTGGGGTCCGGGTCCCTTATATTTGGGAAAATTAGCGCGTAAATGATGTGAATTGGGAAAATATGGGAAGAGCAATACATTTATTAGATTGCAGGTCCAGTAATAGAATAGCAATCATACTGTACCAAGGTTAATGCCAACAGTAACGAATTCTTGTGATGAGGAAGAATGACCACAAAACAGTTCACAAAACTTACATAAATACCCTTGGTGTACCACACTGCCATATAACCATGGGTATTTTTGTTCATTTTGCATTGAACTGAACACCCTGGCATCTGGTACCATGACCTCTGGAGCACAACTGTCCGAATCAGAGTGACAGTCAGATTGCGAATATCAACATCACCACAATTTGCACTATTTACATGTTGTTGGATGTCATTTGAAGCTGTGTTAGGTAATAAAGAATTTGAATTGGTTGTTTTTGGAGTGACATTCGCAGTGGTAACAAGGCGTTCAGTTTCTGTGCATGGTGTATCAGTACTTAGTGTCGGTGACCGGTAGGGTTGACCCCACCTAATCCCACTTTTTAAAAGATTCATTAAAGAAATCTAAAATTTCAAGTGGGAATATTATTGTATAAACAATGTACAAACATTGGGACTTAGGGTGTATAAACAAAAACTCATTAACTTCAGGTAAACCTTGATAAGAGAATGGAGAACTAATATATATTAATTTATCATTTTTATTCTAATAAAAAAAACATACAGATACATACATGAATAAGTGATATCTCTATTAATACATTTATATTTCAACATCCATAGAACTTATTATTTATTTTTTAAACTACATGAAATAATAAACAAACATGTCTTAGCTATAAATGTTTGTTACTATTCATTTTGTAATGAAATTCTTAAAAGTACAAATATTTTTTAAAAGATATTTTACTATTTATGTCATATTCGATTTCACTCCATATGAAAAAAAATGCTTCATTCCAATTTCGAATTTTTATTAATAACACTCAAATATTTTCCCTTTTTCTGCAATATTTGATATAAAATACAGGTACATCACCGGTAATAATTAATAAAGATACTAATTGCAAAAACAGCATAATTAACTGCAACAACATTTATTGGAAAACCTGGAATAGGGTTTTTTAATGGGCGACATAGATAGACGACATCACCGGTACAGTAGTGGGTCGGACTCACTTCAAAGCACAAACAGTTTCACTAGCTTTATTAACGTCATCAACCTCATTTTGCTCCTGGGGGAAGCAAAAACGTTGTTTAATCCAAAGGATTCAAGTTACTTGTACTTGCTTCCATCATCACTGGTCAATTTCTTAACACATTATTTAGAATTATGCAACATCGTGACATTTTTATTTTTAACTTTAAAACAATAATTCGCGTACCTTTACATGAGTCTTGAAATTAGAAGTGACTTTCAAACTACCAGATATGTATGCTGGACAAAGTCTGCATTTGGCTTTAATATTTCCCTCTGTGTCTTTTGGCAATTCATATTGACTTAATATATTAGTCTCCATGTTAACAAGTGTGAAGTCATTTTCAACAATGAAAAAACTAAAAGTTGTATATAAGTAGAAGTTAAAACAGTTCAGTTTTGTGTTTGAGAGCGTTGACCAACAAATGCCCTAGGGAAGTGACATTAACATGTGTAGTCTTATGGTATTTATTATATTTGTATATAAGGGCAGATCATTCCTTTATTTGACAATTATTAGGTTGTATATAGGGTTTGAGCATCAAGATCAAATTTAATACAATGAATGCAATGTCTTAGATATAAAATATACTGAATCTGTATTTTAAAAATCATTTAAAACATTGATTTGAAAAAAACCCTCTTCACAACTCAAAGAAAAAACATCAAATGTAATGGAAAAGGTAATTTTTTTACATTACAGCAAAATTTCAAAGGTAATCATTACAATTGCAATTAACTTGTAATTGTAAAATAGACCATTACAAATTACATAGCATTACTTTGGGAAAATATAATCATTACAATGTACATGTATTACCATTACCTCAGATCAGGGAGTGTAGACTAGTTACTATAAGTACTTGACCTTATTAGAAGGAAATAACATGAAATGATTAAGTTAGTAATGCAATACAGGGCCACTATGGAGGAGATACTTGATGTCACACAACAACCAATCATTCTTTTTACACCACTGCTGGAAAATAACACCCAAATTTGTAATCATATTGTTCCTCAGACCTCAATATTAATTTATGCAATATCATGTTTGTTTTGTTTATTTTGCTTTTTCTTTGTTAGCAATCATGTCCTTATATTATAGGCATAACAGTATGGCGGATGGGATGTTCATAACAGTTTTCGAAAATAGCCAATAATTTCTCATTTTCACTGGATTGAGTTTTGTGTCAGAGTATCATATTTAATGTCTCTGCATTGATCTCAGTTCATTGTTATGCATTCTATCATCACAGTGATTTTATATGGACTAATGTAGCACAAATGGACAGTTGGACACAAAAGGTAAGATGCATATACATGTAACATTTTATACATACAATCAACCAATGGAGCATCATCATGATTTATTCACTTAGTTTTTAGCCCACCTTGCAAAAGGCAATTTGAGCTTTTGCCAAACAATTGGGAGTTTGAACCCCATTCATGGCGAGGTGTACTCGATATAACATTATGTGATAAAGTTTGTCGGAGATTTGCTACAGGTCTGTGGTTTTCTCTGAATACTCCGGTTTCCTCCACCAATAAAACTGACCGCCATGATATAGCTTAAATATTGTTGAAAGTGGCGTGAAACACCATAAACCAACCAATCCAATGCCTTCCCTATTATAAAATATATGATTTCAATACCCCAATCTTGTAGAGTGGTGGATATTCTGTATTACCCTTATCTGTCCGTCCCATTGACTTAAGTGACAAGTAAAGTTCTAGTAATGACTAGTCTTTATCTTTAAACAGAACTAGTAGATCAGTTATTATAGAATGATGGCTTGGTATGATAACTACATCGGTGGTGTAAGGGTTGGCATACTTGCTCTAGTGTGGTTTATCTTGTGTTCAAGCCCAGGTCCGGTTAAATAAAGACTATTAAATTAATATTGGATGCTTCTCTGCTAAGCACACATTAATAAGAAGTAAGAGCAATGGTTAATTGTCTCGGAATCAGTAGAATGTGTCGGAGTGGAGCCATATGTCTGCCTTGTATACATGTTTCATTAAGCTAACACCAACACCCAACTGAGCATGTTGGTCTACCATCTAGTACAAAACAGCCGTCATCATTTCATCCAAATGCAACTTGGTCTCGCCATGATATAGCTGAAAAATTGTTCACTTCCTATTAAAAAACAACAATCACTCTATCACTATTCGTATAATATGCACATCTTTTTACAGTTATTTTTCAAAGTTGTCAGTTCTGTTAGAATTATGTCCCCATTGCCAACTTCTTAAATACTATATGTTAGGGTAAAACACAAGCATAGGGAAAGTGGTGTTGCACTTAAGTGTTGACAATTGTAGGTGACCTGATCAAACCTACCAAAAAAAAAAAATTTCTTTAATCTAAATTGACTGAAATTTATGGAACTCCAATGGTCAGTGGATATTGAAACAGGAAACTTTTTTCTACCTGATACATAAGAACTGGTTCAAATGTAAAAATGCAGGTTCAGAACATAATTATGCTACACTGGAAATAAATCTCAATAGATATATATAGCCATTAATGTGTTGATATGATGATAACATGAGCATATATACAGACTTGGGGTCAATTACTTTCAAATGTAATCGATTACATTACAATTACTTTGCAATTTTCATGATTACATTACATTACGATTACATCAATTTTCAAATGTAATCGATTACATTACTGATTACATTTAATGTCATGACAACCAATATATTAAGTGTTTTATGTTATTTTGTCTCGTGTGCATCTGTCCAATATCTCTTAGTTTTTTAATGTATTTCTTGATCAGAACTATGAATTACAATTCAGTTGTAATGTGATCATTACATGCAATAACAAACAGTACATTGTAAATTATAAACAGCAATTCTCATTTTCCTATTTGTCATAAAATATGTCTTCTCTTATTACTATATATGACCAATATTGATTCCATCTTATATTATTAGTAAATATTATAACATACATTTGCACATTTTAATAATATATATCAAATAATTTCAAACATCCTGTGAAAGTCTATTGGGGATAATAAACTAGCAGTTAATTACCTCATACAATTTGTAATTAAGGTATTATTTATGACACCAAATTATGTAACAATCACAATTTGAATATTTGTCCTTGATATATAATTCAGAAGATAAAAAAACAAAAATCATTCTGATTCTAAAAACTTCCTTAAAAATGTACATAATTTCTCAGTCTAGATATGAAAACTAAATCCTTAATTTATGTAAATAGGTTTAATAAAATATCCATTACAAGTTGCATAGTAACCCACAAGTAATGAAAAAAATATATAATCCAATATTAAAAGGAAAATCAGCACCAAAATAAAAAGCAGAAATATCACATATATCTGAATATCAGATACAAGCCCCATTTATAGAATATTCTTTAAAAAACAAATCCGAAATTTTACAAATATTACAACTTGCTATTTATCAGTTAATTTGTAATGTACATGTATGTACAGCATCATAAATAAATGTTTCTGAAAATTATAATTTACATTTTGCTTTTTATATAATATCTTTATTGAAATTTAAATCTCTTTTTAAACTTGTATAAGAAATCTTCATGAGATACCTATGTTTTGGTTTATGTAAAATATATCTTTATCGTATGCGAATCATGAGGACATGGTGATAGTCTTTCATAGAAGCAATTTCATATATGAAATCTTGAAAGTTGTGTCAGATAATTTAAAATTTTAGAGCTTGTTGTGTTTTACACAGGCCGACAAACTGTTTTCGCTGAATTTTTGAAACCCTAAAGAAATTGAAATTGAGATATTATTTGTTTGGATATCAAGTCTTTGAAGTCATAATTTACACTTAATATTTTTTGTAGCTGTGATAGTTTTGATTGCAATTAAGCATATAATAATATCTACATTATTTGTTTAATAAATTTCATGAAGAAAATTCATTTACATAAATCATACATTAAATATCTAAGGAGATATATATTTCAGTTAAGACAAAATAAGTCAAAATGATGAAAAGTAATCTAAATGTAATCAGAAAATAACCATGATTACAGGGTCAAAATGAATGTAATCGATTATATTACGATTACATGTAATCGTCATTCTTTCTGCAATGAAAAGTGGACTTGCAAAAGAGGTGGCCACTTTTGAGGGGTACAATCAAGCATTCGATTATTTTATCTCAGTGAAACTGAAATCTGTTCTGATTAGAGGGGTCGCATTTGATAGGAGTTCCCTTTAAAAAGGGATGGGGGATACTATGCAACAAATATACCAGGTTGAAAAAAGCTTTTCATTCTCAAGTTCAGCTTCATTCTCGGATTCATTATCATTACCATCAAGATTACTGGTTTGACTCGTATAACTGTTGATCATCAATTCCTACAGACATTATTTCAACTTTCGAAAGACTTCAGATCTGTCCTGTATAACTTGGTAATCTAGATTACACCCTCTGTATCTTATAGGAATCGTCAAATGATTGGAATTACTGACTGTTTTGACAGTCTAATTATAAGACCTAAACAAGGAAGAATTAACCGCATCGATGGTGTAATGGTAGCATGGTCGTTTCGAAAATGGTAGCATGTGGGCTTGAACCCTGGTCGGGTCAAACCAAAGATTATAAAATTGGTATTTGCTGCATATATTATAAGCACTAAGGAGTAAGAACAAGTCCATATCTAATTTGCACTCGAAAAACCTCGTGTTGTCATTAGTTACAGGTTGAGCAACTTTAATTCCTAATTGACCTGACTGCATTGTGGTAAAGTAAAAACTCCGAAACAAAACAAAAATGTCATTTGTCAATTAAGGGGCATAACCCAGGAAGCATAATATGAAAAATAACTAAATTCAAATTGACATGTGTATTGTGGTCAACAACATTGTTTAATGAATTTCAAACGCTTTGCATAGAGAAACTTTTATTCTAAGCAAACCAATTAAGTTTCAAAACTTCAGTGGCAAGGTATGAAATCGAACTTAGGCTGCTTAGAATTCTATTGTCTATTGTGTATAAATTTTAAATCGAATGCTGAAGGGAACTTAAGTTATTGAACGCGGAAACAGGAGAAATTGTATACATCAAATCAATGGATGGAAAGTCATGGGTACAGCTTGATAATAATAATAAAAAACTAACGTTGTTTTATTATTACAGTCAAACCTGTCTTAAGTAGAACCCTTAATAAAACGGATTCTTGTTTAAACCAATCTATAAATTAAGTCCCAATACAGGAATGCTTGATCATTGTAACCAGTATAAACAAAACACTTGTCTATCCCGAACACAAGAGCTGATCCCATTGAGTTTCTGTTTAAACAGGTTCGACTGTAATAATAAAACAACTTTAACGTTCCATCTTAATATGTATTGGTACAAATGTACTATTATACTATATGTGCGTTATTATGGCACGCAAATGAGCAGAAGGATAGAGTGTAAGCAACGCTTTATATGCCTCCGAATACTATAAGGCTCAGTGGCGGAAGAAAGCTGATTAAAACATGTCTCTTTGCCAGAGAAATAGCTTAAATTTAAATTATTCAGTACAAACAGACACACATTAGACACGGCGACAGGTACACAATTATCTTAACATGACACATGACGTTGTCTTTTGTTAAAAATGATTTGGTAACCATACATGTACGTTTCTTAACTCAACAATGCGGATATTGGTCAGGTTTTACATGTCGTACGAGCATACATACATGTCTGTCGCATTTTCATTGAAATGATATTTCGAAATAGGAATTTCCCAAACCAAAAAAGATTTACGCAGAAAAAAAATAATAAGGATTTCCAATTCTTAAAGCAGATATAAAGGCAAAAATTTGGACAAATATTAATTATATTGATCCAAGCCAATTAGACGAGAAACAGCAAGAATGGTAAATATATGTCAAGTTTAATGGTTGATTGATTGGTGTTTAACGCCAACATTAGCAATATTTCAGCTATACCGTGGCGTGAACAAATTTTATGTTAGCTTAGACGCCTAGACAACCATTAGAAATAAAACATACTTGTCTATAATACCAACGGGTTATATGTACAAATAAATTAATAAGATAAAACTATGCATGTATATTTAGAACGTATGTTATCCAGCTATTCATTCATATACAAATTTATTCCTTTCAAATATTTCAAAACTGTGTCGCCTGCAAAACTATTTATGGAAACGGGATCGGAGAAATTGAAATATAATATAGCAGAGAGTATTGAGTTACAGCCGTTTGATCTGTTTTATATGTATTTAATTTATTGGGAAGCATGCATGATCGATTCATTAATTATTTTCGTTACGCTCGATGAGCAGTTTTGTCAGATACGTTCATGACGAATGTCATTTTACAAAAAGCCTGAAATAGACATGTATTTGCCTTGAAACAGGACACTAAATTAGCAACGACTATTTATAACAAATTATCCTTGGTCGTTTTTTTATCTGATGCAGACACCGTTCTCTCTGGAGAAAGGAGCGTCAATTCCTTTCTTATGAAATCGAAGAATACTAGCTTCTATAAAATTAGAACTCGTGTACTGAGTTCCCTTTCCGATTAAGAAAAATAAATAAATAAATTGGTAAATATTTTTTGCCTCAAACTTTTTGAAACCGTGACATTTTCTTCTCCAAGCAAATTAGCAATAATAAACAGCTTATCGTGGATAATGATAGCCTTTTGTTGAAGTCTCATTAATTCAGTAATCAGAGCTTAGAACATACACGAAAGTAGTCCCTTTTAAAGAAAAAAGTTCCTTTCACTTTGTAGTATTGTGAAAACTACTGAATGGAATTGAATAATTAAAATTGATAATTGAAGTAAAATGTATAGGGATTATTTTGAGCTCAATTTTGATGGATTTAGTTGTATTTCAATACCTCTATGGAGGATTTGATGCATGAACTATAAATACTGAATTGTTGGGGGGATGACCGAGCTATTTTTACAGTAGGTGTTTTCCGTAGCCTGGCATTTAACTGCAATATTTTAAACATGCCCTGAAATTTTGACAGAACGTAGAGGAATCATGTACGTTTCAGAAAATATATGGTCTTGGAAAGGTTAAACTTAAGATAAAATGGCCAGGTAGGCTCGAAAAAGCACAAATTTTAGTAGAAAATGTTAAAGAAATTAATTGGTGGTATGACACCTTTATGTGCAGAAGTAGATAAGAGCGGATTTGTTCCTCTTATCAACTTTGTTTGCAACTTCGCCATGCATCTTAATATCACAATCATCACAGTCTTGTGTTAGAGGATTAGTGTTATGGTGTTTAACGCCATTTTCAACAATATTTCAGTTACTAGTATATCGTGGTGGTCAGTTTTATTGGTGGAGGAAACCGGAGTACCCGGAGAAAACTCCGTCCTACCGCAAATCACTGACAAATTTATCACATATTCTTGTATCGAGTACATCTCGTCTGATCGGGATTCGAACTCACAACGTTAGTGGTGAT
This sequence comes from Bathymodiolus brooksi, assembly GCA_963680875.1. NCBI lineage: Eukaryota > Metazoa > Mollusca > Bivalvia > Mytilida > Modiolidae > Bathymodiolus > Bathymodiolus brooksi. The sequence continues at coordinate 16,674,160 of OY804585.1, forward strand.
AGACATTGATTGCATAGGTAGTTGTAAACCCATTTACCATACAGCCACGGGGTCGTACCATATTGGATTATTTAAGGAAACTATAAACTTGCTTGTAACCAAGCTGTGCACGAAAGATTATTGAATAGCCCCTTCCATTCTTATGTGGTTGTCCTGGACCTGAGGGAAAAACATGCCATTTTGTTGCGGTAAAATACATTGGATATATGTTTACAATGTTTTTCTTCTGTTGAACAGACATAAAATATTGTCATCTCGGGAAATGTTTAGCAGAACTTGATATGAAAATGTTGAAATATCTTATTATCAGAAACAAGAAATCTGATTGAACCAAAAGTATACATTGTATAATAAATAGATAATTTAGATGAACGACAATTGCTCACACCAGGGGCAGTAAGAACATGGTATAATACATGTATTTACTTTCAGGATGTTAAGGATTTCCTTTTCTGCGCAATTGTGGTCATAATTACAAATAATGCTGCTGCACAAAAGAAAACTACAGTTACAGGTGACATAACAAAAGATAAAGGCAGTGGGACACGAGCAGACTTCGGGATTAGCCACAAACGGGGTAATTGGAAGTTTGACGGATCTGGATTTAGTACTTCAAAAGGACATAGAGGTGGAAGTCTAGGAGTGTTGCATAAACGTAAAAATTTGGAATTCGGAGGATCTTTTTTCGGTGATAACCGTGGTAACAGAGGTGGACGTTTTGGAGTGTCACATAAACGTAAACATTTTGAAATCGGAGGATCAGTTTTTGGTGATAACCGTGGTACCAAAGGAGGACGTTTTGGAGTGTCACATAAACGTAAAAATTTTGAAATCGGAGGATCAGTTTTTCGTGATAACCGTGGTAACAAAGGAGGACGTCTTGGATTGAAATTCCGTTTTAGGAGGTCTACCCAATGGGTAAGGTTCAAATTCATATACGTCAATAATTGTTTTTGACGACATAACATTCATTTAAATAATTGATAATTATATAATAAAATATTTGGTTTTATTTTCATAAAGCTTCCTAAAAAGGACATAATTTACCAACAGGTCAAAGCTAATAAAAACGTGCATATCTAATTTAGTGCGAACTGCGCATTTCTGGAACTACAGTCATCAGATACGCTCAATGCCAAAAGATCGAAAAGCCAAAGAGTTTACAAGCCTTTGGGAGCATGAAAATCAAAATTGGGTAAGGTCACCTATTCCCGAAGGAGATGAAACTTAGTTTAAGAAAATCACTTTATCGTTGATAATGTTTGTACTTTGAAGTAGAAGTGGGCCTATTTACGTTACCCTGGTGTCATCATCAGAACTATTTTTTGCTATTAAAGAGTAGAGCATTTTTTGTTATAGAGAGTAGAACATATTTTTATTGACAGAACAATTTGTGTTAAAAGAACTATTTTTTTTTCTTCTCTATTTTTAGACAGGGGAGCATTTTGAAGTCATTGTTGAAGTAAATCAGTGTGACTTTAATGTGTATGATAAAAATGAGGATGGAGTTATAACAAAGGAGGAGATGTATGATGTATTTAGTAATTCTATAGAGACAGAACGTTTGTTTTGCGCTCTTGATTCTAAAACAGGTAATTATATTTATATTCCCAAAGCTGTCAGTTATAAAAAATGTTGAAATTACCATGGTGATGCAGGGACACATTATATAGCAATATACAATTACCATGGTGTTACAGGGACACATTATATAGAAATAATAAACTACCTTGGGGATAGATGTAATACTATACGAAGGCAAATACATAAAAACTTTATGTATGTGTAGTGCATTGTGAACCATTGTTTGTTCTGTTGTCCCTTTTTTTCAGGCAATGTATTGTCGGTCCTCATTCGATTTACGGATTCCGATTACACCTTTGGAATCAAGCTTCTACTACAGTTATGTATCAGGGGCCGTCGAGGTCGTGATCGCATTGTAGTTGGATTTACAAATGTGGAATCAGTGCCTAGCACCACTAAAGTTTTGAATTCGAATCCCGCTCATGGCGAGGTGTACTTGATACAACATTATGTGATAAAGTTTGTCAGTGACTTGCGACAGGTCGGTGGTTGGCTCCGGGTACTCCTGTTCCTCCTCCAATAAAATTGATCGCAATGATATAACTGAAATATTTTTTAAAGTGGCGTTAAACACAATAAACCAAACCAAACCATTTATGTATCGTTGTTATTATGTACAAAGTGATCGTATCCATTATTCATAAGACTTAAAGCAAATGAAATAATATTGATAGGCGATCATTCTCTCAGGAATATATGCTGTATTAGCATTTTCATTGGTTTCTTATCAATCTCATTTAATCTGAGTTTTAATTTATTTTTTATCCGACTACTTAGTAACATTTAACAACGTCATGCTATTGGGTGACGGGAGATAACCTCTCATTAACATTTCGAAGATCTGGATATATTCCTTCATAACATTCATAGGCTTTTCAAGAAACATTTCGTATGGCCGTCTCTGATTGGTCGGTTGTAAACCAGATCTCCAAATCATCTAATATTAATAAGATTAAACACGATTTGCTTTATGCAGAATATCGGATACATATACAGAGAAAAGCAATGCAGAAAAAATATTACATGCATACATTAGTCAAATATAGTATTTTAAATAAATATTGTACTAAAATATAAAAATGTTTCAATAATTTTGTTTTTTCATTCTAGGCAATGGACAAATTACATTAGAAGAGTTTACAATTATGGCGCCAACGGTTATAAATGGATGTAGTGATATACCAGCTGATGTTGTAGAATATAGTGTTTGATAAAAGTAATATCTTTAGATTGTTAGAAATCCTTATATTTTTTTAAATAAAGTATTTAACTGCCATTATTGTTATTTTTTTTTATCCAGAAGGATTTGGACGTAAGTGACGCTACGATATAGCTGAAATATTTCTAAAGTTGGAGTTAAACACCAATTAATCAATCAATCAATCATGTACGCCAGTGAACATTTACTCCGGTTTCCTCCACCAATAAAACACACCGCCACGATATAACTGAAAGTGGCGTTCAAACCTGTAATCGCTCGTTTGGATCCTTAATTTATAAGGATTTGATTTGATTTGATTTTTGGTGTGTTAACGCCACTTTCAACAATACTTTAGCTATATCATGGCGACCAGTTTTAGTGGTGGAGGAAGCCGGAGTACTCGGAGAGAACCACCGACCATGGGCAAGCAACTGGTAAGCTTTATCACTTGTGGCTGCGAGTCGATTGCACCTTTTTTATAATTTACAAAGCGGGCGCGAACCCACGCCGTATTGGTGATAGGCTTGTATGTAATTTATAAGGAGCATCTCTCAATGCTTGAAGAGCAATGTAACCATTATGATTTGTAGGCTGAAATTTCCTTCTGAAATGATATCTCCTCCTATCATGACTGATGAAGTTAATTATGTTAATAAAAATAGACAGTGATGGTCAACAATTCCACCAATATTAACAAAACCAGCAACCACCTCTGATCTCAAACCCCCCTTTATCCTTTATAAGGAGCCCCTTGTCTATGATGATCACCACGATTTCTCCCCTCTACATAGAATCTGTCACATATCAACATGTATATTATATTCACCTGCTCATGGTATTTATTTTAAATGCTCCTTTTGGTGATCTTTATAGATTAGTTATGCTATTTCTTATTCCTGTTAATATTACGTAAAAGGTCCTGAACCTACTGTACTATTCTATTTATAGTTTTATCTGATCTATTTATATTGTTCATCATTTGTCTATTTAATATTTTCTCTTAAGCATGAGAGAAGGAAAATTTCATGTTGTTTCATGTGGCTATGGCATTGAAGTGTTCTATTAGAAGATTAATGTATTCAATATTTCTTGCTATTTTAATGATGTTTCCAGGGTAACAGTAGCATCCATTGCTAAGAAACACTAAAAATCATCCACCAACGATCTAACAAACATTGATCAGTATTATATAACTGAAACTGAGGTATTACACACTATGTTGACAGTGGTATCAAACATTCACGATCATATACCAGAGAATTAACCTTAATATTCCATTCATTTCATAGGTGACCACCACGATATAACTGAAGTATTGTTGAAAGTGGCGTTAAACACCATTACCCTAACCCATTTTATAGGTGTACATGTCATACTTATATAATGATGTCAGGACTAATGTTATTAAGAATCTCTGTAATTGTCATATTCAGTATCTAATAGAATAAATTTGCAAGTACATGCATTTTTGACGATGCAATTCGAGTTCTTAAGAGCCAGAACTGAGAATTGACAATGTGTAAAATAAAACATCAAAATGAATACTTGTTTTTTTGTTATAAATACGCCCTATCTACCCTAATTCATTCAGTCGTATCCCAACATCCGAAACAACAACATGAGTAATACTTGTAGTTTATGCAATAGTACCTATGTGTGGCATGCAGACTTAAAACGCCACTAAAAAGCAAACACGGTCAACAAAAGTCTACACTTAAGCAGCAGCAGCCATACACGTTTACTCCAGAGTAGCAACAGCAGCAGCAGTAGCCACACACGTTTACCCCAGAGCAGCAGCAGCCACACACGTTTACCCCAGAGCAGCAGCAGGAGCAGCAATGCTCACAGAGTAATGAAGTAGAACCTTATTACATGACACAAACCAACAATCCTTACACATTCTACGTCCCCGATAAATACGATCCCGGTCATTTCATGCCATGGGTCCATCCGTTTACCAGTGTGATTGCCGGACCTATCGGAAGTGGAAAATCCGTCTTTGTCAGGAGATTCGTACACAATATCCGACATATGATGACCCCAATACCGGATCGCATCTTGTGGTGTTATGGAGAATACCAGACTTTATACGGAACCGTAGATGGAGTGAACTTTCAACAAGGTTTACCGGACTTGGACACCCTCAACCCCAGAGAAAAACATTTAATCATTTTGGACGATCTCATGGACGAAACGGACCAAAGGGTGGCTTCACTGTTTACGAAAAGAGTCACCACAGAAACGTCAGCGTCATGTACATCGTTTAGAATCTGTTTCATCGAGGAAAACACCATAGAACCATAAGTCTCAATGCCCCTTGCATGGTCGTCTTCAAAAACCCGTAGATGTGGAAGTATTTCACACACAGAGAAACCCTAACCTACGTAGACATTCTCTCCGAGATGGTCGCATTTTATAACCACACCGTTCACAGAACCATAGGCATACCACCCGCAGAAGTCACGTGGGCTAACCAAACAACGGTGTCCAAGAGGCTATATAGAAGAAAGGAACCCAAAAAATCGTGCAAATGTTCTCCTGGAGATCAAGTGCGACTCAGCAAAGCCAAGCGTATGTTCAAGAAAGGATACTTACCTAACTGGACCGAAGAATTGTTTACCATAGTTTGATGTATAGAGACCAGACCTCAGGTATGCTTAATCAAAGACGATCACGGGGAGATTCTGGAAGGAACATTCTATGCCGAAAAATTACAGAAAGTCAGTAAGACAGACGACGTGTACAAGATTGAAACCATTTTGAAAAAGAGAAAAAAGGGACGAAGAGTTCAGTATTTGGTCAAGTGGCTCGGACATCCAGAATCCGTCAACAGCTGGATCTTTAAACAGGACCTACAAAAGCGAGGCGTCGTGGTTTGAAGTGTCAGTCTTGCGAATGGCACCGATTGACACGGATAGTGTATCGTCTTGGGTGACTTGTGGAAAGAAGACTCCACGTTAGGAGGTCGTATTTTTGTTTCAGGTATTCATCCTGTACACGGTTATCATAGTCAGCATTTATAACTTGACTGTCGAATCGGAGAACAGTACCTTGTGGGCGGCCTTGTTGAGCAGTTGTCTGGGATACCTGTTACCTAGCCCCACGATCAAGACGAAGCATGTTTTACCTGACTCTGCCTAGCAACAGTTCCATGAATTACATTTCGAACAATACGTAGACTCATTACTCGACGAAATTGCCGAAAATAATGGATCTGGATGGAGCATGGGAAATTAGATTGGCAGAGATACAGTATCCTCACAGTTGGTATAACATCAAGAATAACGAAGCCTGGTTGAAGGTTCACCTTTACAAGGAGTCACAACTACAGAAACATTTGGTCTTGTTACCGGATGGGTACAATTCCTCGGCCAAAAGGATCATTAAAGCCATCGAGGGGAAAAGGCACAGGACGAACTCAAGTCATCATCAGTTCTTTATTACAATCCATGTTAGGATTCAGACAACCTATATTCCCGGCGGAGGAGTATGTTTCAGATTGGGTAGCGGATGTCAGGAAAGGATTAAATTATCTGTACGTTTATTGTCCCTTGGTGGAACCGAGAATGGTGGGAGATGCCCAAGTACCGTTATTGAGAATCGTACCGGTGTAAGGAAGAGACGGAGAAATGATCACCCGAGTGTTTGATCCGATACAGTACTGTCCCCTGTTACAACGACGAATTCAAACCGTGGAAATAGATATAAGGGACGACACGGGGTCTATAGTGCCAGTCGAAAGAGGAAGAGTGGTGGTGGCACTTCACTGTAGAAAACGAATAGAATTCTCTCTTACCAGGATTATTGCATACACCAAGCCGGGAAAGGATATCCGGTATTTGCGGAAAGACGATATCAAAGAGGACATGGACTTGGCAGTATCTTTGGAGGACTCTTTAAAGCATGCTTTGTTGAAAAAGGGTGCAAAGACCCTAGGACGCGAGGCTTTAAAAAGCGATTAAATATTGCCGGAGATGTCGTACAAGGAAGAAATATCAAACAGGCAGCAAAATCACGATTGAAATCAACAGGATAAAACTTACTCCAAAAACTATGGACACGGTAGGACCCCCAGGACAACGGGCTATAAAAGAACCTGCCAAGCGGAAAAAGACCAGACGTCGGCAGACCAAGCAACGAAACACATCGAATGACATTTTCGGATAAGAATGGCACTTGTACATCCCAACTCATGCGAATGCACGAACTCAGAACTGGATTTATTTGAAGTTCCACCTACACAGTCCAGTGTGGTTTGTGTGTATTGGAAGCAGAAAGGATTGACATCGGCTCTGACGGATCAAGGACCTTACGAATTTGCCGTCAATGGGGCGTGGGATGACTTCATCGACTTACCTGTTTGTGGAAGCACAGATCGTGGATGACGACGATGCTGCATTTGATGGCGGAGAGGACGATGGACCTGTCAACTTATGGATGCATTCCCTCTTTAGTGATGTCAGTGTTAGCCTCAACGAAAAACTGGTTTCACAACCCACCAGCTTGTACTCTTGCAGAGCTTATAAAGAAACATTACTCAGATATGGCCCTGCTGCCAAATAATCTCAATTAACGGGAGGCATGTGGTACAAGGATACACCGGGACATCAAGATAAGCCAACAGCCGCTAACAAAGGATTCACGCCCCGGAAAACTTTGACGGCCCAAAGCAAGTCTGTACAGATGATGGGAAAACTACACTTGGATTTATTTTGTCAAGAGAAATATTTACTGAATCACGTCAATCTGAAAATCAAATTACGACGAAGTCGTGACGTGTTCACCCTAATGGCCGATGCCGACAACTATAAGATCAAAATCAAGGATTTCGCTTTATTTCTGAGAAATGTACAGTTAAGTCCTGCCGTAAGAATGGGTCACGTCAATGCTTTGGAAAAGATCAGCTGTAAATACCCCATCCGACGCATAGAAGTCAAAGTAGATACGGTTCCCTGTGGCAACATCATTTACGTCCAGGACAACATGTCTTTGGGGCAGTTGCCGAAAAGACTGGTGATTGGTTGCGTGGACAGTGATGCCTTAAATGGGACTATTACGAAAAACCCATTCGAATTTAAACACCACAAGATCAACTGTGTGGCACTGAACGTGGACGGACGACATATTCCCGCCAAACCGTTACAACCCGAATTTGAAAACGCAGGTTATATTCGCAGTTATATGGGACTCTATACCAGTACGGGAACGATGTATCAAGACAAAGGAAATACCATCTCCAGAGAGGATTAGGCTAAAGGAAACACCTTATTTGGATTCGATCTGACTCCGGATATGTCGGAAGTGGGGGAGTTTAAACTGATAAAACAAGGTAAGATACCTGTGGAGATTATATTTGTCGAAGCTCTGCAAGAAACCATCAACGTCGTCCTGTATGCAGAATTTGACAACGTGATCGAAATCGATAGAAACAGACAAGTCTAATTTGACTACAGTGGATAATGAATACGCTAGAGATTGACACTCTATTGAAAAAACATCCCCACTCCAGACCGGTGTTTAAGAGGGTCTATGCCAGAAACAGATTACCCAGACTATTAAACGTACCTTCGCCCTTGTGGGAAATACGGATCCAGACCATCGAATGGGACAACACTGGGTCGCTATTTACATCGACGCAAACTCAAGAGAGGAATACTACGACCCCACAGGAAGTCCACCCTTTTTAAGGGCTTACGTGAACTTTATGAACAAACATTGTTCGAGTTGGACTTACAATACCGTTCGAGTACAAGAAGCAGGATCTACCGTGTGCGGACATCATTGCATTTTTTACCTCATTCATCGATGTGCAGGACATAGCATGACAGGCGTCACCAGGCTCTTAGAAAATCCCGTGGAAGCGACGGACATTGTAAAGAATATTGTGTTGTTACTTGTTAAACATGTGTTATGAAAAAAAAATATATATCAGAAATAATAAGATTGATATAAAAAAAAAGAAAAAAAAAAGGTTAATGTGACCTCTATGTAGAGCCAGTCACAAGCCTGGATAAATGCAGAGTGATCTTCTATTGAGTGATCAAATGTACCACTTGACTCTTAGATTATTTACCACAGTGGCGGACGTGATAGACTACTTGGAATACATATCCGAAAACACCGTAGGTGAAAACCATTATTGGAGGTGCTAATACAATGGCGGGAAAGGGGCAGATAACCAGTGAAAGGGCTAGTTCCGGTAGTCATGCCACTTATAGGACGCGGACGTCCTAGAGAACACCCCAAAGAGCACTTCCGGTGAAAATACCCCACTAGGGAGGATATTGCATGCGCACATCCAACGGAACCCCGAAGGGGTCACTTCCGTAACCCTGGTACTTTTTTACTGTACTACATTTTGTACTACTATAGTAAGGAAAAAAACGCGGGAAACGGTTGCACATGCGCACGTGATCACTTCCGTGACTTCCTGTTCCGACCAGGGTCGCTTCCGGTCATTTGACTTCCGGTGACGTCACTTTTGGTAGAACCTCCCGGAATATGGCTTTAGAACCACATCTATACTACTGATTATGTTTTCGATTCCACTTGTTTTGGCAAAAAATGTAGAAAAAGCAAAATTTTTAGCTTTGAAGCAGAAAATATTCAGTTAAATCCGTAAAGCAAGAGGTTTAAGGATACAGATGCAGGCTTAGAAGCAAAATAACATTTTCCTTTTTTATTTTCTTAAACTTGCACTCCCACTTTCAGGTCGTTTTCTAAAGCTTACCCCCGACGTTTTGGCCAACTCCTACGCATCTAATTAAATATGAGAATCAATAGGTTAAAACTGCTGATTGGCATTACCGCAAAAAAAATTGCAATTCATTATTATCCAGACATCATAATTATTCAGTTATTGGAGAGGTTAATTTCTTTAATTAACTTAGGACGGTCTTTGGAAATGCCTGTACTAAGTCAGGGCCATTGCGGTTTTCCCAGTTTTCCGGTTGTTGACTGATTTTGTCTGTTTGTTGACTTATGAGTTTTGACTTTCCCTTTGGAAGATTGCTCGGTGTTCGGTAATTTTGTTATTACCCTTATTGAATATTAATGAATTTTCAGTATCTCGAAATTGAATTTGTCTACAGAAAACCAAAGAAAATAATTTTAGCTTTCATGAATATTTTACGCGTTGTTTGACAAGGGCCGGAGAGGATTTAAATTAGTGGTTTGGCACCTTTAAATACACAATTTAAAAATAAATAGATAAAACAAAATAATACTATTTATTGAATAAATATGACACGCACATGCAGGGTTTATATTTTTTTTATTTTTATTAAACGTATTGCTATATTTTTCTAATGTTCTATATTTACATTTTTTTTAGATTTATGAGACGTCTTTATGTGAATGGGGAATCTTAGGACTTTAGTTTGTTTGACAAAACGCTGGCAAATCCAAATTATATATCGGTTTACATGAAAGTAAATTATTTGTTTACGCTGTGTTTATTTAAAGTTGGCCGACTGTTTGTAAGCTCGCCATCTCAAAATACATTTGTGTCTTCGTTATTTAAAGTAAAGAGAAGAAATATTCTATGTTCGGGTGAACATGGGAAATAGAGCATAAAATGTATTGTCTTTTACTCAGATGCGTGTCTGTGTGAGATTATGCACCTTAGGTCCACAGTAGGGTGTCAAATGTCAACTTTGTATTGTGGAGGTGGGGTGGGGGGGGGGGGTTCCATAAATATTTCCTGTATGCCCAGATGTCGATTCAATGTGTTGAATGTGCAATTACAGAAATATATTTATTATTGGTTGCTAGAAATCTTTTAAAGTACATGCTCTTATTTATTTTTTTCCTTTTGAGACATTTCGCCTTATTGGTCACTAGCTTGAGCCACAGGCGCTTGTGTAGGGTGAAAAATATGCTCGCTATGTACCTAAAATACCACAAGAACGGACTAACTCCTACTACCCCTGTCACTTCAACGCTATTTCCCCTGTCAAAATGTCGATAGGACGCAAATCGCTTACTAATTTGCGTAGTGAAATGATTTTTCTTCAAGGAAAACCCGTTTTTATATATTCTTACCATCTCCACCCCCATACTGACAGAAAATCTTCCAATTTTGCTGACAATGGACACTTCTATGACCGCAAAAATGAAAATAGGTCACGTGAAACCTTCCGCCTTTCGGTCGTTCTCGGGTTTTATCATTGCCTTACGAAAGATATATGAGAAGTTCAAATTTTGGCGCCTTGTAATTTCAATTTGGAATGTTTCTAGTGTTTAGTAATTATATATGATAAAACCCGAGAACGACCGAAAGACGGAATGATGTCACATGACCTACTTTCACTTTGCAGCCACGAAGTTGTCCATTGTCAACAAAATTGGAAGATTATCTTTCAGTATGGGGGTGGAGATGGTAGGAAGATATAAACAACGGGTTTTCCTTGAAGAAAAATCATTTCACTACGCAAATTAGTAAGCGATTTGCGTCCTATCGACATTTTGACAGGGGAAATAGCGGTTGAAGTGACAAGGGTAGTAGGAGTGAGTCCGGCCTTGTGGCATTTTAGGTACATAGCAAGCATATTTTTGACTCGACACAAGCGCCTGTGTTTGAGCCTGGTGGTTGGAAGAGCTGTTCACTCTGAAATTCAATTTCATTATCGGATTCACTATCATTACCATCACGATTGCTGATTTGACTATATCATATGACTTTAATTTAGAAAGACTGTCCAGCCCCATTTCCATATTCCCATTATTGACAGTACTGACTGTCTTGAAACTCTCCATATATCGTCTAATCTAGGGAACCGCATCAATGCGGTAGATCGTGGGTTTGAGTCGTGGTCGGTTCAAACCTTAAATAATCAAATTGGTATTTGCTGCATTTATAAGTCCATATTCTAATTTGTACTCAGAAAAATGTTGTCATTAGGTACATGCTGAACAATTGCAATGCTAAATTGACGCGACTGTGCTTTGTGGTAAAGCTAAAGCACTGTTAAAAAAATGTCATTCATCAATTAAGGGGCATAACTCAGGAAATATAAAAGGAATGATGATCAATTGTGGTATTGTGGTCAAAAACATTGTTTAATAAATTTCAATTAATTTGGATAATCAGAACTTAAGATATTGAGTAGTAAACTTGAGAAACTGTTTGTTTTTTTCTCAGCAAATCAATTAAGAAACAAAGCTCTAGAACGAAATAGAGGTGAAGTTTGAAATCGAACATAGTCTACTTCTGTAGTCTATTGTGTATAAATTTTAAATGGAATGCTGAAGGGGAACTGAAGTAATTGAACGTGCGAGAATCTGAGAAATTATTTTACTTTATGTGCCTCCGAATATTATAAGGCTTAATGGCAGAGGAAAGTAAATTAAGATAAAAACATATTTTTGCCAGAGAAACAACGTTACTTAAATTATGCGGTACAAACAGACTATAGTGTATGAGTGTTAGATTAATTATTGTCCGATATTTGTCTTTCAGGGCACTGACGTAACGTCTTATCCCGAATACGCAAATAGATGTAAATGTACCCAATTACTATACAATCGTCCCATTGAAAATAGCCAAAAATGTAAAAATTGACATTTACAAGTTACATTTACAATGAATAAAAAAAGTTTGTAAATAAATTAAAATGTGATGTATTAGACACGGCGACAGGTACACAATTATCTTAACATGACACATGACCTTGTCTTTTGTTAAACAATGATTTGGTAACCATACAATTACGTTTCTTAACTCAACAATGCGGATATTGGTCAGGTTTACTATCGCATTTCATTGAAATGATATTTCGAAATAGGAATTTCCCACACCCAAAAACATTTACGTACAAAAAAATAATAAGGATTTCCTATTTTTAAAACAGATATAAAGGTAAAAATTTGTACAAATAAGAATTATATTGATCCAAGTTATTAAGACAACAAGAATGGTAAATATAAGTAAACTTTAATTAATATTGTGTACATCAAGAGTAATGATTGATTGATTGGTGTTTAACACCAACTTTAGGAATATTTCAGCTATATCGTGGCGTGAACAAATTTTATGTTAACTTAGACGCATAGAAAACCATTAGATTTGATTTGATTTTGAATTGATTTTTGGTGTTTTGACGCCACTTTCAGAAATATTTCAGCTATATCATGAATATCAGTTTTAGTGGTGGAAGAAGCCGGAGTACCCGGAGAGAACCACAGACCATGGGAAAGCAACTGGTAAACTTTATCACTTTCGGTTGCGAGTCGAGTGCACCTTGTTTTGTAATTTACAAAGTCGGGCGCGAACCCACGCCGTATTGGTGATAGGCTTGTATGAGTTGTTAGGTAATCCAACTACATGTACCTATCTCATTGAGGCACCCCTGAAAACCATTAGAAATAAAACATACTTGTCTATTAAACAAAGAGATTATATGTACAAATAAAAGAGACATTAAAAGGATAAAACTATGCATTTAGAACGTATGTTATCTAGCTATTCATTCGTATACAAATTGATTTTTTTTTAAATTTCAAAACTGTGTCGCCTGCAAAACTATTAATGGAAACGGAATCAGAGAAATTGAAATCTAATATAGCAGAGAGTATTGAGTTACAGCCGTTTGACCTGTTTTATATGTATTTAATTTATTGGGAAGCATGCATGATCGATTCATTAATTATTTTGCTTTACGCTCGGTGAGCAGTTTTGTCAGATACGTTCATGACGGATGTCATTTTATAAAAAGCCTGAAATAAAAATGTATTTGCCTTGAAACAGGACACTAACAACGACTATTTATGGCAAATTGTCCTTGGTCGTTTTTTTTTATCTGATGCAGACATCGTTCTCTCTGGAGAAAGGAGCGTCAATTTCCTTTTGATGAAATCGAAGAATACTAGCTTCTATAAACTTCTCGTGTACTGAGTTCCCTTTCCGACTAAGAAAAATAAATAAATAGGTAAATATTTTTTGTCTCAAGCTTTTCGATACCGTGACATTTTCTTCTCCAAACAAATTAGCAATAATAAACAGCTTATCGTGGATAATGATTGTATTTTGTTGAAGTCTCATTAAGGTTGAAATTACGCCATTCGATAGAAGAAAATGTAGAATACGTACAAGTTTAACATTTTATGGTGTCAAACCACTAATTCAGTAATCAGAGCTTAGAACATTAACGAAAGTAGTCCCTTTTAAAGAAAAAAGCTTTGTAGTATTGTGAAAACTACTGAATGGAATCGAATAATTAAAATTGATAGTTGAAGTAAAATGTATAGGGATTATTTTGAGCCCAATTTTGATGGATTTAGTTGTATTTCAATACCTCTATGGAGGATTTGATGCATGACCTATCAATACTGAATTTTTGGGGGGATGACCGAGCTATTTTTACAGTAGTTGTTTTCCGTAGCCTGGCTAGGTTTTAAACATGCCCTGAAATGTTGTTAGAACGTAGTGGAATCATGTACGTTTCAGAAAATATATGGTCTTGGAAAGGTTAAACTTAAGATAAAATGGCCAAGTAAGCTCAAAAAAGCACAAATTTAGTAGAAAATGTTAAAGAAATTAATTGGTGGTATGACACCTTTATGTGCAGAAGTAGATAAGAGCGGATTTGTTCCTCTTATCAACTTTGTTTGCAAATTCGCCATGCATCTTAATATCACAATCATCACAGTCTTGTGCTAGGGGATTAGGGTTTTGGTGTTTAACGCCATTTTCAACAATATTTCAGTTACTAGTATATCGTGGTGGTCGATTTTATTGGTGGAAGAAACCGGAGTACCCGGAGAAAACACCGTGCTGCCGCAAATCACTGACAAAGTTTATCACATATTCTTGTATCGAGTACATCTCGTCTGATCGGGATTCGAACTCACAACGTTAGTGGTGATATACACTGATTGCATTGGTAGTTGTAAACCCATTTACCATACGGCCAAGCTGTGCACGAAAGATTATTGAATAGCCCCTTGAAATATCTTATTATCAGAAACAAGAAATCTGATTGAACCAAAAGTATACATTGTATAATAAATAGATAATTTAGATGAACGACGATTGCTCACACCAGGGGCAGTAAGAACATGGTATAATACATGTATTTACTTTCAGGATGTTAAGGATTTCCTTTTCTGCGCAATTGTGGTCATAATTACAAATTATGCTGCTGCACAAAAGAAAACTACAGTTACAGGTGACATAACAAAAGAAAAAGGCAGCGGGACACGTGTAGACCTCGGGATTAGCCACAAACGGGGTAATTGGAAGTTTGATGGATCTGGATTTGGTACTTCAAGAGGACTTAGAGGTGGAAATTTAGGAGTGTCGCATAAACGTAAAAATTTTGAATTCGGAGGATCAGTGTTCGGTGATAACCGTGGTAACAGAGGAGGACGTGTTGGATTTAAATGGCGTTTTAGGAGGTCTGCACAGTGGGTAAGGTTCCAATTCATCTACGTCAATAATTGGTTTTTTTTAACATAACATTCATTTCAATAATTGATTGATTGGTGCTTAACGCCAGCTTTAGCAATATTTCAGCTATATCGTGACGTTTGGATAATTGATAATTGTATAATAAAAAATTGTTTTACTTTCATAAAGCTTCCTAAGACATACATAATTCATTGATACGACTAACATACCAACCTGTGAAAGCTGATATAAACGTGCATATCAAAATTAGTGCGCATGGCGCATTTCTGAAATGACCTTCATCAGGTACGCTCAAAGCCAAAAGATTGAAATGCCAAAGAAATTATAAGCTTTTGGGAACAGGAAAATCAAAGAGCCTAAACAGAATAGTCAAAATTGTGTAAAGTCACCTGATGTCCGAAGGAGGTGAAACTTAGTTTTAATAATACTTAGCACGTGATACATTTTGTATGTGCTTGTACTAGTTATTTAAAAAATCATTTTATCGTTAATAATGTTTTTACTTTGAAGTAGAAGTGGTGCTATTTATGCTACCCTGGTGTCATTATCAGAACAATTTGTTGTTATAAGAGAATAGAGGATTTTTTGTTATAGAGAGTAGAGCACTATGTTATTGACAGAGCAATTTGTGTTAAAAGAACTATTGTTTTCTTTTCTATTTTTAGACAGGGGAGCATTTTGAAGTTATTGTTGTAGTAAATCAGTGTGACTTTAATGTGTATGATAAAAATGAAGATGGAGTTATAACAAAGGAGGAGATGTATGATGTATTTAGTAATAGCCTAGAAACAGAACGCTTGTTTGACGCTCTTGATTCTAAAACAGGTAATATTTTTTTTATTCTCAAAGCTGTCAGTTATAAAAATAGTTCAATCATATCGTGGTGGTCAGTTTAATTAGCTTAAACATAATTATGTTTATTTGCTAAATTTGACACATTGTCGTTCAACAACTTATAAGTAGGTTATTTGTCATTAACCGACGTTTCCCTAGAATTCGGTTACATTGATGGTAGAAACCAAACTATCGAAAGTCGAGCGCACAGACTGGGATGGCGACAGACACAAATCGTTAATCTAAGGAACAAAAAACGTACAAATGTTTAATTGGAATCACACAAAACAGGGGAAAGAGACCAGATTCTACGGTACGGTTGGCATCCAAGAAAGTTTTGAGCAGACAGCGCAAAAAGACAAAAAGAGAAATTAAACCGATTTAACATTGTATATAGAATATAATGTCCTGTTACTGCAATCATACTTTCGATGACAAAGAAAAGAGAGAACATTTCATTTAATTCTTAAGCTCTAAGAACCCCATTTTTAGCTCACCTGACCCACATGATCACGTGAGCTATTGTCATCACTTGGCGTTCCTCGTAGTGTCAATCTGTTCGATTTATTTCATATTTTCATCATTTTATCTGAAACTTTTTGACCGTATGGTACCAGACTCAGAACCAATCTCAATACAGGAGTAAAGTTTGTGAGGTCCTCTACAAATATGAACATTTCGTTGGGTTAGGGCAAAAACATGGCCACCATGTGCAATTCTTGTTTCAGTTTGTCCGAATCTTCAAAAAAAAATCTTCTCATTTGAAACTATACCTGTTCAAATGATTTGTTGGTTTGTACATTTAAAACGTGAAAATCAAATTTAGTGCGCACGACGCGTTTCTGGAATAACCTTCATCAGGTACGCTCAAAGCCAAAACAATTGAAAGTCAAATAATAATTTAAAAAAAAACCCAACAAATAATGAATGAGAGACAATCTTCCTTAATTCTTCAAATTCTCATTTCAGTTTGTTCAGGCTGCAAATATGGCCGCCGTGGACCATTCTTGTCTTTTTATTGTTTGAAACTTGCAAAATCTTTTCCTTTAATTGAAAATACAACCCCAAATTATTTGTTAGATAGCACAGATAATGATCTTATTAGTATTATATACATTTGTCTCACTAACCAACAACGCGTAAGAAAACAGTGTTACACAATTGACGTGGGAATGAAAATTACCATAGTAATAAGCAATAAATTAGATGACACATTATGTAGAAATATAAAATTACCTTGGGGATATACAAAAATGTAGGGACACATTATATTCAAGCATAAATAGATGTAATACTATGCGAAGGCAAATGCAAATAAAAACTTTTATATGTGTAGTGTGTTGTGAACCATTGTTTGTTCTGTTGTCCTTCAGCCATTGTATTGTCGGTCTTTATTCGAGTTACAGATTCTGATTATTCCTTTGGAATGAAGCTTCTCTTACATTTATGCATCGGGGGGCCGTCTGGCCGTGATCATATGGTAGTTGGATTTACAACTACAGCCATTAAAACAAAAGTTCTGATTACGAATGCCGCTCGTGATGAGGTGTAATCGATACAACAATATGTCATAAAATTTATCAGTGACTTGCGGCAGGTCGGTTGTTTTCTCCGGGTACTCCGGTTTCCTCCACCAATAAAACTGACCGCCACGATATAACTGAAATATTGTTGAAAGTGGCGCTAAACACCATAACTCTAACCCCCTAACTTCATCTATGGATCGTTGTTATTGTGTACAATTTTGTACAATTGTTGAAAGTGGCGTTAAACACCACAACTCTAGCCCTCTAACTCCATTTATGGATCGTTGTTATTGTGTACAATGTTGTACAATACAAAGTGATCGTATCAATTATTCATCAGACTTAATTAAAACAAATGAAATCATATTGACAGACGATCATTTCCCCAGGAATATATACTCTTACTAGTATTTCCATTACTTTCTTATCAATCCCATTAAATCTGAGTTTTTATTGAATAGCTTTTATTTATTCTTTATCCTGCTATGCACTAACATTTAGCAACGTCTTGCTATTGGGTCACATGAGATAACCTCTCATTTACAGTCCGAAGTTCTCCATTCTTTCATAACATTAATGGGCTTTTCAAGAAAAGATTTCGTATGCTTATCCCAGATTGGTCGGTTGTAAACCAGAAACTCAAAACAGCTAATATTAATCAGATTTTTATTGCAGAATATCGGATACATAGGCAGAGAAAATCAATACAGACAAAATATTACATACATACATTTTAAACGATTATTGTACTAAATATATTTTGTTTTCAATAATTCTGTTCTTTTTATAATTCTAGGCGATGGACAAATTACATTGGAAGAGTTTACACTTATGGCGCCAAAGGTTATAAACGAGTGTGGTGATATACTAGCTGATGTTGTATAATACAGTGTTTGATAGAAGTAATAGCTTTAAATTGATAGAAATCCTTATGTTTTGTAATAAATTATTTAACTACTATTATTGTTAGTTTTTGACCCAAAAGGATTTGTACGTTAGTGTACATTTATTTTGGAAATTGATAAAAAAAAATACTCAATTCATCTGAAAAACATCAAGTCATCTAGTAAACTAGTATTTCAAATATAGAATGTTACCCCCTTGCTGGTGCATATGAGCCTTTCCGGTTGATATGCTATATGGTCAAGTCATAGTCCCATTTATTTGGCAATGAAATATTTCTAATCGCTAATATGGGTACTTAATTCATAAGGAATATCCTCCGACATCTCCAAGAACAATGCAATCAGTATGATTTGTAGGCTGAAATTTCCTTCTGAGATGATCTCTCATCCTATCGTGACTGGCGAAGATAATTATGCTCATAAAATGTAGACGCTTATTGTCAACAAGACGACCATAATTAACAAAACGAACAACTACCTCTCACCTCAAACCAGTGAACACTAAAAATAAAAAGATCACGATATAAGGCTTTTGGAATTCCAGGTCCTAGCTTGGGACAGTCAAAAATGTGACGGCGTCAAACCAGTTAATGGGATCACAACCTTCCCCCTCAGATAACTGGATTTCCAACGACAATATAGATATAAAACAGATTTAAAAACCTGCACAGTTTGGTTTTACTCAAAAGACCAGACACAATCACAAATATTAACTAAGACATGGACAGTATAATATTAACTAAGACATAAACATGGACAGTATAATATTAACTAAGACATAAACATGGACAGTATAATATTAACTAAGACATAAACATGGACAGTATAATATTAACTAAGACATAAACATGGACAGTATAATATTAACTAAGACATAAACATGGACAGTATAATATTAACTAAGACATAAACATGGACAGTATAATATTAACTAAGACATAAACATGGACAGTATAATATTAACTAAGACATAAACATGGACAGTATAATATTAACTAAGACATAAACATGGACAGTATAATATTAACTAAGACATAAACATGGACAGTATAATATTAACTAAGACATAAACATGGACAGTATAATATTAACTAAGACATAAACATGGACAGTATAATATTAACTAAGACATAAACATGGACAGTATAATATTAACTAAGACATAAACATGGACAGTATAATATTAACTAAGACATAAACATGGAAAGTATAATATTAACTAAGACATAAACATGGACAGTATAATATTAACTAAGACATAAACATGGACAGTATAATATTAACTAAGACATAAACATGGACAGTATAATATTAACTAAGACATAAACATGGACAGTATAATATTAACTAAGACATAAACATGGACAGTATAATATTAACTAAGACATAAAGATGGACAGTATAATATTAACTAAGACATAAACATGGACAGTATAATATTAACTAAGACATAAACATGGACAGTATAATATTAACTAAGACATAAACATGGACAGTATAATATTAACTAAGACATAAACATGGACAGTATAATATTAACTAAGACATAAACATGGACAGTATAATATTAACTAAGACATAAACATGGACAGTATAATATTAACTAAGACATAAACATGGACAGTATAATATTAACTAAGACATAAACATGGACAGTATAATATTAACTAAGACATAAACATGGACAGTATAATATTAACTAAGACATAAACATGGACAGTATAATATTAACTAAGACATAAACATGGACAGTATAATATTAACTAAGACATAAACATGGACAGTATAATATTAACTAAGACATAAACATGGACAGTATAATATTAACTAAGACATAAACATGGACAGTATAATATTAACTAAGACATAAACATGGACAGTATAATATAAACTAAGACATAAACATGGACAGTATAATATTAACTAAGACATAAACATGGACAGTATAATATTAACTAAGACATAAACATGGACAGTATAATATTAACTAAGACATAAACATGGACAGTATAATATTAACTAAGACATAAACATGGACAGTATAATATTAACTAAGACATAAACATGGACAGTATAATATTAACTAAGACATAAACATGGACAGTATAATATTAACTAAGACATAAACATGGACAGTATAATATTAACTAAGACATAAACATGGACAGTATAATATTAACTAAGACATAAACATGGACAGTATAATATTAACTAAGACATAAACATGGACAGTATAATATTAACTAAGACATAAACATGGACAGTATAATATTAACTAAGACATAAACATGGACAGTATAATATTAACTAAGACATAAACATGGACAGTATAATATTAACTAAGACATAAACATGGAAAGTATAATATTAACTAAGACATAAACATGGACAGTATAATATTAACTAAGACATAAACATGGACAGTATAATATTAACTAAGACATAAACATGGACAGTATAATATTAACTAAGACATAAACATGGACAGTATAATATTAACTAAGACATAAACATGGACAGTATAATATTAACTAAGACATAAACATGGACAGTATAATATTAACTAAGACATAAACATGGACAGTATAATATTAACTAAGACATAAACATGGACAGTATAATATTAACTAAGACATAAACATGGACAGTATAATATTAACTAAGACATAAACATGGACAGTATAATATTAACTAAGACATAAACATGGACAGTATAATATAAACTAAGACATAAACATGGACAGTATAATATAAACTAAGACATAAACATGGACAGTATAATATTAACTAAGACATAAACATGGACAGTATAATATTAACTAAGACATAAACATGGACAGTATAATATTAACTAAGACATGGACAGTATAATATTAACTAAGACATAAACATGGACAGTATAATATTAACTAAGACATAAACATGGACAGTATAATATTAACTAAGACATAAACATGGACAGTATAATATTAACTAAGACATAAACATGGACAGTATAATATTAACTAAGACATAAACATGGACAGTATAATATCAGGACAGTGAATGCTTGTAGTAACTGAGTAAGAAGGCATAATCTGATTAATCTTATTAAGAGTGAATACAGTATTTATTGCTTCCGTCAATAATTATAAAACTAGTAGTACATCACGCAAAGCAGGAAAACAGCTTTTTATCAGCGATTATCGAAAAGAAGAGTGCTTAAATAAACGTTAGAGAAAATCGAAGGGGTAAATACAAAAATTGACAATCAAGAGACACTGGAAAAATTGGGTACACAACACACAAGACAAAGAAAAACAAACACAAAAACACAACACCATACAGAAAACTAAAACGATGAGCAACACGGATCCAACCAAACACCGGGGGTGAAGATAGATGCTCGTGAAGGGTAAACAGTTGTCAAGATTTATATTACTTTTTCTCAAATTTGCATTTTAAGCTTATCTTATGTACATAAGAAAATAAAATGTAAACAGTAATGATCAACAGTTCCACCGATATCTACAAAAATCAGAGATGATCAACAATTCCACCAAATTAAACAAAACGGACAGCCACCTCTCATCACCATTCATTAAACATAGAAAAAACACTACGACATTAGTTTAAAACAACTTAGTTTGAAAATGGGAGCATTAACATTGCTGCCGTAAGAAACTATTGGCACATAGGAACATTTCTGTCCAGAAATGTTGAACATTTGCTTTTGTACATAGTGATCCACTACTGTAAGTCACTTGAGGAAGACGAGAACCTGTTTTATCTGGAAATGTTGTCTGTTGTTCTAGTAGACAATGGCGCAGCCACCGTAAGCCACTTTAGGCACATGAACATTAAAATTTTGATTGTTGTTGTGGACAGCATGCCGTAGCTGCCGTAAGGTATGTAAAAAACGTCAATATTTCCTTTTTTGAAATACTGTCGTTTGTTGTAGATAGATTTTAAGGCACATAAGAGGTTTTCTTTTCTTTTCTTTTACTTTTAAAATGTTGTCGTTGTTGACGTAGAGTGGTGCAGCAATCGATAGGCACTTTAGATACAAGTAAATTTCTATTTTCAAATCTGGAGCATTGATATTTGTGGAAGCCCGTTATAAATTTGGCACAAGGGAAGTTTTATATTTTGGAATGCTTGACATTAGATGTTGTAGTTAGTGGCGAAGATGTCGAAATCACTTTATGTACATCTTAAGATGTTGCACATTGGTTGTTATATAGACATTAACATAGCTGGTGTAGGGTACATTAGACATTTTTCATTTTTGAATTGTGAACATTGGTTGTTGTACATTGTGTGGATAAATAAAAAAAACCACATAAAGCACATCTTAATATGATGTACATTGATGGTTATATGCAGTTATGCAGTTGATTAGCTGTGATAGAGCGCATTAGACACGTGGTAACTGGTCTGCTTAATTGAACGGTTGTTCTTAATGACAGTGGCGCCACAGGCGTAAGCCACTTTTAGCACATGGGAACTTTTCCATCTTGAAATGTTGGCCGTTTTCCGTTGTAGAGTGGTGGAGTGATCGAAAGACATTCAAAGCGCGTGGACTCTTGAAATATTGGACTTTGTTTTGTAGAACGCGGCGCTATTGCCATAAGACAAGTTAGAAAGGTGGGAATTTTTCTATTTTGATATGTTGTCGTTTGTTCTCGTAGACAGCTATTGAGCAGTTGTTAGTCATTTTAGGCACATGGGATATTTTCTATTTTGAAATGTTATCGTTTGTTGTATACAGTTATGTAGCTGCGTATGATACACTATACGCGTGTGATCTTTTCTATTATGAATGTCTAAGCATGTGCTGCTGTAGAAAGTTGCGTAGCCGACGTTAGGCCATTAGACTCATGGCAACCTTTCTATTTTGAAATATTGGACGTTATTTGTTGGAGAGAGTGGCGTGGATGGCGAAGACGTTCTATGTAATCCTCTATTATGTAGTTTTGTAAATTTGTTGCTGTAGTCATTGGTCTATTTGACAACATGACATTGACATATTTCCCGGTAAAACACCATAGGTACGTTGTAACATTCCTATTTGGTAAGGTTGGCTATTTGTTGTGGTAATTCAAAAAGTGTGATGGGGGTTGTATGAAGGAGCATATAAATAAATACATACCGGTAAACGGTCGTTTTAAGGAAAACCTTCAATAAGAGTTTGAAGATACCAAAGGGGTAATCAGATTAAGTAAATCATAGAAGGACAGACAAAACAATTACCAAAAGAATAAGGACAAACGGAGCAACGATCTACCAAACACTGTACAGAAAACTAAAGTTCGAGCAACACGAACCCCAGTACAAACCGGTGAACTCAGGTGATCTGGAAGGGTAAGCAGTTTCTGCTCCACTAGTGATACCCGTCGTATTACTCTATTTCCAATCGCGGTGGTAAGACATGAATGAGGAAAGGACCAGGAAGTGCTTATGACAATTGGAACATACCGGTATCAGTGGACATTTGTGCCACAGATATTTCGTAGCGGTTAACTAAGTCATAGTGGTGACCGTAATACTTTCGGAGGTGAACAAGAGTATGTACGAGAAAATCTACCAGACATTATATTCTCAATTAAAATATTTTAAGGGATTGACGAACAAACAATGCACTCCTCGATTAATGTGGTTTGATGTTTGTAAGCGTTCATGACTAGCTGAGACACGTCAAAAGTCAAAATGACAGCAGGAATGATGATGATGTAGATTAATGTATATAAAAATAAATGACTGTAGTATAGTCTATTTTATTTTATCGATATCACCTATACGGTAATGTTGGCTTCTTGGGAACAATATTGGAAAAAAGATTTATTTATTGCGATCCATCCAATCTACCTAGTTTCCCTGAATCTGATAAGCTGAGTAGAAATAAAATGTAAAACTAAACTATACCATAATATTGGAATAGTGCCAAAATCTGATAGAAAGAAAAACATAGAAAGAGGACAAATTGATACCGGCTGTGACTATAACAGTATTGAAAGTAAATTATTTGTTTACGCTGTGTTTATTTAAAGTTGGCCATCCCAAGTCAACTTTGTATTGTGGAGAGGGGGGGGGGGCATCAATATTTAAGGTATGCCCAATGTCGCTTCAATGTGTTGAATGTGCAATTACAGAAATATATTTATTATTGGTCGCTAGAAATCTTTTAAAGTACATGCGCTTATTTATTTATTTGGTTTTAAGACATATGGCCTTATTGGTCGCTAGCTGGCGCCACAGGCGCTTGTGTAGAGTCAAATATATGCTCGCTATGTACCTAAAATACCAAAAGGCCGGATTCACTATCCTAATATCCCTGTCACTTCAACCACTATTTCCCCTGTCAAAATGTCGATAGGAGGCAAATCGCTTACTAATTTGCGTAGTGAAATGATTTTTCTTCAAGGAAAACCCTTTTTTATATCTTCCTACCATCTGCACCCCCATACTGACAGATAATCTTCCGATTTTGTTAACAATGGACATGTGGTATTGTGGTCAAAAACATTGTTTAATAAATTTCAATTGATTTGCATAATCAGAACTTAAGATATTGAGTAGTAAACCTGAGAAACTGTTTGTTTTTCTCTCAGTAATTCAATTAAGAGACAAAACGCTAGAACGGAATAGTGGTGAAGTTTGAAATCGAACATAGTCTGCTTCTATAGTCTATTGTGTATACATTTTAAATGGAATGTTGAAGGTGAACTGAAGTAATTGAACGCGCGGGAATCTGAGAAATTGTTTTACTTTATGTGCCTCCGAATATTATAAGGCTTAGTGGCAGAGGAAAGTGAATTAAGATAAAAACATAGTTTTGCCAACGAAACAACGTTACTTAAATGATGCGGTACAAACGGACTAGTGTATGAGTGTTAGACTAATTATTGTCCGATGTTTGTCTTTCAGGGCACTGACGTAACGTCTTATCCCGAATACGCAAATAGATGTAAATGTACCCAATTACTATACGATCGTCCCATTGAAAATAGCGAAAAATGTAAAAATTGACATTTACAAGTTACATTTACAATAAATAAAAAAACGTTTGTAAATAAATTAAAATGTGATGTATTAGACACGGCGACAGGTACACAATTATTTTAACATGACACATGACCTTGTCTTTTGTTAAACACTGATTTGGTAACCATACAAGTATGTTTCTTAACTCAACAATGCGGATTTTGGTCAGGTTTACTGTCGCATTTCATTGAAATGATATTTCGAAATAGAAATTTCCCACACTAAAAAAGATTTACGTACAAAACAATAATAAGGATTTCCAATTCTTAAAGCAGATATAAAGGCAAAAATTTGGACAAATAAAAATTATATTGATCCAAGTTATTAAGACAACTAACAACAAGAATGGTAAATATATGTTAACTTTAATTAATATTTTGTACATCAAGAGTAATGATTGATTGATTGGTGTTTAACACCAACTTTAGGAATATTTCAGCTATATCGTGACGTGAACAAATTTTATGTTAACTTAGACGCATAGAAAACCATTAGATTTGACTTGATTTTGAATTGATTGTTGGTGTTTTAACGCCACTTTCAACAATATTTCAGCTATATCATGCTATCAGTTTTAGTGGTGGAAGTGGCCGGAGTACCCGGAGAGAACCACAGACCATGGGAAAGCAACTGGTAAACTTTATCACTTGCGTTGCGAGTCGAGTGCACCTTTTTTGTAATCTACAAAGTCGGGCGCGAAACCATGCCGTATTGGTGATAGGCTTGTATGAGTTGTTAGGTAATCCAACTACCTATCTCATTGAGCCATCCCTGAAAACCATTAGAAATAAAATATACTTGTCTATAAAACAAACAGATTATATGTACAAATAAAAGAAACATTAAAAGGATAAAACTATATATTTAGAACGTATGTTATCTAGCTATTCATTCGTATACAAATTGATTTTTTTCAAAAATTTCAAAACCTGTGTCGCCTGCAAAACTATTTATGGAAACGGAATCAGATAAATTGAAATCTAATATAGCATATTGTTGAGTTACAGCCGTTTGATCTGTTTTATATGTATTTAATTTATTGGGAAGCATGCATGATCGATTCATTAATTATTTTGCTTTACGCTCGATGAGCAGTTTTGTCAGATACGTTCATGACGAATGTCATTTTACAAAAAGCCTGAAATAAACATGTATTTGCCTTGAAACAGGACACTAAATTAGCAACGACTATTTATAACAAATTATCCTTGGTCGTTTTTTATCTGATGCAGACACCGTTCTCTCTGGAGAAAGGAGCGTCAATTCCTTTCTTATCGAAGAATACTAGCTTCTATAAAATTAGAACTCGTGTACTGAATTCCCTTTCCGACTAAGAAAAATAAATAAATAGGTAAATATGTTTTGCCTCAAACTTTTGTAAACCGTGACATTTTCTTTTCCAAACAAATAAGCAATAATAAACAGCTTATCGTGGATAATGATTGCCTTTTGTTGAAGTCTCATTAAGGTTGAAATTACGCTATGCGATAGAAGATAATGTAGAATACGTACAAGTTTAACATTTTATGGTGTCAAACCACTAATTCAGTAATCAGAGCTTAGAACATATACGAAAGTAGTCCCTTTTAAAGAAAAAGTTCCTTTCACTTTGTAGTATTGTGAAAACTTCTGAATGGAATTGAATAATTAAAATTGATAATTGAGGTAAAATATATAGGGATTATTTTGAGCCCAATTTTGATGGATTTAGTTGTATTTCAATATCTCTATGGAGGATTTGATGCATGACCTATAAATACTGAATTTTGGGGGGGATGACCGAGCTATTTTTACAGTAGGTGTTTTTCGTAGCCTGGCATTTCACTGCAAGATTTTAAACATGCCCTGAAATTTTGACAGAACGTAGAGTAATCATGTACGTTTCAGAAAATATATGGTCTTGAAAAGGTTAAACTTAAGATAAAATGGCCAGGTAGGCTCGAAAAAGCACAAATTTAGTAGAAAAATGTAAAGAAATTAATTGGTGGTATGACACCTTTATGTGCAGAAGTAGATAAGAGCGGATTTGTTCCTCTTATCAACTTTGTTTGCAACTTCGCCATGCATCTTAATATCACAATCATCACAGTCTTTTGTTAGGGGATTAGGGTTATGGTGCTTAACGCCATTTTCAACAATATTTCAGTTACTAGTATATCGTGGTGATCAGTTTTATTGGTGGAGGAAACCGGAGAAAACACCGTCCTACCGCAAATCACTGACAAACTTTATCACATATTCTTCTATCGAGTACATCTCGTCTGATCGGGATTCGAACTCGCAACGTTAGTGGTGATAGACATTGATTGCATAGGTAGTTGTAAACCCATCTACCATACGGCCACGGGGCCGT
The DNA here is from genome assembly GCA_963680875.1 of Bathymodiolus brooksi. NCBI lineage: Eukaryota > Metazoa > Mollusca > Bivalvia > Mytilida > Modiolidae > Bathymodiolus > Bathymodiolus brooksi. The sequence goes on from OY804585.1 coordinate 16,701,995, forward strand.
ACCATATTGGATTATTTAAGGAAACTAAACACTGTGCACGAAAGATTATTGAATAGCCCCTTACATTCTTATGTGGTTGTCCTGGGCCTGAGGGAAAAAAATGGCATTTTTGCTGCGGTAATATACATTGGATATATGTTTACAATGTTTTTCTTCTATTGAACAGAAATAAAATATTGCCACCTCGGGAAATGTTTAGCAGAATTTGATATGAAAATGTTAAAATATCTTATTATCAGAAACAAGAAATATGATTGAACCAAAAATAATTTAGATGCACGACAATTGCTCACACCAGGGACAGTAAGATCATGGTATAATACATGTATTTACTTTCAGGATGTTAAGGATTTCCTTTCCTGCGGAATTGTGGTCATAATTACAAATTATGCTGCTGCACAAAAGAAAACTACAGTTACAGGTGGCATAACAAACGATAAAGGCAGTGGGACACGAGCAGACTTCGGGATTAGCCACAAACGGGGTAATTGGAATTTTGACGGATCTGGATTTGGTATTTCAACAGGACATAGAGGTGGAAGTCTAGAAGTGTCGCATAAGCATAAAAATTTGGAATTCGGAGGATCAGTTTTCGGTGATAACCGTGGTAACAGAGGTGGACGTTTAGAATTGTTACATAAACATAAAAATTTTGAAATCGGAGGATCAATTTTCGGTGATAACCGTGGTAACAGAGGTGGACGTTTAGAATTGTCACATAAAAGTAAAAATTTTGAAATCGGAGGTTCAGTTTTTCGTGATAACCGTGGTGACAAAGGAGCAAGTCTTGGATTTAAATGGCGTCTCAGGAGGTCTACACAGTGGGTAAGGTTCAAATTCATATACGTCAATAATTGTTTTTTCCATAACATTCATTTACATAATTGATTGATTGGTGCTTAACGCCAGCTTTAGCAATATTTCAGCTATATCGTGACGTTTAGATAATTGATAATTATATAATAAAAAAATGTTTTACTTTCATAAAGCTTCCTAAGACATACATAATTGATTGATACGACTGCCATACCAACCTGTGAAAGCTAATAAAAACGAGCATATCAAAATTAGTGCGTATGGCGCATTTCTGAAATGACCTTCATCAGGTACGCTCAAAGCCAAAAGATTGAAATGCCAAAGAAATTATAAGCTTTTGGGAACAAGAAAATCAAAGAGCCTAAACAGAATAGTAAAAATTGGGTAAAGTCACCTGATGTCCGAAGGAGGTGAAACTTAATTTTATTAATACTTAACACGTGATACATTTTAAAAAATCACTTTATCGTTAATATTGTTTTTACTTTGAAGTAAAGTGGTCCTATTTAAGGTATCCTGGTGTCATTATCAGAACTATTTTTTGTTATAAGAGAATAGAGCATTTTTTGTTATAGAGAGTGGAGCACTGTTTTATTGACAGAGCAATTTGTGTTAAAAGAACTATTTTTTTTCTTTTCTCTTTTTAGACAGGGGAGCATTTTGAAGTCATTGTTGAAGTAAACCAGTGTGACTTTAATGTGTATGATAAAAATGAAGATGGAGTTATAACAAAGGAGGAGATGTATGATGTATTTAGTAATAGCCTAGAAACAGAACGCTTGTTTGACGCTCTTGATTCTAAAACAGGTAATATTTTTGTTATTCTCAAAGCTGTCAGTTATAAAAATAGTTCAATCATATCGTGGTGGTTAGCTTCATTAGCTTAAACATAATTATGGTTATTTGCTGAATTTGACACATTGTCGTTCAACAACTTATAAGTAGGTTATTTGTCATGAACCAACGTTTCCCTAGAAATTCGGTTACATTGATGGTAGAAACCAAACTATCGAAAGTCGAGCGCACAGACTGGGATGGCGACAGACACAAATCGTTAATCTAAAGAACAAAAAACGTACAAATGTTTAATTGGAATCACACAAAACAGGGGAAAGAGACCAGATTCTACGGTACGGTTGGCATCCAAGAATGTTTTGAACAGATAACGCAAAAAGACACCTCTAACTAAAGAGAAATTAAACCGATTTAACATTGTATATAGAATATAATGTCCTGTTACTGCAATCATACTTTCGATGACAAAAAAAGAGAGAACATTTCATTTAATTCTTAAGCTCTAAGAACCCCATTTTAGCTCACCTCACCCACATGATCACGTGAGCTATTGTCATCACTTGGCGTTCCTCGTAGTGTCAATCTGTTAGATTTATTTCATATTTTCATTATCTTATCTTAAACTTTTGACCATATGGAACCAGATTCAGAACCAATCTCAATACAGGAGTAAAGTGTGTGAGGTCCTCTACAAATATGAACATTTCGTCTGGTTAGGGCAAAAACATGGCCACCATGGGCAATTCTTGTTTCAGATTGTCTGAATCCTCAAAAAAAAATTCTTCTCATTTGAAACTATACCTCTTCAAATGATTTGTTGGTTTATACATTTAAAACGTGAAAATCAAATTTAGTGCGCACGACGCGTTTCTGGAATAACCTTCATCAGGTACGCTCAAAGCCAAAATAAATTGAAAGTCAAATGATAATTAAAAAAAAAAACCAACAAATAATGAATGAGAGACAATCTTCCTTAATTCTTCAAATTCTCATTTCAGTTTGTTCAGGCTTCAAATATGGCCGCCGTGAATCATTCTTGTCTTTTTATTGTTTGAAATTTGCAAAATCTTTTCCTTTAATTGAAAATACAACCCCAAATTATTTGTTAGATAGCACAGATAATGATCTTATTAGTATTATATACATTTGTCTCACTAGCCAACAACGCGTCAGAAAACAGTGTTACACAATTGACGTGGGAATAAAAATTACCATAGTAATAAGCAATAAATTAGATGACACATTATGTAGAAATATAAAATTACCTTGGGGATATACAAAAATGTAGGGACACATTATATTCAAGCATAAATAGATGTAATACTATGCGAAGGCAAATACTACAAAAACTTTTATATGTGTAGTGTGTTGTGAACTATTGTTTGTTCTGTTGTCCTTCAACCATTGTATTGTCGGTCTTTATTCGAGTTACCGATTCTGATTATCCATTTGGAATGAAGCTTCTCTTACATTTATGCATCGGGGGCCGTCGTGGCCGTGATCATATGGTAGTTGGATTTACAACTACAGCCATTAAAACAAAAGTTCTGAGTACGAATGCCGCTCGTGGTGAGGTTTAATCGATACAACAATATGTCATAAAATTTATCAGTGACTTGCGGCAGGTCGGTGGTTTTCTCCGGGTACTCCGGTGTCCTCCACCAATAAAACTGACCGCCACGATATAACTGAAATATTGTTGAAAGTGGCGCTAAACACCATAACTCTAACCCCCTAACTTCATTTATGGATCGTTGTTATTGTGTACAATTTTGTACAATACAAAGTGATCGTATCAATTATTCATCAGACTTAATTAAAAGAAATGAAATCATATTGACAGACGATCATTTCCCCAGGAATTTATACTCTTACTAGTATTTCCATTACTTTCTTATCAATCCCATTAAATCTGAGTTTTTATTGAATAGCTTTTATTTATTCTTTATCCTGCTATGCACTAACATTTAACAACGTCTTGCTATTGGGTCACATGAGATAACCTCTCATTTACAGTCCGAAGTTCTCCATTCTTTCATAACATTAATGGGCTTTTAAAGAAAAGATTTCGTATGCTTATCCCAGATTGGTCGGTTGTAAACCAGAAACTCAAAACAGCTAATATTAATCAGATTTTTATTGCAGAATATCGGATACATAGGCAGAGAAAATCAATACAGACAAAATATTACATACATACATTTTAAACGATTATTGTACTAAATATATTTTGTTTTCAATAATTCTGTTCTTTCTATAATTCTAGGCGATGGACAAATTACATTGGAAGAGTTTACCCTTATGGCGCCAAAGGTTATAAACGAGTGTGGTGATATACTAGCTGATGTTGTATAATACAGTGTTTGATAGAAGTAATAGCTTTAGATTGATAGAAATCCTTATGTTTTGTAATAAATTATTTAACTACTATTATTGTTAGTTTTTGACCCAAAAGGATTTGTACGTTAGTGTACATTTATTTTTGAAATTGATAAAAAAAAATACTCAATTCATCTGAAAAACCTCAAGTCATCTAGTAAACTAGTATCTCAAATATAGAATGTTACCCCCTTGCTGGTGCATATGAGCCTTTCCGGTTGATATGCTATATGGTCAAGTCATAGTCCCATTTATTTGGCAATGAAATATTTCTAATCGCTAATATGGGTACTTAATTCATAAGGAATATCCTCCGACATCTCCAAGAACAATGCAATCAGTATGATTTGTAGGCTGAAATTTCCTTCTGAGATGATCTCTCATCCTATCGTGACTGGCGAAGATGATTATGCTCATAAAATGTAGACGCGTATTGTCAACAAGACGACCATAATTAACAAAACGAACAACTACCTCTCACCTCAAACCAGTGAACACTAAAAATAAAAAAATCACGATATAAGGCTTTTGGAATTCCAGGTCCTAGCTTGGGACAGTCAAAAATGTGACGGCGTCAAACCAGTTAATGGGATCACAACCTTCCCCCTCAGATAACTGGATTTCCAACGACAATATAGATATAAAACAGATTTAAAAACTTGCACAGTTTGGTTTTAATCAAAAGACCAGACACAATCACAAATATTAACTAAGACATGGACAGTATAATATTAACTAAGACATAAACATGGACAGTATAATATTAACTAAGACATAAACATGGACAGTATAATATTAACTAAGACATAAACATGGACAGTATAATATTAACTAAGACATAAACATGGACAGTATAATATTAACTAAGACATAAACATGGACAGTATAATATTAACTAAGACATAAACATGGACAGTATAATATTAACTAAGACATAAACATGGACAGTATAATATAAACTAAGACATAAACATGGACAGTATAATATTAACTAAGACATAAACATGGACAGTATAATATTAACTAAGACATAAACATGGACAGTATAATATTAACTAAGACATAAACATGGACAGTATAATATTAACTAAGACATAAACATGGACAGTATAATATTAACTAAGACATAAACATGGACAGTATAATATTAACTAAGACATAAACATGGACAGTATAATATAAACTAAGACATAAACATGGACAGTATAATATTAACTAAGACATAAACATGGACAGTATAATATTAACTAAGACATAAACATGGACAGTATAATATTAACTAAGACATAAACATGGACAGTATAATATTAACTAAGACATAAACATGGACAGTATAATATTAACTAAGACATAAACATGGACAGTATAATATTAACTAAGACATAAACATGGACAGTATAATATTAACTAAGACATAAACATGGACAGTATAATATTAACTAAGACATAAACATGGACAGTATAATATTAACTAAGACATAAACATGGACAGTATAATATTAACTAAGACATAAACATGGACAGTATAATATTAACTAAGACATAAACATGGACAGTATAATATTAACTAAGACATAAACATGGACAGTATAATATTAACTAAGACATAAACATGGACAGTATAATATTAACTAAGACATAAACATGGACAGTATAATATTAACTAAGACATAAACATGGACAGTATAATATTAACTAAGACATAAACATGGACAGTATAATATAAACTAAGACATAAACATGGACAGTATAATATTAACTAAGACATAAACATGGACAGTATAATATTAACTAAGACATAAACATGGACAGTATAATATTAACTAAGACATAAACATGGACAGTATAATATTAACTAAGACATGGACAGTATAATATTAACTAAGACATAAACATGGACAGTATAATATTAACTAAGACATGGACAGTATAATATTAACTAAGACATAAACATGGACAGTATAATATTAACTAAGACATAAACATGGACAGTATAATATTAACTAAGACATAAACATGGACAGTATAATATAAACTAAGACATAAACATGGACAGTATAATATTAACTAAGACATAAACATGGACAGTATAATATTAACTAAGACATAAACATGGACAGTATAATATTAACTAAGACATAAACATGGACAGTATAATATTAACTAAGACATAAACATGGACAGTATAATATTAACTAAGACATAAACATGGACAGTATAATATTAACTAAGACATAAACATGGACAGTATAATATTAACTAAGACATAAACATGGACAGTATAATATTAACTAAGACATAAACATGGACAGTATAATATTAACTAAGACATAAACATGGACAGTATAATATTAACTAAGACATAAACATGGACAGTATAATATTAACTAAGACATAAACATGGACAGTATAATATTAACTAAGACATAAACATGGACAGTATAATATTAACTAAGACATGGACAGTATAATATTAACTAAGACATAAACATGGACAGTATAATATTAACTAAGACATGGACAGTATAATATTAACTAAGACATAAACATGGACAGTATAATATTAACTAAGACATAAACATGGACAGTATAATATTAACTAAGACATAAACATGGACAGTATAATATTAACTAAGACATAAACATGGACAGTATAATATTAACTAAGACATAAACATGGACAGTATAATATTAACTAAGACATACACATGGACAGTATAATATTAACTAAGACATAAACATGGACAGTATAATATTAACTAAGACATAAACATGGACAGTATAATATAAACTAAGACATAAACATGGACAGTATAATATTAACTAAGACATAAACATGGACAGTATAATATTAACTAAGACATAAACATGGACAGTATAATATTAACTAAGACATAAACATGGACAGTATAATATTAACTAAGACATAAACATGGACAGTATAATATTAACTAAGACATAAACATGGACAGTATAATATTAACTAAGACATAAACATGGACAGTATAATATTAACTAAGACATAAACATGGACAGTATAATATTAACTAAGACATAAACATGGACAGTATAATATTAACTAAGACATAAACATGGACAGTATAATATTAACTAAGACATAAACATGGACAGTATAATATTAACTAAGACATAAACATGGACAGTATAATATCAGGACAGTGAATGCTTGTAGTAACTGAGTAAGAAGGCATAATCTGATTAATCGTATTAAGAGTGAATACAGTATTTATTGCTTCCGTCAATAATTATAAAACTAGTAGTACATCACGCAAAGCAGGAAAACATCTTTCTATCAACGATTATCGAAAAGAAGAGTGCTTAAATAAACGTTAGAGAAAATCGAAGGGGTAAATACAAAAATTGACAATCAAGAGACACTGGAAAAATTGGGTACACAACACACAAGACAAAGAAAAACAAACACAAAAACACAACACCATACAGAAAACTAAAACGATGAGCAACACGGATCCAAACAAACATCGGGGGTGAAGATAGATGCTCGTGAAGGGTAAACAGTTGTCAAGATTTATATTACTTTTTCTCAAATTTGCATTTTAAGCTTATCTTATGTACATAAGAAAATAAAATGTAAACAGTAATGATCAACAGTTCCACCGATATCTACAAAAATCAGAGATGATCAACAATTCCACCAAATTAAACAAAACGGACAGCCACCTCTCATCACCATTCATTAAACATAGAAAAAACACTACGACATTAGTTTAAAACAACTTAGTTTGAAAATGGGAGCATTAACATTGCTGCCGTAAGAAACTATTGGCACATAGGAACATTTCTGTCTAGAAATGTTGAACATTTGCTTTTGCACATAGTGATCCACTACTGTAAGTCACTTGAGGAAGACGAGAACCTGTTTTATCTGGAAATGTTGTCTGTTGTTCTAGTAGACAATGGCGCAGCCACCGTAAGCCACTTTAGGCACATGAACATTACAATTTTGATTGTTGTTGTGGACAGCATGCCGTAGCTGCTGTAAGGTATGTAAAAAACGTCAATATTTCCTTTTTTGAAATACTGTCGTTTGTTGTAGATAGATTTTAAGGCGCATAAGAGGTTTTCTTTTCTTTTCTTTTACTTTTAAAATGTTGTCGTTATTGATGTAGAGTGGTGCAGCAATCGATAGGCACTTTAGATACAAGTAAATTTCTATTTTCAAATCTGGAGCATTGATATTTGTGGAAGCCCGTTATAAATTTGGCACAAGGGAAGTTTTATATTTTGGAATGCTTGACATTAGATGTTGTAGTTAGTGGCGAAGATGTCGAAATCACTTTATGTACATCTTAAGATGTTGCACATTGGTTGTTATATAGACATTAACATAGCTGGTGTAGGGTACATTAGACATTTTTCATTTTTGAATTGTGAACATTGGTTGTTGTACATTGTGTGGATAAATAAAAAAAAAACACATAAAGCACATCTTAATATGATGTACATTGATGGTTATATGCAGTTATGCAGTTGATTAGCTGTGATAGAGCGCATTAGACACGTGGTAACTGGTCTGCTTAATTGAACGGTTGTTCTTAATGACAGTGGCGCCACATGCGTAAGCCACTTTTAGCACATGGGAACTTTTCCATCTTGAAATGTTGGCCGTTTTCCGTTGTAGAGTGGTGGAGTGATCGAAAGACATTCAAAGCGCGTGGACTCTTGAAATATTGGACTTTGTTTTGTAGAACGCGGTGCTATTGCCATAAGACAAGTTAGAAAGGTGGGAATTTTTCTATTTTGATATGTTGTCGTTTGTTCTCGTAGACAGCTATTGAGCAGTTGTTAGTCATTTTAGGCACATGGGATATTTTCTATTTTGAAATGTTATCGTTTGTTGTATACAGTTATGTAGCTGCGTATGATACACTATACGCGTGTGATCTTTTCTATTATGAATGTCTAAGCATGTGCTGCTGTAGAAAGTTGCGTAGCCGACGTTAGGCCATTAGACTCATGGCAACCTTTCTATTTTGAAATATTGGACGTTTTTTGTTGGAGAGAGTGGCGTGGATGGCGAAGACGTTCTATGTAATCCTCTATTATGTAGTTTTGTAAATTTGTTGCTGTAGTCATTGGCCTATTTGACAACATGACATTGACATATTTCCCGGTAAAACACCATAGGTACGTCGTAACATTCCTATTTGGAAAGGTTGGCTATTTGTTGTCGTAATTCAAAAAGTGTGATGGGGGTTGTATGAAGGAGCATATAAATAAATACATACCGGTAAACGGTCGTTTTAAGGAAAACCTTCAATATGGGGTAATCAGAAGCCGTAAATTGAAGATGGGCAGACAATACACTGAGCAAACAAAAAAAGACCAAACAATGATCTACAAGAAAAGTTTGAAGATACCTAAGGGATAATCAGTACACATACATGGAAGAAGGACAGACAATACGATGGCCAAAAGAAAAAGGCCAAACAAAGATCTACAAGAAAAGTTTTGAAAAGATACCAAAGGGGTAATCAGATTAAGTAAATCATAGAAGGACAGACAAAACAATTACCAAAAGAATAAGGACAAACGGAGCAACGATCTACCAAACACTGTACAGAAAACTAAAGTTCGAGCAACACGAACCCCAGTACAAACCGGTGAACTCAGGTGATCTGGAAGGGTAAGCAGTTTCTGCTCCACTAGTGATACCCGTCGTATTACTCTATTTCCAATCGCGGTGGTAAGACATGAATGAGGAAAGGACCAGGAAGTGCTTATGACAATTGGAACATACCGGTATCAGTGGACATTTGTGCCACAGATATTTCGTAGCGGTTAACTAAGTCATAGTGGTGACCGTAATACTTTCGGAGGTGAACAAGAGTATGTACGAGAAAATCTACCAGACATTATATTCTCAATTAAAACATTTTAAGGGATTGACGAACAAACAATGCACTCCTCGATTAATGTGGTTTTATGTTTGTAAGCGTTCATGACTAGCTGAGACACGTCAAAGGTCAAAATGACAGCAGGAATGATGATGATGTAGATTAATGTATATAAAAATAAATGACTGTAGTATAGTCTATTTTATTTTATCGATATCACCTATACGGTAATGTTGGCTTCTTGGGAACAATATTGGAAAAAAGATTTATTTATTGCGATCCATCCAATCTACCTAGTTTCCCTGAATCTGATAAGCTGAGTAGAAATAAAATGTAAAACTAAACTATACCATAATATTGGAATAGTGCCAAAATCTGATAGAAAGAAAAACATAGAAAGAGGACAAATTGATACCGGCTGTGACTATAACAGTATTGAAAGTAAATTATTTGTTTACGCTGTGTTTATTTAAAGTTGGCCATTCCAAGTCAACTTTGTATTGTGGAGAGGGGGGGGGGGGGGGGCATCAATATTTAGGGTATGCCCAATGTCGCTTCAATGTGTTGAATGTGCAATTACAGAAATATATTTATTATTGGTCGCTAGAAATCTTTTAAAGTACATGCGCTTATTTATTTTTTTGGTTTTAAGACATATGGCCTTATTGGTCGCTAGCTGGCGCCACAGGCGCTTGTGTAGAGTCAAATATATGCTCGCTATGTACCTAAAATACCAAAAGGCCGGACTCACTACCCTAATATCCCTGTCACTTCAACCACTATTTCCCCTGTCAAAATGTCGTTAGGAGGCAAATCGCTTACTAATTTGCGTAGTGAAATGATTTTTCTTCAAGGAAAACCCTTTTTTATATCTTCCTACCATCTGCACCCCCATACTGACAGATAATCTTCCGATTTTGTTAACAATGGACATGTGGTATTGTGGTCAAAACATTGTTTAATAAATTTCAATTGATTTGCATAATCAGAACTTAAGATATTGAGTAGTAAACCTGAGAAACTGTTTGTTTTTCTCTCAGTAATTCAATTAAGAGACAAAACGCTAGAACGGAATAGTGGTGAAGTTTGAAATCGAACATAGTCTGCTTCTATAGTCTATTGTGTATACATTTTAAATGGAATGTTGAAGGTGAACTGAAGTAATTGAACGCGCGGGAATCTGAGAAATTGTTTTACTTTATGTGCCTCCGAATATTATAAGGCTTAGTGGCAGAGGAAAGTGAATTAAGATAAAAACATAGTTTTGCCAACGAAACAACGTTACTTAAATGATGCGGTACAAACGGACTAGTGTATGAGTGTTAGACTAATTATTGTCCGATGTTTGTCTTTCAGGGCACTGACGTAACGTCTTATCCCGAATACGCAAATAGATGTAAATGTACCCAATTACTATACGATCGTCCCATTGAAAATAGCGAAAAATGTAAAAATTGACATTTACAAGTTACATTTACAATAAATAAAAAAACGTTTGTAAATAAATTAAAATGTGATGTATTAGACACGGCGGCAGGTACACAATTATTTTAACATGACACATGACCTTGTCTTTTGTTAAACACTGATTTGGTAACCATACAAGTATGTTTCTTAACTCAACAATGCGGATTTTGGTCAGGTTTACTGTCGCATTTCATTGAAATGATATTTCGAAATAGAAATTTCCCACACTAAAAAAGATTTACGTACAAAACAATAATAAGGATTTCCAATTCTTAAAGCAGATAAAAAGGCAAAAATTTGGACAAATAAAAATTATATTGATCCAAGTTATTAAGACAACTAACAACAAGAATGGTAAATATATGTTAACTTTAATTAATATTTTGTACATCAAGAGTAATGATTGATTGATTGGTGTTTAACACCAACTTTAGGAATATTTCAGCTATATCGTGACGTGAACAAATTTTATGTTAACTTAGACGCATAGAAAACCATTAGATTTGACTTGATTTTGAATTGATTTTTGGTGTTTTAACGCCACTTTCAACAATATTTCAGCTATATCATGCTATCAGTTTTAGTGGTGGAAGTGGCCGGAGTACCCGGAGAGAACCACAGACCATGGGAAAGCAACTGGTAAACTTTATCACTTGCGGTTGCGAGTCGAGTGCACATTTTTTGTAATCTACAAAGTCGGGCGCGAAACCACGCCGTATTGGTGATAGGCTTGTATGAGTTGTTAGGTAATCCAACTACCTATCTCATTGAGCCATCCCTGAAAACCATTAGAAATAAAATATACTTGTCTATAAAACAAACAGATTATATGTACAAATAAAAGAAACATTAAAAGGATAAAACTATATATTTAGAACGTATGTTATCTAGCTATTCATTCGTATACAAATTGATTTTTTTCAAAAATTTCAAAACCTGTGTCGCCTGCAAAACTATTTATGGAAACGGAATCAGATAAATTGAAATCTAATATAGCATATTATTGAGTTACAGCCGTTTGATCTGTTTTATATGTATTTAATTTATTGGGAAGCATGCATGATCGATTCATTAATTATTTTGCTTTACGCTCGATGAGCAGTTTTGTCAGATACGTTCATGACGAATGTCATTTTACAAAAAGCCTGAAATAAACATGTATTTGCCTTGAAACAGGACACTAAATTAGCAACGACTATTTATAACAAATTATCCTTGGTCGTTTTTTATCTGATGCAGACACCGTTCTCTCTGGAGAAAGGAGCGTCAATTCCTTTCTTATCGAAGAATACTAGCTTCTATAAAATTAGAACTCGTGTACTGAATTCCCTTTCCGACTAAGAAAAATAAATAAATAGGTAAATATGTTTTGCCTCAAACTTTTGGAAACCGTGACATTTTCTTTTCCAAACAAATAAGCAATAATAAACAGCTTATCGTGGATAATGATTGCCTTTTGTTGAAGTCTCATTAAGGTTGAAATTACGCCATGCGATAGAAGATAATGTAGAATACGTACAAGTTTAACATTTTATGGTGTCAAACCACTAATTCAGTAATCAGAGCTTAGAACATATACGAAAGTAGTCCCTTTAAAAGAAAAAGTTCCTTTCACTTTGTAGTATTGTGAAAACTTCTGAATGGAATTGAATAATTAAAATTGATAATTGAGGTAAAATATATAGGGATTATTTTGAGCCCAATTTTGATGGATTTAGTTGTATTTCAATATCTCTATGGAGGATTTGATGCATGACCTATAAATACTGAATTTTGGGGGGGATGACCGAGCTATTTTTACAGTAGGTGTTTTTCGTAGCCTGGCATTTCACTGCAAGATTTTAAACATGCCCTGAAATTTTGACAGAACGTAGAGTAATCATGTACGTTTCAGAAAATATATGGTCTTGAAAAGGTTAAACTTAAGATAAAATGGCCAGGTAGGCTCGAAAAAGCACAAATTTAGTAGAAAAATGTAAAGAAATTAATTGGTGGTATGACACCTTTATGTGCAGAAGTAGATAAGAGCGGATTTGTTCCTCTTATCAACTTTGTTTGCAACTTCGCCATGCATCTTAATATCACAATCATCACAGTCTTTTGTTAGGGGATTAGGGTTATGGTGCTTAACGCCATTTTCAACAATATTTCAGTTACTAGTATATCGTGGTGATCAGTTTTATTGGTGGAGGAAACCGGAGAAAACACCGTCCTACCGCAAATCACTGACAAACTTTATCACATATTCTTCTATCGAGTACATCTCGTCTGATCGGGATTCGAACTCGCAACGTTAGTGGTGATAGACATTGATTGCATAGGTAGTTGTAAACCCATCTACCATACGGCCACGGGGCCGTACCATATTGGATTATTTAAGGAAACTAAACACTGTGCACGAAAGATTATTGAATAGCCCCTTACATTCTTATGTGGTTGTCCTGGGCCTGAGGGAAAAACATGCAATTTTTGCTGCGGTAATATACATTGGATATATGTTTACAATGTTTTTCTTCTATTGAACAGAAATAAAATATTGCCACCTCGGGAAATGTTTAGCAGAATTTGATATGAAAATGTTAAAATATCTTATTATCAGAAACAAGAAATATGATTGAACCAAAAATAATTTAGATGAACGACAATTGCTCACACCAGGGACAGTAAGATCATGGTATAATACATGTATTTACTTTCAGGATGTTAAGGATTTCCTTTCCTGCGGAATTGTGGTCATAATTACAAATTATGCTGCTGCACAAAAGAAAACTACAGTTACAGGTGGCATAACAAACGATAAAGGCAGTGGGACACGAGCAGACTTCGGGATTAGCCACAAACGGGGTAATTGGAATTTTGACGGATCTGGATTTGGTATTTCAACAGGACATAGAGGTGGAAGTCTAGAAGTGTCGCATAAGCATAAAAATTTGGAATTCGGAGGATCAGTTTTCGGTGATAACCGTGGTAACAGAGGTGGACGTTTAGAATTGTTACATAAACGTAAAAATTTTGAAATCGGAGGTTCAGTTTTTCGTGATAACCGTGGTGACAAAGGAGCAAGTCTTGGATTTAAATGGCGTCTCAGGAGGTCTACACAGTGGGTAAGGTTCAAATTCATCTACGTCAATAATTGTTTTTTCCATAACATTCATTTACATAATTGATTGATTGGTGCTTAACGCCAGCTTTAGCAATATTTCAGCTATATCGTGACGTTTAGATAATTGATAATTATATAATAAAAAAATGTTTTACTTTCATAAAGCTTCCTAAGACATACATAATTGATTGATACGACTGCCATATCAACCTGTGAAAGCTAATAAAAACGAGCATATCAAAATTAGTGCGTATGGCGCATTTCTGAAATGACCTTCATCAGGTACGCTCAAAGCCAAAAGATTGAAATGCCAAAGAAATTATAAGCTTTTGGGAACAAGAAAATCAAAGAGCCTAAACAGAATAGTAAAAATTGGGTAAAGTCACCTGATGTCCGAAGGAGGTGAAACTTAATTTTATTAATACTTAACACGTGATACATTTTGCATGTGTTTGTACTAGTTATTTAAAAAATCACTTTATCGTTAATATTGTTTTTACTTTGAAGTAAAGTGGTCCTATTTAAGGTATCCTGGTGTCATTATCAGAACTATTTTTTGTTATAAGAGAATAGAGCATTTTTTGTTATAGAGAGTGGAGCACTGTTTTATTGACAGAGCAATTTGTGTTAAAAGAACCATTTTTTTTCTTTTCTATTTTTAGACAGGGGAGCATTTTGAAGTCATTGTTGAAGTAAACCAGTGTGACTTTAATGTGTATGATAAAAATGAAGATGGAGTTATAACAAAGGAGGAGATGTATGATGTATTTAGTAATAGCCTAGAAACAGAACGCTTGTTTGACGCTCTTGATTCTAAAACAGGTAATATTTTTGTTATTCTCAAAGCTGTCAGTTATAAAAATAGTTCAATCATATCGTGGTGGTTAGCTTCATTAGCTTAAACATAATTATGGTTATTTGCTGAATTTGACACATTGTCGTTCAACAACTTATAAGTAGTTTATTTGTCATTAACCAACGTTTCCCTAGAAATTCGGTTACATTGATGGTAGAAACCAAACTATCGAAAGTCGAGCGCACAGACTGGGATGGCGACAGACACAAATCGTTAATCTAAAGAACAAAAAACGTACAAATGTTTAATTGGAATCACACAAAACAGGGGAAAGAGACCAGATTCTACGGTACGGTTGGCATCCAAGAATGTTTTGAACAGATAACGCAAAAAGACACCTCTAACTAAAGAGAAATTAAACCGATTTAACATTGTATATAGAATATAATGTCCTGTTACTGCAATCATACTTTCGATGACAAAAAAAGAGAGAACATTTCATTTAATTCTTAAGCTCTAAGAACCCCATTTTAGCTCACCTCACCCACATGATCACGTGAGCTATTGTCATCACTTGGCGTTCCTCGTAGTGTCAATCTGTTAGATTTATTTCATATTTTCATTATCTTATCTTAAACTTTTGACCATATGGAACCAGATTCAGAACCAATCTCAATACAGGAGTAAAGTGTGTGAGGTCCTCTACAAATATGAACATTTCGTCTGGTTAGGGCAAAAACATGGCCACCATGGGCAATTCTTGTTTCAGATTGTCTGAATCCTCAAAAAAAAAATCTTCTCATTTGAAACCATACCTCTTCAAATGATTTGTTGGTTTATACATTTAAAACGTGAAAATCAAATTTAGTGCGCACGACGCGTTTCTGGAATAACCTTCATCAGGTACGCTCAAAGCCAAATAAAATTGAAAGTCAAATGATAATTAAAAAAAAAAACCAACAAATAATGAATGAGAGACAATCTTCCTTAATTCTTCAAATTCTCATTTCAGTTTGTTCAGGCTGCAAATATGGCCGCCGTGAATCATTCTTGTCTTTTTATTGTTTGAAAATTGCAAAATCTTTTCCTTTAATTGAAAATACAACCCCAAATTATTTGTTAGATAGCACAGATAATGATCTTATTAGTATTATATACATTTGTCTCACTAGCCAACAACGCGTCAGAAAACAGTGTTACACAATTGACGTGGGAATAAAAATTACCATAGTAATAAGCAATAAATTAGATGACACATTATGTAGAAATATAAAATTACCTTGGGGATATACAAAAATGTAGGGACACATTATATTCAAGCATAAATAGATGTAATACTATGCGAAGGCAAATACTACAAAAACTTTTATATGTGTAGTGTGTTGTGAACTATTGTTTGTTCTGTTGTCCTTCAACCATTGTATTGTCGGTCTTTATTCGAGTTACCGATTCTGATTATCCATTTGGAATGAAGTTTCTCTTACATTTATGCATCGGGGGCCGTCGTGGCCGTGATCATATGGTAGTTGGATTTACAACTACAGCCATTAAAACAAAAGTTCTGAGTACGAATGCCGCTCGTGGTGAGGTTTCATCGATACAACAATATGTCATAAAATTTATCAGTGACTTGCGGCAGGTCGGTGGTTTTCTCCGGGTACTCCGGTGTCCTCCACCAATAAAACTGACCGCCACGATATAGCTGAAATATTGTTGAAAGTGGCGCTAAACACCATAACTCTAACCCCCTAACTTCATTTATGGATCGTTGTTATTGTGTACAATTTTGTACAATACAAAGTGATC
Source organism: Bathymodiolus brooksi (assembly GCA_963680875.1). NCBI lineage: Eukaryota > Metazoa > Mollusca > Bivalvia > Mytilida > Modiolidae > Bathymodiolus > Bathymodiolus brooksi. The sequence continues at coordinate 16,719,036 of OY804585.1, forward strand.
GTATCAATTATTCATCAGACTTAATTAAAAGAAATGAAATCATATTGACAGACGATCATTTCCCCAGGAATTTATACTCTTACTAGTATTTCCATTACTTTCTTATCAATCCCATTAAATCTGAGTTTTTATTGAATAGCTTTTATTTATTCTTTATCCTGCTATGCACTAACATTTAACAACATCTTGCTATTGGGTCACATGAGATAACCTCTCATTTACAGTCCGAAGTTCTCCATTCTTTCATAACATTAATGGGCTTTTCAAGAAAAGATTTCGTATGCTTATCCCAGATTGGTCGGTTGTAAACCAGAAACTCAAAACAGCTAATATTAATCAGATTTTTATTGCAGAATATCGGATACATAGGCAGAGAAAATCAATACAGACAAAATATTACATACATACATTTTAAACGATTATTGTACTAAATATATTTTGTTTTCAATAATTCTGTTCTTTCTATAATTCTAGGCGATGGACAAATTACATTGGAAGAGTTTACCCTTATGGCGCCAAAGGTAATAAACGAGTGTGGTGATATACTAGCTGATGTTGTATAATACAGTGTTTGATAGAAGTAATAGCTTTAGATTGATAGAAATCCTTATGTTTTGTAATAAATTATTTAACTACTATTATTGTTAGTTTTTGACCCAAAAGGATTTGTACGTTAGTGTACATTTATTTTTGAAATTGATAAAAAAAAATACTCAATTCATCTGAAAAACCTCAAGTCATCTAGTAAACTAGTATCTCAAATATAGAATGTTACCCCCTTGCTGGTGCATATGAGCCTTTCCGGTTGATATGCTATATGGTCAAGTCATAGTCCCATTTATTTGGCAATGAAATATTTCTAATCGCTAATATGGGTACTTAATTCATAAGGAATATCCTCCGACATCTCCAAGAACAATGCAATCAGTATGATTTGTAGGCTGAAATTTCCTTCTGAGATGATCTCTCATCCTATCGTGACTGGCGAAGATGATTATGCTCATAAAATGTAGACGCTTATTGTCAACAAGACCATAATTAACAAAACGAACAACTACCTCTTACCTCAAACCAGTGAACACTAAAAATAAAAAAATCACGTTATAAGGCTTTTGGAATTCCAGGTCCTAGCTTGGGACAGTCAAAAATGTGACGGCGTCAAACCAGTTAATGGGATCACAACCTTCCCCCTCAGATAACTGGATTTGCTTTTACTCAAAAGACCAGACACAATCACAAATATTAACTAAGACATGGACAGTATAATATCAGGACAGTGAATGCTTGTAGTAACTGATTAAGAAGGCATAATCTGATTAATCTTATTAAGAGTGAATACAGTATTTATTGCTTCCGTCAATAATTATAAAACTAGTAGTACATCACGCAAAGCAGGAAAACAGCTTTCTATCAGCGATTATCGAAAAGAAGAGTGCTTAAATAAACGTTAGAGAAAATCGAAGGGGTAAATACAAAAATTGACAATCAAGAGACACTGGAAAAATTGGGTACACAACACACAAGACAAAGAAAAACAAACACAAAAACACAACACCATACAGAAAACTAAAACGATGAGCAACACGGATCCAACCAAACATCGGGGGTGAAGATAGATGCTCGTGAAGGGTAAACAGTTGTCAAGATTTATATTACTTTTTCTCAAATTTGCATTTTAAGCTTATCTTATGTACATAAGAAAATAAAATGTAAACAGTAATGATCAACAGTTCCACCGATATCTACAAAAATCAGAGATGGTCAACAATTCCACCAAATTAAACAAAACGGACAGCCACCTCTCATCACCATTCATTAAACATAGAAAAAACACTACGACATTAGTTTAAAACAACTTAGTTTGAAAATGGGAGCATTAACATTGCTGCCGTTAGAAACTATTGGCATATAGGAACATTTCTGTCTAGAAATGTTGAACATTTGCTTTTGTACATAGTGATCCACTACTGTAAGTCACTTGAGGAAGACGAGAACCTGTTTTATCTGGAAATGTTGTCTGTTGTTCTAGTAGACAATGGCGCAGCCACCGTAAGCCACTTTAGGCACATGAACATTAAAATTTTGATTGTTGTTGTGGACAGCATGCCGTAGCTGCCGTAAGGTATGTAAAAAACGTCAATATTTCCTTTTTTGAAATACTGTCGTTTGTTGTAGATAGATTTTAAGGCACATAAGAGGTTTTCTTTTCTTTTCTTTTACTTTTAAAATGTTGTCGTTGTTGATGTAGAGTGGTGCAGCAATCGATAGGCACTTTAGATACAAGTAAATTTCTATTTTCAAATCTGCAGCATTGATATTTGTGGAAGCCCGTTATAAATTTGGCACAAGGGAAGTTTTATATTTTGGAATGCTTGACATTAGATGTTGTAGTTAGTGGCGAAGATGTCGAAATCACTTTATGTACATCTTAAGATGTTGCACATTGGTTGTTATATAGACATTAACATAGCTGGTGTAGGGTACATTAGACATTTTTCATTTTTGAATTGTGAACATTGGTTGTTGTACATTGTGTGGATAAATAAAAAAAACCACATAAAGCACATCTTAATATGATGTACATTGATGGTTATATGCAGTTATGCAGTTGATTAGCTGTGATAGAGCGCATTAGACACGTGGTAACTGGTCTGCTTAATTGAACGGTTGTTCTTAATGACAGTGGCGCCACAGGCGTAAGCCACTTTTAGCACATGGGAACTTTTCCATCTTGAAATGTTGGCCGTTTTCCGTTGTAGAGTGGTGGAGTGATCGAAAGACATTCAAAGCGCGTGGACTCTTGAAATATTGGACTTTGTTTTGTAGAACGCGGCGCTATTGCCATAAGACAAGTTAGAAAGGTGGGAATTTTTCTATTTTGATATGTTGTCGTTTGTTCTCGTAGACAGCTATTGAGCAGTTGTTAGTCATTTTAGGCACATGGGATATTTTCTATTTTGAAATGTTATCGTTTGTTGTATACAGTTATGTAGCTGCGTATGATACACTATACGCGTGTGATCTTTTCTATTATGAATGTCTAAGCATGTGCTGCTGTAGAAAGTTGCGTAGCCGACGTTAGGCCATTAGACTCATGGCAACCTTTCTATTTTGAAATATTGGACGTTATTTGTTGGAGAGAGTGGCGTGGATGGTGAAGACGTTCTATGTAATCCTCTATTATGTAGTTTTGTAAATTTGTTGCTGTAGTCATTGGCCTATTTGACAACATGACATTGACATATTTTCCGGTAAAACACCATAGGTACGTCGTAACATTCCTATTTGGAAAGGTTGGCTATTTGTTGTGGTAATTCAAAAAGTGTGATGGGGGTTGTATGAAGGAGCATATAAATAAATACATACCGGTAAACGGTCGTTTTAAGGAAAACCTTCAATAAGAGTTTGAAGATACCAAAGGGGTAATCAGATTAAGTAAATCATAGAAGGACAGACAAAACAATTACCAAAAGAATAAGGACAAACGGAGCAACGATCTACCAAACACTGTACAGAAAACTAAAGTTCGAGCAACACGAACCCCAGTACAAACCGTGAACTCAGATGATCTGGAAGGGTAAGCAGTTTCTGCTCCACTAGTGATACCCGTCGTATTACTCTATTTCCAATCGCGGTGGTAAGACATGAATGAGGAAAGGACCAGGAAGTGCTTATGACAATTGGAACATACCGGTATCAGTGGACATTTGTGCCACAGATATTTCGTAGCGGTTAACTAAGTCATAGTGGTGACCGTAATACTTTCGGAGGTGAACAAGAGTATGTACGAGAAAATCTACCAGACATTATATTCTCAATTAAAACATTTTAAAGGATTGACGAACAAACAATGCACTCCTCGATTAATGTGGTTTTATGTTTGTAAGCGTTCATGACTAGCTGAGACACGTCAAAAGTCAAAATGACAGCAGGAATGATGATGATGTAGATTAATGTATATAAAAATAAATGACTGTAGTATAGTCTATTCTATTTTATCGATATCACCTATACGGTAATGTTGGCTTCTTGGGAACAATATTGGAAAAAAGATTTATTTATTGCGATCCATCCAGTCTACCTAGTTTCCCTGAATCTGATAAGCTGAGTAGAAATAAAATGTAAAACCAAATTATACAATAATATTGGAATAGTGCCAAAATCTGATAGAAAGAAAAACATAGAAAGAGGACAAATTGATACCAATAACACGCACACGTCCCTGGATTGGAACAGACACCTCAATAATAATAAAAATGGCGGGAAACATAGTTACCTGTATTGTGACGTGTATGCACAACGAATGGGATGTAGATTTAATGGATACGACACAATCGTATCCTGCTGAATTCGCAAGTGCAACGAAAAGATGTACTTCGCCCTTGAAAATTGTTTGATCGTATAATGTTCTCTGATTTAAGAGTCGGTGACTTGTGGCATATCAGTTGTTTCTACAGGTACTCCAGTTTTCACCACCAATAAAACTGACCGCCACGATATAACTGAAATATTGTTGAAAGTTGCGTTAAACACCATAACCCCTGATTTATGACAAACATTTGAAATAAATATTACTTCATTTAATGATATCTGAGAAAATGTAACTATTACCGACGATGAAAAAGTAAATGGGTCATTGCATTTTAAAACCCACAGGTATTTTCACTTTCATTTTCTTTGTAGTAAAACAGTTAGGAAACCTAGATCGTTTATGCAATTGTTTTAATGATTTAATAAGCATGAAATTATGAAAAGACTATATTTTCGACTCCAGTTGTTTTGGCAAAAAATGTAGAAAAAGCAAATATGTTAGCTTTGAAGCAGAAAATTTCGGTTAAATCCGTAAAGCAAGAGGTTTAAAGATATAGATGCAGCCTTAGAAGCTAAATAAAATTTTCCTTTTTTATTTTCTTAAACTTGCACTCCCACTTTCAGGTCGTCTTCTAAATTTTACCCCCGACATTTTGGCCAACTCCTACGCATCTAATTAAATATGAGAATCAATAGGTTAAAATTGCTGATTGGCATTACCGCAAAAAAAAAATTGCAATTCATTATTATCCAGATATCATAATTATTCAGTTATTGGAGAGGTTAATTTCTTTAATTAACTTAGGACGGTCTTTGGAAATGCCTGTACCAAGTCAGGGCCATTGCGGTTTTCCCAGTTTTCCGGTTGTTGACTGATTTTGTCTGTTTGTTGACTTATGAGTTTTGGCTTTCCCTTTGGAAGATTGTTCGGTGTTCGGTAATTTTGTTATTACCCTTATTGAATATTAATGAATTTTCAGTTTCTCGAAATTGATTTTGTCTACAGAAAACCAAAGATAATAAGTTAAGGTAATATATTTTAGTTTTCATGAATATTTTACGCGTTGTTTGCCAAGGGCCGGGGAGGATTTAAATTAGTGGTTTGGCACCTTTAAATACACAATTTAAAAATAAATAGATAAAACAAAATAATACTATTTATTGAATAAATATGACACGCACATGCAGGGTTTATATTTTGTTTATTTTTATAAAACGTATTGCTACATTTTTCTATTGTTCTACATTTACATTTATTTAGATTTATGAGACGTCTTCATGTGAACGGGGAATCTTAGGACTTTATTTTGTTTGACAAAATACTGGTAAATCCAAATTATGTATCGGCTTACATGAATAAGGGTAATAACAAAATTACCGAACTCCGAGCAATCTTACAAAGGGAAAGTCAAAACTAAGTATATAAACAGACAAAATCAGTCAACAACCGGAAAACTGTGAAAACCGTAATGACCCTGACTTGGTTCAGGCATTTCTAAAGAAATGGTGGGTTGAATCAGATTTTAAAGCGCCAAACCTCCCGCTTTCATTACGGCTCAAAGGTTCCGGCTGTGACTATAACAGTATTGAAAGTAAATTATTTGTTTACGCTGTGTTTATTTAAAGTTGGCCATCCCAAGTCAACTTTGTATTGTGGAGAGGGGGGGGGGGGGGGCATAAATATTTAAGGTATGCCCAATGTCGCTTCAATGTGTTGAATGTGCAATTACAGAAATATATTTATTATTGGTCGCTAGAAATCTTTTAAAGTGCATGCGCTTATTTATTTTTTTGGTTTTAAGACATATCGCCTTATTGGTCGATAGCTGGCGCCACAGGCGCTTGTGTAGAGTCAAATATATGCTCGCTATGTATCTAAAATACCAAAAGGCCGGACTCACTACCCTAATATCCCTGTCACTCCAACCACTATTTCCCCTGTCAAAATGTCGATAGGAGGCAAATCGCTTACTAATTTGCGTAGTGAAATGATTTTTCTTCAAGGAAAACCATTTTTTATATCTTCCTACCATCTACACCCCCATACTGACAGATAATCTTCCGATTTTGTTGACAATGGACATGTGGTATTGTGGTCAAAAACATTGTTTAATAAATTTCAATTGATTTGCATAATCAGAACTTAAGATATTGAGTAGTAAACCTGAGAAACTGTTTGTTTTTCTCTCAGCAATTCAATTAAGAGACAAAACGCTAGAACGGAATAGTGGTGAAGTATGAAATCGAACATAGTCTGCTTCTATAGTCTATTGTGTATACATTTTAAATGGAATGTTGAAGGTGAACTGAAGTAATTGAACGCGCGGGAATCTGAGAAATTGTTTTACTTTATGTGCCTCCGAATATTATAAGGCTTAGTGGCAGAGGAAAGTGAATTAAGATAAAAACATAGTTTTGCCAAAGAAACAACGTTACTTAAATGATGCGGTACAAACGGACTATAGGGTATGAGTGTTAGACTAATTATTGTCCGATGTTTGTCTTTCAGGGCACTGACGTAACGTCTTATCCCGAATACGCAAATAGATGTAAATGTACCCAATTACTATACGATTGTCCTATTGAAAATAGCGAAAAATGTAAAAATTGACATTTACAAGCTACATTTACAATAAATAGAAAAAAATTGTAAATAAATTAAAATGTGATGTATTAGACACGGCGTTGTCTTTTGTTAAACACTGATTTGGTAACCATACAAGTACGTTTCTTAACTCAACAATGCGGATTTTGGTCAGGTTTACTGTCGCATTTCATTGAAATGATATTTCGAAATAGGAATTTCCCACACTAAAAAAGATTTACGTACAAAACAATAATACAGATTTCCTATTCTTAAAGCAGATATAAAGGCAAAAATGTGCACAAATAAACATTATATTGATCCAAGTTATTAAGACAACTAACAACAAGAATGGTAAATATATGTTAACTTTAATTAATATTTTGTACATCAAGAGTAATGATTGATTGATTGGTGTTTAACACCAACTTTAGGAATATTTCAGCTATATCGTGGCGTGAACAAATTTTATGCTAACTTAGACGCATAGAAAACCATCAGAATTTTGGTGTTTTAACGCCACTTTCAGCAATATTTCAGCTATATCATGTTACCACTTTTAGTGGTGGAAGTGGCCGGAGTACCCGGAGAGAACCACAGACCATGGGAAAGCAACTGGTAAACTTTATCACTTGCGTTGCGAGTCGAGTGCACCTTTTTTGTAATTTGCAAAGTCGGGCGCGAAACCACGCCGTATTGGTGATAGGCTTGTATGAGTTTTTAGGTAATCCAACTACATGTACGTAACTCATTGAGCCACCGGGCCCTGAAAACCATTAGAAATAAAACATACTTGTCTATAAAACAAACAGGTTATATGTACAAATAAAAGAAACATTAAAAGGATAAAACTATATATTTAGAACGTATGTTATCTAGCTATTCATTCGTATACAAATTGATTTTTTTTTAATTTCAAAACCTGTGTCGCCTGCAAAACTATTTATGGAAACGGAATCAGAGAAATTGAAATCTAATATAGCAGAGAGTATTGAGTTACAGCCGTTTGATCTGTTTTATATGTATTTAATTTATTGGGAAGCATGCATGATCGATTCATTAATTATTTTGCTTTACGCTCGGTGAGCAGTTTTGTCAGATACGTTCATGACGAATGTCATTTTACAAAAAGCCTGAAATAAACATGTATTTGCCTTGAAACAGGACACTAAATTAGCAACGACTATTTATAACAAATTATCCTTGGTCGTTTTTTTATCTGATGCAGACACCGTTCTCTCTGGAGAAAGGAGCGTCAATTCCTTTCTTATCGAAGAATACTAGCTTCTATAAAATTAGAACTCGTGTACTGAGTTCCCTTTCCGACTAAGAAAAATAAATAAATAGGTAAATATGTTTTGCCTCAAACTTTTTGAAACCGTGACATTTTCTTTTCCAAACAAATTAGCAATAATCAACAGCTTATCGTGGATAATGATTGCCTTTTGTTGAAGTCTCATTAAGGTTGAAATTACGTCATGCGATAGAAGATAATGTAGAATACGTACAAGTTTAACATGTTATGGTGTCAAACCACTAATTCAGTAATCAGAGCTTAGAACATATACGAAAGTAGTCTCTTTTAAAGAAAAAAGTTCCTTTCACTTTGTAGTATTGTGAAAACTGCTGAATGGAATTGAATAATTAAAATTGATAATTGAGGTAAAATATATAGGGATTATTTTGAGCCCAATTTTGTTGGATTTAGTTGTATTTCAATACCTCTATGGAGGATTTGATGCATGACCTATACATACTGAATTTTTGGGGGGATGACCGAGCTATTTTTACAGTAGGTGTTTTCCGTAGCCTGGCATTTCACTGCAAGATTTTAAACATGCCCTGAAATGTTGACAGAACGTAGAGGAATCATGTACGTTTCAGAAAATATATGGTCTTGGAGATGTTAAACTTAAAATAAAATGGCCAGGTAGGCTCGAAAAAGCACAAATTTAGTAGAAAATGTTAAAGAAACTATTTGGTGGTATGACACCTTTATGTGCAGAAGTAGATAAGAGCGGATTTGTTCCTCTTATCAACTTTGTTTGCAACTTCGCCATGCATCTTAATATCACACTCATCACAGTCTTGTGTTAGGGGATCAGGGTTATGGTGTTTAACGCCATTTTCAACAATATTTCAGTTACTAGTAAATCGTGGTTGTCAATTTTATTGGTGGAAGAAACCGGAGTACCCGGAGAAAACACCGTGCTGCCGCAAATCACTGACACACTTTATCACATATTCTTGTATCGAGTACATCTCGTCTGATCGGGATTCGAACTCACAACGTTAGTGGTGATATACACTGTTTGCATTGGTAGTTGTAAACCCATTTACCAAACGGCCACGGCGCCGTACCATATTGGATTATTTAAGGAAACTAAAAACTTGCTTGTAACCAAGCTGTGCACGAAAGATTATTGAATAGCCCCTTACATTCTTATGTGGTTGTCCTGGGCATGAGGGAAAAAAATGCCATTTTTGCTGCGGTAATATACATTGGATATATGTTTACAATGTTTTTCTTCCATTGAACAGAAATAAAATATCGCCATCTCGGGAAATGTTTAGCAGAACTTGATATGAAAATGTTGAAATATCTTATTATCAGAAACAAGAAATCTGATTGAACCCAAAATATACATTGTATAATAAATAGATAATTTAGATGAATGACAATTGCTCACACCAGGGGCAGTAAGATCATGGTATAATACATGTATTTACTTTCAGGATGTTAAGGATTTCCTTTTCTGCGCAATTGTGGTCATAATTACAAATTATGCTGCTGCACAAAAGAAAACTACAGTTACAGGTGACATAACAAAAGATAAAGGCAGTGGGACACGAGTAGACCTCGGGATTAGCCACAAACGGGGTAATTGGAAGTTTGACGGATCTGGATTTGGTACTTCAAGAGGACTTAGAGGTGGAAAGTTAGGAGTGTCGCATAAACGTAAAAATTTTGAATTCGGAGGATCAGTTTTCCGTGATAACCGTGGTAACAAAGGAAGACATGTTGGATTTAAATGGCGTTTTAGGAGGTCTACACAGTGGGTAAGGTTCCAATTCATCTACGTCAATAATTGTTTTCTTTACATAACATTCATTTCAATAATTGATTGATTGGTGCTTAACGCCAACTTTAGCAATATTTCAGCTATATCGTGACGTTTGGATAATTGATAATTATATAATAAAAAATTGTTTTACTTTCATAAAGCTTCCTAAGACATACATAATTCATTGATACGACTGACATACCAACCTGTGAAAGGTAATAAAAACGTCCATATCAAAATTAGTGCGTATGGCGCATTTCTGAAATGACCTTCATCAGGTACGCTCAAAGCCAAAAGATTGAAATGCCAAAGAATTTATAAGCTTTTGGGAACAGGAAAATCAAAGAGCCTAAACAGAATAGTCAAAATTGGGTAAAGTCACCTGATGTCCGAAGGAGGTGAAACTTAGTTTTAATAATACTTAGCACGTGATACATTTTGTATGTGCTTGTACTAGTTATTTAAAACATCACTTTATCGTTAATAATGTTTTTACTTTGAGGTAGAAGTGGTCCTATTTAAGCTAACCTGGTGTCATTATCAAAACCATTTTTTGTTATATGAGAATAGAGTATTTTTTTGTTATAGAGAGTGGAACACTGTTTTATTGATAGGGCAATTTGTGTTAATAGAACTATTTTTTTTCTTTTCTAATTTAGACAGGGGAGCATTTTGAAGTTATTGTTGAAGTAAACCAGTGTGACTTTAATGTGTATGATAAAAATGAAGATGGAGTTATAACAAAGGAGGAGATGTATGATGTATTTAGTAATAGCCTAGAAACAGAACGCTTGTTTGACGCTCTTGATTCTAAAACAGGTAATATTTTTGTTATTCTCAAAGCTGTCAGTTATAAAAATAGTTCAATCATGTCGTGGTGGTGAGTTTCATTAGATTAAACATAATTATGTTTATTTGCTGAATTTGACACATTGTCGTTCAACAACTTATAAGTAGGTTATTTGTCAATAATTCTTATATGATTTACATAATTAGAAATCCTATACTCTGATTGGGCATAAGCGCTTATGGAGGCGGGGTTTTTGTCAGTTTATTTTGCGATAGACGATGTTCACCGGACTACTTTTTTCGTAATGTAAACAAAATGGCGGCTTGGATTCCCGATAATAAAAAAAGATAAAAGAAACAATGTTTATTGTTAATAATCAACAATTATTGTTAGATATGAAATTAAAAAATAAATGCCAATGAAAAAAAAAGCTTGTTCAATAAATTCCGGAAAGAATACTTAAGACAACCATCTATCGACTTTGACTTTTGTAATATATCGTCATCCTGGGACGTTGTTTACAAGTGACGCTGATTGACTAAAGCTGGTTACTGATTTATTTTACGATTTTGTGAGCATTTTACTTGTTTGAGTAGCTAAATGCAAAATGCCATCAAATTGGAAAATATCACTAACTTAATTACATCACCGTCTAGGCCTAGTTATCAATGTAGGAAAACAACTTAAACAAGGTTAGTTCATTTTGTTATTCATGGCCGACACACATCAATGGAATGTATGTGTGCGTACTGGGGATAGTAAATTTTCAAAGCAAATGAAAAAAAAAAATACTTAGTTACAGAATTATAAGGATTAAACGCATTTTTTTCTTCGGACTTTTATTTGTTTGTGAGTGAATTGGTCCAGGTTATGCATAAATAAACTCGGAAAAAATGCGTTTAATCCTATATTAACCAACGTTTCCCTAGAAATTCGGTTACATTGATGGTAGAAACCAAACTATCGAAAGTCGAGCGCACAGACTGGGATGACGACAGACACAAATCTTTAATCTAAAGAACAAAAAACGTACAAATGTTTAATTGGAATCACACAAAACAGGGGAAAGAGACCATATTCTACGGTACGGTTGGCATCCAAGAATGTTTTGAGCAGATAGCGCAAAAAGACACCTCTAACTAAAGAGAAATTAAACCGATTTAACATTGTATATAGAATATAATGTCCTGTTACTGCAATCATACTTTCGATGACAAAAAAAGAGAGAGCATTTCATTTAATTCTTAAGCTCTAAGAACCCCATTTTTAGCTCACCTGACCCACAGGATCACGTGAGCTATTGTCATCACTTGGCGTTCCTCGTAGTGTCAATCTGTTAGATTTATTTCATATTTTCATCATTTTATCTTAAACTTTTTGACCATATGGGACCAGACTCAGAACCAATCTCAATACAAGAGTAAAGTTTGTGAGGTCCTCTACAAATATGAACATTTCGTCTGGTTAGGGAAAAAACATGGCCGCCATGGGCAATTCTTGTTTCAGATTGTCTGAATCCTCAAAAAAAATCTTCTCATTTGAAACTATACCTCTTCAAATGATTTGTTGGTTTGTACATTAAAAACGTGAAAATCAAATTTAGTGCGCACGACGCGTTTCTGGAATAACCTTTATCAGCTACGCTCAAAGCCAAAAAAATTGAAAGTCAAATAATAATAATAATGAATGAGAGACATTCTTCCTGAATTCTTCAAATTCTCATTTCGGTTTGTTCAGGCTGCAAATATGGCCGCTGTGAATCATTCTTGTCTTTTTATTGTTTGAAAATTGCAAAATCTTTTCCTTTAATTGAAAATGCAACCCCAAATTATTTGTTAGATAGCACAGATAATGATCTAATTAACATTATATACATTTGTCTCACTAACCAACAACGCGTAAGAAAACAGTGTTAAACAATTGACGTGGGAATAAAAATTACCATGGTAATATAGCAATAAATTAGATATGAAACATTATGTAGAAATATAAAATTACCTTGGGGATATACAAAAATGTAGGGACACATTATATTCAAGCATAAATAGATGTAATACTATGCGAAGGCAAATACTAAACAAACTTTTATATGGGTAGTGTGTTGTGAACCATTGTTTGTTCTGTTGTCCTTCAGCCATTGTATTGTCGTCTTTATTCGAGTTACAGATTCTGATTACCACTTTGGAATGAAGCTTCTCTTACATTTATGTATCGGCGGACGTCGTATGGTAGTTGGATTTACAACTACAGCCATTAAAGCAAAAGTTCTGAGTATGAATGCCGCTCGTGATGAGGTGTACTCGATACAACATTATGTGATAAAGTTTGTCACTGACTTGCGGCAGGTCGGTGGTTTCTCCCCGAGTACTCACCAATAAAACTAACCGCCACGATGTAACTGAAATATTGTTGAAAGTGGCGTAAAATATCAGATACCCTAACTTCATCTATGTATCGTTGTTATTGTCTACAATACAAAGTGATCGTATCCATTATTCATAAGACTTAATTAAAACAAATGAAGTCATATTGACAGGCAATCATTTTCCCAGGAATGTATACTTTTACTAGCATTTCCATTACTTTCTTATCAACCTCATTAAATCTGAGTTTTTATTTATTTTTTGATCCAGTTATTCACTAACATTTAACATCGTCCTGCTATTGGGTCACATGAGATAACCTCTCATTTACAGTCCGAAGCTCTCCGTGCTTTCATAAAATTTTTGCACTTTTATTTACATTCCGAAGCTTTGTATTCCTTCATAACATTCCAAGTCTTTTCAAGAAAAGATTACGTATGCTCGTCTCTGATTTGTCGGTTGTAAACCAGATCCCCAAAACATATAATATTAATAAGATTAAGCTCGATTATTCTGCAGAATATCGGATGCATATATTTATACAGAGAAAATCAATGCAGAAAAAAATATTACATACATATATTAGTCAAATATATTTTAAATGGTTGTTGTATTAAAATAAAAAAAATATGTTTCAATAATTTTATTTTTCATTCTAGGCGATGGACAAATTACATTGGAAGAGTTTACACTTATGGCGCCAACGGTTATAAACGGGTGTAGTGATATGCCAGCTGATGTTGTAGAATATAGTGTTTGATAAATAACTAAATATCTTTAGATTGATAGAAATCCTTCTTTTTTGTAATAAAATATTTAACCGTCATTATTGTTAGTTTTTGATCCAGAAGGATTTGTACGTCAGTCACGCTAAGATATAGCTGAAATATTTCTAAAGTTGGAGTTAAAGACCAATTAATCAATCAATCAATCATTGTTTTTGTACATAGTGGATCCACTACAGTAAGCCACTTGAGGAATATGGGAACCTGTTTTATCTTTAAATGTTTTCTGTTGTTCTAGTAGACCATGGGGTACCAGCCGTAAGCGACATTATGCACTTGGGCATTTACATTTTGGTCGTTGTTGGGGACAGCACGTGCTGTAGCTGCCGTAAGTTATGTAAAACACTTTTTTGAAATAATGTCGTTTGTTGTAGACAGGTTTTAAGGCACATGGGATCTTTTCTATTATGCAATGTTGTCGTTGTTGATGTAGAGTGGTGCAGCTGCCGATAGGCAGTTTAGGAACGTGTAAGCCACTTTTCCATCTTACAATGTTTGTTAGTTAGTAAGGTGTTGGAGTGATCATATGGCATTTAAAGCGAGTGGGATCTTGAAATATTTAAATTTGTTTTGTAGAACGTGGCGCCATTGCAATAATGCACTATAGAAGGTTGGAAATTTTCTATTTTGAAATGTTGTCGTTTGTTGTAAGTATGGCACACTAGACGCCTGGGATATTTTCTATTATTAAATGCTCAGCATGTGTTGCTGTAGAAAGTTGTGTAGCCAGTGTTAGGCCTTTAGACACATGGGAACTTTTCTGACTTGACTTGTTGGAGGGAGTGGCGCGGATCACTAAGACACTTAATGTACTTCTCTATCATGCAGCTTTGTAAATTTGTAGCTGTACTAGTTGACGACATGCTGACAGTAGCATATATTCTGCAAGATACTTTAAGCACGTCGTAACTTTTCTATCTTGATATGTAAGCCTTTTGTTGTTGTAATTCAAAAAGCATGGTGGAGGTTGTATGAAGCAGCATATAAATGAAGACATACCAATAAACGGTCGGTTTGAAGGCAAAGTCAAGAAGAGTTTGAAGATACCAAAGGGTAATCAGAATCCGTAGGTTGAAGGACGGACAAAACATTACACAAAACACTAAAGAATGAGCAACACGAACCCTTCTAAAAACCGGGGGTGAACTCAGGTGCTTCGGAAGGGTGTGTAGTTCCAGCACCACTAATGGCACCTGTTGTGTTACTCTAGGTACAAACCCGGTGATAAATAATGAATGAGGAAAGGACCGGGAAGTGCTTATAACCAGTGGACCATATCCGTGGTCTTTTATGCCACATATATTCCGGAACGGTTAACCAGCCCATTGTGGGGACCGTAATACTTTCAAAGGTGAACGAGTGTATTTACGAAAAAATCTACCAGACATTATCTCAATTAAAACGTTTTTAGAGATTGACGAACAAACAATGCATTCCTCGATTAATGTGGTTTGATGTTTCAAACTTTCATGACTTGCTGAGACACGTCAAAAGTCAAAATGACAGCAGGGATGATGATGATGATATAGATTAATGTATATAAAAATAAATGACTGTGGTATATTCTATTTTATATTATCGATATCACCTATACGATAATGATGGCTTCTTGGGAACAATATTGGAAAAAAGATTTATTTATTGCGATCCATCCAATCTACCTAGTTTCCCTGAATCTGATAAGCTGAGTAGATTTGTATGAAAGGATGTGAGATTCTTTCTCAGAAAATATAAAATAAAGAAATGTCTACTACGACAGTAATCATACAGTATGCCAAGATCATAGAAAAGACCAGTCAAAAGAAATAAAATGTAAAACCAAAATATACAATAATATTGGAATAGTGGCAAAATCTGATAGAAAGAAAAACATAGAAAGAGGAAAAATTGATACCACTAACACGCTCACTTACCTGGGTTGGTACAGACACCTCAATAATAATAAAAAAATGGCGGGAAACGTAGTTACTGGTATTGTGACGTGTATACACAACGAATTGGATGTATATTTAATGGATACGACACAATCGTATTCTGCTGAATTCGCAAGTGCAACGAAAAGATGTACTTCGCCCTTGAAAATTGTTTGATCGTATAATGTTCTCTGATTTAAGAGTCGTTGACTTGTGGCAGATCAGTTGTTTCTACGGGTACTCCAGTTTTCTCCACCAATAAAACTGACCGCCACGATATAACTGAAATATTGTTGAAAGTTGCGTTAAACACCATAACCCCTGATTTATGACAAAGATTTGAAATAAATATTACTTCATTTAATGATATCTGAGAAAATGTAACTATTACCGACGATGAAAAAGTAAATGGGTCATTGCATTTTAAAACCCACAGATATTTTCACTTTCATTTTCTTTGTAGTAAAACAGTTAGGAAACCTAGATCGTTTATGCAATTGTTTTAGTGATTTAATAAGCATGAAATTATGAAAAGATTATGTTTTCGACTCCAGTTGTTTTGGCAAAAAATGTAGAAAAAGCAAATATGTTAGCTTTGAAGCAGAACATTTCGGTTAAATCCGTAAAGCAAGAGGTTTAAGGATATAGATGCAGCCTTAGAAGCCAAATACAATTTTCCTTTTTTATTTTCTTAAACTTGCACTCCCACTTTCAGGTCGTCTTCTAAGGCTTACCCCCGACATTTTGGCCAACTCCTACGCATCTAATTAAATATGAGAATCAATAGGTTAAAATTGCTGATTGGCATTAGCACAAACAAAATTGCAATTCATTATTATCCAGATATCATAATTATTCAGTTATTGGAGAGGTTAATTTCTTTAATTAACTTAGGACGTTCTTTGGAAATGCCTGTACCAAGTCAGGGCCATTGCGGTTTCCCAGTTTTCCGGTTGTTGACTGATTTTGTCTGTTTGTTGACTTATGAGTTTTGGCTTTCCCTTTGGAAGATTGTTCGGTGTTCGGTAATTTTGTTATTACCCTTATTGAATATTAATGAATTTTCAGTTTCTCGAAATTGATTTTGTCTACAGAAAACCAAAGATAATAAGTTAAGGTAATATATTTTAGTTTTCATGAATATTTTACGCGTTGTTTGCCAAGGGCCGGGGAGGATTTAAATTAGTGGTTTGGCACCTTTAAATACACAATTTAAAAATAAATAGATAAAACAAAATAATACTATTTATTGAATAAATATGACACGCACATGCAGGGTTTATATTTTGTTTATTTTTATAAAATGTATTGCTATATATTTCTATGGTTCTACATTTATATTTTTTTAAATTTATGAGACGTCTTCATGTGAACGGGGAATCTTACGACTTTATTTTGTTTGACAAAACACTGGCAAATCTAAATTATATATCGGTTTACATGAATAAGGGTAATAACAAAATTACCGAACTCCGAGCAATCTTACAAAGGGAAAGTCAAAACTAAGTATATAAACAGAAAACATCGGTCAACAACCGGAAAACTGTGAAAACCGTAAAGACCCTGACTTGGTCCAGGCATTTCTAAAGAAATGGCGGGTTGAATCAGATTTTAAAGCGCCAAACATCCCGCTTTCATTACGACTCAAAGGTTCCGGCTGTGACTATAACAGTATTGAAAGTAAATTATTTGTTTACGCTGTGTTTATTTAAAGTTGGCCATCCCAAGTCAACTTTGTATTGTGGAGAGGGGGGGGGGGGGGGGGGGGTCCATAAATATTTAAGGTATGCCCAGATGTCGCTTCATTGTGTTGAATGTGCAATTACAGAAATATATTTATTATTGGTCGCTAGAAATCTTTTAAGGTACATGCTCTTATTTATTTTTTTGGTTTTGAGACATATCGCCTTATTGGTCGCTCGCTTGAGCCACAGGCGCTTGTGAAGAGTCAAATATATGCTCGCTATGTACCTATAATACCAAAAGGACGGACTCACTACCCTACTACCCCTGTTACCTCAACCGCTATTTCCCCTGTCAAAATGTCGATAGGACGCAAATCGCTTACTAATTTGCGTAGTGAAATGATTTTTCTTCAAGGAAAACACTTTTTTTTTTATATCTTCCTACCATCTACACCCCCATACCGACAGATAATCTTCCGATTTTGTTGACCATGGCCGCAAAAACGAAAATAGGTCACGTGACATCTTCTGCCTTTCGGTCGTTCTCGGGATTTATCATTGCCTTACGAAACATATATGAGAAGTTCATATTTTGGCGCCTTGTAATTTGAATTTGGAATGTTTCTAGTGTTTAGTAATTATATATGATAAAACCCGAGAACGACCGAAAGGCGGAATGATGTTACGTGACCTACTTTCGCTTTTGCAGCCACGGAGTTGTCCATTGTCAACAAAATCGGAAGATTATCTGTCAGTATGGGGGTGTAGATGGTAGGAAGATATAAAAAAACGGGTCTTCCTTGGAGAAAAATCATTTCACTACGCAAATTAGTAAGCGATTTGCGTCCTATCGACATTTTGACAGTGGAAATAGCGGTTGAAGTGACAGGGGTAGTAGGAATGAGTTCGCCCTTGTGGTATTTTAAGTACATAGCAAGCATAGTTTTGACTCTACACAAGCGCTTGTGCTTGAGCCTGGTGGCTGGAAAAGCTGTTCACTCTGAAATTCAATTTCATTATCGGATTCACTATCATTACCATCACGATTGCTGATTTGACTATATCATATGACTGGTGATAATCAATTCCTTTCAACTTTAATTTAGAATGACTGTCCAGCCCCATTTCCATATTCTCATTATTGACAGACTGACTGTCTTTACACTCTCCATATACCGTCTAAACTAGGGAACCGCATCAATGCGGTATATCGTGGGCTTGAATCGTGGTCGGTTAAAACCAAAGATAATCAAATTGGTATTAGCTGCATTTATAAGTCCATATTCTAATTTGTACTCAGAAAAATGTTGTCATTAGTTACATGCTGAACAATTTCAATGCTAAATTGACGCGACTTAGCTGCGGAACCGTAGCCATTTATGGTCCCTTTTTTTGGCGGACCATAGGGCTACGGATTTCACCCTATCAAAAATTTGCGGAACTACGACCAAGAATTCGTCGCACCTTTCAACAGTAATGTTCACAACAAAACGCTTTGTGAGAGCGGAGTCATGTGGATAGCTCGTTTCGCTACATATTTATCTATCACTATTCATATTTACTTACTTATTATTATTCATTTCTAGCTCATTATAATAAAAAATGTTTCGATATTAACTGATTTCACCTACTTAGTCCCGCCATCTTGTCTTTGTGGTATTCTCTCTTTGAGGTCACATGACTTTTGAGAGATGACTCTAACAGCAAAACACGTGTTAGGTTTATTTAGATGAAAAACTTGAAAATGTTGAATGAGAGTTCACCTCAGTTGGAATAATCATAGAAGAAAATAACATTTCTGGTTAATATATGTAAAAATTTCCCTCTAGGTTGAATGAATATTTTATTTCAGACGGTGGGACTAAGTAGGTGAAATCAGTTAATATCAAAACATTTTTTTATTAAAATCAGCTAGAAATGAATAATAAGTAAGTAAATATGAAAAGCGATAGATAAATATGTAACGAAACGAGTTATCCACACGACTCTGCTCTCACAAAGCGTTTTGTTGTGAAAATTTCTGTTGAAAGGTGCGACGAAATCTTGGTCGCAGTTCGGCAAATTTTTGATAGGTTGAAATCCGTAGCTCTATGGTCCGCCAAAAAAAAAAGAAAAAAAAGGACCATGAAGGGATACGGTTCCGCAGCTAGACGGTACTGTGCTTTGTGGTAAAGCTAAAGCACTGTTCAAAACAAAAACAAAATGTCATTTATCAATTAAGGGGCATATCTCAGGAAATGTAAAAGGAATGATGATCAATTTCAAATTGACATGTGGTATTGTGGTCAAACACATTGTTTAATAAATTTCAATTGATTTGCATAATCAGAACTTAAGATATTGAGTAGTAAACCTGAGAAACTGTTTGTTTTTCTCTCATCAATTCAATTAAGAGACAAAACGCTAGAACGGAATAGTGGTGAAGTATGAAATCGAAAATAGTCTGCTTCTATAGTCTATTGTGTATACATTTTAAATGGAATGTTGAAGGTGAACTGAAGTAATTGAACGCGCGGAATCTGAGAAATTGTTTTACTTTATGTGCCTCCGAATATTATAAGGCTTAGTGGCAGAGGAAAGTGAATTAAGATAAAAACATAGTTTTGCCAACGAAACAACGTTACTTAAATGATGCGGTACAAACGGACTAGTGTATGAGTGTTAGACTAATTATTGTCCGATGTTTGTCTTTCAGGGCACTGACGTAACGTCTTATCCCGAATACGCAAATAGATGTAAATGTACCCAATTACTATACGATCGTCCCATTGAAAATAGCGAAAAATGTAAAAATTGACATTTACAAGTTACATTTACAATAAATAAAAAAACGTTTGTAAATAAATTAAAATGTGATGTATTAGACACGGCGACAGGTACACAATTATTTTAACATGACACATGACGTTGTCTTTTGCTAAACACTGATTTGGTAACCATACAAGTATGTTTCTTAACTCAACAATGCGGATATTGGTCAGGTTTACTGTCGCATTTCATTGAAATGATATTTCGAAATAGGAATTTCCCACACTAAAAAAGATTTACGTACAAAACAATAATAAGGATTTCCAATTCTTAAAGCAGATATAAAGGCAAAAATTTGGACAAATAAAAATTATATTGATCCAAGTTATTAAGACAACTAACAACAAGAATGGTAAATATATGTTAACTTTAATTAATATTTTGTACATCAAGAATAATGATTGATTGATTGGTGTTTAACACCAACTTTAGGAATATTTCAGCTTTATCGTGACGTGAACAAATTTTATGTTAACTTAGACGCATAGAAAACCATTAGATTTGATTTGATTTTGAATTGATTTTTGGTGTTTTAACGCCACTTTCAGCAATATTTCAGCTATATCATTCTACCACTTTTAGTGGTGGAAGAAGCCGGAGTACCCGGAGAGAACCACAGACCATGGGAAAGCAACTGGTAAACTTTATCACTTTCGGTTGCGAGTCGAGTGCACCTTTTTTGTAATTTACAAAGTCGGGCGCGAAACCACGCCGTATTGGTGATAGGCTTGTATGAGTTGTTAGGTAATCCAACTACATGTACCTAACTCATTGAGCCACCGGGCCCTGAAAACCATTAGAAATAAAACATACTTGTCTATAAAACAAACAGATCATATGTACAATTAAAAGAAACATTAAAAGGATAAAACTATATATTTAGAACGTATGTTATCTAGCTATTCATTCGTATACAAATTTTTTTTTTTTTTAATTTCAAACATGTGACGCTTGCAAAACTATTTATGGAAACGGAATCAGATAAATTGAAATCTAATATAGCATATTATTGAGTTACAGCCGTTTGATCTGTTTTATATGTATTTAATTTATTGGGAAGCATGCATGATCGATTCATTAATTATTTTGCTTTACGCTCGATGAGCAGTTTTGTCAGATACGTTCATGACGAATGTCATTTTACAAAAAGCCTGAAATAAACATGTATTTGCCCTGAAACAGGACACTAAATTAGCAACGACTATTAATAACAAATTATCCTTGCTCGTTTTTTTTATCTGATGCAGACACCGTTCTCTCTGGAGAAAGGAGCGTCAATTCCTTTCTTATCGAAGAATATTAGCTTCTATAAAATTAGAACTCGTGTACTGAATTCCCTTTCAGACTAAGAAAAATAAATAAATAGGTAAATATTTTTTGCCTCAAACTTTTTGAAACCGTGACATTTTCTTTTCCAAACAAATTAGGAATAATAAACAGCTTACCGTGGATAATGATTGCCTTTTGTTGAAGTCTCATTAAGGTTGAAATTACGCCATGCGATAGAAGATAATGTAGAATACGTACAAGTTTAACATGTTATGGTGTCAAACCACTAATTCAGTAATCAGAGCTTAGACAATATACGAAAGTAGTCCCTTTTAAAGAAAAAAGTTCCTTTCACTTTGTAGTATTGTGTAAACTGCTGAATGGAATTGAATAATTAAAATTGATAATTGAGGTAAAATATATAGGGATTATTTTGAGCCCAATTTTGATGGATTTAGTTGTATTTCAATATCTCTATGGAGGATTTGATGCATGACCTATAAATACTGAATTTTTTGGGGGATGACCGAGCTATTTTTACAGTAGGTGTTTTCCGTAGCCTAGCATTTCACTGCAAGATTTTAAACATGCCCTGAAATTTTTACAGAACGTAGAGGAATCATGTACGTTTCAGAAAATATATGGTCTTGAAAAGGTTAAACTTAAGATAAAATGGCCAGGTAGGCTCGAAAAAGCACAAATTTAGTAGAAAATTTTAAAGAAATTAATTGGTGGTTTGACACCTTTATGTGCAGAAGTAGATAAGAGCGGATTTGTTCCTATTATCAACTTTGTTTGCAACTTCGCCATGCATCTTAATATCACAATCATCACAGTCGTTTGTTAGGGGATTAGGGTTATGGTGTTTAACGCCATTTTCAACAATATTTCAGTTACTAGTATATCGTGGTGATCAGTTTTATTGGTGGAGAAAACCGGAGAAAACACAGTCCTACCGCAAATCACTGACAAACTTTATCACATATTCTTCTATCGAGTACATCTCGTCTGATCGGGATTCGAACTCGCAACGTTAGTGGTGATAGACATTGATTGCATAGGTAGTTGTAAACCCATCTACCATACGGCCACGGGGCCGTACCATATTGGATTATTTAAGGAAACTAAAAACTGTGCACGAAAGATTATTGAATAGCCCCTTACATTCTTATGTGGTTGTCCTGGGCATGAGGGAAAAACATGCAATTTTTGCTGCGGTAATATTTACATTGGATATATGTTTACAATGTTTTTCTTCTATTGAACAGAAATAAAATATTGCCACCTCGGGAAATGTTTAGCAGAATTTGATATGAAAATGTTAAAATATCTTATTATCAGAAACAAGAAATATGATTGAACCAAAAATAATTTAGATGAACGACAATTGCTCACACCAGGGGCAGTAAGATCATGGTATAATACATGTATTTACTTTCAGGATGTTAAGGATTTCCTTTTCTGCGCAATTGTGGTCATAATTACAAATTATGCTGCTGCACAAAAGAAAACTACAGTTACAGGTGGCATAACAAAAGATAAAGGCAGTGGGACACGAGCAGACTTCGGGATTAGCCACAAACGGGGTAATTGGAATTTTGACGGATCTGGATTTGATATTTCAACAGGACATAGAGGTGGAAGTCTAGAAGTGTCGCATAAAGATAAAAATTTGAAATTCGGAGGATCAGTTTTCGGTGATAACCGTGGTAACAGAGGTGGACGTTTAGAATTGTTACATAAACATAAAAAATTTGAAATCGGAGGATCAATTTTCGGTGATAACCGTGGTAACAGAGGTGGACGTTTAGAATTGTCACATAAAAGTAAAAAATTTGAAATCGGAGGTTCAGTTTTTCGTGATAACCGTGGTGACAAAGGAGCAAGTCTTGGATTTAAATGGCGTATCAGGAGGTCTACACAGTGGGTAAGGTTCAAATTCATCTACGTCAATAATTGTTTTTTCCATAACATTCATTTAAATAATTGATTGATTGGTGCTTAACGCCAGCTTTAGCAATATTTCAGCTATATCGTGACGTTTAGATAATTGATAATTATATAATAAAAAATTATTTTGCTTTCATAAAGCTTCCTAAGACATACATAATTCATTAATACGACTGACATACCAACCTGTGAAAGCTAATAAAAACGTGCAGATCAAAATTAGTGCGTATGGCGCATTTCTGAAATAACCTTCATCAGGTACGCTCAAAGCCAAAAGATTGAAATGCCAAAGAAATTATAAGCTTTTGGGAACAAGAAAATCAAAGAGCCTAAACAGAATAGTCAAAATTGGGTAAAGTCACCTGATGTCCGAAGGAGGTGAAACTTAATTTTAATAATACTTAGCACGTGATACATTTTGCATGTATTTGTACTAGTTACTTAAAAAATCACTTTATCGTTAATATTGTTTTTACTTTGAAATAAAGTGGTCCTATTTAAGCTATCCTGGTGTCATTATCAGAACTATTTTTTGCTATAAGAGAATAGAGCATTTTTTGTTATAGAGAGTGGAGCACTATTTTATTGACAGAGCAATTTGTGTTAAAAGAACCATTTTTTTTCTTTTCTATTTTTAGACAGGGGAGCATTTTGAAGTCATTGTTGAAGTAAACCAGTGTGACTTTAATGTGTATGATAAAAATGAAGATGGAGTTATAACAAAGGAGGAGATGTATGATGTATTTAGTAATAGCCTAGAAACAGAACGCTTGTTTGACGCTCTTGATTCTAAAACAGGTAATATTTTTGTTATTCTCAAAGCTGTCAGTTATAAAAATAGTTCAATCATATCGTGGTGGTCAGTTTCATTAGCTTAAACATAATTATGGTTATTTGCTGAATTTGACACATTGTCGTTCAACAACTTATAAGTAGGTTATTTGTCATTAACCAACGTTTCCCTAGAAATTCGGTTACATTGATGGTTGAAACCAAACTATCGAAAGTCGAGCGCACAGACTGGGATGGCGACAGACACAAATCGTTAATCTAAGGAACAAAAAACGTACAAATGTTTAATTGGAATCACACAAAACAGGGGAAAGAGACCAGATTCTACGGTACGGTTGGCATCCAAGAATGTTTTGAGCAGATAACGCAAAAAGACACCTCTAACTAAAGAGAAATTAAACCAATTTAACATTGTATATAGAATTTAATGTCCTGTTACTGCAATCATACTTTCGATTACAAAAAAAGTGAGAACATTTCATTTAATTCTTAAGCTCTAAGAACCCCATTTTTAGCTCACCTGACCCACAGGAACACGTGAGTTATTGTCATCACTTGGCGTTCCTCGTAGTGTCAATCTGTTAGATTTATTTCATATTTTCATCATCTTATCTTAAGCTTTTTGACCATATGGGACCAGATTCAGAACCAATCTCAATACAGGAGTAAAGTTTGTGAGGTCCTCTACAAATATGAACTTTTCGTCTAGTTAGGACAAAAACATGGCCGCCATGGGCAATTCTTGTTTCAGATTGTCTGAATCTTCAAAAAAAAATCTTCTCATTTGAAACTATACCTGTTCAAATGATTTGTTGGTTTGTACATTAAAAACGTGAAAATCAAATTTAGTGCGCACGACGCGTTTCTGGAATAACCTTTATCAGGTACGCTCAAAGCCAAAAAATTTGAAAGTCAAATAATAATAATAAAAAAAAACCCAGCAAATAATGAATGAGACATAATCTTCCTGAATTCTTCAAATTCTCATTTCAGTTTGTTTAGGCTGCAAATATGGCCGCCGTGGATCATTCTTGTCTTTTTATTGTTTGAAACTTGCAAAATCTTTTCCTTTAATTGAAAATACAACCCCAAATTATTTGTTAGATAGCACAGATAATGATCTAATTAATATTATATACATTTGTCTCACTAACCAACAACGCGTACGAAAACAGTGTTACACAATTGACGTGGGAATAAAAATTACCATGGTAATATAGCAATAAATTAGATATGAAACATTATGTAGAAATATAAAATTACCTTGGGGATATACAAAAATGTAGGGACACATTATATTCAAGCATAAATAGATGTAATACTATGCGAAGGCAAATACTACAAAAACTTTTATATGTGTAGTGTGTTGTGAACCATTGTTTGTTCTGTTGTCCTTCAGCCATTGTATTGTCGGTCTTTATTCGAGTTACAGATTCTGATTACCACTTTGGAATGAAGCTTCTCTTACAATTATGTATCGGCGGACGTTGTATGGTAGTTGGATTTACAACTACAGCCATTAAAACAAAAGTTCTGAGTATGAATGCCGCTCGTGATGAGGTGTACTCGATACAACATTATGTGATAAAGTTTGTCACTGACTTGAGGCAGGTCGGTGGTTTCTCTCCGAGTACTTACCAATAAAACTAACCGCCACGATGTAACTGAAATATTGTTGAAAGTGGCGTAAAATATCAGATACCCTAACTTCATCTATGTATCGTTGTTATTGTCTACAATACAAAGTGATCGTATCCATTATTCATCAGACTTAATTAAAACAAATGAAATCATATTGACAGGCAATCATTTTCCCAGGAATGTATACTTTTACTAGCATTTCCATTACTTTCCTATCAACCTCATTAAATCTGAGTTTTTATTTATTTTTTGATCCAGTTATTCACTAACATTTAGCATCGTCCTGCTATTGGGTCACATGAGATAACCTCTCATTTACAGTACGAAGCTCTCCGTGCTTTCATAAAATTCTTACACTTTTATTTACATTCCGAAGCTTTGTATTCCTTCATAACATTCCAAGTCTTTTCAAGAAAAGATTACGTATGCTCGTCTCTGATTTGTCGGTTGTAAACCAGATCCCCAAAACATATAATATTAATAAGATTAAACTCGATTATTTTGCAGAATATCGGATGCATATATTTATACAGAGAAAATATTACATACATATATTAGTCAAATATATTTTAAATGGTTGTTGTACTAAAATAGAAAAAAAATGTTTCAATAATTTTGTTTTTTCATTCTAGGCGATGGACAAATTACATTGGAAGAGTTTACACTTATGGCGCCAACGGTTATAAACGGGTGTAGTGATATGCCAGCTGATGTTGTAGAATATAGTGTTTGATAAATAACTAAATATCTTTAGATTGATAGAAATCCTTCTTTTTTGTAATAAAATATTTAACCGTCATTATTGTTAGTTTTTGATCCAGAAGGATTTGTACGTCAGTCACGCTACGATATAGCTGAAATATTACTAAAGTTGGAGTTAAACACTAATTAATCAATCAATCAATCAATCAATCATGTACGTCAGAGAACATTTACTCCGGTTTCCTCCACTAATAAAGCACACCGCCACGATATAACTGAAAGTGGCGTTCAAACCTGTAATCGCTCGTTTGGATCCTTAATTTATAAGGAACATCTCTCAAAGCTGCAAGAGCAATGCAGCCAGTATGATTTGTAGGCTGAACTTTCCTTCTGAAATGATATCTCCTCCTATCATGACTGATGAAGATAATTATATTGATAGTGATGGTCAACAATTCCACCAATATTAAGAAAACCAGCAACCACCTCTGATCTCAAACCAGTGAACACTAAAAAGACCACGGCATAAGCTTTTGAAACTCCAGATCCTAACTTGGGACAGACAAAACACGTGGCGTACTTAAACTGGTTAATGGGATTACCACCTTCCTTCTCAGATAACTGGATCTCCAACGACAATACACATATAAATAATAATTAAAAAAACCTGCCCAGTTCGATTTTACCCAAAAGATCCGACACTACAACAAAAATTAACTACAACATAAACATGGATAGTACAAAATCAATCAGTTAATGTTTTTTAGTAGCTGAGTAAGAAGGTATCTTATTAAGAGTGATTACAGTATTAATTACTCCCGTCCATAATAATAAAACTAATAGTACATCACGCAAAACAGGAAGATATCGTTTTATCAGCCATTATCGTAAACAAAGAGTGGTTAAATAAACGTTAGAGAAAACCGAAGGGCAATCAAGAATGGACACTCCAGAGACACTGGCAGCATAGGGTACACAAGACAAAGACAAACAAACACAAAAGCACAACACAACATAGAAAACTAATAAGATGAGCAACACGGACTCCACTAAAACTGGCGGTGAACCCAGGTGTTCGCGAAGGGTAAACGGTTGTCACTTGTTCTTTAATTGGCATTTTAAACATATCTTACGTACATAAGAAAAGAAAGTTTAAACAGTGATGGTCAGCAATTCTACCAGTATGTACAAAAACAGTGATGATGAAGAATTCCCCCAAATATCTACAAAAACAGTGATGGTGAACAATTCCACCAAATTCAACAAACAAACAAACCACTTCTCATCACCATTCATTAAACATAAAATGAAATACTATGTAGACTATGACATTAGTTTAAAACAATGTAGTTTGAAAATGGGAGAAGAGACGTTGCTTACGCAATCCACTTTTGGCACATAGGAACTTTTCTGTTTAGAAATGTTGGAACACTTGTTTTTGTACATAGTGGATCCACTACAGTAAGTCACTTGAGGAATATGGGAACCTGTTTTATCTTTAAATAATTACATTACTTCCGTTTTTCATTGAAATGTTACAATATGATTGGTTATGAAGTGGTCACATGATTATAAAAGAGATGTTTCACATCCCAATGAAACTCAAATCCGAACTTGCACGTGCCTCCATGACGACGTCAGATGTAAACAATCAATGGCGTAGTAATTTCCAACAGCAAATAATCTAACACAAATAAAATTCACAACAAAAAATTCAACTATATTAAATTTTGGTGTGATTTAAATATCACTATAAGAATTGAATGCATTCTTTTAAAGTTTCATTGGGGTATGAAAGCGTTGATCGAACTACATTTTCAACATGAAGCGCTTGAAAATGTCCTTCGGTCAACGCTTTCATACCCCAATGAAACTTCAAAAGAATGCATTCAATTCTTAAATGTTTTCTGTTGTTCTAGTAGACCATGGCGTACCAACCGTAAGCGACATTAGGCACGTGGGCATTTACATTTTGGTCGTTGTAGTGGACAGCACGTGCTGTAGCTACCGTAAGTTATCTAAAACACTTTTTTGAAATAATGTCGTTTGTTGTAGACAGGTTTTAAGGCACATGGGATCTTTTCTATTATGTAATGTTGTCGTTGTTGATGTAGAGTGGTGCAACTGCCGAAAGGCAGTTTAGGAACGTGTAAGCCACTTTTCCATCTTACAACGTTTGTTAGTTAGTAAGGTGTTGGAGTGATCATATGGCATTTAAAGCTAGTGTGATATTGAAATATTTAAATTTGTTTTGTAGAACGTGGCGCCATTACAATAAGGCACTATAGAAGGTTGGAAATTTTCTATTTTGAAATGTTGTCGTTTCTTAAAAGTATGGCACACTAGACGCCAGGGATATTTTCTATTATTAAATGTTCAGCATGTGCTGCTGTAGAAAGTTGTGTAGCCAGTGTTAGGCCTTTAGACACATGGAAACTTTTCTATTTTTGAACTGTTTGACTTGACTTGTTGGAGGGAGTGGCGCGGATCACTAAGACACTTAATGTACTTCTCTATTATGCAGCTTTGTAAATTTGTAGCTGTACTAGTTGACGACATGCTGGCAGTAGCATATATTCTGCAAGATACTTTAAGCACGTCGTAACTTTTCTATCTTGATATGTAAGCCTTTTGTTGTTGTAATTCAAAAAGCATGGTGGAGGTTGTATGAAACAGCATATAAATGAAGACATACCAATAAACGGTCGGTTTGAAGGCAAAGTCAAGAAGAGTTTGAAGATACCAAAAGGTAATCAGAATCCGTAAGTTGAAGAAGGACGGACAAAACATTACACAAAAAACTAAATATTGAGCAACACGAACCCTTCTAAAAACCGGGGGTGAACTCAGGTGCTTCGGAAGGGTGTGTAGTTCCAGCACCACTAATGGCACCTGTTGTGTTACTCTAGGTACAAACCCGGTGATAATTAATGAATGAGGAAAGGACCGGGAAGTGCTTATAACAAGTGGAACATATCCGTGGTCTTTTATGCCACATATATTCCGTAACGGTTAACCAGCCCATTGTGGGGACCGTAATACTTTCAAAGGTGAACGAGTGCATTTACGAAAAAATCTACCAGACATTATCTCAATTAAAACGTTTTTAGAGATCGACGAACTTCATGACTTGCTGAGACACGTCAAAAGTCAAAATGACAGCAGGGATGATGAGATGGATTAATGTATATACAAATAAATGACTGTGGTATAGTCTATTTTATTTTATCGATATCACCTATACGGTAATGATGGCTTCTTGGGAACAATATTGGAAAAAAGATTTATTTATTGCGATCCATCCAATCTACCTAGTTTCCCTGAATCTGATAAGCTGAGTAGATTTGTATGAAAGGATGGGATATTCTTTCTCAGAAAATATAAAATAAAGAAATGTCTACTACGACAGTAATCATACAGTATGCCAAGATCATAGAAAAGACCAGTCAAAAGAAATAAAATGTAAACCCAAAATATACCATGCTATTGGAATAGTGGCAAAATCTGATAGAAAGAAAAACATAGAAAGAGGAAAAATCGATACCACTAACACGCTCACTTCCCTGGATTGGTACAGACACCTCAATAATAATATAAATGGCGGGAAACGTAGTTACCTGTATTGTGACGTGTATACACAACGAATGGGATGTAGATTTAATGGATACGACACAATCGTATTCTGCTGAATTCGCAAGTGCAACGAAAAGATGTACTTAGCCCTTGAAAATGGTTTGATCGTTTAATGTTCTCTGATTTAAGAGTCGTTGACTTGTAGCAGATCAGTTGTTTCTACCGGGTACTCCAGTTTTCTCCACCAATAAAACTGACCGCCACGATATAACTGAAATATTGTTGAAAGTTGCGTTCAACACCATAGCCCCTGATTTATGACAAACATTTGAAATAAATATTACTTCATTTAATGATATCTGAGAAAATGTAACTATTACCGACGATGAAAAAGTAAATGGGTCATTGCATTTTAAAACCCACAGGTATTTTCACTTTCATTTTCTTTGTAGTAAAACAGTTAGGAAACGTAGATCGTTTATGCAATTGTTTTAATGATTTAATAAACATGAAATTATGAAAAGACTATGTTTTCGACTCCACTTGCTTTGGCAAAAAATTCAGAAAAAGCTAACATTTTAGCTTTGAAGCAGAATATTTTCAGTTAAATCCGTAAAGCAAGAGGTTTAAGGATACAGATGCAGGCTTAGAAGCCAAATAACCTTTTCCTTTTTTATTTTCTTAAACTTGCACTTCCATTATCAGGTCAACTTCTAAAGCTTACCCCCGACATGTTGGCCAACTCCTACGCATCTAATTAAATATGAGAATCAATAGGTTAAAATTGCTGAAAAATTGCAATTTATTATTATCCAGACATCATAATTATTCAGTTATTGGAGAGGTTAATTTCTTTAATTAACTTAGGATAGTTATTGAATATTAATGAATTTTCTGTATCTCGAAATTGATTTTGTCTACAGAAAACCAAAGATAATAAGTTAAAGTAATATATTTTAGTTTTCATGAAAATTTTACGCGTTGTTTGCCAAGGGCCGGGGAGGACCGATATCAACTCTTAGGTAATACATGTGCTGAAAATCAAATGAAACCATACTAATATTTCTTCCAAGGCTGTTAGTCTTAAAATTTGTTTTCAATCATACCAATTATGAACATAAACCAATATCAACCTTGGCCTAAGGCAGGGGTGTGGAAATACTGAAATGTTCTGCTTGTTCCCGGGCAAGTTATCTGAAAAAAGTGACTTCTCCGGACAAAATGTTACTTGTCCTGGGTTGCTAAATAGAACTTGTTTATATTGTCTATAACATCATTGCGTAAAATTTGAAATAAAGTTTTAATAAAGTTAATACAAACATCCAATAGGAATGTGCAGTCAGAGAATATCGGTTGTTTTTAGATACAGAATAAGCTGTGTTGAAAAAAATATCATATCAATCAAGTTCATTTTGATTAACCTTGGCAATGGCTTTATCCACCAAACCAGTCATGAATTTAGTCTTAGTGGTGTCTTCATACTTTGCAGATGACTGGTGGGAAATTAAGTATCCATTCTGTGCACGATTTTGCCAATAAACATTAATGATTTCTGGTCAGCAAAATCTGAATATTTCCTGCAGATATTGCAATATGAGACACTAGGCCTATCAAAATCCAGCAGTAACAATGAGATATCGGCTAGCCACTTGGACTGAACATTCCGTTGGGGTGTTTTTCCTTAAATTATGTGTCCTTTTCCACTAGAGGTTTGCGTTTGTTAACTTTCTCGTGATGTTCATTGTGGCCAGAACCTTTCCCAATCTTTTTTATTATTATTAAATATGTGTCCATTGTAACGACTGCAAATTACGAATAGCTAGAGGCACCCCTCATCCTGTATCGCTCACCTACTCATACATACAATTCATGATCAATCAAATTTAGATTTTCATAAAGAAAATTTATGCATTTCACATATGTACATCTATGCTCATCTTTCATTTAATTATATAGTAATTTTGGTCACCTCATATCTCTGAAACGACAAAAGCTACAACAAATATGTTGCCATGCACCGGATAGTACGCTTAATAAAGGAATTCAATATAAAAACAAATTGCATACAAATCCGAGTTACAGTAAAAATGTTATAATTTTGGGTTTTGGTCGCCTTTGGCTCTCTTTAACCTCTGTTATCGCAGAAGCCACAAAAGCTGGGTCAAAACTGGATTAACAAAATGCAGACAGGAGATTACATAAGGAATCTAAAGAAAAACAAATCGATGTTCGCCTCATTTTGACCCCCTTTTATCTTGGACACGAATAGAGCCATAAACATATTAAAATCATTTATTGGAGACTTTTTTTTATTTTTGGCATTCTCTCCGAGACTGCCAACTTTTATCAACTTCCGGACGAAAGGATTTCAATCTCATCATAAGGCAGATTGTGTGTTGCATGCGCATGCCCATGTTGCTGTAGAGCTCTCTGTGCTCGCTACTATATAAAGCTAATTTTATAAGGAACATAAAGATAAACAACCATTAATATTGGTTTATAAATAAGCACTCCGCATATAAAACGGACAACATCATTTTTGACACATTACGTCTCTTTTTATGTCTATATTTTCGATTAGCAAAGAAGAAAAACAAATACTAACTTGCCGATATACCTGAATAAATCCATAAGAGCATAGTGTTTGAAGCCATAATTCGAGAATATATTTAAACAAGGGAAAATAGGATGGTGTTAATGTATTGAACACCTAACGGTTTTGGAATGAACGAAGGCGATTCTCAAAGGAACAGTATCATTTGAGTTTGATATAGAGCGAACTTACATCGTGGTATTCGGCTTGTGATAAAATGTCAACTACTTCTACCATTCAGCTATCCAGGACCTTTAAAGGAAAATATTTATATTTAGTCCGCACGACGTGTTTCTGGAACAACATTCACCAGGTACGCTCAAAGTCAAAACATTGGACAAAGACAACCTGAAAGTATTTAGGAGCCGAACAACCAAAGGGTCTAAAGGCGATAACCAAATGTTGTTAAGATCACCTTTGTCTGATGGAAGAGAACCTTAGCTTGTATAATAATTACGTTATCTAGCGTTATTGTTTTGATGTTTAAAGGCAATTTTGAACAATAATTCAGTTATATCTTGGCGATTAGTTTTATTGGTGGAGAAAACCACCGACCTGCTGCAAGTCACTGACAAACTTTATCACATAATGTTGTATCGAGTACACCTCGCCATAGGCGTGATTCAAACTGACTGTATATTAGATAGCTGTAAATCGAACTACCATACGATCACGACCACGACGGCCCCCATTACTTAGGAACTGTAAATTTCAATAATAGATCTATCTAATAAAATATCCTTCTACGCACATAAATACATCAGAGAATTAAACATTCAATGATGGCAGAGCCATCAAGCCCTCACTAGACTGATGAATTTATTTCAACCTGAAATTACACTTTGATATCGGAACAGAGGAAGATTAATCTACCATACGTAGGCGCTAATTGGCTACTAAGCAGCTTTGAAGAAAACCGCTCGTAGCCATTGGCTGTTGGCAATCCTCGTTAAACAAAAAAAGAATTAAATTACTAAACAGACACTTTCCCTCTGACGTCACTAGTAGGTCAGAATCGGCTCTATAAATCAATATTAAGATGTCCAAATCTGTTCATAAGCAATTGTTTGGTGCTATATGGAAAGGAAATTAAACATTATATAGTTATAGCGTGATAAGATTGGATGAATGACAAATCACGCCATGTTGGTATTGTTTAAAGTGTTAAGGTATCGTTTTCAGTCACATATAATTAAATGATAGGCCAAATGGGATGAACTCATTTCAGTTGCTATAGAAATTATTGTTTATGCTGACATATCGTTCTATCATGTGGCTAATAGTTTTCAGGATAATCTGCGCCATGGGAAAAAGAAGACCGTTCCCGATTTTTAGTGGGATTGGTGTTACTCGATCTTTAGTTTTATGTGTATGTTTTTGTAGATCGTTGTTTTTTCTTTTGTAGTTTTTCTTTTGGCCATTGTATTGTCTATTATTCTTCGATTTACGGATTCTGGTTACCCCGTTGGTATCTTCCACTCCTTTTTTAAATATAAGTACTAGTTGTTGATTCGCTCCATCCATTACAACACATACGAAGCACGTCGTGCGCACTAACTTTGATATCTACGATCTACGTTTTTCTACTATTAAGCACAAAATGCAAAAAGTGAAAAGGACCTGGATTTCCAACGTCATATTTTATGTCTTGGTATTTTTCTAGGGTGTTCAATAAGTTAAGGTGAGCTGGAGGTGATTTTTCATTGTATTAATATTTGTGGATTTGCTTACCATCACTGTTTAAGCTATCTGTTCATAATACCAGAAGCTAGTTAAAATATAGATCCCTGTCGTTCCCATCATATAATGGCGGAAGAGTTAATCCGGTTAATGGGTTCCCAACTATACATTATATTAGATAAGACAATGCAATACAATACAATAACAGGGTAAATTATTCGTGATAGCTACATTGTTTTTGTGGAGCTGGAACAACTTCCCCTTCCGAAACAACTAATTTCACTTCCGGGTTTTGATGGTGTTTCCCTTCTTTGGTTTTCTGTCTTTGTTCATATCAATTAGTGCTAGTCTCTCTCCTTTATAGTTCCCCTCATTCTACGTTGATTATCGATTTCTTTAGATCATCTAACTCAAAGGGCCATGTTAGGCAATGCCACAATTTTGAGTCCGTCGTCATCGCGTCCGTAAACCTTTCCACTTTGATATTTTTTTCTGTAACCATTGGACCTATTGAAACCAAATTAGGTAGGCATTTTCATTGGATGCCCTTATACAAAGCTTATTTTCTGTCCGATCGGAAATCCATCATAGAAAAAAATAGACTAATAATATGGTGTTTCCATAGATATGGGTATAGCTAATTTTTGTTAATCTGTATGAGATTTTTTTTTTATGAATTCTTCTGAAAATCCCTTTTATAGTAATGCATAACTGTAGTATGTAACTATTACCCTTTTTGGCATAAAAGGGGCTGGAAAGGAAAGGTGAATTTTCAAAAATTTAACTTTTATATTTTCCATCCGGTTTTTATTACGTTGGACATTTTAATTTCCGAACAGCGTTTAGGTCCCTTGGTCTACGCGCTCCCAAACAATCTAAAAGTATTTCGCTTTCTAATCTGTTGACTATGAGCGTACCCGGTGAGGGCTATTCCTGAAACGCATCGTGCTCACGTAATTAGATATCAACGCTTTCATTATGCAAATATTAAGCAAAATGATAACTGTTATTTTGTTCCACTTCATACAGGAACATTTCAAAATAATTGATCAAGTTAAATAAACTTAACTCCAGTACGCACCGGCTATTAATTAAATAATGATAATCAGAGTAACAAAAGGAAAACCTGAACTCACACATAAACAAGGCGTGAAGAGGAACCCTTAATATTCAAACCAATGGTTTATATTTTACCAAGATGGCAACGAAGCTTGCGTTTTGCTTAGATATATACCATTGTCTCTTCGTGATCAATCATTTTCAGGCATAGGTAACTTCAGGCCAATTTGGCTATCCTGTTTAGACCCTTTGGTTTACTTGCCCTCAAAGATTGTATTATTATTTGACTTTTGACTATTAACATATATGATGAAGCTTATTCCAGAAACACGTCGTGCGCATTAAATTAGATATCTACGTTTTTATTTGATCCATCAATCATTCATTTCCATTTTATTTATTACTTTGTATATGAATAGTGTAAGAATAGTTTGAAGATACACATGGGAAATCAGAAGCCATTACTCGACGGAGAACACACAGTATAATGACTAAAAGGAAAAAAAAGACAAAAGGACAAATAATGATCTACAAAACATCACACTCCAAACTAAAGATAGAGCAACACGAACCATACTAAATCATTATGGTGAACTTCGCATGAGTGACAATATTACTGATGATGCGACACATTCAACTCTGGTGACCACAAACGTGATATGAATAATTTACACTTACTATCTTATATTTCAAAAACAAATACAATCTTGTACCAAATTGATGATGAATAAACAACCAGAAAACTATCTTAGTATCCTTATGGGGAAAATACTAATTTATCGACCTCAATTCCGCCTTTGACAATATTATCGTTGTAGCATAACATGGTGTTTTCTATCCATTATATACAGTACACTGTTTATCACTGGGTTTGTAAGAAGAGTAACACAACCAGTGCCACATGTGGAGATGGAACTGCTTACCTTTCCGGAGCACACGAGTTCACCCCGATTATTAGTGGGGTTCGTGTTGCTCGATCTTTAGTTTTCTGTGTAATGTTTTGTAGATCGTTGTTTATCTTTTTGTCCTTTTCCGTTTCGTCATTGTATTATCTATCCTTCCTCGATTTACGCCTTCTGATTACCCCTTTGATATCTTGAAACTTTTCTTACAAATGCCAAGAATAATTATAATAACTACAAAAGACGAGAGGCGTCTTCAACCTGCACACGTCATTCGTCAGATTTCAAAGTTTAGATTTCAAACGTTGGTTATCAGACTTGAAACATCAGACTTCAAACATCCGGCTTCATATTTCCGATTTCCGATTTCTTTTATCTCCTCACCTCTTCGTTATGTAGATCGCCATTTGTTAATATGAAACAATAAAGAGTGGGAGAGAAACCAATTAATATTCTGGTTGCTCAACAAAGCATGTATCGCTCACCTTGTTATTCATGTAGTTTGCGTCAAATAGTCTAGTTTAATCTTCGCATAGGGCCCTTTTGTAAACTTTACCCGTGTAAAATAGGACTTGAAATAAAGCGTTTTGGTCCCATCATTTACCACTTCAAACGGTACTATTTATAATGACCTAATCAATATTACAGAGAATACTACTACGCATAAAAACGTAGATATCTAAATTAGAGCACACGACGCGTTTCTGGAATACTCCTCATTAAGTACGTTCAAAGTAAAAAGATACAAAACCAAAATAATATTAAAATCTTTGTAAGCAATAAAACCAAAGAACATAAACAAGATGGCCAAAATCGACGAATATTATCTTTGCTTGAGGAGGATTGACCTTAGTTTGATAGTTTACTACAAATAATTGAAATTTAGAACAATGCGAGTTTCATCACACCAAAGGGATAAATCGAAGAACAACAGACAACACAATGGCCAAAAGAAAAAGAACAAAAAGACAAACAACGATCTACAAAATATACACATAAAACTAAAGATCGAGTAACACGAACCCCAATAAAAATAGGGGTTTAACTCATGTGCTCCGCAAGTGAGTGCAATTCTTGCTCTACTAGTGGCACCCGTCGAGTTTAATGATCCACTCATTTTGCTAATGTCTATCGTTGTTTTGATTGGTTTGTGTTAACCAAATTGGACCCAGTTGTCTGTTTATCTCTTAACCCAATTCCATACCCTTGAATTCTACAGGAGTAATCAGCACACAATTTGATTTAAGTTTTAGATCACAATTTGCTAGGCAATAAAAATATTTTTAAAAAAAACTATAACATGCACTATTTATGCTTTAAAACCCAGAATTAGACAAATATAACTGGAATGGCTGAATGCTGCGTCAATGACATGGTTTAATAAATATATTCATGCTTGAAATTCACAGTTCCTAAATAATGTAATTATTTTTAAAACAAAGTTCAATCTCCCTGAATAGACAATCATGCTGAGGATCTTCAGTTTGGTCTTATCATATCATTTGGCTTTCCAATCTTTTGACTTTGAGCGGATCGGATAATGGTTGTTATAGAAACGCGTCATGCGCGCTAAATTATACATCTACATTTCTATCCGATCCATTAATTGAATTAAAAAGATTCCATTTTATTTATTAATAGAAAGTATATTAAATGAATATTTTAAGTATTCTCGTTTTCTGTATTGTGTTGTGTTTGTCTTGGTCTTCTCTCTTGTGAGCCCAATGCTGACAGTGTCTCTGAATTGTGCATTCTGCATTTCCCCTTCGGTTTTCTCTAGCGTTTATTGATTATATTCAAAGGAAGAAAAGTAATACTGATGATGCGGAATATTTAACTCCGGTGACGACAGACGTGATGCAGGTAGATTTACGTTCCCTAAATAATGTAATGTATTAAGACTAAAGTTAATCTCCGTCACAGCAAATGTGACCTTAGTCTATTTTGGCTACCATGTTTATGCCCTTTGCTCTACTTTCCCAAAAGACTTTTAAATTATTATACTCTCATTCAAATGATTGGGGAAAATCATTTGAATGAGAGTATATAATGAATGGTACATGTACAGTATGTGGACAAAAGTGATTCCGTTTCCGCCATCTTCCCTATATATTTCATATAAAAACATTTATTTTCATAACATTCTCATGAAGTCATTCCTTATCTGATTTTCATGAAATTTTCAGCATTAAATGCAGAAATAAATATAGTTTTTTCTTCGTATAATTTGCAAATAATTTTATTTTTACTTTCTCTTAAGAATTGATTTAAAAACAAAGTTTAATTTTTTCACCAAATCTTATTATATAATCATATAAAATTGTGACGTCAAGAATTTACATTTGTGTTTAAATCATAAATGCTTGCAAATAAAAGTTCGAAAAAATTACATGAAGATATTAAGATAAACTCTAATTAATTTTGTTTTTAAAGGTGAAAATTTCATGAAAATCGGCTAAAGAATGACAATAAGTGTTTTTTTATGAAATATATAGGGAAGATGGCGGAAACGGAATCACTTTTGTCCACATGCTGTATATATTAAACGCGTGGTGCGAACTAAATTAGATATCTACGTTCTTATTTGATATGAATCAATTTTACTTAATATTATATATTTCTGAAAACAAACACAATCGTGTAACAAGCTAATGACGTATAAACAACTATAAATGGATGTTTCTCTCTCTCGGGAATCTCAGATATCTTTTTATCGCATTTCTGATTTTAAAGTTTGGCATTAAAAATTTACAAGAATGCTGTATGGATATTGATACCTCGATCGGAAGTGACGTATAAAAAAACCTATAATGACTGGCGAATGACGTATTCTCTAGCGTCATGAAGGTCCATCGATCGTGATACTAGAATTACCAAACGAAAGCGTAAACTGATATAGATATTAATATATCCTGGTTAAGGTAGCACTATACAAAAATTGATATTTTTTCATCAAAATTTTTTTTAATCAATTTTTATTTTATTATAATATTCTTGATACATAGGTGAAAAAATAATTCAGATATGATGTACCATTAATGAGCATTACTTTTAATTAGTTTTGTAAACAAACACATGTGCTTGAATCAGAGATGATAAAAACAAGTGGGCGGTCCTTAATTGTTTATCTATTGGATAATTTGATAGTTTTATGACCACTGACCAGTAATACTTGAGATAAGAGAACATTACGTTAAATGAAGGGGAAAGCAGCATGGATGTAGCTAACTTTTCATCAATACCAAAAGAAATAAATTAGTTATTTGCAATGGAATGTATTTCAAAATATCTAATGTATAATTTTCATTTAGTAAAATCCAACTAAAAGGGAAGAATACACATAATGAGCAAACTAAGGTTCCAGGTGATTCCTGTTATAATTAGTGGTTCACGTCTGGCCAGTGGTGGTGGAGTTTTGACCTGATCAGTAGGCAGTTAACCTCATGTAAGGTCAGAGTGATGTAACTTCTCCCGCCAATTTCATGTGTTTGCTGCACAGGTTGTGCATTTCCCAGCTATATTTAGAGTTTGTGTGAAGAAATTCTATTTTTCTGGTCAAATCATTGTTGATTTATGATTCAAGGTCAATCCTGAAGTGTTCCCATGGCACATGTGTGACTTTTATTCAAGAAAATGGGGTACAAAGAGGAAAATTACAATTTTTGGGATTTTTCCACTACAATTTTTGACATAAAATGTCGACTTTGAATGAAATTAGCTCCTGCATTGGTACCCCTATAGGCTTGGTTTTGGTATATGTTGTTCTTAGACCTATTATTTGCAAAACTGTGTCTCAGATGTCTGATAGAATTAATAGAACAAATTCTACGCACAATTAAAGTTGGTGAAATCTTATGAAGTCAGGCTGTATACACATAATGGGGATTTAAGAGAGATTAAAACATCACAGGAAAAATCTGAGACGCGGTTTTGGAGGTCATGATGTGTTGATTAAGAAATTGTAAAAAGTTTTACCATTTGAATAAACATGAAACAGCTAATTTTGGTCAAGTGTGCACATCAAGATTTTGCAACTAATTACATAATAATTAATTATGTAATTGTTGTATAATCACAATATTATAATCAGTGGAAAGATATATCTTTCCTCTTTCAAATGGTACCTCATTTGTTAATTTTGATGCAATATTAAGAAAGTTACAGCTGTTTTCAGATGGAAGATTGGAGGGAAAAAAATCTTTGTATAGTGCTACCTTAATTGAATAATAGAATTAACATATCGCACAATCCTAGTAATTGAGCTACCCAATACCTAATAAGAGAATTTAACGTCTCTCTTAGTTGTTTTCCTATGTAGAGTGATATTGTTCTGGATATTGATTTTTGAAATAGTGACAAGAGACTTGATTTAACTTACCATTTTTTCCATTTTTTTAATTTCATACTAAATTCCTTTCTTACATTACGAAAAAAACACGAATGAAAGCGCTATAGTGATATCGATCGATCAAATGAAAGGAAAGATATAATAACGATA
The DNA here is from genome assembly GCA_963680875.1 of Bathymodiolus brooksi. Lineage (NCBI taxonomy): Eukaryota > Metazoa > Mollusca > Bivalvia > Mytilida > Modiolidae > Bathymodiolus > Bathymodiolus brooksi. The sequence goes on from OY804585.1 coordinate 16,759,999, forward strand.
ACGTTTTATTCAACAAACATTTCAGAGATATTGATTGTTGCGACTGCAGCTACAGAAAGCCATAATATTCAAATCACATAGGGGGAAATCACATGACCTTGGTGACCTTTGTCCTAGATTGTTTTATTTGTTATTTTCTATTGAAGTTAACCATTGACGTATCCTACCTTCCTTAACATGGATCTCGTCTGTTATCATTGTTACGAGATGAGCATTTGTATCTGGGTCACTTTCAAACATTTTCCGTTTAAAATCACTGTTGTTGTACGGTATATCGTTAGAACCGGAAGTAGGTAAAATATCCGCCATGCTGTCATCACTAATGGTAGAATCCTCAAAATGTTCAGTCTTGTTATGAAGATTATTCACAGATTTTGTGCTTCTCTGTACTGGACTATCTTGGTCCTCGAGGGGTTTCTCTGGATTTGATAAATACCTGCGTAAAAGACTTTGTCTATGCTTTATCTGCTCAATTTTGTCTGTAAACTGGATACTGTCTGACGATGAATCATTTGATATTAGTCCTATACTTCTGGATGTATATTCACTTGTTAATGAAAGGGCACTCCCGCGGTGACTCCCTACTCCTAGACCATTCTGTGAATATGACGGATCTAACGTCTCCAGCCAACTGCAATCATCATCGTGATAACCATTGTTTGCATTAAATGTTTTCCGATGCATCCGTGGTGAACAGTATATATCAATTTGATTCCTTGATTCCATGCTTAGTCCACTACTTGATTGAAAGTGTCGTGAGAGTCCATAGTCAGAGGGACAATCAAGGCACATTGCAAGTTCTCCTGCGGATCGTGAATGGGGCATTTGAATAATAGACCCATTGCTGTTTTCGGAGCCATCCAGAATAATTTTCGGTATAGACTTTATAAATAATGACTTCACCCCTCTTCGGTCTACTGACGTCTTTCTTTGAATGTTCATGTTGACGAGAGAAATAAAACCTGGTTTGAGAATCGCCTTAGAATGTTCTTCTATCTGATTAATTGTCAAATTTAATATTTAAATACGTGAATAATCTTTAAACGATCTTCAAATTATCATCACCTTTCCATAATGGTTATTGAATCAACAGAATAAACGGTAAAAAATCCACTTTGTCTTGAGCAAATTCAAGCGTTAACGACGACATACATTTACATTATTCATCTATTCTAGTAAACTAGACAATTGAGCTGTTCATTAATAATTAGATTTTCCGTATTGCACACATTATATATCTTCTGCAATGAATGTATATCTAATTTATCACACTATGTTAAATTTGTTTTCTTCTTTTGTTGTTGTTGCTTGATCACGGAGGAGACGTTAATATATGTTTTACGAATATCAATAATACTAATAACAAACAGATTCAATAACTAAACACTCCAACAATATTGAATACATAACTTTAAAACTGACACATTTCTCACACTGAGCTTAATCTGTTTTCGTTCGTTTTTCTTTTACCTTGATTACGGCGAGACGTTAATATATGTTTTTCGAACGAATATCAATAATATTTCTAACAACAAATTAAATAACTAAACACTCCAACAATATTGAATTGAATACACAATTTCAAAACTATACACGTACATACAAAGGAAATAAATAAAACAATAATATAGTTGAATTTTCTCCTTTCTAATAATCCTTGTGTAAATCTATGTGGAGAAGAAACTGAGATGAAGTTTCGCCATCATATTGATTGCCAGCGCTGTTTTCACACAGAGCATATACGATTATTGATCTTGACAACGCAAGTTTAAAGTGTTCGTCTTTATTGAATGGATAGTTTAAAATGCATTGCTCGAATGCATCAATTGTATATATCGCTACAGTTGATGTTTCTAATATTAGAGGGAAAAAAACAAATCGAGGAACATTGCACTTTATGACATACGGAAGGTCATAACAATCTAGACTGTTTTTGTGTTTTTTAATATTCATGAACATCGTCTTGGGAAAACCATTTGCATAATCAAATCAACATTTATTAATAAAATACAAGATGGAAACTTCATTAAAAAAGGGTAATAACAAAATTACCGAACTCCGAACAATTTTACAAAGGGAAAGTCAAAACTCGTAATTATATAAACAGACAAAATCAGTCAACAACCGGAAAACTGTGAAAACCGTAATGACCCTGACTTGGTACAGGCATTTCTAAAGAAATGGTGGGTTGAATCAGATTTTAAAGCGCCAAACCTCCCGCTTTCATTACGGTTCAAAGGTTCCGGCTGTCACTACATAACAGTATTTAAATACAGGAACAAAATAGGTAAAATAGTTGTCAAAGCAGTACCCATATTCAGGGAAGTAAATGTCAAATATACTATCCTTCAAAATAACATTCTTCTTCGGTTTTTGTTTAGATCTATATACATCTGAAATATAACAAATCAAATAACTTTATGGCATTATCGACCCTATGAAGCACCTAGGTTAATATTACTGGATCCATCTATCACCATTAACGTTGTGAGTTCGAATCTCGCTCATGGGGAGGTGTACTCTTTACAACATTATGTGATAACATTTGTCAGTGACTTGCGGCAGTTCAGTGATACCCCGGTGTCATCCACTAATAAGACTGACTACCACGATATAACTGAAATATTGTTGAAAGTGGCGATAAACAACATAACCCAAGCCAACCCATAGTTAATATTACTGTACCCATCAGCTCATAATGAGGTTTATCACATATTTTATTGAAATAACGTCGAATTTGCATGTGTAATAAAAGCATAATTTGCGGCGTGTTATTTGCCTCCGGGGCAATAACATGTTACGAGGGCATTAACATGTTATCTGCCCTCTTGTGAAGGGCAATAACATATTATCTGCCCTGGCAAAATATGTGATAAATAGATTAATACATGGCCTTTTTCATCAGCTCTCAACTGATATCGCCCCTCGGAGCCGATATCAAGGTATCGTGCTGATAACAAGGGCAATATGAAAAAGGCCATATATTAATCTATAAATACACTCGATCGGGCTTTAGGAGCATAAAGTTAGTGACGTATTCGATCCGTATTACTTATTCCAGAATCAATGTCGAATAAGTAGTTAGTTACTTATCTGAAGATAAAATCATTTTCCCCAATGACAGAATATCCAATGCGTTTTAGATGTTACAATTGAATTCGATTTTTGTGGTTATTTAGGGTAATATATTGTGGGTTTTTTTCTTTATTGGGATATGGACAGATTATTTAGATATTTGTCTGACGTACAGAAGTCTGAATGCCATCAAGATTTGACGTATTTTTAGAGTAGATCCATATTAAATAGGATTTCAATCGATTGAAATTATGAATAAGACTAAAGAAATATTTTTTCTCTGAATTATCTGTCCATATAGGGGTACGTGTGTGATTTTTTTGTGCTATATTGAGAAGCTCTAGTCATTCAACACGCACAAATGAAAGAAAGTTCAGACTGTTTATAATAGAATTTAAATTGTCATTGGAAATGTACGAGTTTGGGTAAAGACGGTAAACCGAGCTACTTGTAATGAATATGAAATATTATTATGCTTTCTGTAAATTTCTTCTGTAATATAAGTTCATGCGATATTTTGGCATATATCACAAAGAATTATATAGCGTTGATATACTATGCGAAAATAGTACATCTACTATGCCAGTTTCACGCAGGGAAGGTTGGGTTTTCAGCTGTCTGTCAAGCTATATATAGCTAGTCCACGTACAAGGGCGCGGATCCAATCTGTCGATCTATCATAGTCGCCACAAACATTATTATTCATGTTATTGTTTTTTAATACTTGTTATTGTTGTTAATTAAATTTCAAACTTCAAAAATCTTTATATTTTTAAAGCCTTAAATGAAACAAAGAATATTCTCACACTTTCAAGACTATCTGATCCAATATATTAGTCACCAATATCAGGACCTCCTTTATTGTAATAGTTCTCAATATAGTTTGTCTACATATAACAGTCAGCGTAATAATAATAATAATGTTGTGTTAGCAATGACTATGCCATATAGTGGTCAGGGTTGAAGACATAATGCACTCCCCTTCGGGTCGTGCACTATGTCTTCAACTCCCCTTCGGGTCGTGCACTATGTCTTCAACCCTAACCACTATATTGGCATAGTCATTGCTAACACAACATTATTATATAAATATCTTCAATATATTAATAATAATATCTTTATTTGCCTAGCAACCAAAATCCTATTTGAAAACAACTACAAAACAACAAGTAAACAATTTATTATAAATTTGATGGACGAGAATCATAAAAGACCAGCTCCTTAATTATTTGATTATATTTTGATATCTTGATTCAAGTTTGCTAATTTTATATAATATCAGTCTATCAAGTTCCATGAACAAGTCAACTGACCGCCACGATATAACTGAAATATTGTTGAAAGTGGCGTTAAACACCATAATCCTAGCCTAGCCACTTACAATTCAAATTTGCTTATCTATATAACGATTTTTTTCTTCTAAACTTCACTGTTTGAATAATCTTAATATAAAATATGTTTTTGACAGACTGTGCTGTCCACTTAGATTATCCGAACTGTAGTATTAGAAGACGTATTGAAGAAATATATCACTTTTTTTTTATTACGTTTGGTATAATAGAATTCTCAGCTAATCGAAACATTAAGTTATAAATTCAAACTGTCGCCATCTTTAACACGTGTGTTTCTACTTAAACGGGGAGTATATACCCAACGGTATGCGACTGAGGTGTTTTCGTGTTGAACAATGTTGATTTAGTATGAAAATATTGATATTCGTAATTCTGAAGTCGTGTAATAGAACGATAACTATATGTATCTATCTACATTGTTGTCGTAAGAGAATATATATCAACACACTTGTGGTGGTACTAAGCATGGGCCAATGAAATAACTCGTGAGAATGACATTACAGTATGTGTAGTAATTCTAGAGATAGGGTTATGTTGTTTAACGCCACTTTCAATAATATTTCAGCTATATCGTGGCGGTCAGTTGTATTGGTAAAGGAAACCGGAGTACCAGGAGAAAACCACCGACCAGCCGAAAGTCACTGACAAACTTTATCCCATAATGTTGTATCAAGTACACCTCGCCATAGGAGGGATTCGAACTCACAACGTTAGGGGTGATAGGCACTGATTGCATATGTAGCTGTAAATCAAACTACCATATGATCACGACCACGACGACCCCTGTAGTATATCTAAGTTTTACCCTATAAGTACTTAAATGAGTAAGAGTGCTCGTGTAAATCATGAAATACTAGTAATTTTGATTTAGCTTCTATTGAAATTATTATAGATATTTCTTCTATAGATTTGTTTTTGTAGCTGTTTTTGACCAATTTGTATCTTTATTCATTCTTTATGATACATCATTTGGTAATAAAGCATATTTTGCGTGGTGGCTAAGCCATAAAAGTTACGATCACGACTGGTATACGTGGGAAAATTTCTTTTTATTGATACCAAGACTTTATTCAAATCAATGCTCAAAATGTTGATGATATGCATTTCTAAAAGATAGCTACCGCAGCGGTGGCGTAATGGTTAGCGTGCTCGCCTCGAGTGCGGTAGATCGTGGGTTCGAGCCGCGGTCGGGTCAAACCAAACACTATAAAATTAGTATTTCTTGCTTCTCCACTAAGCACGCAGCATTAAGGAGAAAGAGCAAAGACTGGTTGGCTCGGAATCAGAATAATGTGTCCGAGTGGAGCGACATGTCTACACGCGGACTGTTGCTTCAGTAAGCTAGCACAATAAAAATCCAACCCAGCGTGTTGGTCTAGTACAAAGCGAACCTCTTCATCTCATTGAAAATTAACTTGCTATCGCAATGGTATAGCTGAATAATTGCTGAATTGGCGTTAAACAACAATCACTCACTCAAAAGATAGTTGTTTAATTTGTTTCATTCGAATTCCGTTTGTATCTATTTTTTTTACATCAAGGTTATTTTAACAAGTGCACCTCTGAATCTCAGTCAAACTCCGGATAGTTTTCGAATCAGTTCCGAATATAATGTTTCCGCTATGCCAATTGCAGCTGGAACGGCAATGGAATTTGAAGCTCATTAATAGCATGGCATATTGCATTGTATGTTTCCAGACAAAATTAAAGTACATTTTTTTTTGCATCCACAATAACCCACATTTCATTACTTTATTATGTCTTCCCCGTACGTACGAACCTCAGAAATGGACATATACCATGGTTTTCCCACAGTGGGTTAACATCCCCTTGAATTGGTGTGGCCGTTGGCTTTAGGGATCAAAACAAATGCAAAACTAACCCTAGGAACGAGACTTAAATTAGTGTCTCGAGTTTGGAGAATGTAACGCTCCTTGCACATAAAAAATCCTACTTGCAGCAACTTCTAATAAGCAATAGTTTTTCTATGAGATGTCGTTGATGGCCCATTACAAGGCAAAATGTTCTACCTTATCCAGTATATCCTCTTTATCTCGTGGCACTGATATATCCATTCCAGTGTTACTTTTACATCTACTCGCTTTATTATAGGGTAACAGTTATTGTAATTAACGCCACTTTCAACAATATTTCAGTTACAACGTGGCGGTCAGTTTTATTGATGGAAGAAACCAGAGTACCACTGACAAACTTCATCACATAATGTTGTATCGAGTATACTTTGCAATGAGCGGAACTGGTGATAGGAACTGATTGCATGGGAAGTTATAGATCCAACTACCATGCGATCACGACTACGACGACCCCTATGTTGAATATAGCTAGAATAATGTTCAACTCACATCAATTAATCCACACATAAAAGTGCCAAGACCGGATGCTTTGAAATCTAAATCACTCCAAATATAGAAAATTAGACAAGATCAAAACATGCCGAATCAAATGATGTGAAATTTTCAATCAAATATTGGTGTTGTTACATTAATTGTAATACATATTATTAGGGTTATGGTGTTTAACGCTACTTTCAACAATATTTCAGTTATATCGTGGCGGAATAAATATTATTGAAAAGTTATAATATAATGAATAAAAAAAAAGGCAGAAGTTCCCCCCTCTCCCCAAAATAAAATTCAATCATTTTAAAATTTGGTTTCCTTAAAGTATTTTCTATGGCAGGAGAAAAGATAAGGTGACCATTTAATATATGTGACTGTTTAATAGAGGTGACAGGTTTTCTGAAAATCAAAGACATAAACCTGGGTATTATTTGTTGTATATAATACTTTAAATTTATAAGATGAAAAGCACATTTTTTTTCTCATTTTAGGCTGTCATACTTGATAAGTTAAGTCTTATTAATTAAATCCTGACAGATAATTAGATTCAAGATGCGTAATGGGAACATATCAAGCATAAACTGAGTTCCGTTGAAAAAAAGTAGAAGCTCTACTCATCTTACATATGTTATATATTTTTTTTTATAAAATATGAGTATTGCTGGAATTATCTGGTTTCAAAGAGTACATAGAATATGTAAGATGAGTAGAACATCTAATGTTTTATGAAGAAAAACTTGAACAATCAGTTAATTAAGTTTTCTAAAGTTACACCTTATTTGCGAATGAAGATACAGTATGAATATCGAATGTCTTGCAAGTCTAAATTGATTTTGTGGGGATAATATCAGTGTTGTTGGAAATATATGGTTTCATAAGTACATAAGTAAAACATCCAAATAGGTTTTCTCAAGCTATACCAACTGGAAGGCACTGGAATTTATTGTTCCTAAAAGTACATAGAATATATCTAACGAGTTAAACATTTCTGGTAAGTCGAATTACTTTCAACTAGCATGCAGTAGTTCTGGAGAACCAGTTGAACATGTTAAGCCAATCAGAGATCAGGGCGGCCATCTTGGATTTGGAACTGCTCCATAAAGTTATAACGTTCCCATAAAGAAACATTTTTAGCCATTAAGCTAACTTAGCATACATTAGTTCTAGAGAAAATGTTTAAGCCAACAAGAGGCCTGGATGGTCATCATATATTTCGATTTGCTATAAAAATAACAATTCTTTAGAATCACTTGGGAATTATTCCTGGTAAGTTTGGTGAATTTATATGCAGTGGCACTGGACAAAAAACCCCAAAGAGCATGTCTCTGCCAATCAAAAGCTAAGGTGGCTATCTCGGATTTCGAATCACTCCAAAAAGCAATAACGCTTCTTCAAAACCACTAGAGAAATATTTCTGGCAAGTCTGGTAACTTCACATTCATTAGTCCTGAACATGTTTTTGAAAATACCCTGGACAATCAGAAGCCAAGGCGTCGAACTTGCCTTTCGAATTGTCACGAAAAGTAACACCATTTCTGTAACATCAAAAGAAAAACGTGTTCCGCATGAAGTAAAATAAAAAAAACTGCATAAAAAATAAACGTTAGAGAAAACCGAAGCTGCAATCGAGAATGGATAATCCAGAGACACAGGCAACATTGGGCACACAAGACACAGGACGACGACAAACAAAATACAACAACAAAAAAACCACACCACAACACAGAAACTAAAAGGATGAGCAACACGGACCCCCTGTATGTACTCGCAAAGGTAAGCAGTTATTCATAAATATAAAGTCAAAGTCGATAAAAGTCTTGTCGGTGATAGAGGAAGGGAAAAAATCTACTTCTGTTAAAGCAATTTTTTTAAAGAAATTGTGTTTTAATATAATGCTTTGATGATCTACAAATGCTATGTATATTCCATGTGGCGTTGTTGACCAAATTACTCGTGTTAATTACATATATTACACCTCTCACCCCTTTCTCTCACCTCGCACCATGTCTCCTTTTTCCCAACTTCATTTACAATTTCCACCCCCTCTGATGTGATATATGTGACATAACGGCTATAAAATTCCACTGCTATTTACCTAATATACCTACCTGTACTTGATTCTTTCTAAAATCAATACCAGAACTTGTATTACCTCGGCTACGTTAACAAACAACAGACTTTTAAATATGATTGACCTTGGCCTTCAAAACATGTGAACAATGATGGATCTTATCAGAGAGGGAAGTAAGTTGCAAATGAAGGTGGGAGAATGGAGAAAAGGGCAAGGTGAAAGAAAGTGGGTGGAAGAGAAGAAACCAATGTTATGTTAACAACAAATATTTAAATTGCTTGGCCTTAGCCTTCAAATAAAGTAATAAGAGACTTTATTTGAAGGCTAAGGCCAAGCAATTTAAATATTTGTTGTTAACATAACATTGGTTTCTTCTCTTCCACCCACTTTCTTTCACCTTGCCCTTTTCTCCATTCTCCCACCTTCATTTGCAACTTACTTCCCTCTCTGATAAGATCCATCATTGTTCACATGTTTTGAAGGCCAAGGTCAATCATATTTAAAAGTCTGTTGTTTGTTAACGTAGCCGAGGTAATACAAGTTCTGGTATTGATTTTAGAAAGAATCAAGTACAGGTAGGTATATTAGGTAAATAGCAGTGGAATTTTATAGCCGTTATGTCACATATTTGATTGGTTTTTTTCCGTATGTGTTAAATATAAGGTGCTAATTGCCAGTAGAAATTCTGGATAATCGATTAAAGAATGACGTTAGTTAGCAGATAATGTCTACATAAAATATGCACTAAATACCACTTTGAGTAAAATGCTATATTAAATATGTACTAAATATCACTTTGACCAAAGCGCGAAGAGTAAATACAATTGGTTACTTTAACCGTGAAGTAATATGTGTAATTGTTTTGTACGACACGATTTCCATATTAGGTGATGTTTAACAGTAACACAATCGATGCCACTAGTTGAGCATGAACTGTTTACCCAGGGGCAGGGAACCCGAGTTCACCCCCATTTTTAATGGGGTTGGTGTTGCTCAATATTTAATTTCCTGTGTTTTTGTTTTGGAACATATTTGTTTTTGTCTTTTTTTCCTTTTTTTCTTTGGCCATTGTATTGACTGTCCTTCGGGTCTGCGACAGGTCGGTGGTTTTCTCCGGGTACTCTGATTTCCTCCACCCATAAAATTGACCGCCACAATATAACTGAAATATTGTTGAAAGTGGCATTCGTCGAATTGCAGTTTCTTAGTACCCCTTTGGTATCTTTAGGCTTGTTTTACTTACAGTGGAATTCCTTAGTTTATCATTAAATATCTATTAAAATAAATTACCATACTTTAACGAATGAAAAGGTCGATATCATCATCTACGATATATTTGTTATGCCTATTCAAATCACTGAATACTGTTTATACTCAGACGTGTAACGAACGATTCGTCAATATTTCTAATGCATTATTCACGAGAAACAAATTTTAAATTGAACCAGAAACAACCATGGATTAGATGGAACGTCTGGACCCAAAACCCGTGGTTTGCGACCATGTGTTACGTGAAAGACGGAAGATACCAAGATGTGATTAGGAAAAAATGAAAGAAAAAGAAAAACGAAACACATGACAAAAAAGGGACAAAGAGTTAAATTGAAAAAACATAGAAAATTAAAGATGAGCATTAACGGGACCTATCAAAACCCGGGAAAATGTTGCTCCATGTGTGGCACCCGCCATGTTACTCGACGCATTGGTCCAGTAGTAAACACATAGGCATCCAACCTAGCGGCGAAGACGACGTGCAAGCAAATGTGGTAAATGGGGTACAGGGGACTAAAATAATACAACAGTGCAAACAGATCACGAGTCATCTGTGAGATAGCCACTGCGTAGCGATCAGCCAAATGAAGACGTTTAACTAACTGTCACGAGTCCCTGTACTATCAGGTTGGCTGATCACGTTTAACTAACTGTCACGAGTCCCTGTATTATCAGGTTGGTTGACGTTTAACTAACTGTCACGAGTCCCTGTACTATCAGGTTGGTTGACGTTTAACTAACTGTCACGAGTCCCTGTACTATCAGGTTGGTTGACGTTTAACTAACTGTCATGAGTCCCTGTACTATCAGGTTGGTTGACGTTTAACTAACTGTCACGAGTCCCTGTACTATCAGGTTGGTTGACGTTTAACTGACTGTCACGAGTCCCTGTACTATCAGGTTGGTTTACGTTTAACTGACTGTCACGAGTCCCTGTACTATCAGGTTGGTTGACGTTTAACTGACTGTCACGAGTCCCTGTACTATCAGGTTGGTTGACGTTTAACTAACTGTCACGAGCCCCTGTACTATCAGGTTGGTTGACGTTTAACTAACTGTCACGAGTCCCTGTACTATCAGGTTGGTTGGGTGACGTTTAACTAACTGTCACGAGTTCCTGTACTATCAGGTTGGCTGATCACGTTTAACTAACTGTCACGAGTCCCTGTACTATCAGGTTGGTTGACGTTTAACTAACTGTCACGAGTCCCTGTACTATCAGGTTGGTTGACGTTTAACTAACTGTCACGAGTCCCTGTACTATCAGGTTGGTTGACGTTTAACTAACTGTCACGAGTCCCTGTACTATCAGGTTGGTTGACGTTTAACTGACTGTCACGAGTCCCTGTACTATCAGGTTGGTTGACGTTTAACTGACTGTCACGAGTCCCTGTACTATCAGGTTGGTTGACGTTTAACTGACTGTCACGAGTCCCTGTACTATCAGGTTGGTTGACGTTTAACTAACTGTCACGAGTCCCTGTACTATCAGGTTGGTTGACGTTTAACTAACTGTCACGAGTCCCTGTACTATCAGGTTGGTTGACGTTTAACTGACTGTCACGAGTCCCTGTACTATCAGGTTGGTTTACGTTTAACTGACTGTCACGAGTCCCTGTACTATCAGGTTGGTTGACGTTTAACTGACTGTCACGAGTCCCTGTACTATCAGGTTGGTTGACGTTTAACTAACTGTCACGAGCCCCTGTACTATCAGGTTGGTTGACGTTTAACTAACTGTCACGAGTCCCTGTACTATCAGGTTGGTTGGGTGACGTTTAACTAACTGTCACGAGTTCCTGTACTATCAGGTTGGCTGATCACGTTTAACTAACTGTCACGAGTCCCTGTACTATCAGGTTGGTTGACGTTTAACTAACTGTCACGAGTCCCTGTACTATCAGGTTGGTTGACGTTTAACTAACTGTCACGAGTCCCTGTACTATCAGGTTGGTTGACGTTTAACTAACTGTCACGAGTCCCTGTACTATCAGGTTGGTTGACGTTTAACTAACTGTCACGAGTCCCTGTACTATCAGGTTGGTTGACGTTTAACTGACTGTCACGAGTCCCTGTACTATCAGGTTGGTTGACGTTTAACTGACTGTCACGAGTCCCTGTACTATCAGGTTGGTTGACGTTTAACTGACTGTCACGAGTCCCTGTACTATCAGGTTGGTTGACGTTTAACTAACTGTCACGAGTCCCTGTACTATCAGGTTGGTTGACGTTTAACTAACTGTCACGAGTCCCTGTACTATCAGGTTGGTTGGGTGACGTTTAACTAACTGTCACGAGTTCCTGTACTATCAGGTTGGTTGACGTTTAACTAACTGTCACGAGTCCCTGTACTATCAGGTTGGTTGGGTGACGTTTAACTAACTGTCACGAGTTCCTGTATTATCAGGTTGGTTGACGTTTAACTAACTGTCACGAGTCCCTGTACTATCAGGTTGGTTGACGTTTAACTAACTGTCACGAGTCCCTGTACTATCAGGTTGGTTGACGTTTAACTAACTGTCACGAGTCCCTGTACTATCAGGTTGGTTGACGTTTAACTAACTGTCACGAGTCCCTGTACTATCAGGTTGGTTGATCGTTATCACCAATCCTCTATCGAGAACATCCAATTACAGTGCACCGAACCACCTTCGTTATCGTATTAATAAAATGGAATAAAAAGAGAGAAAATACCACACAATCGGAACTGTTTCAAAATATAATATAACAATACGTAGACACGGGCCTATTGTGATACACCTAACACACATTAGATAAGATAAGATCAATTTTATTTAAAGTCGGCTTGTCATTTGTCAAAACAACGAGCACAACAAGAGCTCTACTGGTCGAGAACCACTTATCGCCATTTTTTCTTGTTTTTGTCAGATTATTTCTATGTAGTCCAATACACCCCTTCAAGCACCTCATAATTTTGAATGTTACCAAACGACTTACCTTGGACGGAAATATAAATAATTTTTATGCACATGTTCGTATCAGGAAGCCTTTATAAAGTTGTTGATATTTGTCACTGAATCGGGAGGGAAGAGTACCAATTGTCGCCATCTTTTTAGATGTGGGAAAATATATATAAATAAACAGTGAAGTTAAAAGAAATGGCCTTACCACAAAAAATGAAGGTGTTACCAGTATTTAGCGATCATTAGAACACCAATCTTCTATATTTTTCTGTTAATAATAGCGACTGGCATCTCCGCTCCATTTACGTGACCCCCCCCCCCCCCCCCCCCGCGAAGTTTATATAAAGAGGTATGGTTTCTACTGGGGTTTTACCTGATTTCTTTTGAATTAACCAAGATACAAATGTAGGATTTTGCTGTTTGCTATGTCACCATTTATTATTGTCGTCTACAAAAAATGGCCAGAAAATTCGCGTGCGCTCGCGAGTAGCGTGCAAGTTGGCGATAATTGGTCCTCGACCAGTAGTGAGCTTTTGACCGACTTACAGGACTGCTCACTTTCCAGGCTTTGTACAGGTACTTCAACTAAAGGTGACGGCGTTAAACTAGTTTTATATGATAAAATTTCTTTTCTTGGTAAAATGGTGTGTTGATGCAATGAATTATTGTTGCACATGTGAGAAAAATGTCATACGTCGCATATAACATGGTGAGTAGCGTTGTTGTAAAGTATGCCGAGTCATAATCTTGATCTGTATACATAATATATTTAATCTTCGTGACACAAACAAATAAAAAACTCATCTTATATATCATCAAAGGTTTTCATAGTTTGAGGGGGGTTATAGTGTTTAACGCCAGTTTAAACAATATTTAAGATATATCGTGGCGGTCAGTTTTATTGATGGATGATACCGGAGTATTCGGAGAAATCACTGACAAACTTTATCACATAATGTTGTTACATATCGAGTACACCTCGCCATGAATGGGGTTCGAACTCACAACGTTAGTGGTGACAGGCGCTGATTGCAGAGGTAGTTGTAAATTCATAGTTTGGCGTTATTCCTATATACAAATGTCTTTTCAAATATGTCTTACTTAGTGTTATGCACTTTTTTGTCTTTGTTTTTCACTCATGGAAATAATGTATGGTATTGTAATTTGGTTGTCCTTTTTAAATTTACAGCTTCTGGTTACCCATTTGGTATCTGAGCAATTTTCGTTTGCTTGCATGATTGAAAATTAGAAGGGCTTCTTTAAACGATGGTGACATTTGTAAATTCTAAAGGCACATCGTATTGATATATAGCACTATAATATACTTGTTTGTTTGATGGTGTTTAACGCCACTTTCAGCACCGGAGTGCCCAGGGAAAACCACCGACCTATCGCAAGTCACTGACAAACTTTATCACATAATATTGTACACCTCGCCCTGATCGAGATTCGAACTCACATCAGAAATGATAGGCTGGGATTGCATAGGTAGTTGTGAATCCAACTACCATACGATCACGGCCACGACGACCCCATAATATACTTGTACGTGTTAATTGATATCATAGGATAGTGTATAGGATATGTATTAATCAATGCGTTATTCCGTTCCATTTGTTATAAACGTTTACAAGAGTAGTAATCTTTTTTAATGAAACGGTAACCACAGATAGCGATGATATGATCACACAATTGCATTTACATAAACCACTTATCGCGTCCAAGTGGATTGAGTTAGGAAATTATGGCAACATTGACAAATTAATATTTCAGAGGTGCTATTAATTCGCTTAAAACTTAATAATATTGATAACTTTTTTTTATTTCACTTACAATAAAGATGTATTCTATGTTTTACCATCATTAATTGATTTAATAATGTTCCTGTCTTGTTTAATAAAAACAGATAGCAGTAAACAAGTTGAAGATCTAGGAACTGCATCATGTGCATGATAAATACATTTAATAAGGACACGAAAACAAATTATGTACGTTAATGTAAAACCCTTCGTCGTACAGTACGTTTTCTAGTGTCATAAGCAGATACACCCTTTATTGAACTGAGTTATAGACTGGTAAAAACGTGGTATCTTTTCATTTTCCTTAAAACAAATTGCTTTGAAATTGGATTTTTGTTTTTCTTTATGTTTAAAATATTCAAATTATTAGAAAACTTCAGTAAAATGAAAATCAAATAAATTATTCTCATTGCAAATATTCACACAAAAAGATACTACATTATTAATTTGCTAAAACTATTAATAATGAACTTGTCCACACTTAGTATAAAAGAAGAGTTTTGACATCGACCTGTAGTTGTAGTAATACAATGGAAAACATAAGCGACCACACCACTGAATACTAAAAAAAAAGTCTACGCCATATTGCGTTGTTTGAAAATCAAATCAAGGTCGTAGCTTGGGACAAACACAGAACTGTGGTGGGGATAAACCCGTTAGTGGAATCCCAATTCTCCTAATTTTGATAATTGGTTGTTTGTTTGTATGCAAGTTTCGTAGATAGGACAATCATACTCTTTTTATTTACGAAAAAACGAACAATTTATTGAAGTATAACTCCAAACAAATGATGACTTCACAATCTTTATAATTCCTATCTCTGCTAAATCTAGGAATCCATATCCATATGCTTGTGCTGAAAAATAATAATGAAGACAGGCTAAAGTTTAAAAAGTTTCAATGGGTGAAGAAAATGTATTTCATTCTTAAATTATTCTAGCTTTTAACTATTCCACCTTTTTATTGAAGTGCTCGTACTAAGCCAGGAAAGTGAGCGGCCATGTATTTGTGTGTTGGGGTTTATCGATTTTTCCTCTTTCTACAATTTTTGTATTGGATTTTCAAACTGGTTCCAACAGTTTGGTATAGCTTTCTTTTAATTTAATAGCACGAAGGGGTTCAGGGTTAGTGGTACTGTGTTTAACGTCACTGTCAACAATATATCAATATTCAACGACCCCTCAACAGCACGAAGGCTGTAACTACGCGATAATATAGACTGTAGTCAGTAATAATGATATGATCCAAGCACAGTATATAACATAGTTGACAGTATGTGTATCCTAAGGATTAGGGGACCTTAGCCGAGTTTTGACTTTCCTGGTTGTTTTGCTAAAAACAACTTAAAACATTATTTAGTTTTCCAATCTCCCGACTCTGAGCGTACCCGATGAAGGTTACACACAAAACACCACGTGGTCTGCACCACATTAGGTATCAAAGTTTTCTATTTTACAATAACCACACTCTGTTACATAGGAACACTTGTACTCCTTTAAATTCAATTACATTGCTATTCTAATGGAATATATTGCTTCATATTGCTATTATAGTGCTTCATAGTGATTTTTTGTGGAATAATATTTAAAGTATTATTCTAGTGGAATTTTCCCTTAAAAGTGTTATTTTTCATTTTCTAGTGGAATGTTACTCCAAATTCATTGAGACATTAACACTGCCCAGGATAACTTTCCACTTCCGATGGAATATAAACTGCTCACCCTTCCGGAACACCTGAATTCATCCCCGGATTTTAGTGGGGTTCGTGTTGCTCGATCTTTTGTTTCTGTGTAGTGTTTTTTTTTTGGATCGTTGTTTGTCCTTTTCCCTTTGGCCATTGTGTTCTTTTTTCTTCTATTTACGGGTTCTGGTTAACCCTTTGGTATCTTCACACTCTTCTTACAATCATTTAAGCAATGAATATATGCAACTGAATCCCGAAGAAGATATTGGATTGCATTTAGTATTTTATTAATGTCTGAAAATTCAACTTAATGGTCTCAAAGTTTGTGTAAAATAAATCTTGTCCAAAGCGTCGTGTCAGTCAAACGGTATTTTATATTTTATATATGTTTGAAAATTCAAATCAGTTATTCTTTTAAGTCAAACTACACAGACCAGATTTAAACACTTACGCAACTAGATGGCAAATCAAAAACGCTATGGTCAGTAATTCCGGGAGTGATGCCAAACATTTCTATAGTCATTTTGAGAGAATCTACAAGAAAGCAACTTTTATTATCAGTAGATTGTAAAATATAATATCTTAATTGATGATGATTTAAACTGTATAAAGAAAATTGTAACAGCTAACCTATATGTAAAACAAATTGTTTCAACAATATATTTATTTTATGAGGAAACTGAAAACACTTCCGGAGTACCTGTGTTCCCCCGGATTTTTGTGGTGTTTGTGTTGCTCGATCTTTTTTGGTTTTCTGTGTAGTATTTTGTAGATCGTTGTTTTTGGCCACTGTGTTGTCTGTTCTTCGATTTACAGATTTTGATTACTCCTTTGATATCTCCAAACTCTTCTTATGTTGCCTTATTTTGACTTATAAAGCAACTTGCTTCAGCAATTTGTAAAGCAATTAAAGAATAATACAAAATGTACATGGGAAAATGAAATAATTTTGAACAACATGAACTCTCGCACACACAAAAATACCACGTGCTTCGAAATGCTAACCAACGATAATCGCCTGAAACTATTGACAACCACGCAATGTATCTATCACACTGGACCCCCAAAGAATACAGGGATGTGTTAAATATATTTATGGGTAATAACAAAATTACCGAACTCCGAACAATCTTACAAAGGGAAAGTCAAAACTCATAAGTATATAAACAGACAAAATCAGTCAACAACAGGACTGGGTTACGCTTAAATATTAATTGACTCTTAACTTGACTTGAAATGTACATGAAATTAGTTTACTTTTTAAATTATTTGGCTTTTTCGATTTTGAGCGTACCTGATGAAGGTTTTTATTTGGCTTTTTCGATTTTGAGCGTACCTGATGAAGGTTTTTCCAGAAGCGTGTTGTGCGCACTAAGTTTGATTTCTACGTTTTTAATACTCTTAACTGAGGTTTGCGCAACCCAGTCCTGAACAATTAAGCACAACAGTATCAGAATTAGAAATTATTAGCTGACATTTTTATTGCATGTCTGTTTTTCCCACAGCATGCATAACATATAGAGTCAATGACCAACCTCAGGTAAAACGTCTAACTTATATCTCAAATAACAATTTTAAAATCTAAAGATGTTCGTCAAGAGTACCCCTTGTTCGCAATGTCCACGCATTTGCAGATTTATTACAATTTAGGTCATACACGTCATTACACCAGTCTTTCTATTTGGACCGTACCTTATAAAGATTATTCCAGAAAAGCATCGTGTGCACTCAAATTGATATCTACGTTTTTATTCTTTCTCTATCTTCATTTAAATGTCAGTAGCAAAAGAAATTCTAACATACATTTTGCATTTCGATTATTTTTGCTCTTTTGTCTATTTTTTTTTATAAAAATTAAGACAGACATGTGTTATTTTTAGTTAATATGGAGATCCACACGGAAAATAAAAAAATTGTTCCGTTAAAATTATAAAGAATGCTTAGGGACCAATATATAACTTTTAGGGTGAGGCTGTTTTTCCTCCAAACCAAAATTGTTTTCACACGAAACAAACAGATAATTTTTTGACATGTAAAATCAATATTATTTCTTCAAATGTTCAAACTTTTCTTGATGAAAAATGCATGCAATATTAAATAAATATTCTTTTCACATTGTATTTGTATATTAAATAAACATATTGTATTTGTGTATTAAATAAACATATTGTATTTGTATATTAAATAAACATATTGTATTTGTGTATTAAATAAACATATTGTATTTGTGTATTAAATAAACATATTGTGTTTGTGTATTAAATAAACATATTGTATTTGTATATTAAATAAACATATTGTATTTGTGTATTAAATAAACATATTGTATTTGTATATTAAATAAATAAACATATTGTATTTGTGTATTAAATAAACATATTGTATTTGTATATTAAATAAACATTGTGTTTGTGTATTAAATAAACATATTGTATTTGTATATTAAATAAACATATTGTATTTGTGTATTAAATAAACATATTGTATTTGTGTATTAAATAATCATATTGTATTTGTGTATTAAATAATCATATTGTATTTGTGTATTAATTAAACATATTGTATTTGTATATTAAATAAACATATTGTATTTGTGTATTAAATAAACATATTGTATTTGTGTATTAAATAAACATATTGTATTTGTGTATTAAATAAACATATTAGATTTGTGTATTAGATAAACATATTGTATTTGTGTATTAAATAAACATATTAGATTTGTGTATTAGATAAACATATTGTATTTGTGTATTAAATAAACATTGCATTTGTGTTTTAAATAAACATATTACATTTGTGTATTAAATAAACATATTGTATTTGTGTTTTAAATAAACATTCTTTATATACTGTATTTGCATATTAAATAAACGTATTGTATTTGTGTGTCAAATAATCATTTTGTATTTGTGTATTAAATAAATATATTGTATTTGTGTATTAAAATAAACATATTGTATTTGTGTATTAAATAAACACATTATATTTGTGTATTAAATAAACATTGTATTTGTGTATTAAATAAACATTGTATTTGTGTATTAAATACACATATTGTATTTGTGTATTGAATAAACATATTATTTTTGTGTATTAAAAAAACCATATTGTATGTGTCTATTAAATAAACATATTGTATTTGTGTATTAAATAAACATTGTATTTGTGTATTAAATAAACATTCTTTACATATTATATTTGTCGATTAAATAGACATATTGTATTTGTGTATTAAATAAACATATTATTTTTGTGTATTAAATAAATATATTGTATTTGTGTATTAAATAAACATATTGTATGTGTGCATTAAAAATCGTTCTTTACATATTGTATTTGTGTATTAAATAAACATATTGTATTTGTGCATTAAATACACGTTCTTTACATATTGTATTTGTGTATTAAATAAAAATTCCTTACATATTGTATTTGTGTATTAAATAAACATTCCTTACATATTGTATTTGTGTATTAAATAAACATATTGTATTTGTGTTTTAAATAAACATATTGTATTTGTGTTTTAAATAAACATATTGTATTTGTGTATTAAATAAACATTCTTTACATATTGTATTTGTGTATTAATAAAACATTTTAAGATATTGTATGCACATGTATGTGTACTAAATACTCATACTTACCGCCATTTGGTTGCAAGCCTGAAGTTTCAAACAGTACAGGAACACATCCGTCGTCTGTTACTGTTAAATAATCTACGGTATAGTTGGTCATATGTCTGTACATTGTTGTCATTACCATGGCATCGCCAGCCCCAATATGTGAGTGTTCCATGACTGTTGCATCCTCTAAGATTTGAAAGATAAAAAAAATAAATAGAGACTCGACTTTACAAATTGAGTACTCCTTAAACTACAAAACACTATATAGTTCTCGTCCACGGGCGCTCGTGGCACGGAATTACCTACCTTTTTTTTAACTTCGACACATGCATGTTGATGTTAACATACGATTGTATGGATATGGACATGAATATGTTAAATAAAGGAAAAAGAGATGAAATAATAAAGAAAGTTTATTGAAAATAAATATGTAACCAAAAAGTTTAAAAAAAAAAAAGGGGGTGGTAATTCTGTGTCATGAGCACCTGTGTTCGCGTCTATTTATTTCTGTCTGTTGTAATAGAACAGATAATCAATTTCATGAAATTGAAATATGCAAATTGGTTTAATGGAAATGTCAAAAAGATGCCAATGTTCAAAATGTATTCTCAAATCTCAGACAAAATAATATAATGGTTGCTAGGATGTAACATCTAACCTACTACGATTATTTACGTTTTTGTTGTTATTTTTTTGGGAAGGGGGGGAGGGGGGTAAAAATTCTGACATAATTTCTTATAAAGAAAAGGGAACTGCTTACCCTTCGGTTCTACTACGGTTTTTTGGTGGGACCTGTGTTGTTCGTTTTTTTTAGTTTTCTTTGTTGTATTTTTTGTTTTGTTTGTGTTCGTTCTGTCCCTTGTGCTCAATGTTGCCTGTGTCTCTGGCTTTTCCATTCTTGATTGCCCCATCAGTTTTCTTTAATGTTTATTAATTATCTCACACCCTGTCCTATGCAACGCGAATATTGCAAGTCCTACATATGAGGAAAATTATCAATCTCTCTTATTTTTGTAAGATCAAGTTATATTACACCACCGGTACAATATTTCCCCAAGCTTGGCAAGCCTCGGTATAGAGAAAAATAGGGTTGATACCCTTCATGTCACTTATAATATTAGATGATAGATAACACAATGATTATAGTATTTCAAGTGACACGCAAAGGATTTAGGGTGATGGTCATTCTGTATTTTGGCTATTGCATCTCGTATGTGACATGGATTATAATCCTCGTGATTTATGAGTACAATGAAAATTAGTGTAAGAAAAGTTTGAAGATATCAAAGCAAAGGGTTAATCAGAAGCCGTAAATCTAAGATACTTAGGGGGTAATCAGAAGCCGTAAATCTAAAATACCTAAGGGTTAATCAGAACCCGTAAATCTAAGATACCTAAGGGTTAATCAGAACCCGTAAATCTAAGATACCTAAGGGTTAATCAGAACCCGTAAATCTAAGATACCTAAGGGGTAATCAGAAGCCGTAAATCCAAGATACCTAAGGGGTAATCAGAACCCGTAAATCTAAGATACCTAAGGGATAATCAGAAGCTGTAATTCAGAGAAGGGCAGACAACACAATGGCCAAAAGAAAAAGGCCAAACAAAGATCCACATGAAAAGTTTGAAGATACCTATGGGGTAATCAGAAGCCGTAAATTGAAGAGGGGCAGACAATACAATGAGCAAACAAAAAAAGACCAAACAATGATCTACAAGAAAAGTTTGAAGATACCTAAGGGATAATCAGTAGACATACATGGAAGAAGGACAGACAATACGATGGCCAAAAGAAAAAGGCCAAACAAAGATCTACAAGAAAAGTTTTGAAAAGATACCTAAGGGGTAATCAGAAGCCGTAAATCAGAGAAGGACGGACAATGCAATGGCCAAAAGAAAAAGGACAAAAGGACAAACAATGATTTACAAAATACTACACAGAACTAAACATTGAGAACACCGAACACAACTTAAAACTAGGTGTGCACTCAGGTGCTGCGGAAGGGTGAGCTATACTAGACTGTCAACCAAACTTACTTGATACGCAGAATATATCAATATGGGTCGTCAAATTCATTTTCTGGCACGTGTTATCCTTCACGTAATACTGAATATTCTGTTTAAAAAAAATACATACATCTTTTATTGATTAATATATTCAATTGAAATTCAAACGTTTTTGGGAATATAATATGCCTTGGAGACAGAGAATATTTATTGCAATCCTACTGACCTAAAAACAGATTTAGGTAACTTTCGTTTGTATGTACCATAATTTTAAACTATGTTAAATTATGCAGTTGAGAAATAGAAGATGAAAATCATTTCTTTTTTAATTGTCCGCTGCATTTGTAATTAAGAAATGAATTATTTGTTAAATTTGGAAACAACTTGTCCAAATCAAATTAAAATGTACTTTTGTGAAAATGATGTGGATGCACATGCATCCGTGCCTCTATATGGCTATCACCATTTATAATATTTTTTGATTGATTGATTGATTGATTTTTGGTGTTTACCGCCACTTTGAGCAATATTTCAGCTATATCATGGCGACCAGTTTTAGTGTTGGAAGAAGCCGAAGTACCCGGAGAGAACCACCGACCATGGGCAAGCAACTGGTAAACTTTATCACTTGCGACTGCGAGTCGAGTGTACCCTTTTTGTAATATACAAAGCCGGGCGGGAACCCACGCCATATTGGTGATAGGTTTGTATGAGTTGTTAGGTAATCCAACTACCTAACTCATTGAGCCACCCGGCCCTCATTTTTTTTTATCATACTCTCTAAACAATGAATAATTTTTATTTTTTTTTATTTCAATTTTTGGAGGCATTTATTAAAAGTAGAATTTAGAACATATTGTTAGCTATCTAAAATGGTACGTCATCAGCACCTCGTATTAATATTATTATTCTTTATTTATCAATTTTACTGTTCAGTGGAAGATGAGTTAGTTAATCTATTGGTATTTTCTTTGAATTTATTCTCATTATGACGTGAAATCAATTCTGCACATGATTTATTTATTTTCGATTTCCGGTTTTCTGTTATTTCCGGTTGATGTATGGAAAATCAATCACTAGTCTCATTAGAATGAGATTATGTAAAAAAAAGATATCATCAATATGCGAGAATAAGCTAATATGCTAAAATGAGATATTTGTAAATATAAATGGCGGGTGTGAAAAGTCCTAAACATTTCTTCAAAAATACGAGCACTATTTAGACAGATTTTGTTTTAGGTAGAATAATAGATCAAAGTAATCTTATATTGCTATATATTACTTTTATACGTTCAATTTTATTGTTCATTTCATTTTTTGCAATCATTCAGTGGTTTTTGTGGTTTCGATTTCTGCTTTTTTTTGTCACTTCCGGTAACCGTATCGAAAATTAACCAATTTTATTTATGGAATCATAGGATGAAAATTTAAATCATTATGTATGCTTACTTTGTTATTATTTCATTCTAAATATATTTTGTCTTGCTATTTAGTGGTAAAACATGTTCAGTATTTCAGCAAAATGCTAAAGAGGATCTAAAGCTAACTTTCACAGCATTGTTAAAAAGTGTAGACTAGACAAATCTCTTCCGGTTGTTGACTGATTTTGTCTGTTTATATACTTATGAGTTTTGACTTTCCCTTTGGAAGATTGTTCGGAGTTCGGTAATTTTGTTATTATCCTTATTCATAGGCATGGCCATATTCATTATTACATGTTAGTCTTGATTTAGCACCAACCGCTACGATATTGCTGAAAGTGGCGTTAAATACCATAAACCTAAACCTTGATTAGCATCATCATAAGACATTTAATGCTATATCAACTTACCTTATCGTAATCTTGCATTATCCATTGTTGAAACATTTTTCCATCCGTTTGTGTGACAGTCTGGTTATATACTGCCATGTGCTTCAAGGTATTCACATGCGCCATTCCCATTACCTACAAAATAAGATGGTTGTACAGTTATTTGTCTTTATGTATAGGCTGGACAGATGGATTAGTATTGCCGTGTGTATATACGGAACTCCCGTATTCATATGTGTCCGACCAGTATATACATTAAAGTAATGTGAAAGGCAAATATCGTGGAATTTTTGGATTCAATATTTTCACTTAATATGTCACTTAATTTTAACTAAAATCAACTGCATAACATTTAAAATCCGCTCAAAAGCAGATTTTAAGAGCAAATCGCAAAATATTTGACAGCAGATAATTCTGTTTTCCAGTACAGTAATGTAAATGATATTGTCAGGGATGTGTGCGTGCTTACCTCAGCATCCATGATTGTTTATCTTTTCTTCACGAGGTCATGATCGGCAATCATCGGAGCAAAACATTTCTTCACGAGGTTATGATCGGCAATCATCGGAACAAAGCAAACGAAAGTTAAGCAGTCTCCACAATAATGGCGAGGACGATAAACATGCACACGGATTTGCAGATTTCTAGTTGTTGGGAACATAATTCGACTTGAAACATGCATGAATAGCTTACTAAAGGTATCGCCGTATTCCAGATTGAATTTTCAGGGAAAAGATTTCTTCACCCAAAACTGGTGTAATATAGCTTTAAATGACCACGAGAGCTTTGCAGTGAGTATTTTTGCAATTTCCAAAGACCGTTTCGTTATCAGAATTCACGACATTAAATTTCACGTTTTAAATCATCGCAATGCTGATGTGAATTTTCAATGGGATTCGTGCTGCTCGATCTTTATTTTTCTGTGTAGTGTTTTGTAGATCATTGTTTCCCTTTTTATACGCCCGTCTTTAAGACGGGACGTATTATGGCATACCAATGTCCGACTGTCTGTCCGTCTGTCCGTCCGTCCGTTTTACATGTCGCGCACTAACTTAAGAACCCCTTGGCCAATTCACTTCAAATTTCACAGAGTTATTGGAATGGATGGTCTTACGGTCTGTTTACTTTATGGTGAAATTTCGAATTTTCATTCCAGGGTTATGGGACTTTATTCATCAAATTGTAGGCGATTTTTCGTATGTCGCGCTGTAAATTGAGAACCCCTTGGCCAATTCACTTCAAACTTCGCATAGTTATTGGAATTGATAGTCTTATGGTCTGTATACTTTTTGGTGAAATTTCAATTTTCCATTCCAGAGTTATGGGACTTTATTCATCAAATTGTAGGCGTTTTTCGTATGTTTGCACTGTAAATTGAGAATGAATGCGCGGACACATAGTTACATTTCAACAGTTGATATGAGACTTGCATGTAGACAGCAATTTCCAACCTGCAACACTTTACCTTAAGTTTATTTAGATCAGTTTGTACAAGACTTGTTCCTCAATAAAATGATAACTGAGTGGAGAAATGATTACTACTCAACGATTGATGGCATATCCTGACCATTAGATTATTTGGATTTGTTTGCAATATATGTGCATAGTTGTTGTTTTTTGTCAATACAAAAGGTATGTCAAACTATTATAGTGTTTTATTTCAACATAAATATTGTATAAATGTTCCAATTCATGTTTATGGTGCAGCTGTTGGTGAAATTTAGATTTTTCATTCAAGAGTTATGTTAAAGAAAGTCTTTACAAATATTGTATGAATGTTGACGACGGGCGTATCATGCGCTCTTGGGTCAGCTGTTTATTCTGTTGGCTATTGTATTGTCTGTCCATTGATTTACGATAAACTTTGATTACGAATCAGATATTGTCAAAAATCACCGGTTTGACGAAATATATATTTCTGGTGTTCACTCGTTCAATTTCATTCTCCGACTTGCGGCCAAGTTATGTTTTTGGAAGATCTGTTGTGATCATTTCACCGTTTAAAAACCAAATTGATACACAACTATCATGAGACCATTACCCCTACCATTTATAAGACTTTTTAAATGCAAGCAGATCCTATCACCACTAAGGTTGCGAGCGCGAATCCCGCTCATGACGAGATTTACTCGATTCAACTTTATGTGATAAAGTTTGTCAGTGACTTGTGGGAGGTCGGTGGTTTTCTCTGGGTACTCCGGTATCCTCCACCAATAAATGTGATCGGCACGACATTACTGAGATATTGTTGAAAATGGCGTTAAGCACCATAACACCAGTCAGAATTTTAAAATAACATGACGGTTTGTTTTTTGTAAATCAACGTCCTATTTGTGTTATTTTGTCTGACAATTATTTGGACGAAATAATGATTACGGGGACTATTGTTGTGGCATATGAAGCAGTAATCGACGAGGCAGAGACAACTCCACCAATCCACAAGGTATTCTGGGATATCGTGAAATCGACTACGAACAATGTTTTATATTATAGCATGTTTGTTACATTTTGTATAATGTTAAGAAATAAAAGTAACTGTTATGATAAATGATTATCAGATAAACTGACTCTTGAACTGTTAAGCACCGCCTTATCTTGATTGACAATCCACTGCACGTGTTCTGGGGTTTTTATTGAATTGTTTAGATTGTAGCTTTAGTGTGTATTAAAATGAGTTGCTAAAGAACAACTAATTTAGTTATATATAATAAGAGATCTTGACTTGGTGTCAGGTGTGGGATTCGAACCCACGCCCACATTCGTGGACCAGAACAAAAAACAAACAAACAAACAAACAAAAACAAAATAAGCACAACACGTTTACACTGTATTACTTACGTTAACATGATATCCTGTTCCATCAGGTTGCTTGACATTATATGAAACAAGTTGCACCCCCTCCCATTGATCTGGGGAACAACAAGCTAAAATTACTGCAGGGATCACAGCAAGTACAAGGTACCGAAACATGTTGACTGGTTGGGTATTGACTTGAAATGTTAGTCAGTAAGTGGGTTTAAATACAAGCATAGTGAGGGTCTGAGTGGGAGTGGGACATTTTTTTTCACGTAAAATAGACCACTTTTAAAATGCAGTTTTAATTTGGGATTATTACAATATTAAAGGAGGAACAGAACTATGGATACCGACGTAATAAAAAAAAAATACGAAAAAAGTAAAAATGTGAAATGAAAGAGTACTCGTTTTTAAAAAAAGTAGAATTACTATTTATTCGCATCTTGAACAAGAATAAGAACTAAACATTGATGGTAGATAACCCTAATAGAACCTCTTATTAGTATGAGCCTTATCTATGTCTTACACTGATAGTACTACTTTCTACCATCAGTCATATATTACGTTTACGTAAAGAAGATTAGGCATACCAGTTTTCAAACTTTGTCAAAGAAAATTAAATAATTTAAGATATGTATACTGTACAATGTAGTTATATAAAATTATGTTTAGGAAGAATCATTAAAATTGTTCCATAATCTCTTTTATGTTTGTTATTGTATAATAGATCCAGGGTTATTGGCGTTTGACTTCATTTTCAGAAATTAATTATCTCTATCGTGACTACCGCCATTTTGTGTTGAAATGCCTGTACCAAGACAGGAAAGCGAGTGGTCATGTATATGTTTGGTAAGGGTAATCGATTTTGACTAAGATTTTGGTATTTGGTTTTTGAAATTGTTCCGACAGTGTGGTAATTTTTTATTTTTTATTTTTTTTACTGTCAGGTCATCTAAAACGAACAGATCGGTGAATTCTAAGGAGTAAGGGAGGTATCTGGAAACCTAACCTTTGAGGGGGTATTGGATGTTGATGTTTTCGTGTTCAGTGAGTTCAGTTAAGATGAGAGAGGATTGTTCGTTTTGATGATATTGGTGAAATTGATAGCCATCACTGTTTAAACCTTATTTTCATAATAGGCTTATTGTCATAAATAAACGACCATAGCTACTTATATACCAAATGTACATCATATGGATCCGTAGTCATACGGATATTAAGCGTTTGAATATACCAAAGGTGTAATCAAAAGCTGTATCCATGGCAATACAGTCGTTCACAAGGAAGTGAATGACGAAATAGATAACCCAATATCCCACTGTTCTAATTCGTACACTTATTTTAGGTGTCAGGGGGATAGGGTTATGGTGTTTAACGCCACTTTCAACAACATTTCAGTTATATCTTGGTGGTCAGTTTTATTGGTGGAGGAATCCGGAGAAACCCACCGACCTGTCGCAAGTCACTGACAAACTTTAACACATAATGTTGTATCGAGTACACCTCGCCATGAGCGGAATTCGAACTCACAACATTAGTGGTGATAGGCACTGATTGTACAGGTAGTTATAAACCCAATGCTCCGGAACGGTTAAACCAGAGAATAATAAAACTTGTTTTATATCTTCGTTCTTCGTTGTAAAAGGTTGGCAGGGGAATTGGACTAACATATTAATCTCGGAAAAAAAACGAAAAACATTCCTTAGTTGCCAGGACTCCTTTTTCCTGCGGTAAAAATCGTTCATATTGTTCATAGCAAATTTTAGGTATTTTGATTCTGATTTTGGCCAATGCGTTGTCTGTCCTTCTTCGATTTACGGATTCTGATTACCCTTTTGGCATGTTCAAACTTGTCTTAATTGACTGTGTATATATGTTGCGGATATTTGAAACATTCTACAATTAACGTCAACACTTTTTGCGATTTTTATATAAATATCGAAGGGGACACAATTTTAAAATTTTAAGAGAAATTACTTCATACTACAATAAAATATATATGCAGATAAGGTGCATGCTAAATACATGTTTTTATCCTTATAATTTTACTTTTATTTGTACATATAATTCTATTGTTTTATATACAAATATGTCTTATTTCTAACCGAGACTAACACTGTCGTGTACCCTATAAGGAATGGTCATTTCAAGATGGCGGATTGTACATCATCAAAAAGGTAGGTGTGAAGATTTTGACTATTATCGTTCTTTATAGGTTATCTTAGTGTCTATGAGTTACACGTTTAGATAGGGCAGTCT
Source organism: Bathymodiolus brooksi (assembly GCA_963680875.1). NCBI lineage: Eukaryota > Metazoa > Mollusca > Bivalvia > Mytilida > Modiolidae > Bathymodiolus > Bathymodiolus brooksi. The sequence continues at coordinate 16,789,037 of OY804585.1, forward strand.
TTTTTCTACTTTACCATTAAGTCAGTAAAGCTTGATCCTTTTGGTTTTTTTTATCGTAAACTGACTTCGGTAGTTGATCAATGCAGCAACAAAGATATCGAGGCGTAGAATCCAATTTATTTCACCAATTCCTACCGCCTAGTGACTTTTTATATTAATATGTTGATGCCAAAATTATTCAAACATGTGAATTGTCCAACAAATTTCTTTTCAGCCTTTGACAAGCCTTGTATCCCTCTTAAAACGTCTATGCAGAGTTTGTTTATGTCACGGAACGGTCACGACAAAAGCATGACAAAAATGTATGGGAATGGTCTCATGTTTTGGGTGAAGGAATGGACTTTCAAGCCAAGGAATGGTCTTTTTTGTTTAGGAATGGTCTCCATCATATAAGATATGCTTATTAATAATATTATTGAAGTTCATTTCCGTTTGTGGTCTTTAATGTAAATCTTCTTATTTCATATGATCAATCTTGCCTTAAAATACCCGAAATACCTTATTTGCTATTAAATTGTTATAATCTTTTCCATTTCATTATGCAATGTTTCTTTTATCTATAGGTACAAGTGTTACTACTGCCAATTTGATACTTCCAATCACCAAGCCATAGTGGACCACTGCTGCCAGAATTATCGGGATGAAACAATAAAATTTAGATCTTTTGAATTTAACACTAATGTGGGTAAATTTGGTTAAGAACTCTTTCAGCAATTGTACACATATTGTAATGGTTTATACTTTGTGATATTGACAGGGAGTCATTTTTTACATAAAAATATTTTTGCTAAAAGAAATATTCATTGTTATTTAAATAAATATTATGAAATCAACTCTTTATATCTTTATTATCAATTTGCAAACAATTACAATTATAGTCATTTGATCCAGAGCAAAATGTGAGTAGTCCTGAAGATATAATCCTCTCCGAACATGTGGAAGAATCTCTGCCTCGATATTCCCTGACAGTTTGTGGTTACAGTAATTACATGTGATACGTTTTTGTTCACCATGGTTGGTCTGATTAGCCAATAGCTCCCCCTTTTCACAAAATGCTGCTGTGCAAGAATCAGTGGTACATTTAAATTTTATCTCTTGTTTTAAATGTTGTCTCAGGCGATGTCGTCTGAGACCACTTCTACTTTTCAGACATTTTCCACAGTCCTCTCATATAAAATCATTCTCTGAGGCGTGGAAAGATGTATCCATCACAGTAAACCTGTAAAAAATGAGAAATACACGATATATCTATTGAAGATTTAAGTAACCTCGTATATTTTTGTTTTCATGAAGTAAATACATGTACTGATTTTAAACACAGGAAAATTAAAATAATATATGTGAACTGAAGCACCTATGTACGAAAAAACTAATACATAAACCTAACAGTGGTCTAGACTTAGTGGTAAGAAAACCGAAGATCCAAAAAGTAAAAGAAAAGAAGAAAAAAATAATAATAAAAGTTGAGAGCATCGGTCCAAATAAAATCGTGGTGTGTACTGAAATGGTGATGTATTATACATAACTGCCGGGGTTCGGGTGGCTCAATGAGTTAGGTCGTTGGATATAAGAATTCATACAAGCCTATCACCAATACGCGCCCGGCTTTGTAAATTACAAAAATGGTGCACTCGACTCGCAGCTGCAAGTGATAAAAGTTTACTAGTTGCTTGCCCATGGTCGATGGTTCTCTCCGGGTACTCCGACTTCCTCCACCACTAAAACTGGTCACCATGATATAGCTGAAATATTGTTGAAAGTGGCGTTAAGCAACAAAAATTTAAATAAAATCAATACACAACTGCCTGTAGTTGAGGAGTTTCGCTAGATTACCATACGAAGAAAATATCACTTCACTTGAGACGCACTAGGGTAGGAATTCCACGACAGAAATACATTCTTCCTTACGGAATAAACACACTAGTGCATACTGCAAGGTAGAAATACACTAGGGTATTTACGTTCCCGGACATTCTACACATCGGAAAGAAAGTACGCTTACAGTATATCAGAGAAGCGAGTGGTATGTCGTCATATTGACAAACTAATTGAAATACATAACAGTGAATGTAGTAAGACAAGAAAATTAAGATTTTATGCGAGTGTGAACACTGGATGAACGACAAAGCCATTGCTCCCGCTTTACATCCGATGTGTTCAATCAGACCATTCCTAAACAAAAAAGACCATTCCTTGGCTTGAAAGTCCATTCCTTCACCCAAAACATGAGACCATTCCCATACATTTTTGTCATGCTTTTGTCGTGACCGTTCCGTGACATAAACAAACTTTTCATAGACGTTTTAAGAGAGATACAAGGCTTGTCAAAGACTGAAAAGAAATTTGCTGGACAATTCACATGTTTGAATAATTTTGGCATCAACATATTAATATAAAAAGTCACTAGGCGGTAGGAATTGGTGAAATACATTGGATTCTACGCCTCGATATCTTTGTCGCTGCATTGATCAACTACCGAAGTCAGTTTACGATAAAAACAAAAGGATCAAGCTTTACTGACGTAATGGTGAAGTAGAAAAAAGACTGCCCTATCTAAACGTGTAACTCATAGACACTAAGATAACCTATAAAGAACGATAATAGTCAAAATCTTCACACCTACCTTTTTGATGATGTACAATCCGCCATCTTGAAATGCCCATTCCTTATCGGGTACACGACAGTGACTAAGGGTCTTCTGATTGGAAAAATTGATTAAATAATGTTCACACCACGATATAGTTGCGATACTGATAAAGCTGGCGTCAAATACCAATCAATCAACTAATCTAAATGTACATATAAATGATATTTAGATTTTATTCGGACAGTGATATCGCTTTGTGAATGAAACGTTTGAATGACGTGTAGAGCTATTTCGAGCTGCAGAGCGTTAAATTGTTGAAACCCAATAATATTGCCATCTTTTATTCTACGACATAAATGTGTTGGTACAGTTGTTTGTCATTCTCTATCCAGAGTTGTCGTTCCTGCTACGCTAGATTCCTGCTACGGTAGACTCTAGCGTAGTAGGAACGACAACTCTGGATACAGAATCATGCTTAGTCAGTTGTGTAAACTGCATCACTACTCGACGCTTTGCGTTTTATGTTGATCCCCGGTTTTTAGTGGGGTTCGTGTTACTCGATCTTTAGTTTTATGTTGATCCCCGGTTTTTAGTGGGGTTCGTGTTACTCGATCTTTAGTTTTATGTTGATCCCCGGTTTTTAGTGGGGTTCGTGTTACTCGATCTTTAGTTTTATGTTGATCCCCGGTTTTTAGTGGGGTTCGTGTTACTCGATCTTTAGTTTTATGTTGATCCCCGGTTTTTAGTGTGGTTCGTGTTACTCGATCTTTAGTTTTATGTTGATCCCCGGTTTTTAGTGTGGTTCGTGTTACTCGATCTTTAGTTTTATGTTCATCCCCGGTTTTTAGTGTGGTTCGTGTTACTCGATCTTTAGTTTTATGTTGATCCCCGGTTTTTAGTGTGGTTCGTGTTACTCGATCTTTAGTTTTATGTTCATCCCCGGTTTTTAGTGTGGTTCGTGTTACTCGATCTTTAGTTTTATGTTCATCCCCGGTTTTTAGTGGGGTTTGTGTTACTCGATCTTTAGTTTTATGTTGATCCCCGGTTTTTAGTGGGGTTCGTGTTACTCGATCTTTAGTTTTATGTTCATCCCCGGTTTTTAGTGGGGTTCGTGTTACTCGATCTTTAGTTTTATGTTCATCCCCGGTTTTTAGTGGGGTTCGTGTTACTCGATCTTTAGTTTTATGTGTAATGTTTTGTAGATCGTTGTTTGTACCTTTTGGCCATTGTATTGTGTGTCCTCCGATTTACAGATTACCCCTTTGGTATCTTCAAACTCTTCTTCCTACATGATACATACAGTTGTACGAACACAATATTCACACATATATTTAATTGATATCGACTTTAAATAAAACTTTTTGAATGTACATGTATATTGTGTATGTACCAAGTGCACGTATATGTTGTTTAAACAACCAGATAACACACAATGAAAAATATATACCTATCGATTAAATGGAACATTGACACAAGATAAAATGGTATATAAATAATTTCTCCTATTATATCACCATGACTTTGCTGTATAGAATACGAGATGTGCACATATCCAGAAATTGAGGGTTCTTTCCTCATAAATATTCATCATATTTAAATTATATTTTGATCACGTGACTGCAGTTTCAAGCTTGATGGATCGTTTATTAGATTTGTCAAAAAATAGCCTATAGTACGGAAATTCAATGTGTCCGTCAATGATTCGAAAATTAAAAGTTATTGTTTATTTCCGCAAAGTTTTTCTTCTGTCAAAATTCAAATATTTTTGTTTTGTAACAATTTTAGACATGTCTTTGATATCGCGATCATGCAAAAATGATCATATTATATTTAATGTGGGAACCCCGAGTTTAGAAGCTAGAAATATAAGGTTAGTTAATATAATTACATATATTATTGAGGAATCTAAATTAATTTCAGAAAATATGTCGCCAAATGTCATTCATTGTTAAATTTTGTGTCGCACGCCACCAGTTTCATGTATTTCAGACATTTTTACATAGACTCTTAAGGCCAAAAAAGGGTTCGTCGCCTCGGATTTTCATTTAGTCCAGGAACCGCGAATATTTAATTGTTTTCATTAATTTTTATTTCATTTAATTCAGCTTGATTCAATGTATCATTTTCAAGTTCAGAAAATGACACACATGCAATTATGAATGATATCGTCTATATAGATCATATGAAAATTGCAGACGTCCCGGCGTCGCCATCTTAGATATGCAAATGAGCAAAGTACCCATCATTTCTGGCTATGACATCTCAGATGACAATGGATCTTTCACTTTTTGTATAGTTTGTTCTTTATTCTTGTCCTCTCTCACCGACATACTTTCTCAGAACTTGACTATATCTACGAGTATTGAATAACGTCATGGCGGATGTCTTATAAGAAGCAGAAACTGCTTACCCTTCGCGAGCACGTGGGGTTTCCTCCGGTTTTTGCTGAGGTCCGTGTTGCTCATCTTTTTAGTTTTCTGTGTTATGTTGTGTTTTGTTTTGTTTGTCTTCGTCCTGTCTTGGGTGTTGTACAATGTTGCCAGTGTCCCTGGATTGTCCAGTCTGGATTACCCCTTCTGTTTTCTCTCTATAGAGAGATTATTTAATACAAAGAGGGAAGAATATATTTCATGACAATACAGGATAAAAACGTAGACGTTATGTAGTAAAAATGAGTGGAAGTGAGGAAATTGTTTGGTGATAATAACAAAAAAGGGGGGTGATGATATATAGAATATAACGGATTAGTGAACCGGTTACATTGATCGGTAAATACAGTTGAATCGGACGTTGCATTATCATTTTTTAATGCTAAGAGGGACCGTCGTGGTCGTGATCGTATAGTAGTTGGATTTATAATTGTCTATGCAATCAATGCCTATCACCACTTAAGTTGTGAGTTCGATCCCCGTTCATGGCGAGGCGTACTAGATACAACATTATGTGATAAAGGTTGTCGGTGACTTGCGACAGGTGTGTGGTTTTCTCATGGCGAGGCGTACTAGATACAACATTATGTGATAAAGGTTGTCGGTGACTTACGACAGGTGTGTGGTTTTCTCTAGGTATCCCGGTTTCCTCCACAGAATAAAACTGACCGCCATGATATAACTGAAATATTGCTGAAAGTGGCGATTAACACCATAAATATAACCCAAACCCTTAACATTTTATTTATTGTGTTTAACGCCACTTTCAGCAATATTTCAGCTATATCATGGAGACCAGTTTTAGTGGTGGAGGAAGCCGGAGTACCTGGAGAAAACCACCGACCATGAGCAAGCAACTGGTACACTTCATCACTTGCAGCTGTAATTTACAAAGCCGGGCGCGAACCCACGCCGTATTGGTGAGTTGCTAGGTAATCCAACTACCTAACTCATTGAGCCACCCCGGCCCCTCAAAACCCTTAATACTAATATTACTCTTACACCCAAAGCCAGATTTAGATAAAGAGAGGCCCTAGGCTATTCCACTTGTGAGGCCCCTACCAATTTCCTACCTTCACGACTGGAGGAAGATGGAAGTGTGGTTAATCAATTTCAATAAAGGTGAAGATGATGAGGGGTGTTTAAAATTCTGCAATATTCTGAAATTGAGTGTTTAGAAAGTACAGTACATTATAACAGTATAAGTGTGAAAGTCCAATAACAGTGTTAAAAATAGTATACACCTTGGTTGAAGGCCCCCTAAATTGTGAGGCCCTAGGCTTCAGCTTATCGAGCCTATAGGTAAATCTGGCACTGCTTACACCACAGCCATTCACCAAATTACTAAAGTAAAATTTGTCTGTACTGAATTAATTTAGTATACACTAATTATAACTAAACCCAACGTATATACAAAATTCGAATATGTACACTGCTTCTGCGTTTTACATTAGACGAGTTTATGAAGTCAGTCAAGCACATACAAAGAGCGAAAACAGAAGAGCTTACCCGTATATAATTGTAAATTTACTGTAATAATAAAAACAATATGTCTAGTTGAGGAGAGATAATATGTCTATAATATGATTTTGCTTTATTATTACATTTCCTTCTTCAAGTACTCCCATTAACATCACTGCATATATTTTAATTTCGTCAATTTTTGTTTCCTTCTACCCGTTCGGTAAGGCTACCAGTGTCGACAAAATTGCATATGCTCAAATTTCATACAAGAGTTTCGCTAGTTATTCTAATCAAACGCCAATACAGGTGTTGTTCTAAATAATGCCATTTCGAAAGGTCAATCATTGTATACAATCAGAATAGACCGATTTAGTTATGAACTTCCGGTACACTCGTGTATCATTCAGTACTACGTGTTATGATAGCTGAAAGGTACTGTGTTGTATAAAATAAAATAAGTAGGGAACGTAAATCTCCGTTGGAAAATGCTTGCAATACCTAAAAGCATTTTTCGCCATTCTGTGGTGACAAATAAGAATGTTGTCAGAAATAGTTTGAGTTCATTAGAAATCAATTATCGATCTATGTATGGAAATGTAAACAATGACAAATTAATAAACGAGTCGTCATCGGACAGGGACACGAAACAAAATCAAGATCTACCAGATTATAACACGACTGTTGATGTAGATTCACACAAGTTAACGAGACCTACTGCCAGAGTGCCACCAAGAAGATGGACTGGATTGGACGATCTAGCAGAAAGAACAAAGGTTAGCTAAGAATTCAAAGCTCGATGAAGTGACATTCCAAAGATCATTCAAAATCACAGGCGCTCGTGGCACGGAATTGCCCCCGTCCCCCTCCTTTTTTAACTTTCTATTTGCATATTTATTTTTAATATAATTTCTTTGTTATTTCATTTCTTTTTCCTTTATTTATTGTGTCCATATCCATACAATCTTATGATAACAACAACTTGCATATGCCGGCCCTGTATACTCTTATTATCCACTATTATTTTATTATTGTCTTCTCCTTATATAATTACTTAGGGCACTAGACCTCACCAGACAACCCTATAGGCGGAGGCGTAGCTTACTATGTTATTCTACCGAGACAGGGGGTCTTGGGGCTGCCTGAAGCCCCCAGTGGGGTACAGGGGCAAAGCCCCATATAAGCGATTTTGAGCAATTTAGAGTATATTTGAGACCAGTTTTGCTTCAAAATAGTCATAAAATATTTCACAGCTATACACAATTGTACATTCATAGTGGTCATCTAACATGTACAACTTAGTCCAAGAAACTTTGTTAATTACCGATTCAAAAATATTATGGATTGCATTAGACAAAATCACACATATAAACTTGAACATACTGTACTATGTTCGTGATTGCTATACAGGAACAGCACCTTATAATGATTGCTGTTCTTCATCTTGAAGTTGCAATGAGGCCTAAACCATTCAACTAGGTGCCATTTCTGTCAGTAACTGAGTCTTAGTCTGTTAACTTATTTATTGTCCCTTTATTGAGAACATGGAAATACAATTTAATTGTCTTTATATATTTTTTTTGCATATATATATTTTACCGAGGCAGCTGCCTCGGTTGCCTCAACGTAAGCTACGCCCTTGATAGGAAAACTGTTGCGGATCGAGAAGACATAATATGTTTAGTACATAACATCTCATTCTGGGGATAAAAGAAAAATACCAGGGAAAATCGTCTGGGTTTATATTGCAATTGCCAAACCTCGCCATATTGACAGCAAACGATAAACTTATTGTCTTATTCTGCCTTTTAACATATATCACGTTGGCCCAGGTTTCCAGGTGATGAAATTGTAACATAAAGATATAATTTCCAAAATAAAATAGATTTAGTACCACATTTTTTTTTATCCACACCAATATATCAATAACACAACCTGTATAAATAATATGTTATAAAAAAAAACTACCATGCATACCAAAAATCGTGCATCTGTTATTTAACCTTCAAAAAAGTGGGTTACACGTTTCCAAGATTAAGCATACACTGTCATCCAATCAAAATAAAGCATATGTTATGTACTAAGTAGGCATATGCAAGTTGTTGTTATCATAAGATTGTATAGATATATAGGGAAAAGATATGAAATAACAAAGAATTTCATTGAAAATAAATATGTAAACAGAAAGTTAAAAAGGGGGTAGTAATTCCGTGTCACGAGCGCCTGTGCATTGGGTGGGTTAGGGATATTGAACATGTTAAAAACCACTTTCAATAATACTTCAATAACTATTGGTGGATGATCAGAGCACAGACCCACCGAAAGTTATTGACAAAATTTCGTAAGGGGTGCACCCCTAGGATTTGAAAACACATCCATCGATTCTTACTTTCCCTCATGAAAACTATACCCATCATATATTCTCAGAACGAATACCATACTAAGCTCATTCATATGTTTCAGTTATCAGTATTCAATGGATACATTTATATAAGGGGCCGTCGTGGCCGTGATCGTATGGTAGCTGGATTTACTGCCTATGCAATCAGTGCCTATCACCACTAAACTGAGCTCGAATCCCACTAATGGCGAGGTGTACTCGATACAACATTATGTGATAAATATTGTCAGTGACTAGCGATAGGTCGTTGGTTTTCTCTGGGTATTCCGGTTTCCTACTCCGATATAACTGAAATATTGTTGAAAGTGGCGATAAACACATAAACCTAACCCCTATATCTATATTATATTCACAAGCCTATCACCAATACGGCGTGCGTTCGCGTCCGGCTTTGTAAATTACACAAAAGGGTGCACTCGACTCGCATCCGCAAGTGATAAGTTTATACCAGTTACTTGCCCATGGTCGGTAGTTTTCTCCTGGTACTCCGGCTTCTTCCACCACTAAAACTGGTCGCCATGATATAGCTGAAATATTGCTGAAAGTGGCATTAAGCACAATAAATCAATCAATCAATCTATCAATCATATATTTTATTCTAGCTTCAACTAACAAAGCTTTGAATAGAGAATTTGTTATAGCCAACCTTGGTGGGGTGAAAGTGCGGGAGGGGTGTACTTTCATATTATACTGGTAGGGATGTGCAACTTGGATTTCGTTGACATCCCCCCATTGATTTACATATATTTAAAATTTTAGAAATAAATGTATATAGAAAAAATACCTATTCATATTTTTATTGCATACCTAATGATATATTTTTCTGTGGTAATAGTACTGATAAAAATTCCATATCTTCAATCAATATTAAAAGCAATTTAGTTTTCAGCAAATCATCTAACATTTTTATCTCGTATATATAGATACCGAGCTAGGCAGGTAAACAATTACGTGACAAGCACGACCTACCGGTGAAAAACTAGGGCTATGTATATATCAGTTATATAAATAGTGTAAGGTTTTTCATATATTTATATTATAACCGCATCGAAGGTCTAATGGTTAGCGTGCTCGCTTCGAGTGTGGTAAATCGTGGGTTCGAGCTGCGATCGGGTCAAACCAAAGACTATAAAATTGGTATGTGTTGCTTCTCCGCTAAGCACGCAGCATTAAGGAGAAAGAGAGAAGACTGGTTGGCTCGGAATCAGGTTAATATGTCAAGGTGGGGCGACATTTCTATCCACGGATTGTTGTTTCAGTGAGCTAGCACTATAAAAATCCAACTAAACGTGTTGGTCTAGTACAAAGCGGACCTCATCGTCATTTCATTGAAAATTATAGCTGAAAAATTGCCGAGTTGGCGTTAAGTAACAATCACTCACTCACTCACTTCATTATATTTCGTCTGGGGGCCGTCGTTGTCGTATGGTAGTTGGATTTACAACTACCTTTGCAGTCAGTGCCTATCACCACTAACGTTGTGAGTTCGAATCTCGATCAGACGAGATGTACTCGATACAACATTATGTGATAAAGTTGTCAGTGACTTGCGACAGGTCGGTGGTTTTCTCCGGGTACTCCGGTTTCCTCCACCAAGAAAACTCCACGATATAACTGAACTATTGTTGAAAGTTGGGTTAGACACCACTACCCTAACCCTAAATTACGTCTGAAATCAGTGATTTAATTTGATAGAAAAACAGATAACAAATTGTTGAATGTCACTTCCGAATTTATCGTAATAAATGAATATTATTCTCTCGTGAAAACACCGAACAAGTAAATTTGAATTGAACCTGTTTATAAATTACCTGGTGTCCGTTGTTTGTTTACGTTTCCATGGTTTCAATATCTTCAGAAAACAACACACAGTTAACATTGAACAGAAGAAAAGTTGCTGTAAAGATGTTCGGTTCGTCTTTACCTCCAGTTGTTTGTAGGAAGGCTCATGTCTATGTTTGTTTGATTATAGTGGTGTCCAACACATATTGTGTTGTGTTTTTGTTTTGTTTTTCGTAGTCTTGGGTATCCTATTTTGCCAGTTTCCCTAGATTGTCCATTTTTGATTGCCCCTAAGGGCCTTTCATATTCTCTAACGTTTATTTGGTATAGTCATCATGCAGTAACTTTGTTGTTATATTACACTTTACGTTTTTATTTTCCCTATGTGTCTTTGTTAGCGCAGCCGGTCAATATAACGTTATATGGACCGGGACTGGATTGCCTCGTTTTCGATTCGGGTACGGAACGGTGCCTGCATTATTATTTTAGATAAAAAGTATAATATAGCAAATAGTTCATGTCACTTCGGGTCATATGGCAGTATATGGACCAGTCCGTCACCAAAAATATATTATATGGACCTCAGCTGAGGTCCATATAATATATTTTTGGTGACGGACCCGAGGTCCATATAATATATTTTTGGTGACGGACCGGTCCATATACTGCCATATGACCCTCAGTGCCATGAACTATTTGCTATGTATATGTTCATTTAGTGTACAGTTGATAGCATTCACTAAATTCAAGCTACAGGTACAAAGGGATATAACTCGAGATTCATTTTCATTTAATTGAGTCTTAACCAGCAGAATTATGAACATAAATATTGCATGGGTTTCGTACGGTTCAAGTCATATCTTAATAGACAGGAATAATGCCACATAGATCTAGAGTTGTCAAACCTGAATGTCGACTTGTATGTCCATTCTGTATTGTTTTAACTGTTGATATAATTATGAATGTATATTTGTTATTGCCCCTTGAGGGACCTTAATTGGAATAAAATATATTGTATTGTATTGTATTGTATACTTAATATGTTACGCATAGTGATGTTAAGTATTTTTTATTTATATTTTGTTCAAGGGTTCTCTAATACCAGATACTTTGAAAGAAATGGAAAGTGACCCAGACATTAAACTGAATGTAGAAAATTTGAAGAAATTTGGTCAAAAGCAAATGACGAAGGATGAGAGGAAGAAAAGACAAAGAGCTTTAGACAATTTAGGTGTTCCAAACTTTATTTCATTTTGGAAACAGAAAGAGTTGGAGAAAACAGGTATCCAGGCAACCAATTTTTTAACAAGCTTTTATATATGAAGTACACATTAAATAAGAATTATTTGAATGTCCGTGTACCTACGAGAACATCCAGCCAAAACTGGGGTACATGTATACAAGCGAGTAAATGGATAATGCACCAGCTTATCTTATTTGATTATGAATAGGATTATCATATGGTGCTAAACGCCACTTTCAACAATATGTCAGTTATATCGCTGAGGTCAGTTTTATTGGTGATGGAGAAAACCACAGCCATGTGCAAGTCACTGATAAACTGTGTCACATAATGTTGTATTGAGTACACCTCGCACGAGTCTTATTTAATAGGTAAGCAAATGTTCGTGAAAACCACTATAGGAAGCTTCAAATCTGTAGTTGTCAGGCGGCGGTAATCGGTTTTTCTTGCGTGGCAGTCGGTCTCTTGGACACAAATTGTATGGAGACCATTCTCTGGGCAGGATGGCAATAGGTAGATATAATTGAATCAATTGATATTGAATCCTATTATTTTATTTTATATATATATATATATATATATAGGTAAAGTAATCCGAGATTTCATTAAGATATATGTAGCCGGTTATAATATAAAACTCGCATCAAATGTTGACAGACATGCTTTATCCAAATCTTGACCTCATATTTGAAATTTTTCCTCAGTAATGTATGGAAGATCATTTGCTTCGACCCCTTTGAGTTCAATTAAAGATGACTCTGAAATTGCATTATTGTTTACTTGACGTTAACAAATCAATATACACCATAACAAAAAACCAGCTGCTTTCAGTCCGTTCAATTTTCCAAATTCTTCTGTCATTTACACTGTGTAGAAACACGCCCGCACTGTATAACGAAACTTTGAATAAAGAGACCATGCACAATGGCAGATCCTTCACGTAAACGAATAACCTATGTTCTTTTATTGTTAGGGTTATGGTGTTTAACGTCACCATCAACAATATTCAGCTATATCTTGGCGGTCAGTTTTATTGGTGAAGGAAACCAGAGTACCCGGTGAAAACCACCGACCTGCCGCAAGTCAATGACAAACTTGATCACATAATGTTGTATCGAGTAAACCGCATCATGTATTCTTTTAGGTAATACACCTAAAACTTTAACAAGGAAACCAACAGAACAGATGCAGATTAACATAGGATTGTACTGTAACCAAGCATGTAGCCACTGCCATGTGGAATCGTCACCAAAACGTAAAGAAATGATGAACCATGACACTGCTGTCAAGTGTATGGATATCCTAGCTAACAGTCCGTCAGTTAAAATACTTGATCTAACAGGTACAATATGTATTTCATGATAAACAAACATAAATAAACCACAAAAGCAAAAAAAAGCAATAAAATAACAAAAGATCGAGCATATTGTAAAAGTAACATTTCAAGAACTTAATGAGGATCCACACATATATACATTAATACTTCGTATGGAGCTGAGGATCCACACATTTATACATTAATACTTCGTGTGGAGCTGAGGATCCACACATGTATACATTAATACTTCGTGTGAAGCTGAGGATCCACACATGTATACATTAATACTTGGTGTGGAGCTGAGGATCCACACATGTATACATTAATACTTCTGTGGAGCTGAGGATCCACACATGTATACATTAATACTTGGTGTGGAGCTGAGGATCCACACATGTATACATTAATACTTGGTGTGGAGCTGAGGATCCACACATGTATACATTAATACTTCGTGTGGAGCTGAGGATCCACACATGTATACATTAATACTTCGTGTGGAGCTGAGGATCCACACATGTATACATTAATACTTTGTGTGGAGCTGAGGATCCACACATGTATACATTAATACTTGGTGTGGAGCTGAGGATCCACACATGTATACATTAATACTTCTGTGGAGCTGAGGATCCACACATGTATACATTAATACTTCGTGTGGAGCTGAGGATCCACACATGTATACATTAATACTTCGTGTGGAGCTGAGGATCCACACATGTATACATTAATACTTGGTGTGAAGCTGAGGATTCACACATGTATATATTAATACTTGGTGTGGAGCTGAGGATCCACACATGTATACATTAATACTTCTGTGGAGCAGAGGATCCACACATGTATACATTAATACTTGGTGTGGAGCTGAGGATCCACACGTGTATACATTAATACTTCGTGTGGAGCTGAGGATCCACATATGTATACATTAATACTTCGTGTGGAGCTGAGGATCCATAAATGTATACATTAATACTTTGTGTGGAGCTGAGGATCCACACATGTATACATTAATACTTGGTGTGGAGCTGAGGATCCACACATGTATACATTAATACTTCTGTGGAGCTGAGGATCCACACATGTATACATTAATACTTCGTGTGGAGCTGAGGATCCACACATGTATACATTAATACTTCGTGTGGAGCTGAGGATCCACACATGTATACATTAATACTTGGTGTGAAGCTGAGGATTCACACATGTATATATTAATACTTGGTGTGGAGCTGAGGATCCACACATGTATACATTAATACTTCTGTGGAGCTGAGGATCCACACATGTATACATTAATACTTCGTGTGGAGCTGAGGATCCACACGTGTATACATTAATACTTCGTGTGGAGCTGAGGATCCACATATGTATACATTAATACTTCGTGTGGAGCTGAGGATCCATAAATGTATACATTAATACTTCATGTGGAGCTGAGGATCCACACATGTATACATTAATACTTGGTGTGGAGCTGAGGATCCACACATGTATACATTAATACTTGGTGTGGAGCTGAGGATCCACACATGTATACATTAATGCTTGGTGTGGAGCTAATGTCATGTACATTTTACTTCGTGTGGAGCTGAGGGTCCACACATGTATACATTAATGCTTGGTGTGGAGCTAATGTCATGTACATTTTACTTCGTGTGGAGCTGAGGGTCCACACATGTATACATTAATGCTTGGTGTGGAGCTAATGTCATGTACATTTTACTTCGTGTGGAGCTGAGGGTCCACACATGTATACATTAATGCTTGGTGTGGAGCTATTGTCATGTACATTTATGCTTTTTGTGGATCCAAACAAGTATATATTAGTACTTCGTTTGGGAAGGGTATGATGATTAATGCCACTTTCAACAATATTTCAGTGCCTTATACATGTACGCTCCCATAATCCATGTGAAGACCATGAGGTATACTACTTACTGTGATAACAAATTTAAGACTATGGTATACAATACATTACTGTTGGGAGTTAGGAATTGCCCTATACATTAATACTTTGTGTGGAGACAAAGACAGTGAATCCAGTGAAATACAATATATAGTGACAAACATCAGTTGCATTTGCAAAAACCAAATCTAATTGGAAGATTTTTTTGGGGATTTTTGGTGTTTTAATGCCACTTTGAGCAATATTTCAGCTATATCATGGTGACCAATTTTAGTGATGGAAGAAGCCGGAGTACCCGGAGAGAACCACCGACCATGGGCAAGCAACTGGTAAACTTTATCACTTGCGGCTGTGAGTCGAGTGCACCCTTTTTTGTAATTTACAAAGCCGGGCGCGAACCCACGCTGTATTGGTGATAGGCTTGTATGAGTTGTTAGGTAATCCAACTACCTAACTCATTGAGCCACCCGGGCCCTAATTGGAAGAGAAATGTGTACAACCTTTTAGTGAATATCAAACTAGAACCTATTTTGCTTTTTTTGTATATATGTTTACAACAATGTAGACTTCTAACATAAAATACGAATTCTGTGTACTGATATTTTCTATTTGTTTTTTTTTAATTTATATCAAACAGGAGGAGCACCTGAACTGAATTCCGAGTTTAGATACATAGCAGAGAAAGGGAGACAACTCGGGAGAGATGTCATTGTTAGATCTAATTTGACATCTCTTTTGGAACCAGGTAAAAAAGTTAAAAAAAGCCTAACTGTGATTTTTCAATTTTTTCATGGTCTCTAGAGAACTAGTTTTAATGGTAATCTTGTAGTCAAGTTTGATCTGTGTCTTTATATTATCAGATGCTTCCTGAAAATCACAGATAGGGGTGTTGAAGTCACAGGCACTTGTTTCATTCAAAAAATATATGCCCCCTCCTCTTCCTTACTTCAAGGTAAACATCTGCCCTTTATCCCTTCCCCACTTCGCCTCAATATTTTTCGCTTATTTGTGATCCTTTCACTGACCCAATTATATCGTTACACTCCCAAGATATTTCTCTTTTCGACTGCCACATTTAAATATAAATACCGGGCCCCCCTCAGACGAATTGGACAAGAATATTCAGCGAAAGTCGCATTTTATATTTTTCAGTCACTGAAACGGATACAGTCACTTCCGGTCCATTCTAAATTGATTTAGAAACTTAAAAAAAAGGTGTTTTAAAAATCAAATGTCAGTAATTTGGAGTTTTATAATCTGCATTGGAATAATTATCTGTATTTTAAAGGCTTACTTTACATTTGAGAGGAGATGATCATGATGGCATTGTTACACATGGCCGGTCTAGAGAATTCCGAATGCATATGAAAAATCCAGCGCAAACCAGAAGTGGTTGTATCCGTTTCAGTGACTGAAAAATATAAAATGCGACTTTCGCTGAATATTCTTGTCCAATTCGTCTGAGAGGGGCCCGGTATTTATATTTAAATGTGGCAGTCGAAAAGAGAAATATCTCGGGAGTGTAACAATATAATTGGGTCAACGAAAGGATCACAAATAAGCGAAAAATATTGAGGCGAAGTGGGGAAAGGGTAAAGGGCAGATGTTTACCCTGAAGTAAGGAAGAGGAGGGGGCATATGAGCAAGAATATGGTATTTGAACCGTTTCTGATAATGATAGAAAACTGATAAAATTGGATATTTCTTTGATATATGTTGTAATTCTATGGCCAAATGGTTGGTTGGTGTGTTAGATGAATGGTGACCATTGAAATATTGTAAATATTTTATGAATATAAATTATTCTTAATGTCCATCTTCGTACTTTTATGCGTCGTTTCTTATTGTTATTTTCGTCTCCGAACTGCGTAACGGAGTTGGATTTCCACACAACTGTGATATACAAAAATGTAAGCTAGCCGTTAAAATATTGACAAACATTGATAATGAAGAATGGAGAGAAGAAAATTTTGAGCAGAGTAAGTATTTCTGTTACAGGTGTCATATATTGCGCGTTATATTGGTTTCCGATTTCGTAACGCTATTTTAAGTTGTGTTATCTCCTTTTTGTAACAGTCGCCATAACAACGATTAGCATAAATAAACTCTCGTGAGATGTTTAAATAGATTAATCACGGATGTTTACATTTAAGCTTTTCATTTTCTATTTTTTTTTATTCAATTATCCACCTGTTCCGTTATGCGTTACATGTCATCCAAAAAGAAACGTTAATTTAAAGATTAAATAAATTGGTATGATTTACAATTTCCGCCCAATTGAACTTCCGGTCACAAGTGAACCACGTGTAATGGAAGTATGATTTTCGGAATATTTATACAATTTTTGTATGATAATATTATAATTCCGATACAGTGCTTGTGGTATCCTGTCGCGTTAAAAAATAAAAAAAGATATACTACTTTAATATTTAAAATGGTATATAAATGCATTAAATAACCAAGAAAAAACCCAAATGGTCTTAGATGGTGCCGTTTCATACATTTTTATCGTGACAGGAAACCAAATGTTTGTCACCATAACTTGTAATAAACATTTGGTTTCCTGTCACGATAAAAATGTTTAAAAAGATGGGTAAATATTTTCCCCTTGATATCACTTGTTTCTTTTGTACAGTGTTGATATAATCATATTCCATGTGTGAACTATTTAAGTTTTAGTATTTAACCATTTGGATACCAAAAGAAACCAAAAGTTCAAATACCATATTCTTGCTCATATATTTTTTGAATGAAACAAGTGCCTGTGGTTGAAGTTACCTCTTTACCAATCTAATTAAAATTAGATGTTTCTTATATTTTTTTGATACACTTACATCCAATAACATCCTGTTTGGGGATATGTCAGTGGAGGATATGTCAGTGGGGGATATCTCAGTGGGGAATATGTCAGTGGGGGATATGTCAGTGGGGATATGTCAGTGGGGATATGTCAGTGGGGGATATGTCAGTGGGGGATATGTCATTGGGGGACATGTCAGTGGGGGATATCTCAATGGGGGATGTCAGTGAGGGATATGTCAGTGGGGGATATCTCAGTGGGGATATGTCAGTGTTCATATTTTCAACCGACCAATCAATCCACGGGTAGACATGTTGCTCCACTCTGACACTTTATCCTGATACCGAACAGCCATTTTTGCTCTTATTCCTTAATTCCTTCATGGAGAAGTGGCAAACACCATTTTATATTCTTGTTTGACCCGACAGGCACTCCAGCACAAAATCTACTACACTCGAAGCGATCACGCTAACCATTACACTACCGATGCAGTCGAAACAATTTGACATTAAATACACCCCTTGTGAATAAATTCAAATTATTATTATTAGCATTTTATTGGTCTGTTTTAACATTTTTATGGAAACTACATTTTCAACAGCATATTAAATATAAGGGAGTACAAGCATGGATCACCATCTTTTTATGTACTGGCTTTTTATACCACTAATGTTGCATTTATCATCAGAAGTATAAACAGTACTGTTCAACTACAGGCTAGGGGGCTGTTTCACACTCATATTATGGTATGAGTTTTGTTCATTGTTGAAGACCCTACTGTGACTGTGAAATGTAGAACAGCAATAAAAGTGTTGTTCCTTTACTTGAATTTGTGTCTACGTGTAATGTTGAATAGTCCCTCATATCCATCTTTCTTTAAAAGCAAATGTGTGTTTTTTCCATGACAGGCCAAGAAGATACAGCTCAGTTCTTTGCCGACCAAAAACTACATGTGATTGCATCACTTCCGTGTTATACTGCCAAAAATGTGAA
The DNA here is from genome assembly GCA_963680875.1 of Bathymodiolus brooksi. Taxonomy (NCBI): domain Eukaryota; kingdom Metazoa; phylum Mollusca; class Bivalvia; order Mytilida; family Modiolidae; genus Bathymodiolus; species Bathymodiolus brooksi. Next base: position 16,807,966 of record OY804585.1, read on the forward strand.
CATGCAACGTGGAAAAGGTGTGTTTGACAAAAGTATTCAGGCCTTGTTGTTACTGAACTCTCTAGGATATGGAAAAGAAGACGGCCTTCAACTTGATCTGGTTTATAATCCTTTAGGTAAGAACAGTTAGTCATTTCAAAAACCTGTGCTTTCTGGCAAACAATCTTTGTTGACCAAAACACGACGTTACCTTAGCCGATTTTGGCTATCCTGTTTCGGCTCTTTGGTTTTATTGCTCCCAAAATTTTAATTATTTGGGTTTCCAATCTTTTGATTTTGAGCATCACCTGATGAAGGTTATTCCAGAAGCGAGTCATGCGCACTAAATTTGATATCTACGTTTTTTTTTCTTAGGTTATTGTTGTTAAAAATTAAGCAATACTCTTCATTATATTTTGTTTTCTGAATTGGATACTGAAACTGTTTTGAAAGTGTGTTTTTTTCATTTTATTGACATGACAAAATGACATGCACCACGGCCATAGGCTGGGTCTGAATAAAGTGAGGCAAAGGGGGGTCTGGGGTGATATTCCCCCCCAGTGCTGATTTGGGGGGGCAGAGCCCACATAAGGTAAAGGGGGTCCTGGGGGAAGCCCCCGGAAGCTGACACCTTTTTGTAATTTTTAGACTAAATTCTAAATTGAAAATGCCTTTTAAAAGTCAGAAATATAACAAAATCTCAGACTTCTAAGATTACCCCGTTATATTTGTTTTCTGTTTATTGGTTTTGCTGTTATGCCAAGTGTATAATGTATTGATTATTATTCAATCCCATGTGTGACAATTGAATATCTGGTCTAAAGCATGGGATCATAATAAAATTTCAATTCAAATTTTAAACGGGGTTAAAATATCGACTATCACACACCATTCAGTGAATAAATATGTTTCAATGTAATTTATATTAATCCGATATCTGTCACTTTGCTATGATAACAAAGTGACAGATATCGGAATATGCAAATCCACATTGATGTTTTGAATGTTCCCTTCATCTAATTTTCATTTTAAAGGCCCTGTCTTCAACGTGAAGTGACATGATGACTTTCCAACGTTTTCTGCAATGTTTTTTTTTTTCGGGAGCAACTTCAGATATTCTCATCGTTTTTCATCTGAATTTATGACATACAGCTGCCGAATAACACTGTCACTGTCTAACAACTGTTTATTGAATATTACGTCCAATGAATTTATAATCCGTGATATTATAACAATAGATTTATGGGTCAAATTAGACAAATTTTGAAGAAAAAAAAGATTTTATTTGTTTTCAAAGGTTATACTTGCCGTTTCAAAAGTGAGGCATTTGCCTCATTTGCCTCCATTGCACTACGGCCATGTACACTAGTCAAGGAGGTAAGTAATAGTTCCTTGCATGATTCAGTAGCTTCTTGTTTGAATTGTTACAAAGGGACTGTATGGAATACACATATGGCTTGAATACCCACAAAGCAGCAAATTGCATACAAATGGGCTCTACTATGTGCAATACGTCCTTTTGTAAAATTATATGCATATATTACGAATTTAGTTTGTTACACATATTTTCATTGGTTCTTCAACCCTGAATGTCAGCATATATTTGGAAAACAGACGGGGTATATATTTCAGTCCCCAAAAACGATTAAAACATGGAGGACAAAACATTACGCTTCACTGAATCAATGGTATAATACAGAATAATAAATGTATTTTTACCAAATTAAATGCTGTTTTTATACTCAAAACGGCTGCATGAACAAAAAAATATTACAACAGTTAATTCCGTCACAAATACCTGATCGATTCAGCAAACTCCTGTGTTCCACGGCTGGTAGCATCCCAAATTGCCGATTCCCAGTTTGCCAAATCCCAAATTGCTGAGTCCAATTAGCCGATTCCCAAATTGCTGACATATGAAAAATATTGTTATTGCAAGTAGAATAATGCTTCTAATTTATGAAGGAATATTGTAAATAATTAAATAAATATTTCTTTTGAAATGGTCCGACATACAAGGGAGTTTAGATTATAGCATTCGAGCTCAAAGTCAAAAGGATATACGGTGGATTAGTCCTGCAGACAACCATGATTTCTGTCAAGATGAAGGATGCCAAGAAATAATTTCAAAACATATGCTCTGTGAATAATAACTAGCATAAACATGAGAGAATACACATTTTTTGTTTTGTAAATATGTCCCAAATTTTGCATTTGAGCGAGACTTAGTAAAACTCTAAATAAACATTTACTTATTTGTAGTTTATTTCCATTGATCTTCAATTATTTGAGTAATGAGGATCGGCATCTCCTATTCATCAGTGCATTTGATTATGGTTTTTCTAATTAAAATTGTGCGAAAAATTACTGCTTTCAATCAAATATGTACACATCATCAATATTTTTTTTTAAATAAAAAATAATATTATGAAACTTTGTCATTTTTAACAAAAGTTGGCAATATGGGATTCGGCAAAATGGACTCAGCAATATGGTATTCGGCAATCTGGGATTCGGCAATCTGGTACTAATTCCCACGGCTGTACCATAACAAATAAACAAAACGTTGAGCCTTGAAAACTTTCGACGTCGTGCCAGAGGCCACACCAAGGTTTTATTTACATGTTGTTAGCACTTAAATTATTGAAGCTGTTTCGCAAACCCGTTGTTTTGTTATGTGATATATTAATGTTATATTTATAAAGTTTATAAAATTTATTACATATGAAACTGTATTGATTTAGAAATTTAGTACAGTATTTTCCTTCATGAGACACCCTATACATGAAATATGACGTGGCACATATTTTGACGTCATTGAAGAATGACGTCAAAGGTACGGAAACGGACATCTAGAGATACGAAAAATGAAAATAAAAGAGGCAAATTTATTTAATACAGTTGGAAGTTGTATTTAAAAAAAAATGGTTAAATCCGTAATATATTTGTTATTCAGCTATCAGACAGGGTATATAATGTGACATTATATACCCTGTCTGATAGCTGAATAACATATAATATTCAATGAAATGATGATGAGGTCCGCTTTGTACTAGACCAACACGCTTAGTTGGATTTTCTATAGCGCTAGCTTACTGAAAGAACAGCCCGCGGGTAGACATGTTGTTCCAAAATTCAGACATACTATCTTGATTCCGAGCCAACCAGTCTTTGGTCTTCAAACTTTAAAGCTGAGTTCCTAGCGCAGAAGCAGCAAATACCAGTATTATAGTTTTTGGTTTGACCCGATAGGACTCGAATCCACAATCTACCACACTCGAGGCGAGCACGCTAACCATTACACCACGGATGATGTTCAATATTATTGAGACAAAATCGTAACAACTAATACATATATACATATATACCTGACATAAAAAGAAATATTAATATAGTGATTGATTTATATGATGGCTAAATATACTTAGCTTTATTTGCCGAGGCCGTTGTATGGTAGTTGGACTTATAACAACCTATGCAATCAGTGCCTATCACCACTATTGTTGCAAGTTCGAATTTTGCTCATGGCGAGGTATACTCGATACAATATTACGTGATAAAGTGTGTCAGTGACTTGCGACAGATCAAGGTTTTTTTCTGTGTACTCTGAATTGATTGTTTGAATTAATAACGAATTTAATATATTGTATATAAATATTTATGTATACGTTGTATGTAAGACTAAATAAGAAGGGTTGAAAGATACCAAAGGAGTAATCAGAATCCATAAATTGAAGAAGGACAAACAACACAATTGCCAAAAGAAAAGACAAATGAACAAACAACGATCTACAATACATTACACATAAAACTATAGATCGAGCACCGTCGGTGAAATCAGGTTCTATAACTGTAAAAAAAACATGTAGATATCTAATTTAGTGACTTCACATATCTTATTTTTAATACGCTAGAGTTTATTACATGTATTACCAGCGGAAAGAGGACCGATCTAGAAACCGCTCGAATCTTGTCTTCTGTTCGTGTGACACAATGAGAGGGTACCTAGTTTGTATGGTGGTGTCTAACACATATTGTGTTGTGTTTCTGTTTTGTTTGTCTTCCTTTTGTATCTTGTGTACCCTATGTTGTCAGTTTTTCAGGATTGTACATTTTTGATTGCCCCTTGAGTATTCTCTAATGTTTATTGTATAATCAGAAACTGTAATGGACCGACCATTTAACTTGCAGGGGGGGGGTTATGGTTTTTTGTCTCGTTCAGAATTTTTTTTTCGGACAACACGAGAGTTAGAATATTTTTTTTTACTTCCAGAATTTAACATTAGGTTATATGACAAAAACTCTGAATCAGATTATTTTTTTTTCCTCCACCAAAATCAGAATATTTTTTTCAGCAACATTGGGAAAAAACCATAACCCCCCCCCCCCCCCCCCCCCTGGAAGTTAAATGGTTCATCCCTAACAGTTTTCCATCAACATTGTTCAAACTATGCACAGTGATTACACTCACGTTAAGATGACCACATCCTGTTTTAAGCAGATTTGACCGATTAAACAATCCATGTGTGGGACTTAATCATGTTTATCAGACATTTAAAATGTAATACTTATTTTTTCTAGGTGCTTATTTACCACCACCTCAGACTCCATTAGAAGAAAAGTACAAAGAGGAATTATGGGAACATTTTGGAATTGTATTTAACAAACTTTACACCATGACCAACATGCCAATCAAACGTTTTAATGACTTCCTCTATAGGAGGTAAGTTTAATAAAGGTTACAATAAATTAATCGATTCTACAAGATGTCAAGACAGAGGAGAAAGAAGTGCATACATAATGAACGTTCATCTTTTTGGGGAAAATGTAATCCTGGTATTCATGCCAAATGAATGGGAAGAAACTCACACTTTTTCTACTTCAAACAATAATTTTGTTTTCACATAGAAGTTTGGTTTATGCCATATAACCGTTTTTATTTTCCTTACAATTAAGGTAAGCCTCTTTCACACGATTATCAAACGTTTTTACTTCTTCCAACATACTATTCAAAGACTGATGTCAGTCATAAAATACAAAAATACTATGTTGTCGGAACTGTTCCAAAATCCAATAAAAAATTGCAGAGTAGGGCAAAATCGATACCCTAACACATATAACATGGCCTCTTACTTCACTGACTTGGTACATTCACTTCAATAAGAAGTGGTGGGTTAAGCTAGTTTATGGGCCCAAACACCAGTTTCCTAGCTTTAAGATCTTGATCGTGTTCTCTTGATTAACAGGAATGAGTTACAGGGCTACCTAGAACTATTGGTGAGGAACTACAACTTACAGACAATAGATGGTCTAATGTGTAGGAATTTGATTAATATCAACTGGAATGGCGATTTCTTTGATTGTGACTTTAACCAACAACTCAATTTACAGTGCAATGGAAAATCACAAAGTGAGTTAATTTTACATTTTACACAATCTATATGAATGTAAGGGACCTATTATTTGACTTTTAGAGGCACTTTTTGTCCTCCGAGCAAGATAATTTTCCTATAAACAAGAAACAAATAAAAAAAATGTTTTACATGAAAATTTATTGTTGATCAGTGCAGAGTCAATTGTTTTATTTGTTGCATCTGTCAGATCATGGTATTTTTGGTATTAAATTTTGCAACAGTAAAAAACAAAATCCCTAGCCTTTGTACTTCTTAAATTGTATCATCTTTACTCTAGTCGGTAGACAAATCAGGTCCAGATGAATCTTAAATAACAAAAAGCCACAAACTCTCAAATTTTGTCAAGATTTATAAATATAAAACATATACCAAAAATAGTACTTTTTTTCCCTATCACACATTGACCATATCTGGGTGTCAAGATCTTTCTCAATAGTTTATTTGGATCGTTGTAGAAAACCTAACTGTTTGGCACATCAAATCATTGGATGAGATGGCAGATGTTAAGATACATACTGATAATCATTGCTTTGGTTGTACGGCTGGTATGGGGTCTAGCTGACAAGGAGTTACTGTCTAAGGTATGATAATGGTAGTCACTGTTTAGGTTGTACGGCTGGTATGGGTCTAGCTGACAAGGAGTTACTGTCTAAGGTAACTGTTTTGGTTGTACAAGCTGGTATGGGTCTAGCTGACAAGGAGTTACTGTCTAAGGTATGATACAGGTAATAACTGTTTTGGTTGTACGGCTGGTATGGGATCTAGCTGACAAGGAGTTACTGTCTAAGGTAACTGTTTTGGTTGTACGGCTGGTATGTGATCTAGCTGACATGGAGTTACTGTCTAAGGTATGATACTGGTAGTCACTGTTTTGGTTGTACGGCTGGTATGGGGTCTAGCTGACAAGGAGTTACTGTCTAAGCTGGTATGGTGTCTAGCTGACAAGGAGTTACTGTCTAAAGTATGATAATGGTAGTCACTGTTTTGGTTGTATGGCTGGTATGGGTCTAGCTGACAAGGAGTTACTGTCTAAGGTATGATATTGGTAATAACTGCTGTGGTTGTACAGCTGGTATGGGTCTAGCTGACAAGGAGTTACTGTCTAAAGTATGATACTGGTAGTCACTGTTTTGGTTGTACAGCTGGTATGGGATCTAGCTGACAAGGAGTTACTGTCTAAGGTATGATACTGGTAGTCACTGTTTTGGTTGTACGGCTGGTATGGGGTCTAGCTGACAAGGAGTTACTGTCTAAAGTATGATAATGGTAGTCACTGTTTTGGTTGTATGGCTAGTATGGGTCTAGCTGACAAGGAGTTACTTTCTAAGGTATGATATTGGTAATAACTGCTGTGGTTGTACAGCTGGTGTGGGTCTAGCTGACAAGGAGTTACTGTCTAAGGTATGATATTGGTAATAACTGCTGTGGTTGTACAGCTGGTATGAGGTCTAGCTGACAAGGAGTTACTTTCTAAGGTATGATATTGGTAATAACTGCTATTGTTGTACAGCTGGTATGGGTATAGCTGACAAGGAGTTACTGTCTAAGGTATGATATTGGTAATAACTGCTGTGGTTGTACAGCTGGTATAAGGTCTAGCTGACAAGGAGTTACTTTCTAAGGTATGATACTGGTAATAACTGCTGTGGTTGTACAGCTGGTGTGGGGTCTAGCCGACAAGGTGTTACTGTCTAAGGTATGATACTGGTAGTCACTATTTTGGATGTACGGCTGGTGTGGGGTCTAGCTGACAAGGTGTTACTGTCTAAGGTATGATACTGGTAATAACTGCTACTGTTGTACAGCTGGTATGGCGTCTAGCTGACAAGGAGTTACTTTCTAAGGTATGAAACTGGTAATAACTGCTGTGGTTGTACAGCTGGTGTGGGGTCTAGCTGACAAGGTGTTACTGTCCAAGGTATGATACTGGTAGTCACTGTTTTGGTTGTACAGCTAGTATGGGTCTAGCTGACAAGGAGTTACTGTCTAAGGTATGATATTGGTAATAACTGCTGTGGTTGTACAGCTGGTATGAGGTCTAGCTGACAAGGAGTTACTTTCTAAGATATGATACTGGTAATAACTGCTGTGGGTGTACAGCTGGTGTGGGTCTAGCTGACAAGGAGTTACTTTCTAAGGTATGATATTGGTAATAACTGCTATTGTTGTATAGCTGGTATGGGTCTAGCTGACAAGGAGTTACTGTCTAAGGTATGATATTGGTAATAATTGCTGTGGTTGTACAGCTGGTATGAGGTCTAGCTGACAAGGAGTTACTTTCGAAGGTATGATATTGGTAATAACTGCTGTGGTTGTACAGCTGGTGTGGGGTCTAGCTGACAAGGTGTTACTGTCTAAGGTATGATACTGGTAGTCACTATTTTGGTTGTACGGCTGGTGTGGGATCTAGCTGACAAGGTGTTACTGTCTAAGGTATGATACTGGTAATAACTGCTATTGTTGTACAGCTGGTATTGGGTCTAGCTGACAAGGAGTTACTTTCTAAGGTATGAAACTGGTAATAACTGCTGTGGTAGTACAGCTGGTGTGGGGTCTAGCTGACAAGGTGTTACTGTCCCAAGGTATGATACTGGTAGTCACTATTTTGGTTGTACGGCTGGTGTGGGGTCTAGCTGACAAGGTGTTACTGTCTAAGGTATGATACTGGTAATAACTGCTATTGTTGTACAGCTGGTATGGGTCTAGCTGACAAGGAGTTACTGTCTAAGGTATGATACTGGTAATAACTGCTATTGTTGTACAGCTGGTGTGGGGTCTAGCTTACAAGGTGTTACTGTCTAAGGTATGATACTGGTAATAACTGCTATTGTTGTACAGCTGGTATATATGGAGTCTAGCTGACAAGGAATTACTGTCTAAGGTATGATACTGGTAATTTATGCTATGGTTGTACAGCTGGTATTGAATCTAGCTGACAAGACGTTACTGTCTAAGGTATGATACTGGTAATCTATGCTTTGATTGTACAGCTGTTATGAAGTCTAGTTTCCTCCACCAATAAAAATGGGGGCCGTCGTGGTGGTGATCATATGGTAGTTGGATATATAACTACCTATGAAATCAGTGCACATCACCTCTAACGTTGTGAGTTTAAATCCCGCTCAGGCGAGGTATGCTCGATACAGCATTATGTGATAAAGTTTGTCAGTGACTTGCAGAAAATCGATGGTTTTCTCCGGTTTCCTCCACCAATAAATCTGACCACCACAATATAACTGAAATATCGTTGAAAGTGCTGTTAAACACCATAAACCTAGCATATGATTTATAAGTAAGAACAATGCTCGATCTGTCTTCACCCCCAGTTGTTTTGTAGGAAATGTGTGCTTTATTTATATTATTTGTATTTATGGATACTAGTGTCCAACACCATTACAATATCATAAGATAGTAACACGAGGGATGCCACTAGTGGACCAGGAACTGCTTTCCCATCCGGAGCACCAGAGTTCATTCCTGTTTTGGTGGGTTTCGTGTTGCTCAATCTTTGAGTTTCCATTTTGTTTTTTGATGGTGACCATTGCTTGTCTTTTAGTCTTTTTCTCTTGGCTATTATCTGTCCTTCGTTTTATGGCTTCTGAGTACCATTGGTATCTTCAAAACCATTTGAACGTTAAACTTGGCTGGAATGTTGCTTGCATGACCCTTTAAAAATCGTTTTTGTCGATTGGAAATCCATGATAACTGCCACCACAGGAAAAAGTTTTAGCATTGAAAACATACTGATATTTTTTCTTAGACACTAGAAACTTGATTGAATCCAAACTGCACATCAATATTAATTGTATCATCCATTAACATTTGTATTTATTTTTTCGGTCGGAAATAGTAGATGATCTCTATGGAATAAACAAAAAAAAACTGTTCTTATATGAAACTCCTAAGCCATTTGACAGAAAACATGACTGGAATTGTCTTTAGATGCTTCTTTGCCATATGTACATATATCCAATATGACCAACGAGGCAGTGTAAAGTGTTAGCATTGGAGCTCTAGGATATGAAAAAAACATCTCCGAAATAAACTTGATTCGATCTAAAGTTTGCATAATATGATGACACCTTACAGTATTCATTTTGTCCTGTGGATTTCAAATTGCATGATGGGCCGTCGTGATCATATGTGCAATCGGTACCTATCGCCACTAACGTTGTGAGTTCGAACCCCGTTAATGGCGATGTGTACTCGATACAACATTATGTGATAAAGTTTGTTAGTACCTTGCGACAGGTCGGTGGTTTTCTGCAGGTACTCCAGTTTCCTCCACAAATAAAACTGACCGCCACAATATAACTGAAATATTGTTGAAAGTGGCATTAAACACTATAAGCAAAACCAAAACCAAACCATCAAATCGCATGTTGGCCGAAACCATATGAAATTGTTTGAATGAACAAAGCTTTGTCTAAACTACAAACTTGCTTGAACCCAAACAGTGCAAGCATAACCAAGTGATACTCTCGTTTCTTTCAACACATATAAATCACAGAGGTATTCAAGACAAAGATCATTGATCATTGTATTGTTTCTTCAAAGATTATGTTTTTGTTCCTTCTGACGGGACATCCTCAGAAACAAGAGCCTCCGTTTCACATTTTAATCTTCTCCTCTGAAACCCCTCAGCCAAATGAACTGAAACTTGGTAGTAAGCATCTATGGAAGATTCTCTATACCGATCCATTAACAAACATGGCCGCCACAAGCAATTCCTGTTTCTGATTGGCCTATTTTTGAAAATCTTCTCCTCTGAAACTGCTTGGCCAAATGTACCGAAACTTTGTAGGATGCATCTATGGGATGTCCTCTATAAAGATTGCTCATTTTGTCCCGATCCATTAACAAACATGGCCGCCCAGGCAATTCATGTTTATGATTGTATGCTTTATAAAAAAAACTGTTTTTCTGTGGAAAGGGAGATAACTCTAATTTAAATATAGATATTAGTAAAATACAGTTAGCTATGAATTGAATTACAGATAAATATGCCTCTAAAACCCCTCGGCCAAATGAACTGAAACTTGGTAGGAAGCATCTATGGAAGGCCCTCATTGCTCACTTCGTCCCGATCCGTTAACAAACATGGCCGCCATAGGCGACTCTTGTTTCTGATTGGCTGATTTTAAAATTTCTTCTCTTCTGTAACTGTTTGGCCAAATGAACAGAAACTTGGTAGGAAGCATCCATGGAAAGTCCTTTGTAAAGATTTTTCATTCCGTCCCGATCCATTAACAAACATGGCCACCACAGGCGATTCTTGTTTCTGATTTGGTGATTTTAAAAATTCTTCTCCTCTGAAACTGATTGGCCAAATGTACGGAAACTTGGCAGGAAGCATCTATGGAAAGCCCTCTGTTGCAATTGCTTATGTCGTTCTGATCCGTTAGCAAACATGGCCGCCACAGGCAATTCTTGTTTCTGATTGGCCTATTTTTAAAAATCTCCTCCTCTGAAACTGCTTGGCCAATTGTACCGAAACTTTGTAGGATGCATCTATGGGAGGTCCTATATAACGATTACTCATTTCGTCCCTATCCATTAACAAACCTGGCCACTACAGGCAATTCTTGTTTCTGATTGGTCGATTTCTAAAAATCTTCCCTGAAACCGCTTGGCCAAATGAACCGAAACTTGGTAGGATGCATCTATGGAGGTCCTCTGTAAAGATTACTCATTTCGTCCCTATCAATTAGCAAATATGACTGCCACAGGCAAGTCTTGTTTCTTATTGGTCAATTTCTAAAACAGCTTTTCCTCTGAAGCCGCTTGGCCAAATGATATGAAACTTGGTAAGAAGCATCTATGGAAGATCCTCTATAGAGATTACTCATTTCGTTTTGATCCATTTACAAACATGGCTGCCACAGGCAATTCCTGTTTTAGATTGGTCAATTTCTAAAAATCTTCTTATCTGAAACTGCTTTGCCAAAATGAACTGATATTTGGTGGGAGGCACCTATGGAAGGTTCTGTATTAAATTTCCTCAAAGCAGAATGAAAGGTGAGCGACACAGGCTCAGCCCACTGAGCCTCTAGTTTTCTGTTTTCCTTTTGTTTTATGAGTTTTTATTTCTGAATCAGGTTTGATGTTTTCTTTTCGTTTATTTTTGTGTATTAAGAAGAGTTTGAAGATACCAAAGGTGTAAATCAGAATCCGTAAATCAAAGAAGAACAGACAACACAATCGTCAGATTTTTTATGGATCTTACCCTTTTCAAGAAATAAGAGGCTCAAAATGAGGTAAAAACCGAACTTGTTGAATTTTTATTTTAAAAAATAGATCAAATGGAACCAAACTTAACCAATATCCAAGAAGTTTGTTTTTTATTCAGTCCAATTCTACACGTTTTGTAGTACTTAATGGTCGCCATCCGTCCGTGCGTGACAATTTGTGAATGCAACTCCTCTGAAAATATTTAATGAACTTTGTTTATATTTAGTAGACATACAGATGAGTCTGTTGTGTCTCCATTTCGATTCAATAAAATGTGTAGGAGTTATGGGACTTTGACTATGCAACTTCTCTGAAAGCATATAACAGAATTTGCTTATATTTAATAGGATTGTTAGTCATGATATGTAGATTGTAGATGTGTATGCTGTGTCGCCATTTTCAGTCTATAAAATTTGTAGGAGTTATGGGACTTTGACTATTTTATACATTGTGTAACATAGTAGGATCTTGTGAACGCAACTTCTCTGAAACCCTTCAGCAGAATATGTTCATATATGGTAGGGTTATGATATGGTTTTTAATGCCACTTTGAACAATATGACAGTTATATCGTGGCGGTCAGTTTTATTGGAGGAGGAAACCGGAGACATCACCGACCTGTCGCAAGTCACTGACAAACTTTTTCACATAATTTTGTATGGAGTACACCTCTCCATTGGCGGGAATCAAGCGTAAAGCTTTGGTTGTGATAGGCATTGGTTGCACAGGTAGTTGTATATCCAACTACTACTGGTATGTGATCACGACCACGACGGCCCCTATGAGTTATGGGACTTTGACTATTTTATACATTGTGTAGCATAGCAAGATCTTGTGAATGTGTTCATTTATGGTAGGATTGTTAGTCATAACATGTAACTGAGTCTGCTATCTTGCCATTTTAGCTCGACAACCTATAGGACTGTGACTATTTAGACTAATATTCAGACTTTTGAATTTTGAAAACTTAGTAGAGGGGATACGTTTACTGATTTAAATATATCACATGGATAGCATACTCATATTACACGTCTTTCTATTGCAGCGGGGGACGTACGGCTACATGTAGCAATCTTGTTGCTATTGATTTACCCGCCAATAATCCTGTGAACTATTCCAACCGATGCCTCTTACGTTTTCAACATATATAGGGGCCAACACCCTTATAAGTCTGCTTTTAATGGATTACAGTCTGACATACAATGTAGAACTCAATGTGAAAATGAATAGTGTATTTTTCTCACAAACTTGACTTGATTGAACCCAAATTTCATGAGTAACTGAATAACCAGTTGAGCGAAACGGTCTCAGGTGTGATTCTAGTTCTTGATATTTAGGAAACATTACCGTCCTTTAACGTAGTCATAATTATACAAAAGAAAGTCTGGTTACTTTTATATGTTTAAAACTGCATATATTGATTCGAATCTACATCCGTAATATTTGTTTCTTTTTTTTTCAGACCAGACCTACTTTGTGGATCTGTTGACTTGGACAGTATAATAATGCTTTTTTTAACCTGTATTTAGAGGAAACCACTGGGACAAATAAAAAAGTGGTCTTTTAAGACGGTTGACCTCTTAAAAGAGGTTCAATTCATATGAAATTTTCTATGATAGGACACAAAAAAGATGGCCTTTTAATACAGGTGGCTGTTTAATAGAGGTGACCTTTTAATACAGGTGGCTGTTTAATAGAGGTGACCTTTTAATACAGGTGGCTGTTTAATAGAGGTGACCGCTTGGGAAGGTTTGACTGTATTTATATGTGTTACTTTTTGACCGGGTTGCACTAATTGTCAATCGGGTTATATTATGGTAATCGGGTGGCAAGTAGCTGGTGTGCTTACGGGTGGAGTAAACGAGTACATATTGTATGTAAATAACTTCTATTACTGTTTACACCAAATGTTTTCAAACATATACAAAGTTGTTAGCGACATAATGAAGATGTTCTTTTGACTTTTCGATGATTCTGCTTTTTAACCATTTTCACTTTTTTTTTCATTCTTCAATATTTTAAGTAAATAGTTTCTAATTTGTGTTTTTAAACCTTGCAAATTGTTGAAATTTTACAAACTGTTTGCACACATATTAGGGACCGACCATTTAACTTGAAGGGGGCGGGGTTATGGTTTTTTGTTTCGTTCAGAAATTTTTTTTCGGACAACACAAGAGTTAGAATATTTATATTTTTTGTCACGCGAAGCGCAAATTTTTTTTCCAGAATTTAACATTAGGTTATATGACAAAAACTCTGAATCAGATTATTATTTTTTTCCTCCACCAAAATCAGAATATTTTTTTCAGCAACATTGGGAATCAGAATATTTTTTTAGAAAAAAACCATAACCCCCCCCCTTCAAGTTAAATGGTTGTTCCCTTACAGCATGGATGTTTCATAGAATTATTTTCAAAAGGTTTAATCATAGTTATATTTTATCAACTTTTTAGTACAAAGTGTGCATGTGACTTTTCAATGTACATAACATTGATGCATTTAGTGTTTCTATAAGTTACTTTGTTAAAAGTACATGAATACTTTTCTTTTATAAAGTATCTGTGATGGGTGACTTTTCTCTCAATTTTGAGAAAACCATGCTTCACTACATATTAATATCACATCTTCTAAATCAACTCATTGTAAAACTTCTATGTAGATTTTGCTCTTATCATAATGCCATCTTTTCCTTGTTGAGGGACCGGGTGGCTCAATGAGTTAGGTCGTTGGATCTAACAACTCATACAAGTCTATCACCAATACGGCGTGGGTTCGCGCCCAGCTTTGTAAATTACAAAAAAGGGTGCACTCGACTCGCAGCCGCAAGTGATAGTTTACCAGTTGCTTGCCCAGGGTCGGTGGTTCTCTCCGGGTACTCCGGCTTCCTCCACCACTAAAACTGATCGCCATGATATAGCTGAAATATTGCAGAAAGTGGCGTTGAACACCAAAATTAAAATTCAAATTCTTTTCCTTGTTAGATTTTACCCCCGTGAACAAATTTGCAACCCGGCCATTTCTTTCCTTTAATGGATTGATTGATTTTAGTTTTTTTTTCGCATTAGTATATTGAAGATGTTAGTTGAAATAATTGCTACATGTATATGTATAATGGTGTTTTTGTGTATGAAGCGTCCCAATTTAAACCTGTTAATTGGTGATTGGGAAACTGATGGTTGGCAAGGACGCCATTATCATAAACATGTTTTACAAAGCTATAAATAAACGTTTTTAATTGACATTTAACTGTGTGGAAAAACTATTATGTTTATTCTAAAAAATATAATGTATTGTTTAATTGCTTTTTGACCATGTTATTTTCGTTAGGGCTAATTATTATTAAGGTGACATAAGGGACCGACCATTTAACTTGAAGGGGGGGTTATGGTTTTTTGTTTCGTTCCGAAATTTTTTTTCGGACAACACAAGAGTTAGAATATTTATATTTTTTGTCGAGCAATGCGCGAAATTTGACAAAAACTCTGAATCAGATTTTTTTTTTTTTCCTCCACCAAAATCAGAATATTTTTTTCAGCAACATTGGGAATCAGAATATTTTTTTAGAAACCCCCCCCCCCCTTCAAGTTAAATGGTTGTTCCCTTACAGCATGGATGTTTCATAGAATTATTTTCAAAAGGTTTAATCATAGTTATATTTTATCAACTTTTTAGTACAAAGTGTGCATGTGACTTTTCAATGTACATAACATTGATGCATTTAGTGTTTCTATAAGTTACTTTGTTAAAAGTACATAAATACTTTTCTTTTATAAAGTATCTGTGATGGGTGACTTTTCTCTCAATTTTGAGAAAACCATGCTTCACTACATATTAATATCACATCTTCTAAATCAACTCATTGTAAAACTTCTATGTAGATTTGTGTTAGATGCTCGTAATCATTATCACTAGTGGAACAGGAACTGCTTACCTTTCTTCAAGAGTATCTAAGTGCACCCCCTATTTTGTGTGGGGTTCGTGTTGCTTAATCTTTAGTTCTGTGTGTAGTGTTTTGTGCTTTTTTGTCTGTCTTTCTGTGATTTATGGCTTTTAATATCTTCAAATTTTTCTTGCAATCGTCGATGAAGAACTTTTACACCAGGTCTATCATCTGCTTAAATATTGCAAGCGATTACTACATTGTATTTCCACTATAAATACCTTGTTTACAAATACACATGTATAATTTTAACTTGCTAATTGAGAAATATCATAAAAATGTTATTTCACACCCGTGTGTCTTCGGGAATGTTGTTCGAAAAGCTTACAGACTTGACTCTGACAATTTTCTACTCATACCATTATATCCGCAATAATTTTGAGACTCCCTTTTTGCTAAAAATAATGATACTGACATGTTGAACTAATAAATCTATGTTGAAGCAAACTCTTTGGAGTGTTATGATAACTCTCTGTTTTTTTGTGTGTTTTTTTTTAAATTTATTGTTACATTTTGATGACACATTTGAACTTCTTTACTTCTTTCTAGTTTATCACAAAGACCATTGATTTATTGTTGATGTGTATGTAATAGTGATGAAATACATGAAATAAATGCATTATAATAGTTGATTGTACTTGTTTTATCCTGTCAATTAACCACAAGCATTCAGTCTTTTAATTGTCCACGTTTATGTTTAAGTCCATTCTGTGAAAGTGTGTGCACTTTTGTGTTGAAAAGTAAATTGTGTTTGCATTGTTTTGAGTTTTTATTGTGTGTTTTTTTTTAGTTTTTTTTTTTTTTTTTTTTTTTACTTATGTTTGGTGGTAGAAAGATCTAAATATGAAGAGTGGAAGGTGATTATCATTTTAAGCGATTTAAGCCTGCAACATTTTAGTGTCTTTCCGAGCCATGAGCTAGATTTCAATAAGTTTTTGGTTGTGAATTCTGTCCTTAAATATTGTTTGTCAGACGAGTGGTTCGCATTCTGAATTTATTGTCTATATCTTTTATTCTCAATATACCATCATGATTTGATCAGGCATAGAGAAATAATGTCAACTATTACTGTTTAAAATTTTATTTTCAATTTATAAGAATGCCCAAAAAGAGCATTCACGACGGAGAAAATTTATTTTATTGTGTATCTCGACATCACGACATCATTTACAAAGAGAAAGTTTCTAATAATATATAGCCACAGCATTCACCCGTTTAATGATTGCAGTGGAATCTGTCTAATCCGACAAACCAAGGGCCCAGAGAAATGTGTCGGATTGTACAGGATGTCGGAATACTCGGGTTTAATTTTAGTTAACATAAATACTTTGGGACCATACATTTTTAGCGGATGTCGGAAAACTGTGATGTCGGATTGCACAAGTTCCACTGTATTATCAATAATTACAAAATCATCTACAAGAGAGGTGGTTTACAATTCATCACAGCGACATTCAACAGATTAGGGCTTGTATTTTATCACGACATCTTTCTGAAGAGTTAAGGTTTATAATGTACCTCCATCACTTGGTTGACCATTACGGAATATCTGTGTCACAAATGACCACTTATATGTTCCACTTGTTCAAGCACTTCTCGGCTCTTTCCTCATTCATGACTTATCACTGTGTTTATAACTGGAGCAACATGACGGATGCCACTAGTGGATCAAGTGTTTTGTAGATCTTTGTTTGTCCTTTTGTCCTTTTTCCTTTGGCAATTGTGTTGTCTGTCCTCCGATTTACGGCTTCTGATTACCCCTATGGTATTTTCAATCTCTTTTTGTCATAGAAATCTACTAAGGGCCATATTTGTGTTTGCTTTGGAGATTTCTATTATCGATATATTCTAAACGTGGTATTTATAATATATACATGTAGCACAAATATTATGATTAACCCCACCCCCTCTCATAATTAACAATTTGACACATAAATCGTGGTATTGCTGTTTAAGGAAGGGAATTTCATTAAAATAAACATGAATATACTTAATGTGAATGAAAGCATACTTAAACAGTAAATCAAATAATGTTGAATACATCTGTGAATATAAAAACAGACAATAATGACAGGAAAGTAGATTGTTATTACATTCCTTTCATTCATAAAAAATAAGAATATTTTAGATGACTCAAAAATTATATAAATTTCAAATTGTATAATGCTTTTTTTGTTTTAATGTGAATGGCCTCAGGCGCTATTGTATTTACATTGTACACGTTCATGTGGTCTACGTTTATGTTTTGATGTACATATTTTTAAGTGTTTGTTTCCTGAAGAGCTAAAATATACAATTCTTAAGTAAAATTAAAATTTGATTTATTTGAAAATTAAACTTGATAATTAGGTCATGTTCGTGTCAAGTAGATACAGATGACAAAGGAGAAATGATTAATAAGGTAATCAATTTGGTTGTCAATGATATCTTGAATTGAGGCGAACATACTTTCTTTATCAAAGATAGGTTCACCCTGCAGTTTTATTAGAAATAATCATTACCGGTATATAAATGTGCATACCGTAAAAAATGCATTTTCATCAATGCTTTCTATATTTTTGTAATCGACTTCAATAAACCATACCAATACCCACTGATGTGTGCTTAAGAAATTTGGTACGGTGGTGCTGCACGAAAATGAGGAATAGGTGGTTTGTAATATATATGTTGAAAGAAAACACAATGTTTTTTCAATAAAGTCTATCAATACCTAACATTATCGTATTGTTTGTGGTAAACTTCTAACATGATCTAACATTACGATAGTGTGTGTGTTAAACCTCCTAATATCACTACATGTATATGGTTCCTCATTACAGTATCATGCTGTTTGTTATAAACCATCTTATATTTCTGTTCCTCATTACAGTATCATGCTGTTTGTTATAAACCATGTTATATTTCTGCTCCTCATTACAGTATCATGCTGTTTGTTATAAACCATGTTATATTTCTGTTCCTCATTACAGTATCATGCTGTTTGTTATAAACCATGTTATATTTCTGCTCCTCATTACAGTATCATGCTGTTTGTTATAAACCATGTTATATTTCTGCTCCTCATTACAGTATCATGCTGTTTGTTATAAACCATGTTATATTTCTGCTCCTCATTACAGTATCATGCTGTTTGTTATAAACCATGTTATATTTCTGCTCCTCATTACAGTATCATGCTGTTTGTTATAAACCATGTTATATTTCTGCTCCTCATTACAGTATCATGCTGTTTGTTATAAACCATGTTATATTTCTGCTCCTCATTACAGTATCATGCTGTTTGTTATAAACCATGTTATATTTCTGCTCCTCATTACAGTCTCATGCTGTTTGTTATAAACCATGTTATATTTCTGCTCCTCATTACAGTATCATGCTGTTTGTTATAAACCATGTTATATTTCTGCTCCTCATTACAGTATCATGCTGTTTGTTATAAACCATGTTATATTTCTGCTCCTCATTACAGTATCATGCTGTTTGTTATAAACCATGTTATATTTCTGCTCCTCATTACAGTATCATGCTGTTTGTTATAAACCATGTTATATTTCTGCTCCTCATTACAGTATCATGCTGTTTGTTATAAACCATGTTATATTTCTGCTCCTCATTACAGTATCATGCTGTTTGTTATAAACCATGTTATATTTCGTCACAATTAGTCTTGCTACAAGTACCTTTCTTATTAATAATTAAATTACTTGCTATGAAATTTCAAATCTTGACTGACCACCTGTATTTACTAACATTTCTTTACTGATTACATGTGGATATCAGGGGCGGATCCAGGATTTCAAGTTAGGGAGGGGGGGGCGCACTTAAAAAAATTGCGCCGAGTGGAGGGAGGCGCGAACATTTTTGGGGTATTTCGTGTGAAAAATCACGATTTTACGCAAAAAAATCATATTTTTTCCATTTTTAGTGGGGGCGCGCGCAGGGTTTGCCTCCCCCTGGATCCGCCCCTGGATATGTGGATAGTAAATATAAGTGGTCAGTCAAATTTTCAACTTTCATAGCAACAATTTATTTAAAGCGTTTTTTTTAATAAGGAATGGACTTGTAGCAAGTCTACGTAAGTTCAATAACTACAAAAACTGTTATTAACCTTCAGTGGAGATTAAGATTAAGTTTAAGATCAATCTTGTTCATCTCAGATTGACTCATTGTTTTGAGTATAGACTCAATAGTGACAATCTTATTCATAATTTCCTGAACCTAAATATATAGTGAAGCGTCAATAAAAACGTAGATATCTAAATTAGTGCACACGACGCGTTTCTGGAATAACCGTCATCAGGTGACGCTCAAAGCCACAATGTTTGAAAGCCAAGTAGTTTTTAGATCTTTGGGAGCAAGACAACCAAATTTAGTTACTTATTCTTTATTCCAGATTCAGTGTCGAATAAGTAACTGTTTAATTATTCCTAATATATAGTGGGTTGACAATCCAATACACCTAGCTCCTATAACTAGTGTCCTATAGCCAGTGGAAACAGTGACAGTGCAGAGTGAGTGATAGTGATGTGTAGTTTAACGCTAACTCGGCAATTTTCCGGTTATATCACGGCGAGAACAAGTTAATTTTCAATGAGAAGGGGAACGGTGTAGAATACATTTAGAAGAATAAAAACATAAACGACGATTAGTGTACACATTTTATGTGTACATATATGTACGTACATTTATTTGTCTGACATATGGAAAATATCAAGTTATGACAAAACAAGGTGCATGTTTGTATAAATATAGGTAAACAACTCGATTGTTTATGTACAATTTATATATATATATATTATTTAATTCATCACTTTACATTATATATTTCATTTTTTTTTTAAGTGAACATCTGTGTTCCATTAGACATTTTCAATTACGTGACATTTATACTGTGCTATTTTAAAGTGTATGAATTCATTTTTAGAATAATGTAGTTTTCTCAAACACTAGACTTTAGACTTGCCTGAACTCAAACTTCATGAGTAACTGCACAGCAGGTGATTGAAACATATCCAGGTGTGCTTCTAGTTTTTGATACTTGGGGAAAAGTTAGAAGAGTTTGAAAATACTAAAGGGGAAATCAGAATCCGTAAATTGAAGGACAGACAAAACAATGGCCAACAGAAATAGGACAAAAGGGTGAACAACGATCTACAAAACACTACACACAAACCTAAAGATAGAGCAACATGAACCACACTAAACAACCGAGTTATTTCTAGAAAGTTCAAACAGTGATGGTCAATAATTCTACCAATTAAACACCAAAATGAACAGCCACCTCACTGAACACAAAAAGGACCACGACATATGACGTTGGAAATCCAGATCCTGACTTGGAACAGGCACAATAATTAATCATTTTGATATTTGCTTCAATATTCTGGTAAGTTAAATTGTGAGACCAATTAGCATGAACAACATTAACATGGTGAAGCTAGGCCGCAACAACAACCCATAATGGATTGGTTTTATTTGGGATACCCCTGTGCCTCCTCTACATGACCCATATAGTCTTATTCCATCATGGTCTCGAATATGGGGCCTTTTTGGGCTTTGAACGCCCAACCCCATTCAAGAAGATATATTCCGAAACAATAGTCCGCATTTGAAGTTATTTTGAAGTAATGTCTTTATCCTCAGATCCAATTGGGCAAGAACATATCACCCTTTTGATGGCTTGAGATTCAGAAATCCTAACAGGCAACCAAGTGAGTTAAAGGCCATACAGCAGTTTTGATTTACACTTGTTCAGTTGGTGTTAAACAACAATCACGCGCTCACTCACTCATTCCCAAAATGATTAAACATTTGACGTTGGGAATTTTAGTTAAGGCGCTTATCTTTGAGTTCCAAAATGTGAAGCTATGAAAATTGAAATTTTGCAAAATTTTAAATGGAGTTGAGCACTTCAAGTCAAAAAAGGTCCGTATTCGGACCGTGATGGAGTAGCACTACATAGCTACAAATCCAAAAGTTTCACGAGATGGTAATGATGTCCGCTTTGTATTAGAACAACACACTTAGCTATATTTCTATAGTACTAGCTCACTGAAATAACAGACGGCGTGTAAACATGTCGGTACACTCAAGAGACAATATCCTGATTCCTAGCCAAACAGTCTTTGCTCTTTCTTCTTAATGCTGCGTGCTTAGCGGAGAAGTAACAAATGCCAGTTTTATAGCTTTTTGTTTGACCCGACCGGGACTCGACTCCACGATCTACCGCACTTGATGTGAGCACGCTAACAATCACACCACCGATATGGTTCAAAGAGATGAAGAAGAATGTTAAAGCGGGTTTTTATTTACATAATATGTAACAAAATATATATCATAAGACAAATTGGTTGTTCTAAGATATGTCTTAGCTAAAAACAGACTTATGAAGTCTGTGAGAAACACTTATAGGAATAACTTAGGACAGTCTTAAGACATGTCGTAAAGTATGTCTTTAAATAAAACTTAGAACTTGTCTTAGGACACTTTCGTGAAACTGGCTCTTGCACCATTCCTACTTGTTGTTCTTTTATGTATTCATCGTTTTCATCTTTCAAGTTGATACCGTACTTCACAAATGGCATTCAGTTTTCATATGAATTAGATTTAATGCAGTAGTAGAACTTTTTCAAATATTTTTTTTTTCATAGATGCAGTATCACAAAACAAATTTCGTTTTTAAACACCAATCAATCAATCAATCAATCATATTTTACAACTATTATGGAAAAATGTCGAATTAAAATATCAAATCATATAACATCAGTTTACTTTTTTTTGGTCCTGTTTATTGTTTCAAGAAATCGTTTGATTCCAGTCAATATGTTTATTCTATTGCCGGTATTGTTTACTACCTGTAGGCCAAATTCAATGTTATAATAAGATTTTGATCATATTTATTATGATCACATTGACGTTTTGATCGCCATTAGTATCGATATATTGTAAATATTGACATTTGAGCAGTATATTATCCGAATGCAGCCCCGGGTCTTATTTATCCAGCTTAAGAATACATGTATCTAATTTACCTCAGGTAAAGTTAGATTAAATCCAGTTTAATAACTGGTAACCTGAAATATTAGTGCATTAGGAACTGATAAAAAATATATGATAACATCGGCTTGGTCCAATACACATTGACCTGATATTTCATGAAGAGAAAGTTTAAACACTGATGGTCTACAATTACAGCAATGTCAACAAAGCGAACATCCACCTCTCATCTCAAATCATTGAGCACGTGTATCTGAAAATTGAAAATTAATTTGATAAAAAAACATCATTTAATGAACAAATTTTGAATTTGTAGTCTTAACTATTTAAATATTCAGAGAAAAATAGTTATATTTCCAGAAGCAAAAATCATAATATAAATGTATATAATTTTAGCAACATAGTATATAATCATTCTGGTAGAAAGGGGGGTATTTTCTCAACCAAGCCAATGTTAAAAAAAAGAAAGAAAAGAAGAAAAAAAAACATACCCCCAATGTAAAACTTAAATGGTTGTTTCCTTATAAAGAATGTATTATTATTATTCAACTCTCCATAGAAAAACACGTAAACGGTACGCAGCACGATCAAAATATCATTTAAGATAAAGATTTAAGTAAAGAAGAAATATAGACAGCTTTTATTATTTTACGTAAACACGAGAAACACGCATATTATAATTCCACATTGAAATTGCAAAATTATAATGTTTTAAATCTATTAATTGTATTAATTAGCAATATAAAATACATTTTTAAATACATATTTAAGTTGTCCAATGCTAAAATTATCCAACGGTTCAGGCCCACAATCCAAAATCAACCAAAAGTATGGATATTTTATTGACATAGTTTAAAAAGGGTGTTCTTTCTTCCTAATTGATACTTCAAATGTCAAAATGGAAGCTCAAATCACTTATTAACATATTTTCAAAATTTTATCCCACACCTTATTTAAGTACCTGTGCGAAAGCCAGGACAGTGCAGGGGCGGATCCAGGATTTCAAGTTAGGGGGCGCTCTTAAAAAAATTGCACCGAGCGGAGGGAGGCGCGAAAAATTTTGGGGTATTTCGTGTGAAAAATCACGATTTTACCCCAAAAAATCCGCCCCTGCAGTGAACGGTCATGCATATGTATGTTCCGACAGCGTGTTTTTCTTTTTTATTATTTTTTTTGTGAAAAAAATATAATCATATCAAATAGGAGATAATTAAACTATATCTCATCATTTCTCTCTCAGTTGAAAACACTGTTTTCTTATTAAAAAATAAAGGACGTGTTCTGCAATGCGGCATCAGAAGCCAAAATCTGTTGTACAATGTATATACAGTAACAAAGTATTTGACCAAGATTGCTACCTCTTTCATGTTCCTTATTTTTCTTTCAATGTGTTGTTATTTTGTTAAAAATAAGTAAATATTTGGGTTTTAATTTTTCATATCAAAGACAACATAAAGACATATTGTTATATGATGTAATCTACAAAAAAATATATTATAATAAAAATGCCAAAATATTAAAACATTGTTCATTTTAATAATAACTTTTCCTTATTGATATGAATTACGACTTCGATGACAGTTTAAGAACTTTATTGTGAATATTGACATATCTAGTCCCCAGGGTACCAGTCTAATATTCTATTTATTATTTTTTTTGTGAAAATCAAATCCAGAAATACGAGATTTTGAATTCATTCTTAAATCGACGATAAAATCTGAAAAAATCTTTTAGTACATGTAAGAAATGATATGGATGTAAATAAGGGTAATAACAAAATTACCGAACTCCGAGCAATCTTACAAAGGGAAAGTCAAAACTCATAAGTATATAAACAGACAAAATCAGTCAACAACCGGAAAACTGTGAAAACCGTAATGACCCTGACTCGGTACAGGCATTTCTAAAGAAATGGTGGGTTGAATCAGATTTTAAAGCGCCAAACCTCCCGCTTTCATTACGACTCAAAGTTTCCGGCTGTCACTATAACAGTATTTATAACAATACTTGAACAAAACAGGTAAAACAGGTAAAACAGTTGTAAATGAACATGATTTACACTTAGACACAAAGTGAAGTATAGGAACAACACTTTCGTTGTTCCGCATTTCAAAGTCACAATAGGATCTTCAATGATGAGTCATTTATTTATATGCTTTTATATATTTACAAATAGTGTTTTAGTGATGGTGTTCCCATAGTTACTGCATAGTGTTCGGGAACGAGTATTACTCATACCTCCATGTGAGTTTAGGTTGTGAAACCTCCCCCACTCCCATTTGTGTTGCATAGTCTGTCCTGTGGTTACTAAGAACTATTTTGCAGTCTTCATAGTGGTCGCACGTTTGTCTTAAAAATAATTTCTATAATTTATTAGTTATGCCAACCACACCATGAACACTAGTGATGTTGGCCAACCACACCATGATCACTAGTGATGTTGGGCAATCATTTTTCAAACTCGTCTCTTCTTCTCAAATGGTACATTGATTGAATGTTTTAATCATATTACATAAAAATGTTTCATATACATCTGTTTAAAGAACAATCTCTCTCTCTCTCTCTCTCTCTCTCTCTCTCTGTGTGTGTGCGTGTGTGTATTTTAAAAACATACCGTACGTACAGATGCTTAGGGTATGATGAATATTGATTGCTTATTCATTTCTTAACGTCCAGCGAGCATTATTTCATGTATAATATTCCGGTTGTTGACTGATTTTGTCTGTTTATATAATCATGAGTTTTGACTTTCCCTTTGTAAGATTGTTCGGAGTTCGGTAATTTTGTTATTACCCTTATATGAAATACTACAATCAAGCATGTCAACGACGTTTGACTGCCACTGACAAGTATGGAGAGTTTGGTAAGGACAAAATATGAATCTCTTTGTTGCGGCTACAATGCAGGGGCGCACCCGGCGCCCCCCCCCCTAAAATTGGAAAAAATATGATTTGTTGGCGTAAAATCCTGATTTTTCACACGAAATACCCCAAAAATTTTCGCGCCTCCCTCCGCTCGGCGCAATTTTTTTAAGTGCGCCCCCCCCCTAACTTAAAATCCTGGATCCGCCCCTGTAATGCGTCTACTTTTTTTTATCGAAATCTACAAAAGAGATTTTTAACGTGTAGGAGCGTTACCCACTAGTTTCAGTATTATAATCTAACAAACCCCCATCGAGAGGTGCTCCCTAAGAGAAATTTTGTCCTCAGGTAGACAGTAGCCATTTGTAAAACCTGCCCATATTTCAGAATATGATGGATAATGAAAATAGTTAATATATTTATTTAAGAAGAATAATAAGGCATTAATTAAATTGTCCTATTTTTTTATTTTTTTTTTAGAAAAAAAAAAGATAATGCATAACGAAACTAGGAATTGTTGACCGCAACATCCGGGATGAAAAGGGGAGATACAATGTATTTGCAATTAGAAAAAAACCTAGAGAAGAGCGTAATGTAGGATGCAAAATATGATATATATATAATGTTACGTTGTACAATAGCTCAAATTTGAAACCGGAAAATTTTATTACTGAAAATATACTTTTAAGAAAACCCAGATATTTTTTTTACAATACCCCGAATTAGTACAATAATATGGTATTGTTAAACCTTGTTATACCCCGGCAAGTAGTAATGCCAGGCTCCATTATAAAGAGGTCATTAGAACTGAAGACAGGGAACTCTTGAATGTGATATTATGTTGTTTAACGCCACTTTCAGCAATATTTCAGCTATATCCTGGCGGTCAGTTTTATTGGTGGAGGAAACCAGAGAAAACCACCGACCTGTCGCAAGACAGTTGTAAATCCAACTACCATACGATTACGACCACGACGGTCCCTTTCGTACTTGGAGTGCACATACAATACAACGTTTTATAATGTTTTATACACAAACCATGTTTTTGTCATTTTGAAAAGAAAGTGTAAACAATGATGGTCAACACTTCCACCAATATCAACAAAGGGAACGACAACTTCTCTTTCAACTCATTGAATATAAAAAAAACAACAACATATGACATTGGAAATCCAGGTACTTGCTTGGGACAAGTACAAAAAATATGGCGGGGTTAAACCGGTAAGTATAATCCCAATCCTCATATACTGCTTAGGCTAGTTTTAAGACCATTATACATGTATATATATATTTTTAATTTAACTGCATATGAGTTTAATAACTGTTTTTACTCAATTGCAATATTTTCATCCTTTTACTGAAGGTTATAGAGGGTCAAAATGTTATATGACATATTTATTTATTTCGACATATCGATAGACAAATGTACAACATTAATTGTATATTTTTAATCATGTTAGTCATATGATGCAAGTACATGGACAATGATGTGACAATATACAAGTTATATGTATAAATATATATTTACACAACATAAAAAATGTGTACATGTTTTGTGTATCCTGATTTGTAGAGATCCGTGTTGCTGATTTTAGTTCACAGGTAAAGAAAATATAAAGAGTTCCTATGATATTCTGACTTTACACAGAGTTGTGATTCCTTCTTATTAGATAATATTTGTGCATGTACATGTATTTCTATTTTATTCTCCTTTCAGAAGTTAGATTAATGAATATATTCTGTTCTCGTTGTCAGCGCCATGTCGCATGTGTGTATATATTATTTCTATATGTGACCATATAAAGTCTCATTTTAAAGTTCTGTACTTTAAAATGAACATCTCTGTAACGGAAAATACTCCACACAACGAGTTCCGTGCTAAATCATATTTTACGAGGCCGAGAGTCTCGAATAATGTTTAACGAGCCGCCACCTTTCTGTCATAATACTTCTTATCAATTAATTTTTATGGTTCACCATTTCTACAGTACTCAGAGGAAAGAAGTTTTTTGTTGATTTTTCGCTAAACAGACCAAAATAAACAAATTAATCAAAACAGATGCTATGTACAGTCCACAATGGGAACACATTACATTCATTTACTGTGACGTGTCAATATTTGAATTAAAATCTCAGTACTAAACATTTTAAAAAAATATTGCAGAAAGACCCTGTTTCAAACTGAAAGTGTAAACGTGAATGGTAGACAACGAGGCAAAATGAAATACAATTTTCTCCCAATGTTTCATATACATATACTTGTTTTGTATATATATTATCATTTTAAGTTTTATTTATATCAAAAATAAATTCAAAATTGGTACTTGTGAAGTTAAATACAGATTCTCCCTCAGCTATTAATGGACAATGATATTTCTCCACTCAAGATATTGAATTTTCACATTTGATTATTTTTTTCAATTTATATTACAAATACAATCAGAATTTGTACTCTAGATTCTCCCTCAGTTTGCAGTGGATTAGGATATTTCTCCACTCTCGGCTGTTAAATTTTCAAATTTTAAAGTTCGAGCTTTAAAATTTGCAAATTTAATTAACAGCCGAGACTGGAGTAACATCAATATAGTTCACTTGAAGCAGAAATAACCTTTTTTCCTCCTATGACCAAAACGCCAAACAATATTTTTAAGCTGTTATTTTCTGTCTTGGTCGTCGAAATGAAATTGGCGGGAATGATTCTCATGTAGAACATTTAACGACCGTGATGATTAACCACATGACGACAACATTACGACCAACAGCTTAAACACGCTAAGAATATGAATTTTTGTTTTTTGAAACGATTGGCCAAAGTTGTGATTTATTCAGGATAACCATACAATGTGAAGCTAAACACACCAAACATTGTTTTGGTCACGACAAAAATAAGGGTCTTAGGTACATCTATAGTTCAAAAACCTCTATCCATATAAAAAGACAAGGGGACAATGCATCACTTAAGATTTCTTCAATTTTTTTATTTGTTTCGTTCGAAAAAGACACCAAAATGTCATCTCCGCAATACGTGTACTACACAGATTAACATAACATAAAAAAAAACTATACATCACGATCATGTCGTAAGGTTTATCATTCTGTTCATGGCACGCCTTCATCTATTTTCAATGTCATATTTTTCTACTGTTAAAGATTCATACACTTAAAAAGGAACTATTTTCTTGTCGGCTTAAGTTGACGAAACTATATGTAATACACAGAACATACCATTCCTAAAGGCAATACACAAAACGATCTGTATGGCGTGACGTAGGAAAACTGAGTCGTTTGCACCGCTCCTAGCCTTTTTTAAAATTCCATCTACCGGTCGAATTTTTCCGCTTTCTCAGATTTTGATAAGTCTTTTTTGGAATTCTGCAGTTTTATTTGTCGTCAACGGAAGGATTTTTATGGTGGATTCGTAAACAAATTAATATGCAAACAGCCAAGGACGATGGTAGGACAAAATGGCGGTCCTTTCCAGCAACTAGGTAATTACATTTATATTTTTTTATTCATATATACTAGAATATGATCATGAAAAGCGAATTATTATGAACCCCCCAAAATTGCCACATTTTCGGCCGATATATCTCTTCAGTTATTTAAAGGAACGGCGTTTCCAACTTAAAAAAAAATTAATTGCCATATTTTAATCTTCACTTCATATTTTCCAATAATTTTAAAATTATTTTTTCATATTTGAAAACATAATTTTATAAAACGTTACTTTGAAAAAAAGAACCTTTAGGACAATTATGAAAAAAAAACAAAAACATATCATATTTTTCTTGAGGACATTATTTTTAATTTTTGACCAATGATATTCGACCTTGGTAACCTATTAATATCTCAACAGCTACTTGTTTTGTTTTTTACGTCCTTCTGGTCATTTCCTAATTTTGTTTAAGTTTCTGATTGGCTTATAGAATTTCAATAGGCCTTTTGTTATGCAAAATTGAAATTTGAAATAAAAGGACTAAAAATTCAAAATTTGACCAAGAAGGAACTCAAACTTCCGCATGTAACATTGGCGAGTAAGAAGGAGTTATAGACTGCAGAATCAAGCAAGGTAGGTGCAAAAAAAAAATTGAAAATGCAACAGTATTCAATACTATCAATCAACATCTAAGATATGAACGTTACTCTTTTTATTATTATAAAATTCATGAAGTTTCACCTTTTTATGGTGTCAACATTTAATTTTCTTTATCATTTTCCAATTGTATCCCGTTGCTTCCAAGTTCTAATATTCATATAAAACGGTTAAAAAAGGCAAATATGAATTTCGCAAGGCAGTGTAAGTTTTAAATATTTCCATTGAGAGAATTATCTAAATATAGAATATTTTCAAGTAGACAAAAATTCACATTTTTGTGTATTCCTAAAGGCAAACAATATGTAGAAGTTATATTCATAATTTATAGACGAATTTAGCCTCTGGTTAAAGCCAGCAAGTGTTGATAAATAAAAAATTATCAAGAATTTGTGCGTATGAATGAATAAAATCGATATGAAAAATGCGTTATCTTTGAGTATCTACGCATAATTTACATTTTCATAGCTTTGTACTTTTTATTTTTATTTTAAACAAATTCCATTTTCCAGACTTGGGGCATAATTTTATCATATACTCTCAAAATATTTCTTTGTAAACAAATATTCACTGTTGTTTCTAAGAGTGAACTGAAGGACAGAAAGCTGCAAAGATTACAAATTAGTAGTACTAGATAAGAGATAGAAAAAATGTGGTATCGAACAGTAAGTTGATGGGGTCCCAGGTTGACAATTTCCCGGGACTACGTCAACTACTTGCCTGTGTACCACGCATGCTTCAATCAACACTACAAGCAGACGATGAGAAGAAAAAAAAGTAATCAAAATTCAGCAGCGAATAACTTAATTCAGCAGTGAATAAATAATGTGATACAATGGCGACAATTCCTGTCATAAATGTCACTATCGTAACACATATATTACATTAATTACACCACATGTCAATCAAAAGCCTTTCTTAAGAAATATGATCGAAATCAAATCATTCATTCCTCTACCTAACATTCGACAGTATGGAGAAGACAAGGGAGGAATGGAGACTAAAAATTCTAGACTAGAAAAAAAAAATGGTGACTGGAGCCGCGGGTCGTGGGGGAGACCACTATATCGTTATTAGGTGGATTTCCCAAGATCCGTGATTTCAGTTGGTCATGTATCAACAATGGTTAAGACGGATTAGCTGTATAGGAGGATGATGGAACATTTCTACAAAATTAAATTTGGATTTAAGCAGAGGTGGACTTGCCATATGGGCATTTTTTGAAATGCCAGATTGGCCGCTCAGATACGCAACATATTAACGAACAGTGGACCAACCTAATAGGTGACAGATTCCTGAGCCGGTTTTAAAATCCCAGTCCGCTTTGGATTTAAGTCTCCAAAATGGAAATCATGGACCTATTTTCGAAAATCTTTCTTTGTATGTGATAAGACCAGAAAAAAACTGTCGTGATTTTGGACTTATTTTTATTTTATTTTGTCTTTCAGTTGGATATTCATCAGTGCAACATTTTGCAACATTTTTTCATCATTTAGTGGTCTATAAATACAGCTACAAAAATATACGCATTTTGTCTAGAGATATACATGTACTGTCTAGTTTTTCTCTATTTTAAATGGATGATCATAATGGCCTATCTTCGCCTCAGATGACAAATTAACATGACGTGTACTATGTACACGCGTACATGTACACACATATATTAATAATACAAGTCCATTTTTCTTGATTGTTTACAGTTTGCGGGAAGACGGACAGACCTGTGTGTTGACAGTGTTCTTTGTTCTGATAATTTTGGAATATATTGTTTTTATCATTTTTAAGGAATTAAATAATGATATATTGTTTTATTTTCCTTCAGTTACTTTATCATATTTTTTTTCTTTTAGTGGTTTCGTGTACTGTGTTCTTGGCAGTTCCAAGAAATGGAGAATTGTTAAAGTACTAATTTTATCTCATTTTGTTTTGCAGGAATTAATAAATATTTAAATATTTACAGAATAATACAATGAGTGGATGGAACATATTTTTACTTTTAATCACAACTCCTCGGTGGTATAAAGTGTGTGGTAGATTGTTAGTTAAATCCGAGTCTGATCAAACTAGACTATACAATCGGTATTTGATGCTTCACCACTCGACACCACACAACATTACGGAATACGAGTCAAGAGTCAGGATAATGTGTCCCGCTGGAGTGACACTACATTCTGTGGCTTGTTGTTTCAGTGGAATATCCCTTTAAATATCAGATACACAACTGTATTAGTCTATTTCAAAATGACTTGTTCTCGAAAAAAGGAGTTCAAATTGACACTCAATAACACACTTACTCACAACCACTATACTTTTATTCCCGATTTCCATAACGTGATTCATATGGTGGTTGAAAACTATCTGTGTTTCATAACGTGATGCGATTTAGTGTGTTTGATAGGCTAGTTAAACACGAAGAACCACGAACAAGCAATTTCCTTAAGTTTGAACAGCACAATGGGAAGCGCTCTCTTGCATTTTTCTTCAATCACAAATAATATAGGGACACCGGACCATTTAACTTTTAGGGAGGATTGCTATGCATTTTTTTGTTTAAATTCTGTTGCAAAATTTTGTAGAATAAACTAACTTGTTCTGAATTATGTCGTAAATAAACAGTATAATTTTCGTTTCGCGTGAAAAAACCCCCCAACAACAATGCAGTGGCAAATCTGATTCAACCCACCATTTCTTTAGAAATGTCTGTACCAAGTCAGGTTCATTACGGTTTTCACAGTTTTCCGGTTGTTGACTGATTTTGTCTGTTTATATAATTATGAGTTTTGACTTTCCCTTTGTAAGATTGTTCGGAATTCGGTAATTTTGTTATTACCCTTATTTGGCAAGGGATTCATACTCCAACCGGAAAGTTAAATGGTCGACCCATAACCATTGCCAGGTAATTATCATGTATAATGTACAATGCTAGTTACGATGATAGGTGGTTATGTTGTCCCCTATTTTTCTTCAGCCGAAACAAAAATAAGTTTTTTTTAACATGAACATTCAGTAAATATTCGCAGATTATTCGTAAATATTTTTTTTTTTTTAAATAAGATATGGCGACCTAATTTATTTTGACAAAATTACAATATAGTTTCTTGGCATGATTCAATAAAATCCAACTGAATATAATTGCCACTTTTTATACATTTGAAGACAAGCTCTCAAGTATATTTTTTAGGTAATCCATTTAATCATGGCTTAATATCCCTCGAAACTAACAGAGTGTCTAAAATATCAGGTACAACTGCAAACGAATGGTATACAAAATGTAGAAAAACCGTAGAAGTATCTAAACTTTTAGGTGTTAATATTGATTGTTGTCTTACATGGTCAAATCATTTAGAAATATTAGCGAATAAAATTTCTAAGAAACTTGGTGTTCTAAAACGTCTGAAACCATTTATGTCAGGTGATGCTTTGCTAAAAGTATATAACTGTATTATATGTCCTCATTTCAATTACTGCAGCACTGTATGGTCAGCAGCAAAAAATAGCTCAAATATTGATAGACTGTTGAAGCTTCAAAAAAGAGCAGCTCGTATAATTTTAAATGTTTAGTGAAATTACGACACCGTCGTCTATTCTTTTTCAAAATTTGAAATGGATGCCTATAAATGACTATTTTGTTTATAGAAAATGTATTTTAACTTATAAAGTGTTGAACAACTTAACACCAGAGTATTTGAATGTTTTTCAGTATGTTAGTCAAGTAAGTTCAAGAATAACTAAACAAAGTGTTAACAAAGCTAAAACAGAATATTATAGACGTTCTTTTGTTATATCGTCATGCAATCTTTGGAATAATATGTCAAATGAAATGAGAGAAAGTACATCTTTAGAAATTTTTAAGACCAAATATTTAAATGAATATTTCAATTGAAATATACTCATTATCTATTGTTTACCACTGTTTTTATATTGATTTTATAGTTTTATAATTTATTGTGTAAATATTACATATATAATGCAGGACCACATTGTAAACTAGTTTGTATAACTAAATGTGCTATTCATCCTGTTGAAATAAAAGACATCATTATTATTATTATATAACCGCTGTGGAAATGGCTCTGTGATAACGTGACGTTATACAGTGTATATAGATATAAAGAAATGGCTTTGCCATAGCTAGACGTTCTACAATAGGTAAATGAGCAGAAACACCTCTGGCACAGCTGACGGTATTCAATGAAAATCATTATCAATAATATGATGTTAAGTTCTATATTGAAGATTGAATTATTGGCCATCAAAATTACTGAACGGCATTAAAACATTTTTAATTTTAATATTTCTATTTGGAATTGCTGAGTGGAAGCCATACTCCATCAATTCTGTCATAATACTTGTTAAATGTTGGTTTTCCTTAGAATCGGTGTGAATTTAAAAACAAGAAATGATCTAAAATTTAAATCTAAATATGAGGTAAACATTTTGTGGGGTTTTTTCTGACCATGTTTAGCCACAGTCTGATTCGTGGAAATATTTTGACTTAATAATATTTATATTTCAAATAATCGTTTAATTAATGTCAATAAGAACGCATTCACATTTTTCTGATCTATAAAGATTTTTTCGGCTCATTTACGAAATAACAAATAACCGAAAAATTACTAGCACAATTAAGGACCGTTAAAGGATTTGGGAGTTTTGAAAGTCTTCATGTTCAGCCACGTACGTCTCAGCCTATATGATCTAATCATACAATATTCAGTGAATTACATTCAAGTTCTTATGCATAGTAATGGTAGTATTTTACTTTTAGAGTTGTTTTCACTCCGTCCTAGACATTCAAATACAAATAAAAGGAAGTTAATATTTTAAATGTATTAAAATAGTTTTTGTATTCTTTAATGGTCAAGCCTTTTGGCTCCGAAAAGTGGAAGGTTATGACTTTTTTTCTTTTACAAGAAAAAGTTTGGATTCTTAAATTAAAAAAAAAAAAAAAATCGCTTAAATTTGCTGAGCAAGTATTAGTGGATGTTAGAATTATTGTTCTTGGTTTGTACCGTTACAAGAATATGCAATGAAGATTTAAACAATGGGGGTAAACTGTTATTAATAACCCATCGAGAGAAGTTGCACTCTGCACCAACTGCACAGGAAAAACACACATGTTCCATATAACATTGGAAAGAAAAGAGGAATACGTATACAAATTTACACGATTTTCATTTGAAAAATACAATAATTCTCATGATGCGAAATAAATCTTATAATGTGTATAAAATGATAAAGTGAATTTGGCATGCGAGTTATACCATATGGTTAAGGTGAGAAGTTGTTATTCGTTGGTGGAATTGTCGACAATCACTGTTTGACTTAACTTTCGTTTAATAATGATAATCATTATATTAAAAAAAGATGCATTACGCTCATGAAAATAATATATATACAATATTGTGCATTTCTACTGTGCATATCAAATTAATTTTCGTCATTTCATCTTTTTTAAATTATTATTACTAGCAAGAATTTCTAAAATTACATCTTATGTTTTATGTCATAAGAAAAAGTTGGTTTTATGGTTGATTGTGCTTAACGCCACTTTCAACAATATTTCAGTTATATCGTGGCGGTCAGTTTTATTGGTGGAGGAAATCAGAGAAAACCACCGACTTGTCGTTAGTAACTTACATAAAAAAGAGATTGAGAGCTTGAAACCAACAATAAAGTACTCGAAGTAATTTCTTATTTTCTACTCTAAGTAATTTCTTATTTTTTTCACAAATATTAGAAAATTCTATAAAATGTCTCATTATACATTCACACAAACACACCCATATAAATTCTGTTTTATAAGTATATTTTCTAGTTTGTGACTAACGGAGTGTAAAACAACAGTACGGTATAACAGCCAATCTGTCATTGTTAAACAAATTAGCCATCTATCACCCTCAGGCCTACACGTAAAAATGTAAATCTGCTAGTCTTGCCACGTATAAGGTTGTTATAAATCAGTCGTTAAAATATTCCATACCTAGAACAACGATTTTATTCATAAACGTTTATGTAGTTTTTATATATCATAGTCTGCATGACAAACCATACATGTATGTGTAAGGCTTAATTGTTAGTTTAAACATATTTTATTTGAGCAAAAGGAGACAAAATGCACGGATAAGACATCGTACACAAGTAACACAAAATTGTGAAATCTTCTCAGTTTTACAATTTAAACATATTTTTTAAAAGAGGATGCACATTACAAAAGAATAAATTACTATTACTAAAAAAACATTTTAGTATTGAAAACAAAAGGAACACATGAAAAAGATTAAAGAACAATGGTGGATGCTATTGAAACCGGGAGCGTCCATTTTGCGTTTTCTCCTTTTTGCTTTGTAAAAATTAAAAAGGCGAAAGCGCGAAGTAAGTCACTGCCGGCTTCCATAGGTTAAGAATGAATAATGATATGTGTACTCTTCAGGAACAAGCTTGACTAAATAATGAAACACCTGTCAGACCTTGAATTGGACCAAAATAGAACACTTGTTTAAAAACGATGTCGTTTTCTTTCTTATGCTGTATTCATAGCTATAATTTCTAGAATTCATTTTTGTTCTGTGAAGTTTTGAACTTTGAAGTACTAAAAGAAAAAGAATAAAAAAACACACTTGTATTGAATTGTAAGCAATAATGAACAGAAAGTAAACAGTGATGGCCAACAATTCCACCAATCAACAAAGCAAACAATCACCTCTCACCTCAAACCACTGAACACCGAAAACAAGACAACGACATATAGCGTTGAAAATCCAGGTCCTGGCTTTGGACAAACACACAAATGGGGATGTGTTAAACCGGTTAAAGGGATGACAACCCATACCGATAAGTATTTTTTAATATTTATTTGAACATTAAAATATGTCATGTTCGTCAATACAAGAGGCGCCAAGAGGGTAGTTTCTAACATGCGAAGGACGTCCTATAACTAAGTAAATGTTTCACAAATAGTAACATATGATGTCTCTAAAACTCTTAAAGCGATACAAACGGCGATCTATATATTTTCAAATGTGCCCGAGTCATTTCCCCGGTATAGTCATTTCCACCCTCCCCCACCGGAAAAATGACTATATATATAGTCATATTTTCTCCCGCTGCAAAATGACTAATAATTTTTCCGCCGGAAAAACTGCTATATAATTTCTTTTTCCGCAAGATGTTAAGCAATGTAAATTCTGAATATGAAATATAGTTATAGTCTTAAGCGATGATTCATGGGCCTTAAATAGGCCTCATAAAACATATTTGTTAGATAAACAAAAGAAAATGAGAAAAACATTTTTTCAGGGTCAACGTTTGTTTTGACAATGCCATTTTTTGTTCAAATCAGATTAAATTTACACAAGTTTTATGTTGTAAACTTGGTTTATATGCAATGATATAACTTTCAAGCTTTTATTTAAAGGGAAATACGATCCCACGGATGCATTTAGAAAAGATTTGTTTGCAAAAAAAAAAGAAAACAAAAAGCAAATATATACTTCCTATAGGTCTTGGGACCGTCACAGTCGTTATCGTATGATATTTTGATTTACAACTAACTGTGCAATCAGTGCCTATCGCCACTAAAGTTGTGAGTTCGAATCAAGCTCATGACAAGGTGTACTCTGTACAACATTTGATAAATTTGTTCAGTGACTTGCAGCAGGTCGGTGGTTTTCTGTGGGTACTCCACCAATAAAACTGACCGTCACGATACAACTGAAATATTGTTGAAAGTGGCGATAAACAGTATAACCCCATATATCAATGCAGATAAAATATATCGTCTTTTTTTGTTACTGTATACATATAAATAAAATAAAAAAATTAAAAAAAATACTACAGTAAGAACAGTTCTAAAATCCAATATCAAATCTTTGAACGAGGCTAAATCGATACCATTAAGTAAATATATACGACCACTTACTTTCCAGGCTTGGTACAACAGTGACTTCTATTAAAAAAAATGGCGGATTAATTTAGTTCTATGGGACCAAACATCCTCTCTTAGTGAAATGATGCTCTCATGCAAGTACTACATGAACTAAATTCAGACAAAGTTTTCATCTTTCTACTAGTGTTATCTTTAAAAATGAGTAAATAAATATAAATAAAAATATTATATTTAGAATAATAGGGTAAGGACATTTTCAGTGGTCTGACCTAATCATATGAAATGACATATGAATACCCATGAAACTCAAACCTATATACATGTAAATGAATAAAATAACAAAAGATCACATGACACAAACTCCAACAAAAATGAGGAACACGTGGTTGATTGTATGTCATTGTGGCATACACAGCAGCCACATACGGAATATCTACCCTTAGTTCGCTTTTCCTTTAATCTGCTGTGACTTGAATCGGAATTACTTTTCATTGCAATATCGGTATATTTAACATTGACGTTCACTTCAAATTCTTTCTCATCATTGTAACATGGATGTCAAAAATATTAAATATATATTTCAGGCAGACATGCAATTGCATCATTGTGTATTTGTTATGTTGTTTTAGATGAGGAGAATACTGATGACCATGATTGTTAGATTATATCATGTTACACTGAGGAGCTAGGGGGTATGTCGTTTGTTCGGTGCCCTGTGGGATTAAATAAAAGACTGAAGACACAGTGCCATGACTCCGAGACAACCAGTCTTTGCTCTCACTCCTTAATGATACGAGATTGGCGTCGAAGCAGCAAATGCTTATTTCGTAGATATGTAGATATTGACTTGGCTCAAATTGGGATCACTCGAAACGAGCACGCTATCAATTTCTCCACCCAGGTGGTTCAAGGTGACATTAATCAAATAGGGTGATGATATTAATATATATAATAGTAGCTTTTGGTAGAGTGTTTAACTAGAAGAGACGGAAATACCCTTTTTATCGAACATTATATTATATGTGACAGTCCCCATATGAAACACCGGTTCATCCATACGAAGAACTTTAAAAATCGGTTTGTTTTTCCACTACGATTTGCACGAGTCATCAAGAAGAATGCACATATTTTAACACCTACGGTTTGATTCAGAATCAGTATGCGTCCAAGTTTAGTGACAAGCTGTTATTTCTTTGTGGTGACCTAAGCAGTCCATATGCTTCTCGTTAAAATATGACTGAAATATTGTTCGGTGTGCGTTTGTCATTACTCAAGCACTCGTTCGATGATTTGAATGTTTTATGTCTGGCTGTTAATAAGCGTTTAATTTTCACTGAATGGAAGACCAATGAATGTCGGACTTATTACTGTCGGGTATTTGATTAGTTATATACAACCATGGAACGACGCCGTTGGGGTTGGATGGCGAGCTTTGGTGTTGGGTGTGGCGGATACCACGGAGAAACTATTTCTATATATTCTGGGCTATGGCTAATGATGTTGTGTCAATATCAGAATGATTTGACGTTTTTATCTTTGTGACTTGTTATGTTATAGATTGGATATGTTCACGTTTATACAATATACAGACTGTTCTCTTTTATTAAATGGATTCTCCAAATACGAGCTGTTTATTTCTATCATTATATATATATCTAACTAACAGGATACTCATATGAAGAACTAAGTCCTGGAAATGAACATTTTAATTTATTGGTCCGAAGCAAATTCTTGCATTTATTATTTCTAAATAAAAACTGAAACATTTACTGGTCCGAACAAATTTGTACTGGCCTTGGGGCGCACGAAGGGTGATCATCGTGAGGACTGCAGCATGCTTGTTGTGGATTACCCAGCTGTGACTGAAATGCAGAATAGCAATACAATCTCTGTTCCTTTATCTTAATTTGTGTGGATTGTCGCTCATTTTCATTGACATCCATATCCTTTCTTACTATCTGACAAATGGTGATTTTGACCTCTAGACAATGATGGCGAAACAATCAGAAACGAAACAAGGAAAAGCCGCCTACATGTACATACTACTCCCAGTGTTGTAGATTAAGTAACAGAACTGATCTTAGTTACATGTAATGTATAAAAAGTACCATATTAATCTTCATAAACAATCTGTTCTTACAAGAAAACTACCATGTTTTTATAGATCTTGTGGTCAATCTTCAGCTTACTGTACGAACGTCATGTACTCCATGACCTGTCTAGAGAGTCCTCAGTTGGTGTTTCCTAGTGTATTGTATTTTTTTTAACAAAATGGAGGCCTGTTTTGCACATTTTTAAGAAACACTCTTATATGTAGTCATTCGTGAATTTGTCATGGAAAATTGCATGACGTCATATCCTTACAAAACTTCTTAATTGTTATACAATTCTGTACATCCCTTTCAACTACACGATGAAAAGAAAGTATAAAATGTGATGATCAGCAATTCCACCAATATCAACAAAACGAATAATCACCTCTTACCTCAAATCATTGAACCGAAAAAAACCACGATATATGACGTTTAAAATTCAGCTCCTGGTTTGAAAGGGGTACAAAAAGGTGACCGGTGTTAAACCGGTTATTGGGACAGCAACCTGTCCCATCTTATTTCATCGCCTAATTAAAATGTTTCCATACACGTGCATTTGAAATAATTATTTCATCTTGCATATTTTTCAGTTTAAATATAGTTTTATTGGGTGGATTGCATTTATATATCGATTTAATATTTTGACTACTTTAGTACCCCTTTTTCGTACCTTCATATAAAAATGCATAGATATATTGTATACGCAATTAACGTCAAAATATTTAATTACGACAAACATACTGCATGTATAACTAGATTTGTGAAATTTTATTTTCGATGCATACAACTCAATACAGCAATAACACCAAGCCTTATTTTTTTTACAATGCAATAATCTATAAAACGAAGACCCTTTGTTCATTTACAACATACAACGTTGTTGATCAAAGACACTAAAACATTAAAACCATGTCATGAATGAAACAGTCATTATTCATATTTCCTTACACGTTGTAATTTTTCGTCTTTGACAGGTATTTTATTGTCAATTTCTACATCAATGGCAGAGAACTGTACATAAATCGTATTAATGCACGCGCTATTAATTTTATATATCTAAATTAAGATTTATAAAATTCGTGTAAAATTTTGAGTGTTTTTAAAAAAGCTTGTAGTAATGTCAAAGAATAATATTGTTCCCCTTGTTTTATGTTATTCTATGTACCAGTTTTGTATTTGTGTCGTATCTTTTTCACTTTGCTCGAAAATCTATTATGTACACTCTCAGTAGTTCCATATATATTTTTGTTAATCAATTTATGTAAGGAATGTATACATTCCAAAGTACAAAAATTCTAACTATGAACAAAATACCCTTTATTCAATAAACGAGAGAAAATGGATATTAAATAGCATGTTCGAAATAGTAAATAAGATACGAATGGAGCTCTAATATGATACTAGAAATACAGTTTTAATGGATTGTAAATTAAATAGATAGCAACAATTATTAGACTTTAGTAAAACCTTCTTCATTCGATTTGTAGTATTTGTATTTTTTTTTTAGATATATACTGCAAGTTTCTGTTAACCCGAATCTGTTGGCATGAACATTCGAAAACATTTCATCATAATTTTTAAATCCGTTGTAACACATATTGTTTTCCAGTATAATCTATTTTTAATTTGCAGCGGGTGACTGTAATTTGTTTAATTTCTTATATTGTATGAATTATTGAATATTATATTTAGCTCACCTGGCCAAAGTCGATGCTAGCTTTTTGCTATCAGTTGGCGTTCACCGCCGGGCGTCGTACGTAGTAAAAAAAACCGTAGATATCTGATTTAATGCGCATGATACGTGTTTGGAATAACCATAATCAGATACTCTTAAAGTCGAAAGGCTGGAAAGCTAAATTATTAAAAGTGTTTGGGAGCAATACAACCAAAGAACATAAACAAAATAACCATTATCGGCTAAGGTTACATATGTCTGTGTGTAGTTTTTATAAAAAATAAATTATTTATGTAAATTTCTATAATATCTATATCAGTGGCGAAACACAGACTTCTGAACGGATAATACCCTCGATGATTACTATTAGAAACTGAATCATCTCCCGGAAACCAATGTAACACTTTTTACCAAAGTTGGCCAAATAACCATTAATTCCAAAATGTTCTCCTGTGATGCCACCAAACAACGAACATAAATGGCATATAGGGGTACAATTAACAACAAAAAGTTGAAGTGAAATTGTTTTTAGGGTAATTCACGAGCATTTGCTACTGTTGAAAACTTTAAGAAAATATCCCTAACTATGTGAATCATCCTTTGGAGTTGTTGATGATGACCTTAACCGCTGAAACGGAAGCTTATTTTTCATCAGAAATTATGCAAGCTTATAAATGTGGCGGTCGGGTATCATACGCCCAGTAGTCAGTTCTTCGGCACTGACATGGTTTATTGGATATATTTGTGTGAAAAAATTAGCAGGCCCTAAATAATATTATTTATAAAAACAACAGTCAATCTACCACAGGCATTGGTAATCGTAGCTGAGTGGGAATCATGTGTAGGCTCATTGGTTTTCTTGCTCCCAGATGCTGGTTTTCCAATGTTTTGGCTTTGAACGTACCCGATGAAGATTATTCAAAACATAATTCGTACACAATTAATTATATATATCTATGTTTTTATTACTATCACTAGGTTGATACCTCTGCTGGTCGAGGGAATCATCCATCCAGTAGCTATAGTCGTGCTTTCACACTGACATGGTTTAACAGGTATTTTCCCTAAATCCTCCTCGACAGACATTTATCAGTAAATCATATATTTAATCAGATTAGACACAAATATTTCAAATAGATCACCCACCAATACAACTACGTATTATCATAAACGCTTGTCCACATTTACAGAGTAACGGTTGCCATTTTACAACGACGCGTTTCTGAAATAAACGTTAACGCTAATAGTCAAAAGTGAGTCGAAGGACCTAAACAGGAAAACAAAAAGGAGGATATTAGTTTTTATCAACTATATTATAATGACACTGTGATATTCAACCATACATATACTGCATGACACTGATTGTAAATTAGATATATATTCAGCAACCATATTATCGTGGCTACGGGAGGGAGGAGGGGGGAATAAATTGAATTTAAGTTTGTCTCAATAATATTTAATATGAAACATCATTTGAACACTTTCTTATTTAAATATTCATAATCTCTCTGTGAACCGTCTGTGACTTTCCACATCTCCATTTAAACCACCCATTACACCTACAAATAGATACATGGTAGAAATTAAACATCCAGCTAACTAAATTGGAAGTGAAAACTTCATTTAAATAAAACAAATGAATATACATTGTATTAATATGCCACTTCTTTTTACTCGATTTTGGAAGAAACTATGCACAAAATAGATGGTTAACTAGTGCTGTTTCTTGATTTAGCCATTTGGCTTGGACTTATTGTTTGTTGTTTAACGTCATGTGAACAGTATGTTGTTTCTCGTATCAAAACTTAAACCCTATGTCCTCCGTTAAGAAATCTGTGAGGAATGGGTGATAATTACCAAAATTCATCGACCCAATGTAGTTGTAACATATTTAGTGTGTTCCACTTAAACCCAACAACAATTTCTCCTTCTTGTACCTTGTTTTGACGAAAAGTGATTCAAGGACAGCATTACGGAGATGTAACAAATGTAATTTTCGCTATTTCCGTCGTCAAGTAACTATAGGGAGTCATCGTTGTGAAAATATAATCGACAGTTCAATTAAATGTCGGTTAGACCATTCTTAGAGATTTATTTCCTTGTTGGAGCTTCCGCGACTTTGTTTATGACAAGCATATCAAATACGCTTTCCTTATAAGAGGTGAAATTACAATTAAGAAAAAGTTCAGTCTGGGTGCAAAGCGACAGTATGTAAACAATGGATGAACGAAAAAAACATAGCAAAGTTTATGGAATAATCCACTAGTAACACCGAACAGACATCCAGATTCTGCAAGAAACTTTTGAAGGACAGAATCAAAATGACCAAAAAGACAAACAATTATCTACAAAACACTGAATAGAAAACTAAAGTCTAAGTAACACGAATCCCACTGTAAACCGAGGGTGAATGCAGGTGTTCCGCAAGGCTAAGGAGGTCCTGTCCCACAAGTTGCACCCGTCGTGGTTACAAATCCGGTGATAAGTGACGAATAAAGAAAGGACGGTAACATATTCGTGGTCATTTGTGACACAAATATTCCGTAACGGTTGAGCTAGTCATAATAGCGACCACATTATCCACTAATAACACCAAAACGGACAGACATCTATTTACTCATAATATGTACACATCTGTATATGCAAGCAAAGTGTG
The DNA here is from genome assembly GCA_963680875.1 of Bathymodiolus brooksi. Taxonomy (NCBI): domain Eukaryota; kingdom Metazoa; phylum Mollusca; class Bivalvia; order Mytilida; family Modiolidae; genus Bathymodiolus; species Bathymodiolus brooksi. The sequence goes on from OY804585.1 coordinate 16,851,792, forward strand.
AAGGATCGAAAATAGAACGTTCAATGGACAACACTACGCAAAAAGGGTAACATTGGGCAAAACGAACCACACTCAATACTGAGTGTGCACTCAAGTGCGCCGGAAGGATGGGTAGTTCCCACTCCACTTGTGGCGCCCGTCGTATTACTGTTAAGCAACCTGTGGTAGGTAGTAAACCATAGGATCACATTGTCCATTATATATTTTGTATTAAATCAAACTGTTATCAACATATGAATAATATATTTGTATGACCGTTACATTAAACGAACATCCAGTTATTCTGCATCTGTATATACGATGCATGACACTAGAATCATATTGATCAATATTTATATTAAAAGGACATACGGTTACTCTTTGTCCGTATATACTACATGTATGTATTTGATAAAAACTTAAGATCACATAGTCCGCCATAAATATGGAACAGATATATAATAACTCTTTACAATTGTATGACCTTAGAAACACACTTGCCACTATTAACATTAAACGAACATACATGTATTTACTATTCATGTGTATATACAATTGCATGATCCCGCACAAGTAATATTGACCACCACGATATAGCAAAAATATTGTTTAAAGTGGCGCTAAACACCATAACCCTAACCCCTGCAATAAAATGAAAAACAAAAAATGCAACATTGTCGGAGCAATTCCAAAATTTAACAGACAAATTGTAGAAGCAGAGGGAAAATCGATACCTCTAACATACATATACATGACCTCTTACATACATATACATGACCTCTGACTTCCTTCATACCTCTAACATAAATATACATGACCTCTAGCATACATATACATGACCTCTAACTTCCTTCATACCTCTAACATACATATACATGACCTCTAACATACATATACATGACCTCTGACTTCCTTCATACCTCTAACATACATATACATGACCTCTGACTTCCTTCATACCTCTAACAAACATATGCATGACCTCTGACTTTCTTCATACCTCTAACATACATATTCATGACCTCTGACTTCCTTCATACCTCTAACATACATATACATGACTGCTGACTTCCTTCATACCTCTAACATACATATACATGACCTCTAACATACATATGCATGACCTCTGACTTCCTTCATACCTCTAACATACATATACATGACCTCTAACATACATATACATAACCTCTGACTTCCTTCATACCTCTAACATACATATACATGACCTCTGACTTCCTTCATACCTCTAACATACATATACATGACCTCTGACTTCCTTCATACCTCTAACATACATATACATGACCTCTGACTTCCTTCATACCTCTAACATACATATACATGACCCCTGACTTCCTTCATACCTCTAACATGCATATACATGACCTCTGACTTCCTTCATACCTCTAACATACATATACATGACCCCTTACTTCCTTCATACCTCTAACATGCATATACATGACCTCTGACTTCCTTCATACCTCTAACATACATATACATGACTGCTGACTTCCTTCATACCTCTAACATACATATACATTACCTCTGACTTCCTTCATACCTCTAACATACATATATACATAACCTCTGACTTCCTTCATACCTCTAACATACATATACATGACCTCTGACTTCTTTCATACCTCTAACATACATATACATGACCTCTGACTTCTTTCATACCTCTAACATACATATACATGACCTCTGACTTCTTTCATACCTCTCACATACATATACATGACCACTGACTTTCTTCATACCTCTAACATACATATCTATGACCTCTGACTTCCTCCATACCTCTAACATACATATACATGACCTCTGACTTCCTTCATACCTCTAACATACATATACATGACCTCTGACTTCCTTCATACCTCTAACATGCATATACATGACCTCTGACTTCCTTCATACCTCTAACATACATATACATGACCTCTGACTTCCTTCATACCTCTAACATATATATATACATGACCTCTGACTTCCTTCATACCTCTAACATACATATACATGACCTCTGACTTCCTTCATACCTCTAACATGCATATACATGACCTCTGACTTCCTTCATACCTCTAACATATATATATACATGACCTCTGACTTCCTTCATACCTCTAACATACATATACATGACCACTGACTTTCTTCATACCTCTAACATACATATGCATGACCTCTGACTTCCTCCATACCTCTAACATACATATACATGACCTCTGACTTCCTTCTTACCTCTAACATACATATTCATGACCTCTGACTTCCTCCATACCTCTAACATTCATATACATGACCTCTGACTTCCTTCATACCTCTAACATACATATACATGACCTCTGACTTCCTTCATACCTCTAACATACATATGCATGACCTCTGACTTCCTCCATACCTCTAGCATACATATACATGACCTCTGACTTCCTTCTTACCTCTAACATACATATTCACGACCTCTGATTTCCTTCATACCTCTAACATACATATACATGACCTCTGACTTCCTTCATACCTCTAACATACATATGCATGACCTCTGACTTCCTTCATACCTTTAACATACAGATACATGACCTCTGACTTCCTTCATACCTCTAGCATACATATACATGACCTCTGACTTCCTTCATATCTCTAGCATACATATACATGACCTATGACTTCCTTCATACCTCTAACATACATATACATGACCTCTTACCACCTTCATACCTCTAACATACATATACATGACTGCTGACTTCCTTCATATCTCTAACATACATATACATTACCTCTGACTTCCTTCATACCTCTAACATACATATACATGACCTCTGACTTCCTTCATACCTCTAGCATACATATACATGACTGCTGACTTCCTGCATACCTCTAACATACATATACATGACCTCTGACTTCCTTCATACCCCTAACATACATATACATGACCTCTGACTTCCTGCATACCTCTAACATACATATACATGACCTCTAACATACATATACATGACCTCTAACATACATATACATGACCTCTGACTTCCTTCATACCTCTAACATACATATGCATAACCTCTGACTTCCTTCATACCTCTAACATACATATACATGACCTCTGACTTCTTTCATACCTCTAACATACATATACATGACCTCTGATTTCCTTTATACCTCTAACATACATATACATGACCTCTGACTTCCTTCATACCTCTAACATACATATGCATGACTTCTGACTTCCTTCATACCTTTAACATACAGATACATGACCTCTGACTTCCTTCATACCTCTAGCATACATATACATGACCTCTGACTTCCTTCATACCTCTAGCATACATATACATGACCTCTGACTTCCTTCATACCTCTAACATACATATACATGACCTCTTACCACCTTCATACCTCTAACATACATATACATGACTGCTGACTTCCTTCATATCTCTAACATACATATACATTACCTCTGACTTCCTTCATACCTCTAACATACATATACATGACCTCTGACTTCCTTCATACCTCTAGCATACATATACATGACTGCTGACTTCCTGCATACCTCTAACATACATATACATGACCTCTGACTTCCTTCATACCCCTAACATACATATACATGACCTCTGACTTCCTGCATACCTCTAACATACATATACATGACCTCTAACATACATATACATGACCTCTAACATACATATACATGACCTCTGACTTCCTTCATACCTCTAACATACATATGCATAACCTCTGACTTCCTTCATACCTCTAACATACATATACATGACCTCTGACTTCTTTCATACCTCTAACATACATATACATGACCTCTGATTTCCTTTATACCTCTAACATACATATACATGACCTCTGACTTCCTTCATACCTCTAACATACATATGCATGACTTCTGACTTCCTTCATACCTTTAACATACAGATACATGACCTCTGACTTCCTTCATACCTCTAGCATACATATACATGACCTCTGACTTCCTTCATACCTCTAGCATACATATACATGACCTCTGACTTCCTTCATACCTCTAACATACATATACATGACCTCTTACCACCTTCATACCTCTAACATACATATACATGACTGCTGACTTCCTTCATACCTCTAACATACATATACATTACCTCTGACTTCCTTCATACCTCTAACATATATATACATGACCTCTGACTTCCTTCATACCTCTAACATACATATACATGACCTCTGACTTCCTTCATACCTCTAGCATACATATACATGACTGCTGACTTCCTGCATACCTCTAACATACATATACATTACCTCCGATTTCCTTCATGCCTCTAACATACATATACATGACCTCTGACTTCCTTCATACCCCTAACATACATATACATGACCTCTGACTTCCTTCATACCTCTAACATACATATACATGATCGCTGACTTTCCTGTTTTCGTACATACAGTTCGGATACAGATCGTGAGGTTAAACGAGTTTTATGGGCCCAAGATGCCCCTCTGAGTGAAACGATGCGATCATGCAAATGGCTTCCATATGTGAGTAAAATGTCGACCCTCACATATAACTGGATGAACAGTGTTGTCGTAAAGAATTAATTTATGTAATCAATGGGAAATATGCTCCGTTGATATTCTTCTGATCACCCAATATTTATTTGTAGGAGGGATCATGTCTTATTTACGTTATTTGTGTTGCATTACGTATAGTGGGGTACAACACATATTGTGTTGTGTTTTTGTTTTGTTTGTCTTCGTCACGTGTTGCCAGTGTCTCTGGTTGTCCATTTGTGATTGCCCCTTCGGTATTTTCTAACGTTTATTTCTAATATTATTTTTTCTTGATCCTGTAGACGCACGATGTACTATTTGCATGGTGCAGATCTCAGTACACTGAAAAAATGCTCTGGTTATATCGTCACCGAAATTCATCTTCATAATTAGTCATTTTCTTTCTTATTGATAAAAACGTAGATATCTAATTTAGTTCGCACGACGCGTTTCTATGTCCATAAAATAATCACATTTCCTTTAATATGAAATAAAGTAAGTTAAGTCTATAGTCTTAGGCTGTCCACATCCAATACACAAAATGTATTTTCTCCTTGTTTATCCGGTCATCAGCAGAGTCTTAAGTGGCTTAATGCCAATTGTCTTTGTCCATTCGTTATAACAAATTCTCCAGGACATTACACTGGTACTTAATCAAAAAGTATTAACGTGATAGCTAAATTACAGGCATATTAGCTTCGAAATCCAGTGGGGAGATATATGATATGGTTGTCACTTAGATGTACGTATAATATAATTGGTTGCCTGTATGGTATGATGCATTCATGGTCATCTTAAACAATATATTTCAATTTTGAATTAGCCGCAAACTAAAATTATATATCTAAACATGATTATATATCTAAACATGATTTAAGGTGGTACCATACATTACAGGGAGATAACTCTTTAAAATCAGTTGAACGTATTGATCATATGATGTTTGTATGCAGATTTCAAGCATCTCGGTGATCAAATCCACAGAGAGAAAAGCTGCTATGTGGCTAGTGAATTCATAGCTCTGAGTCTGTTGGTTGGAATTTGTTAAAATTTTGATATTTATTGCAGTGGATATATTCAAACACACTGCCAAAAAATTGGAAAATTAAACGAGCAGATCAAATTTTACCTGAAGTGTATGGTATCAACTTAATATAATTATTTTGACGTATTGTTTTTCTAATGAACTTGACAACCAGAATTTCACGATGGAAACCTTCTAGGAGAGAGGAGATTCTTAACATTTTGCAAAATAGTTTGCAATTCCAGTTTCTATGTTGGGGTTTGTGGTGTCCAATCATTTAATTTCTGTGTGTGCGTGTATGGGTTTCATTCTTGACATAGTTGTATAGTTATTGATATGCTTCCGCTAGAATTTGTGCAAAATATATTCTATATTATGCACTCTACAATTGTTATGAAATACAAACTCCTTATATGATACATTACAAGAGAAAACATAAGATTGTATTCTGAAGCCTTTCCAAAAATGAGACACAGATATTCAAGTGTCCACATCTTCATATAGACTCATCATGTGTTATAAATTAATCAAATAAACACAATTAATTTACACCTCCCGTGTACAAATTGTACCTTATAAATAAATAAATGACCAGTGTCAGTAAGGCTTTCTTCCTACGCACTCAATCGTAGATAAGCCAATATGAATATTGATATCTTTCTTACAAAACTGATAGAAAACCCATCACGTAGACGCGTTGCGCCTTATAAGAACGGCCATCCACTTCTGTCACGAGCATTCCCTATATGTAATGCGTCATCGTGTTGTGCTATACGAGCAACTTATTATATATTTTTTTGCTACTAACGATAATAGGTAATTAATGAATGGTCACGCAATGACCTAATTAAACAGTAACGTTACATTTGATTGGTTTTATGGTGTTTAGCGTCAATTTCAACAATATTTCAGCTATATCGTGGGGGTCAGTTTTATTGGTGGAGGAAACCGGAGGAACCGGAGAAAACCACCGACCTGTCACAAGTCACTGATAAACTTTATCACATGATGTTATACACCTCGCCCCGATCGAACTCACAACATCAGTGGTAATAGGCACTGATTGCATAGGTAGTTGTAAATCCAACTACCATACGATCACGGCCAAGATGTCCCCTCTGTAACGTCACAGTTTGTAAAAGTGATGCATATGCGTTTCAGCCTAATTTAATATAATAACACCTTCTTTCGTCTTAAAAGTTTTAAACTGTTTCCATTTTTTTCACCTATCATCCTATTTCGATCTGTCAAAATATCACTTTGTTACCAAAACACGTAATTTTACATATCACAGAAGGGTCGTACATTAACATGACAGATAACTTGAACACAATTCAATATTGAAAGTGCAAATTGTTCCAATTTTAAATATAACCGTCTAGTTCATCAATAACAGTAGACTTTGACTGTGACAACTCGTTTGACAAAGTGAAATACAAGCAATGAGAAACCGAAATCAATCATTTCCTGGTACAGAATGCTTAACGTGAAGTTATAGATAAATAAATTAATTCCCCTCGTGATTTGAAAAGTGTGTACATTCATTACATAACATTGTAGGGTCGTCGTGGTCGTGATCGTATGGTAGTTGGGTTTACCACTACCTGTGAAAAAAGTTCCTATCACTACTAAAGCTGTGAGTTCGTATCCCGCTGATGGCGAGATGTACTCGATACAACTTTATGTGATAAAGCTTGTCAGTGGCTCTGTTAAAGGATTAGTACCCACAAGATACATGGGTAAACGACTAATACACACAAACTACAATTATTAGAATTTAGTACACAAAAATGTGTTAAACGTTTATTCCGGTGTTATGCGCTTAGTGCATACAGTGCATGTGTTGTTACCTACACTATTGCTAGCACACATATATTAGATGTGCTGCTACGCGGTTAGTACATATAATATAATGTATCTGGTAAACGATTAGAATGCACACAAGTTACAAGCGGGATACAATTTGTAAACAGAGAAGGCATTTGTTATACGATTAGTTCATAACAAATATATTGGTAAGCGGTAAGCATACACAGCATATATGTTGTGAACGATTAGAACGCACACTATGCAAGTAGTAAATGACTGGAACACACAAAATGCATGTGGTTTACGACGAGTACTCATAAAATAAGTATGGCATATACTTACTTCCATTTGAATCGCTTATCTATTCCAAACCAATCAAGGTCACTAGGCTGAATATCTAATATATCATTTCCCATAACTGAAATAAACAGTGATGAAATTAACAAACACAATACATTTTTATTGAAATTTACAGTTCATAAATGTTGTGATTATTATTAAAACTAAGGTTCTCCTCCCTAAGGCATATATTTTTGGTACCTTGTTTAGGCCTTTTGGGTTTCGTGCTCCCAAAGATTATTAGAATTATCTGGCTTTCAAATATTTTGGCTTTGATCGTACTCGATGAATGTTATTCCATAAAAGCGTTGTATGCATTGTTACGACTTTAGTTTTGGATTTGGTGCAAACGTTTTAGATCGTTAAGGTTAATGCTAACAAAAATGACGAATTTTAGCTTTCATCTTAATTTTCTCACATTCGAAAACAAAACCAGTATTTGATTCACACAACGATGTGATATTCGAAAACCAGCTGATTTTGCTTATGATTTTGTTTATAATGTGGAAAACAGTTTCTGTGAAATCACATTATCACTAATTTGCCTTGCATCCGGAGTACAACTTAGTAGATTCTCCATTCCAATAATTCAGTCATTCATTAGGAACTTCTAGATATATACAACACAGATGGGACCCATTCGAGTTGTAGATAGAATTGTAAACAAAATTGAAAGGTCAATTGTTCAGGGAACAATAGACATTTTTCTCATTCCCGATTTGATTCTAACATTATATGTTTATGTACCTTTTTTCATAAGAGTTATTTCCCTTGCGACTTGTAAATGGTAACCGGCATGGCAAGAGCAATGGAAAGGACTAGGAATCTAAATTATCTAGATGTCAATATTTTGATTATAAGCGATGGAGGTTATTCCAGAAACCAGCTCTGGCCACTAAATTTGATATATTTAACATTATTATTGATGACTACAAGATGGATGCGATAAGCTTAGGAAATGTTAAACCTAGGGATGTGCATATTTTGCAATCAGTTCGTTTGAGCTTTGTTCGATAGTGATTTGTTTTGCTTGATATCTATGTTTACACTGTTTTGCTTCTCATGGCCGACATATTCAAACACTGTTTCTGAATTGAGCAATCTGTGTTTAATATTTAATATATTGCTTATCTTGTTAGATTTCTGTGTTTCGCGTTTTGTTTGTCTTCGTCCTGTGTCTTTAGTGCCCAATGTTGCAAATGTCTCTGGATTGTCAATTATTGATTGCCCCTTCGATTTCTCCCACGTCTATTTAAAATTATTTAAAAAAGGCTACTGATAAACAGTTTTAACATATTTGTAAGAAGTTCACAAAAACACAACTGGAATAGCAACTTAACAAATTAGTGAAAAGATATTTTCTGTAGCATTTAGGTAAAACATTTATAGTCTATTAAAACTCCCAGCAGATTTGCCCTTTTTTACGACATCTAATGTAAAGCCAATTATCTATTGTTGATGAAAAACGTACTAGAGAATTACAATAATGTTATTTCATATATGTCAATGATTAAACACAACAGTTAATTTTGAATGGCATTTAATATTTAAAACCAATTGCAACGGAAACATGCTATCTGACATAAGTATTTCAATATGACATAAAAAAAAGAAGAAGAATAGAATTGCCCTTTTTATCTGAATACAATTAGTCTTGGAAATTGTCAATTAGAGTTTCAGTGCTTAAACTGGAATTGAGTATAAGCCACAATACAATGGTGGGACAATTATATGATTAATAGCTATCAATACATATATTAGAACCATTATTGTCATTACATCTGAATTTGGAATTATTTGCCTTTCCAGTATTTTGACTATGAGTGTACTTGATGCAGGTTATTCCAAAAGCGTGTCTTGTGTACTAATTTAGTTAGCCATGCCATCTTACAGTCGTAGGAGTGTTAGTCAGCATATGTTGTAAGTGGCGATATTGTTCGGGTCGGACAATTTTAACCTCAAGACTGAAACAATGGACGTGTGTTCGATGCCCGATACATACCACAAATATAAATATTTCAAGACACTTGACCACCACCGCAGGTTTCGCCTATAAGATTTCGCTATAGCTGTACAATATTTCGTCTGAGAGACAATTGCCAGTCACATCAAGAATTAGAGCCCAGTTACAAAAATGTTATGCTCGATCAGAAATCTATCACATGTGGTAGAAATCCCGGACACCTAACTATGGCCGGGGATTCCACTGGTCATGACTTTATAGCAAGTCGAACCTTCATTCTCCATAACGTCTGATAGTCACGATATGGTTGATGAATTCTGAAAACGACGAGAAACAACGAGCTTTACGATTGCCATCAGGACCTTTATGTATTATACGTGTCATTGATGACCATGGGTATGTTCCGTTTGTTTTCGAATCTCGCCTTTTCCTCATTCAGTACATGTCAGCGGATTTTAATATGAGTAATATGGCGGGTGCCACAATTAACGCTGGAACTGCTTACACTTTCGGCGCACTCAGTGTTACCTCAATGTTTCTAGTTTGGGTTCATGTTGTTTAATCTTTAATATTCTGTGCAGTTTTTGTTTGTCCTTCGTATTGTTTTTCAGTCTTAGATTTAGGTGCACTGATTACCCATTTGGTATCTTCAAAGGTTTCTTTCTCATCGAAACTTGCCAAAGTATTTATGCAAAAAATAATATCATCTCATTTTTGTATTTTATTCAAATACAATTTGTACTTGATATAGTCATTGATTCGAATGGTAGCTATATTGTATTAGAAAAAGTTTGAATATATTAAATGGGAATCAGAAGCCATAAGACGTAGACGGGCAGACAGCACAATGACTAAAAGAAAAGGACAAAAGGACAAACAACGATCTACAAAACATTACACAGAAAACAAAAGATCAAGCAACACGAACCCCACTAAAACCCGGGAAGGAACTCGTTATTAAATATAATAATTAGGAATATTGGAGGCTTAGTGTCTATATGATCATAAAGCCAACGAATGTATTTTTTTCATGAAATAATTCCAAAAAATGCTTTATTTGAAAATGCTACGGTTCTTTTATGTGGTGACTGGAATTTCGTACAGAACTAAGTATATTACATGCTTAGTCAAGAAAGAAGGCTTTGGAAATAATAGAACACTTTGCTTAATCTATGGGGAATAGGTCACCATATGAAATAAGGGTAATAACAAAATTACGGAACTCCGAACAATCTTACAAAGGGAAAGTCAAAACTCATAAGTATATAAACAGACAAAATCAGTCAACAACCGGAAAACTGTGAAAACCGTAATGACCCTGACTTGGTACAGGCATTTATAAAGAAATGGTGGGTTGAATCAGATAATAAAGCGCCAAACCTCCCGCTCTCATTACGGTTCAAAGGCTCCGGCTGTCATATACATTTGCGTCAACCCTCACAAGTTAAAAAAAGGAGAATATGTTTTAATCTTGTTGCCTCTGATCTTTGTTCTCAATGTACTTTTATTGTATTTTCTTTTACAGCATCCATTTCAAAGTAAGGAAAGAGTTATTGGAAATTTAAATTAAATGTATGAAGAAATAATCTTGACAAAAACATGCTTATGAGAAACTATTGAAGAATACCATATATCAGGCGAAACGGAAGATCCATTAAATTATTTTTTTTAATTTTCTTTTAACGACCAAGTTTTCTTGGAAATTATAAAAAGTGAAAATTAGAAATATATCTATTTCATATAATATTGGCAAGTCAAAACAAGAAATTACAAAACAAATCTTAAGGGGGATATTAAAAAGTCATAAAAATGAAAGCAATCGCCAACAAAATGAACTTACTCAAGCATCCTTACGTGAAAAGAAGTGTTAGGTAGAAAGAAGGGGAAAACAGATTGCTTAGTGTTTATTGGTAGGGTCAAAAGCTAAATGGCATGAAAATTCAGAAAACGCACGCATGTTTGTTTGGTACTTTAGGGAACATAAACTTTGTAAATAAAATTAATTGATGTTAATTGATGGATAATCAGAAGCCGTAAATCGATGAACAATACAATAGTAAAAATCAGGACAAAAAGATAATAAATTATCTACTAAACAGTACCACTGCACATAAAACTAAAGATTGAGCAACACGAACCTAAAAAAAGACCGGGATATGTTAAGGGTGACCACAAATGCTAAGTGTTCTCGTCGTGTTCAAAGTTCTCAATAAAAACATTGCTTTTCAAGGTGACGCCATATGAGAATGTTTATTGGTCGATCAGAGCATCGAGGAAATTTATAATGATGTGATCAAAAACTTGATTTCAAAATTAACATTATTAAATAAGAGAATAAAGCTCTGAAATATACAATAGTGGGAGACAGTGATATAATTATAAGGAAAAGTGACACAGGATCTGAGCTTGCAATATTAGAAACAGATAAATAGCGAGAGGACATATAGACATCTCTTCTTGATACACATAATCAAATTAATGAAAATGTCATTCCAAAAACGGAAAATCAAATTAAGAGAAATTTAGAAGATATGTATTATAATCAAAAGAGTTTAAATGTTATTGTTTACCGACAGACACAAGACCCTGCCACCATAATTCAAAGGTCCAGAAGACAAACAATCCATTAAAAGTTATCAACGGAAGATGTTGTGCGACAGACAATATTGTAGAATATGTAGGGAGCAAACTGAAAATAACAGCAATTTACCAAGCTGCAAACAAGATTTAACCGATTTCCGCAACAAATTAAGAAAAGTTTGAAGGTACTAAAAGGAGGCACCAGAAGCCGTAAATCAAAGAAAGACTGACAATACAATAGCCAAAAGAAAAACGATAAAAGGACAAACAATGATCTACAAAATATTGCACAGAAATCTAGAGATTAAGTAAAAACGAGCCGGACGGGTAAGCTTTGAAGGCCCCACTAGTAGCATCCATAGTTTTACCCATGTTGCAATCCCGGTGATAAGTTATGAATGGGGATAGGATGGAAGTGCGATTACAACAAACAGAATATATCCGATTCGATACCACATTCATTACCAGACAACACCATCATGTGATGTATTGACGTCAGGGCGTTATAACCAAGTGTTTCGCGTGAAAAGGTGAAACCTGCCTGTCGTAAGCATTGGGTAAACCGTAAAAAAAAAAAAAAAAAAATAAAAAAAAAAAAAATAAAAAACCCCAACAATAAAGACATATAATGCTTTAAAATTAATAGATATAACTTAGAAAACAACAACTTTTCTTTTCTTTAAATACTAATAATGATTTCATTTAAACAAAAGGTAGGGAAATAGGATAAATACTTGCCATGAATTATGCATGTGCCAGTTTCAGGTAATGGAAAAGAGAACTTTTTCAACACCGTGATCACCATTTCCTTAGCTACTGGCGATAGGTAGACGAAGAAAACTGTGTATTCTTATTACTTAAACCAAGAGAAAAAATAGCTTCGACCAGAGCTTCAAAAGAACTGATTGTCTAATTAAATGTAAGGAAAGAATGTACTTATAAAACACCACGTGTACATGTACAAGGAACGTTTGAAGATACCAAAGGGGTAATCAGGAGCAGTACATCGAAGGACAGACAATACAATGGCCAAATGAAAAAAAGAAAAAAGGACAAACACTCGTCTACAAAAATTACACAGAAAGCTAAAAGATTGAACAACACGAACCCCATAAAACTGGGGGACGCTATGGGTACTCAGGAAGCGAAACTTGCTTGTCGAAATGCGAAGGCAGAGCAACAAGGCAACCATACATCTTTATTAATGTCGTATATATTGGCAAATGACAATATTGTAGAAAATAAATATAAATAAGAGAACATATTTATTATCGTCTATTTTTCGAATCCGTATGACACATTATATGTTGTTAGATTTCTCATGCCATTGGCTTTCTTCCAATTTTTTTTAATTTGCATTGCAGTATTATTTGTCTATTTAAATATCTTCAAAATGTTACAACTGGAATCAAATTTGTTTCTTCTAAGCAATTAACAAATACATTCCAGTCTTTTCAAATACAGGTATATAACCTACTTGGAATGTAATACACAATAAAAAAAAAATAACTGGCTGAAAACAATCGGAATTTGTCAATGGTATACACAAATTCTAAATTTGTTCTTCGAAAGTAAAACATTCCCCAGAATGCACTATATTAATACAAGTTAAGGTTACCTGGATAGGCTCTTAATACACTGGTGAAAACTGACATCATAAATACAAGCAGGATAATTGTAGCTGTATTCCTGCGCATCTGAAAAAAATATAATGGAATATGTAAACAATATATCTAGTATCACCAAGTCGTAATGTATCGTTTATAATATCGAAAATATCTGAAAGGATGTACTAAACAATTGCGAAGATCACTCAATCATCATCTTTTGTCTTTCACATGCGAAATTTCACCAAGAGGGGTGGGGGCACATGCATCTAGTACAACCCCTCCCTTTTTTATTGCAGTGCATGTACAAAGCCATGAGGTGGGCGGTCATGTATATATGTGTGCTATGGATATCGGACTTTGCCTCTGTTTCTAAGAATGTAGGATATTTTTGAACTGTTCAGACAGTGGTATTTTTTTTTTTTTTTTTATTATATACACACCTATGATGGTTAATCGTGGAATTTCGAGAATTTCGAGAATTTCGAGAAATGTTATTCAAAATTAGGCTGATTGAAATGTCCATGCGTCATTTTGGTCAGATTTGTTACGTGTATAGCCCTTTTGTTGTGCATTACCTCGATATAAAAAATAGCACCAATTTTCAAATCGTTTTGAAATAACAGGTATAATACGACCATGTAGAGGGCGCGCATGTTGAATGTAGGTACATGGTCGGAATATATTAGGTTTATCTGTACGAGCTTTTGAAACAAGTAGAAAGGCGAGATAATCGGGTTTATGTGAATATAACCGTAGTTTATATGGAAGTAGGTTTAGGGGCATTATAAATAAACGATAGAGAAAACCGAAGGAGCAATCAAGAATGGACAACCCAGAGAACCTGGCAGCATTGGATGCACAAGACACAAGACGAAGACAATACATTTTTTTTTAAACCCGCACAATATGTGTTGGACACCACTATACGCAAACAAACACAAATAACGTAAATAAGACATGAGCCCTCCTAAAAATAACTGGATGTGAAATACGAACGGAACATCGTTTTCATGCGGCAGTATTATTTCAGTTATGGCATAACTACCAGTAGACTTATTCGAAGGGGAAAGCCCGTACAGACAACAAACTGAGCGGTGTATGTATCATGAAACATTTAAACTTGAGGTAGGTTACGCAGCTCAAACGAACTCGCCATTTATGCCCGGGGAAAGTACATAATTGGATTTATGTAAAGGTTGTAGATATTGCAAGCAGTATATCCTGGAATCTCTGTAAATGTCGTAGGTCTTGGGGAAAGCAGATTATGGGATCTATGTGAAGGTGGTCAGAAATAGAGAAAGTATATAATGTGTTTTATGTTAAGATTATCGTACATACAACAAGTAAAATGGGATCTATAGAAAGTTGGTTGAAAATCGAGGGATGTATATAATATGATCTATTTGATGAGTAATAAAGTAAGAAGGTGTTCGGTATTTGAAGAAGTAAATGATGAAATTTATGAGAAGGTGGTGATTAGAATCTGGATATTGACATTTCCTGTAGGAACTGATATTTCCTGCAGTAACTAATATTTCCTGTTTGTTTTCGTTTTACTGTGGCAATTGACATTTATTTTCCTACTGGTTCTGTTTTGCAATAGGAATTTACATTCTCTATTGTCACTAATTTACTGTTGGAATTGAACTTTCTTATTGTCATCGTTGACATTTCCTGTTTTCACCGTATTACTGATATTTCCCACTGTTTCCGTTGTTCAGAAGGATTAACAAGTCCTATTGGAATCGTTTTACTCTAGGAATTACACTTTCCATAATTTATCATAGTTTTACTGTATGAAATAAAATTCAACACGATATTGTCACATTTTTGTGATAAAAGTTGACATTTCCGATTGCTTTCGTTTTACTAGTGGAATACACATGATATCTTGTCCATAATGAATTAAGCTTTGTCATTATTAAGTTTACTTTTATTAATATCAAATAAAACTTTTTTTTAATTTGTCAATAAAATTTATTAAATTAATTAAACCAAAAGCTAAACAGACAAATTAAACTGATATAAATTTGATTTTCAATTAAATCTACCAATGGATGAACATGATTTGAATAACCTTTTATTCCTATTGCGTGCCAACGTTTAGCATTATCTAATAAATTTAAAATACAATTTGTTAATTTGTTATTTCAATTATACAAAGTACAATGAAATGTTCATCATATGTGCGTCACTTGATTGCATAAAGATTGTTGCAAAACTTCCTACTTCTAAACAAAAAATAATAAAACCCAACAAATATAATGCACGCTAGAGAAAACCAAATGGACATTGAAGAATGGACAACACAGAGACACGGGCAACACTGGGCACAAGACAGAAAACGAATATGGTTATTTATTTTTAAAAGAGGAGATCTTAAGTTTATTTACATTTCATTATTCAACGGGAAATAGTGTTATGAAAAGAAAGTTTGAGCAGTGATATTCGACAATTCCACCATTATCAATGAAACGAACTATCATTTCTCACCTTAATATATGCACAAATGTGGCAGAGTTAAACTTGTCGATTCACCCTCAAGATATTTGCAAAGAGTGACCGTAATAAATGTTACTGAGTATTAACATTGATGAAATATACAATAGGCGTACAACACAAGATCGATGCAAACACTAACGTACCGGCATAACACAAAACCGGTTCAAACATTCACGTGCAAAACAACACCCGAAAAAAACCACACGTCCGTCCAACACAATAACGTTCCAAACACCAGCGCAGAACACGACACCGTAATAAACAGACACGTACAATACAACGTCGGTACAAGACAATACAGGCATACACATTCACGTGCATGCAACACAACACTGGTACAAGCACTCACTCTCTCACACCAGAATACCGATACACATATGTAAGTACAAGACGACACCGGATCATCCAATAACGTATATTACAACACATGTACAAGGAGTCACGTAGAACACAACACCGATATAAACAGTCACGTAGAAGACAACTCCGGTATAAACAGTCACGTAGAAGACAACTCCAGTATAAATATGCAACATAATACTTGGTATTGATACAAATACTCACTCATACCACAATACCACTACACACATTTAAGTACATGACGGCAGCGGTTCATACAATAGCGTACAACACAACACCTGTACAAACAGTCACGTAGAGTACAACACGACGGATGCCACTAGTAGAGCAGGAACTGCTTACCATACCGGAGCACCTCAGTTCACCCCTGATTTTTAGTGGAATTTGTGTTGCTCGATCTTTAGTTTTATGTGTATGTTTTGTAGATCGTTGTTTGTTCTTTTTCTTTTGGCCATTGTGTTGTCTGTTCTTCTTTGATTTACAGATTCTGATTACCCCTTTGGTATCTTCAAACTCTTTTGTACAAACATACACGTACAACACAACAGCGATTACAAACATTCACATTGGTATATTTACGTACAAAACAATACCGTTACACGCATTCACGTACATCAGGCTTACAAACAATGAAAAAATGTAGCTAAAATGTGGAATTATGGTTGGCCAACGGACAGCTGTTTTACTGCCATAACCAAAATAGAAGATGATTGAAAAGCATCGGTGAATTGTGCTTAAAAACGTGCTATCAATTGTGCATATGTGAGATTTATTAATTATTCTACTCTAAAAGGGAAATTCAATATTGGGAAAGACTTATATTCACTACAATTTATCAACTGTACTTTATTATCAGGTTTTTAGTATAAGTCAATATACGATGTAGGTCTTTAGCTGCCAGTGAATTATCAAAAGAAAGTTTAGATAGTGATGGTCAACAATTCCACCAATATCAACAAAACAAACAATCACCTCACTTCTTAACTCACTGAACACAAAAAAAACCACGATATATGATGCTTGAAATCGAGGTCCTGGATTGGAGCAAGCATAGCAATATGGTGGGATTGATATCCAAAATCTCCCTTCCTAATAACTGGATCTCCAACGTCAAACAAATAAACAAACGATAAACACTTCCAAAATGTGGGTCTATCACTCATTGAAGTAGATGTATACCAAAACGTTATGTGTGTGTATTTTTTAACTGTCAGTGAAGCATAGGCCAATATATCATCTGAATCGATAACTCTCAGTGAAGTATATGTCAAAATACCATGTGGGTCTATAACTGTCAGTAAATAAATAGTAGTATGGGGCAATATTTTACACAATCTAAACCGATATAGATATTCGAGTGGTAGATTTTCTTTTTAACTAGATAGGAAGCTTCAGTTGAAAGAAATGTTTAAAATGTAATTAACTAGATAACAAGTAACTTTCCATATAAAACATACATACAATTTAGAAGCTAAAACATGACTATCTAGAACAACTCATAAATAGTACTATCATAAATTAGTTATTGTAGTTACGTAGTTTCGGGACAGCTCTTTTTTTCAAGTAAGGATGGAAGATACCAAAGGGGTAATTAGAAGCCGTAAATAGAGGAAAGACAGACAGTAGAATGGCCAAAAGAAAAAAAGGACAATCAACGATCTACAAAACATTGCACAGAAAACTAAAGATCGAGAAACACGAACCCCACTAAACGCAGGTTCTTCGGAAGTGTCGGCAGTTTCTGCTCCACTAGTTTCACCCATCGTGTCACTGTTAAACGACACCAACAATATTTGATATGGAAATAGTGTTGTACAGTAGTATACGTAAATAAATACAAATAACGTAAATTAAAAATGAATTAATTAAAATTAATTGGTAACCAAATATAAATATGATGTAAAGAGCTATTTTATCTCAATACGAATGACCTGTTACCTTTACTAGTACCGTGTATAAAAAAAAGTAAAATAAACGTACCCATGTAAAACCTGAAAGAAGAGAGACACGAATGGACTGTTTTCTTACTTTGCTATGAGATATTTGAAAAACTTCTTCCACATACAATTAGATGGTGCAAATGTAAGATTACGAGTATGCAGTGCTATGCTAAGCAATATTACAGATGCATAGCGCTGCTTACATGTGTTTTACAAAGTAATACATATAGTACCCGGAACAAAACTGCTCCAAATTCTAAATATTCAACATTTAGGGAATAAAAAGAAGAAAAAAAGAAAGAAAAAAAAAGAACTACTAAAATGATCAAACAGTATGTTTATTTAATAGAGTATTCTATTCATAACAGATTTAAATAAAATGAAATGAAACCTAACGATTCTACTTACTTTTAAATACAAGGCAGTAGAGATATTCCTCCAGTAGGATAAACTGTGGCAGCAACGATTGTATTTATTTATATAGTGTTCCTCTAGAATTGATTTTACATAAATAATTATTGTCATCAAAGCAATACCTACACTTGTGATTGAGACAATGCGATCACTAAATATTAAAACTCTTCTCTGAATTGAGTTTGAATAGACTAAGCTTTAGTTTTATAGTGTTTAACGCCACTTTGAACAATATTTCTAAGTTTAAATAAACTATTGTCCATCTATATATTTATAATATAAATACATGTATACATGTTTTTTTGTGTTTATAAGGTATTGGGAGAAAAGAGATAATTGTGTTCGCCTTTAAACAGTCGATTTTGGCTATCCTGTTTACACTCTTTAGCTTACTTGTTCCCAAAGACTTAACATTTTTCGTTTTCCAATCATTAGACTATGAGCGAACATGATGAAGTTTATTTCAGAAACGCGTTGTGTGGATTAAATTAGCTTAAACATATGTTATTGTCCAAAAACATGACAATAGGATCAGATACAAGTTTTTCAACTTAGAACATCTTCTCTTTTATATAAACAATATACAGATACAGTTGAACATAAATAAACAAAAGCTACAGTCTTTCTTAATAATTAGAAAAACAAAAAAACAAAAACAACAAAAAAACAACAAGATGAAATATACGAGTGCAACACAATTTGATATTTGCCAAAAATTAAATATATACGGGTTTTTTTTAATTTCACCTTTGTTGATTGGTTAATGGTTATTAGATAGTGATGGGTTGCTTTACAACTTGCAATAATCTCAGCTATATCGTGTAGGTCAGTTTTATTGGCTATGAAAATCCGAGAAAAGCACAAAACCTGTCGTAATTCACTGATATACTAGCTATATCATATAATACTGAATTGATTGCATCTTGTTACGGAAGGGAATTTATATCGTTTAGCGATAAAAAGGTAGATATAAGAACAGTACAACACAATCGCGGCCATGACGCCCACCTATCCAATTTTATATGACACTTAATCCTCAACATTTTCATCCCTTTATATTGTGGTCCTTCTGTGTCCAATTATTTGATGTGAGAGGTGGTTATTCATGTTGTTGATATTGATGGAATTGCAGCTCATCACTGTTTAAACTTTCTTTTTATAACGTAATATCTTTGTGGTATTGCAAGTGTGTTTTGTCTGCAGTTTTACTAAACTTAATACAGACAACTACCAGTGCATATGTATTATTTGTAATGCTATTAGTCTCTCTGAGTAGTATGGAATGTACCGCAAAGTCTCTAAATTGTTGGGTTTTTTTTGTTTTTTTGTTTTTTGTTTTTTGTTTTTTATTGTTTTATATCCATTCGAATGTCGAATTGTCAAAAATTACGCGTCAGACTTGTAGGTGACATATAAATTATAAGAAGAAAAAAATAAGAAGAAAAAGAAGAAAATAAAACCAAACAAATAAAATAGGTAGCAGCAAGAAATCTACACACAATCAAATACACTTTTACTTTACTGCTATGATAATAACTTGACCATAATGATTGACCAATACACATGACTATTTGAATTTTTAGTTAATATTTTGCATCCAATTAAATACTATTTATAAATCACCCGAGACATGTTATTGATTTGCGTGGTATTTAGATTTAATGGGTAATAATAAACAAGAAGGACGTGATCTTGTGACATTCAATAAAAATTTAAAATTGTGCACACGCCACCCACGGTTTTAATTATATATATGTTTTTAATATTAGCACGGTAGCCGTGCAGTCATTAAGATTGTTAAATTAATGTCTTACTGTGTTTATAATATGTTTTACGTAACTAGTAGATATGCATTCGTTATTGTAATATTGAGAGATTTGTCACATTGTGATTGTTTTTACCGGAAATGAAACAGATCAGTGATTCATGTTTAGTAAAGTGTTGAAATTAGAGTTATCGATTTTCTATGTTGAAATTATTTATCCGTATGATTATTTAGTAGAGAAATAGGATTTCCTATAAGCTTATATGTAATTTTAATGTATTTTTAAATGCATATTAAGGAGACCTACTTTGTACTTGTGTTGCACACAAATCCACGTTGCTTGGTCATTTGACGTGATACGTTTTGACGTTGACGCAAATGATACTTCCATATGTGGTAATACAAATGTAGAAGTAGTTGACGTCATGGAACACTACCATATTTGGTAATGATTACCATATTTGTTAATGCTTTCCACATTTGATCATGTCCAGAATATGGATAGGGCTGCGTCCGCTCACCCAACCAGTTTGCGTTCCTCTCCTGCGTCAGTTTAGCAGTGTCTGAAAAGTAGAATTCCTTAGGTTTTACTAAGTTCCTCATAAGCAAAATACCTTCGGTTTTTATTTGTTTTATTTGGAAGTATCATTCTAGCTATTCTTAATATTCTAAAGATTTTTATTATTGTTCTTGCATAGGATTTGGCCGGTTGTCGAATCTTTCTTCCTAGTTAAAATGTTTGGAAAAGTACAGTGGTATTTAAATATTTCTTTACCTTTTAGTCTATTTTCTAACCCAGCTAACATTTCAAAGGTTTTCGCGGTCAATATCATAGAATACATTTTATTTACGCTTGGTTTTGCGCAATACTTATCTAAGATTCACTATGCTGTATAATTTTATTGAGTCTTGTGCTATGCTTATTAATAATAATTCTTTATTTGCATAATACACCCATGTGGGTCAAGCAAATACAAATACAAACAAACAAAACATAGAAAACATAGAAAATTACAATTTGATTTAATATAATATAGGATACAGAAAATAAATCCTATTAACTAACATTATATTTTTCACATGTCATACCTTTGATCGACAAGGACCTCATTTTTGCAAATAAATGATTAATTATTGTGCATAGAAATATTTTATTTCTCACTGCATACTTGTAGTACAGCTTATTTTGTTTTAGTTAATGGTAAGAACTGCACGTTGCTCTGTGATCGTATGGTTTACAGATTATTATATTGTGTCGCTATGTATTCAAATTATTTGGATTGTTCAGTTCAGGGGCGGATCCAGGATTTCAAGCTAGGGGGGGGGCGCACTTAAAAAAATTGCGCCGAGCGGAGGGAGGCGCGAAAATTGTTGGGGTATTTCGTGTGAAAAATCACGATTTTAGGGCCAAAAAATCATATTTTTTCCAATTTTATCCGCCCCTGCAGTCATAATCAATTATTGATATCTGAAATATGTCTCGAGTATGTACTCGATCTGTTGAGCTACAGTAGGTTAAGTACAACTTCACTTTGCATCGCCTGTCGATATTCAGTCTGTCATAATTATAGATACATATAAAGAAGAGTTTGAAGAGACCAAAGGAGTAATCAGAATCCGTAAATCCAAGACGGACAATGGCCAAACGAAAAAGGAAAAACAACGGTCTACAATAACACTGCACAGAAAACTAAAGATCGAGCAATGCGAATCTCACTAAAACCCGGAGGTGAATTCAAGTGCTCCGAGAGAGTTAGGAGGTCCTGCTCCACGTGTGCTTTAGCAAAGCATATCTTTCAAGTCTCTATTGTAGACTAAAGTCTAATGCTGGTTCGAAACAAAGATATTTGGACCTCCAGAAAAGAAACCCTGATATGAGCCTAATGGCTTCCCCTGTGTGAGAAGAATTTGATTATACCAAAGGGGTAATAAGAATCCGTAAATCAAAGAAGGATAGACAACACAATGACCAATACAAAAATGACTAACAACGATCTACAAAACACTACACAAAAGGCAAAGGATGGAGCAACACGGACCCCACTGAAAATCGGAGGTGAACTCAGGTGCTGCGAATGGATTAGCAGTTCCTGCTGCACATGTGCTTTAACAAAGCATATCTTTCAAGTATCGATTGTAGTTTAAAGTCTATGTTTGGTTCGAAACAAAGATAATTTGACCTCCAGAATAAACCCTGATATGAGCCTGTAGGCTGCCCCTGTGTAAAAAGAGTGTGAAGATAATCAGAATCTGTAAATCGAAGGACAGACAATACAATGTCCAAAACAAAAAGGACAAACAACGATCTACAAAATACTACACATAAAGCTAAAGCTCGAGGAACATGAACACCAGTAAAAACCGGAGGTGAACTCAGGTGTTCCAGAAGGCTTAGCAGTTCCTGATCCACATGTGCTTTTACAAAGCATACGTTTCAAGTATATATTAAAGACTAAAGTATAATATTGGTTCAAAACCAAGATAGTTGGACATCCCGAATAAACACAGATATGAGCATAAAGGATATCCCTGTGTAATGTATGAAACAATGACATTAAGACCTTTAACACACAGTCAGTATATATCCTTTGAACTGCACATACTTAAATGTACAGAATTTTATTTTGTTTGTAGTAATGAAATATCAGTTAGAGGTGTATTGATTTAGCTTTAGATACATACAAAAGACGACGGAGACAAGACAAAATTAATTTCATTAAAGTATACTATTTCCTGGTAAGAAATATCGCTTAAATTTAATCTCGTGTCTAATCAATTTCATGGCCAATATTGCTAGATTTAATTTAAAAGAACACATATATAAAAACTTATATATCTAATTTAGGGTGCACGACGCGATTCTGGTATAACTTTGATTAGGTACGCTCATAGTCAGAAGATTGGAGAGCCAACTAATTGATAGATATAACAAACATGGTGCTGCCGCTGAAACGAAAAGATGGTTTGTACTTTTTTGTATAAAGAGATTAAGCATTTATGGAGATAAAGTATCAGGTACTCCGTCTATCTGAAATATGTCTCGAGTATGTACTCGATCTGTTGAGCTACAGTAGGTTAAGTACAACTTCACTTTGCATCGCCTGTCGATATTCAGTCTGTCATAATTATAGATACATATAAAGAAGAGTTTGAAGAGACCAAAGGAGTAATCAGAATCCGTAAATCCAAGACGGACAATGGCCAAGCGAAAAAGGAAAAACAACGGTCTACAATAACACTGCACAGAAAACTAAAGATCGAGCAATACGAATCTCACTAAAACCCGGAGGTGAATTCAGGTGCTCCGAGAGAGTTAGGAGGTCCTGCTCCATGTGTGCTTTAGCAAAGCATATCTTTCAAGTCTCTATTGTAGACTAAAGTCTAATGCTGGTTCGAAACAAAGATATTTGGACCTCCAGAAAAGAAACCCTGATATGAGCCTAATGGCTTCCCCTGTGTGAGAAGAATTTGATTATACCAAAGGGGTAATAAGAATCCGTAAATCAAAGAAGGATAGACAACACAATGACCAATACAAAAATGACTAACAACGATCTACAAAACACTACACAAAAGGCAAAGGATGGAGCAACACGGACCCCACTGAAAACCAGAGGTGAACTCAGGTGCTGCGAATGGATTAGCAGTTCCTGCTGCACATGTGCTTTAACAAAGCATATCTTTCAAGTATCGATTGTAGTTTAAAGTCTATGTTTGGTTCGAAACAAAGATAATTTTACCTCCAGAATAAACCCTGATATGAGCCTGTAGGCTGCCCCTGTGTAGAAAGAGTGTGAAGATAATCAGAATCTGTAAATCGAAGGACAGACAATACAATGTCCAAAACAAAAAGGACAAATAACGATCTACAAAATACTACACATAAAGCTAAAGCTCGAGGAACATGAACACCAGTAAAAACCGGAGGTGAACTCAGGTGTTCCAGAAGGCTTAGCAGTTCCTGATCCACATGTGCTTTTACAAAGCATACGTTTCAAGTATATATTAAAGACTAAAGTATAATATTGGTTCAAAACCAAGATAGTTGGACATCCCGAATAAACACAGATATGAGCATAAAGGATATCCCTGTGTAATGTATGAAACAATGACATTAAGACCTTTAACACACAGTCAGTATATATCCTTTGTACTGCACATACTTAAATGTACAGGATTTTATTTTGTTTGTAGTAATGAAATATCAGTTAGAGGTGTATTGATTTCACTTTAGATACATACAAAAGACGACGGAGACAAGACACAATTAATTTCATTAAAGTATACTATTTCCTGGTAAGAAATATCGCTTAAATTTAATCTCGTGTCTAATCAATTTCATGGCCAATATTGCTAGATTTAATTTAAAAGAACACATATATAAAAACGTATATATCTAATTTAGGGTGCACGACGCGATTCTGGTATAACTTTGATTAGGTACGCTCATAGTCAGAAGATTGGAGAGCCAACTAATTGATACATATAACGAACATGGTGCTGCCGCTGAAACGAAAAGATGGTTTGTACTTTTTTGTATAAAGAGATTAAGCATTTATGGAGATAAAGTATCAGGTACTCCGTCTATCTGAAATATGTCTCGAGTATGTACTCGATCTGTTGAGCTACAGTAGGTTAAGTACAACTTCACTTTGCATCGCCTGTCGATATTCAGTCTGTCATAATTATAGATACATATAAAGAAGAGTTTGAAGAGACCAAAGGAGTAATCAGAATCCGTAAATCCAAGACGGACAATGGCCAAGCGAAAAAGGAAAAACAACGGTCTACAATAACACTGCACAGAAAACTAAAGATCGAGCAATACGAATCTCACTAAAACCCGGAGGTGAATTCAAGTGCTCCGAGAGAGTTAGGAGGTCCTGCTCCACGTGTGCTTTAGCAAAGCATATCTTTCAAGTCTCTATTGTAGACTAAAGTCTAATGCTGGTTCGAAACAAAGATATTTGGACCTCCAGAAAAGAAACCCTGATATGAGCCTAATGGCTTCCCCTGTGTGAGAAGAATTTGATTATACCAAAGGGGTAATAAGAATCCGTAAATCAAAGAAGGATAGACAACACAATGACCAATACAAAAAGGACAAACAACGATCTACAAAACACTACACAAAAGGCAAAGGATGGAGCAACACGGACCCCACTGAAAACCGGAGGTGAACTCAGGTGCTGCGAATGGATTAGCAGTTCCTGCTGCACATGTGCTTTAACAAAGCATATCTTTCAAGTATCGATTGTAGTTTAAAGTCTATGTTTGGTTCGAAACAAAGATAATCTGACCTCCAGAATAAACCCTGATATGAGCCTGTAGGCTGCCCCTGTGTAGAAAGAGTGTGAAGATAATCAGAATCTGTAAATCGAAGGACAGACAATACAATGTCCAAAACAAAAAGGACAAATAACGATCTACAAAATACTACACATAAAGCTAAAGCTCGAGGAACATGAACACCAGTAAAAACCGGAGGTGAACTCAGGTGTTCCAGAAGGCTTAGCAGTTCCTGATCCACATGTGCTTTTACAAAGCATACGTTTCAAGTATATATTAAAGACTAAAGTATAATATTGGTTCAAAACCAAGATAGTTGGACATCCCGAATAAACACAGATATGAGCATAAAGGATATCCCTGTGTAATGTATGAAACAATGACATTAAGACCTTTAACACACAGTCAGTATATATCCTTTGTACTGCACATACTTAAATGTACAGAATTTTATTTTGTTTGTAGTAATGAAATATCAGTTAGAGGTGTATTGATTTCACTTTAGATACATACAAAAGACGACGGAGACAAGACAAAATTAATTTCATTAAAGTATACTATTTCCTGGTAAGAAATATCGCTTAAATTTAATCTCGTGTCTAATCAATTTCATGGTCAATATTGCTAGATTTAATTTAAAAGAACACATAAATAAAAACGTATATATCTAATTTAGGGTGCACGATGCGATTCTGGTATAACTTTGATTAGGTACGCTCATAGTCAGAAGATTGGAGAGCCAACTAATTGATACATATAACGAACATGGTGCTGCCGCTGAAACGAAAAGATGGTTTGTACTTTTTTGTATAAAGAGATTAAGCATTTATGGAGATAAAGTATCAGGTACTCCGTCTAACCCAATACCTCATTACAGGCAAAGAGGAGAAAACAACAAAAATAAACACAGAACACAGAAAACAGAAACAAATAAACAAATAAACAAACAAAAACAACAACAAAACAAAACAAACAACAAACAAACAAACAAAATAAATCAAAACAAACAAAAAAACAAAAATATATATATATCTAATTTAGTACATGTGACACGTTCCTGGAATAACCTTCATCGTGTATGCTCATAGTCAAAACCAATATTTATACCCACACTTTCGACATAAGAATAGGTTACCGTGAATAATCCAAAAGTCGTTCTAGAAATGTATGAACTCAAGTTTTTGTAATTGAATATATTTAATTCGTCAATATGGTCGTCTAATATGTAATTGGTATATCGTAAGCCCCCAATAGAGACGATCACGTGTGTATTTCTGATACACAATGTAAGTAAACGCTTACACAGATAATTATGGCCATCCACAGTAAAAACTCCTGCAACAGACAAGGTACATGTTCTGACATAAGTTTTTATTCGTTGAAATATCTATTTTGTCATTGCTCTATATTTCTACATACTCATATTGGTTGTGTCTATTCTAAGTCAGGACAGTGATAAAAACTCCAATGTCAATCCGGGTGCTATATTACACATAAGACAAGCAGAACATTAGCAAAAGAATCATGTATTAGTATGATAAAGAAGTCGTATACTTTATACCAAATAAAATTGAATAATAATAAGAAACAGACCCGAAATGTGAGAGGCTTTCGCTGACAAATGTCAGGCATGAGGCTCCATATTTCTTAGATCGAGATGAGACACACGACATTCGAACCCATTCTGGTGTAGTTTTAATTCTGTGTTCTTCACTGGAGCTAGGGAATCTGCTAGAACATTGGATGGACATTGAAAGTGTCTGACTTTGATGTGTTATTGCAGTAGAATATTATATTATTTGTTTGTAGATCTTTTTTCTTGTGTATGATTTTGTTTGGATCAATGACAAAATACGACAAATGTGCTAGAGCTTAGTATGGAATTTACTGACACAGTATACGATATTTATACTATTTGTCGAATTAGTTATAATGGTTTGTTTTTATATTAGTACACATGTAACATATTTAAACATTCTTTAATCTGTAAGAAATCGCTAATACTAGTAATAGTATTAACATATATCAAACACCTGCTGTTCAACATATATATTATTAAATATATATATATATATATTCAATAAGTAAGATGGCAAAAAAATGTATGTGATTATTTATTTTATTTGTATGTTCATTTCAGAAATCGCTTACTCCCTACCTGCAATAACGAAAGTGACAATCCAGTGTGGAATTACCACGAATACGAAAGTTTGGAAATGCAAGTGTTCGGAACAAGATGTCGGCATTACTGTTGAAAATTTAGATGGAACGTTATTAATTTGCAACAAAAACAAAAAATTAGAATTAATCAATGTGCGATCTTTTGTGCATTTCCATCTAGGATCATCTAATTCATTGAAAGCGACACCTGGTTCAAGAAATAAAAATTCTACTGCGGTGAGGCAACATAATATACCAAAGGATAAACACATAGAGAAAAAAATGAAACATATTGTTGAAAGACCGAAAGATATTTTTGACAATATAGATGAAAAGGAAAAAGAAGAAAAATGGAAACTATTACTGATGAAGTTCAAGCATGGTAATAATGCACGTGAAATTATTCTGCAGTCAAAGAATTGTAATGTGTTTGGGTATTCATTGAGTCCTGGTGAAACGTTAAATAGGTTAGGATGTACTTATGTGTGTGATGATGGAGATTTCAAGAAACGTGCATGTGGAAAGAATGTTCATCTAACACTGTATGGGACGCATGGAAAATATTTATAACATATCTAGTATATAGAACGCAAGGCTGTCAAGGTAAATGTTGAAGACGCTCCTCATTGTATTGTCAGTCCTTCTACGATTTGCGGCTTTTTGTTATCCTTTGGAATCTTCAAACTGTTCTTATATAACAAGATGGTATCTTGACTTATACTTCACTGACAGTTATAGGCACATATCGACCAACATAGCGTTTTGGTAGCAAATATGCTTAGGTTTTAAGCTGACAAGAAAATCATGTAATAAAAGGAAAGCTTATATTTTGTTTATCTAAATTGCATTAATATGATAAACATGTAGATTATGTTTTGATCTTTATGTAGTTTACTGTGCGAAAAATGTTCCAAGAGGAAGATTCTAATATTGAGCTTCCTTTCATTGTGTACTTATGAAACCTTATTTTGGACACTAGCTAAATTTATTCCGAAATCTATAAATTGCAGTTAAGAATTAGAAAGATTTGCTAAGTGTTCGGTATGATAAAACTAAACTCTAGGGGAAGCAACTCCCTGCCTTTTGATAATTCTGGATGTTGACCTCAAACAAAGGCAATTATTGTTAATTGTATTGTTTTTGTTTGCATTCTGTCATGGATTGTTTATAAATATACTACCAGGTTATATGTGCTATTGTGAATAACATTAATAATACTTGTTGCCAATAAAGATTTGCTTACGCAACGTCTTATCATAAGAATGTTGATATCTAATTTAGTGCACACGACACGTTTCTGGAATTTCTATCATCATTTATGTTTTCAGTCAATATTTTAGTGCGAATATCTTAGCTATGAATTTGTTATATTTTGTGCAATTGCCATCTCCTTAAGGGAACCCAGAACATAGAGATAGGATATTGGTCCAGCGGTCCTGTGGTCAAATTCGCTTACCAATAATTGTACGGGACGAATCTAATAGAATACGTCTTATACGGACGGGACGTGATTGGATAATGGCATGCTTCGGGTAAATGACAGTTTGCATCAGCTCCTGATCACCAATAGCTTCTCAAGAGTGGTCATTCCCATTGCAAGGAAAAGGTATTCAACCACATGCATTGTGCCCCCATTCAACATCCTCTATCCACATGCCTATTTCAGTTCCAACTGGTTCTTGTTACCATCAATTCAGCAGATATAATACTGAGATTAAGCTATACAACAGCATAGTCAACAAATTGAAGCCGTTGTCCCATTCCTCCTAGTATTTTATGTTTTATTGGTGTAATGTTCCCTCTATTTAATAATTCAGATTTTACTGCTGTTATTTTCCCTCTGATTAGTACATAACGTTTCAGCAGTGTTATGTTACTACTAATTAGTGTGTTTGTCTTAATGTTGATATATATCTTTAATCTCGTACTTTATGTTTTACTTGTGTTATGTTCCTTTTAGATTAAACTAAAAAAGAACCTTTTATGACATTATCATGTATTATTACTCAGAACGATTAGTGAACTTGAACCAGTCATTGTGTTTTAGACGAAACGGACGACCACAAGATAACTATGTCGACAATCCAGTAACACTATACAACAGCAAGATTAGTGTGGTCGTATAATGAAGAATGGAAGACCACAGTATTGACGAAAAATAAAAGACATCAGTGGGTACCATTATGGGAAGCCGTGACATCGTCAACCTCGTAGTCAAGTTCTTAGCGAGAAATATAATAACATGTTCTTTTCTTTTGACCATTGTGTTGTCTGTCCTTCGACTTACGGATTCTGATTGCAACTTTCGTATCTTCAAACTCTACTTATGTAATATTCTAACTTGGTACTCTTGACTATTATCAACTTGCTTAAAATTCGACTAGTTTTAAGGGTAACAAAATGTAGAGTGGTACTTATATATGCCATTAAGCTATAATTATATCAAACATATACCTGTAATTAAAATTAGTTTTGTACCGCATCGGTAGTGTTATGGCTTGTGTGCTCGCCTCGTTTGTGGTCGATTGTGGGTTCGTGCCCCGACCATGTCACACCAAAGACTATAAAACTGGTATGTGTTGCTTCTCTGCCAAACACCCAGCACTAAGGAGTAACAACGACTGGTTGGCTCTGAATCAGGATAATGTGTCCGAATAACTGTTATTTCTGCGAACTAGCACCATAAAAACTAGTCAAATACAAAGTCGGCATCAGCATCTCATCGAAATGTACCTTGCTCTTGCCATGACAAATTGTCAGCTGAATAATTGCTGACTTGCTGTTAAACAACAATCAATCACTTAATTAGATTGTCTACTTTTGGTTGACAGCTTTTTTTTTTGGCTCTTTGATCACAATATCTGTCTGCAATGTTTTAACCTAGTCTTTGATTATTTATCAGTTTTGACCAATCAAGAAACAAACAATTATATTCTAAAAACTGCAAAGATTTATTCAATTAATAAAAAAATGTCCATGGAAAAAAAGTTAAAAAGAGTACAAAGGTAAACTGAAAATTAGAAAAATAAAATTAAACAACAACTACATATATTGTCCTATGGTAAAAGCGAAGCATTTGATTGGCTAGCCAATTAGCTGGATCCATCTTCATCTCTGTAAGTTACGAACAATTGGTTGTTTGTTCTCATCTCAGATTGTTAATCTAACTGGCTAAGGAACCAACACCAAATCCGTGAGGACCGAAATTCTTGGCATAACATCCTATAAAAAGATAAAACAAATATCTGGATATAGTTTGAATTACAAATTTCTGACATTTAATTGGTCACAAATCTGACAGTATATCAATTTATATTTAAAAATTTCTTTGCATCCAATTTTTGATGAAGTGTCGGAAACCAGAAATATGATATACAATTTCTAAGTAGGTTTACTTGTATTCTATGATCAGGTTCTGTCTTTAAGTTGTTATATTTCATATTGTGATCGTGTAACATACGTTTATTAATAATAAATAAAGAGTTATCTCCCATATATTTTTTTTTTTTATCATTGAAAACATATGGCAAGCCTTTAAAACATATAATACCCATTTTCATTAAGTTAAATGTTTTATTTAACATAAATGAAATAAAACAGAATTGCACTTAAGTGTAAATACTTTTTTATTTGACATAAGTATAAAAACTATAACACTTTACTGGCAACTATTTACTTGAGCTTGCCAGCAATTATTTAGTACTTAAAGGCAAGTATTGTTATTTGTTCTTAGACATAAAGGTATGTCAAACCATGTTAACATACACATGCATTTCGTACTTGAGTGCAATGATTTTGTATTATTAATTTAATGGCAAATAATTTTATTAGACTTAAGTGTAAAAATAATACACTTAATTTCACTTTCTGTTAAAAATAATAAATTGCACTTTTATAAGTATTTTCAAAACAAGTTTTATAATTTTTTTTGCATTTTTCATATCTGTAATAATAGCAACAAATTGTGGGGTATTTGACAATTTTTGAAAAGGTACATTTACATTATATAGTTATCAAAAACGTATATGTTTAGTTTGTGGTAGCCACAATCCCGTTCTTCTTTCTTCGCTTGTGACTTATCACCGGATTTTTAGCCAGAATAACACGAATGTGGGTGTCACTAGTGAAGCAGGAACTACTTACCCATATGGAGCACTTGAGTTCACTCCGGTTTGATAAAAACCGCGAATGTAGAATATCTACTGTCATTAACGAACTAGTGCAAATACCAACAAACAAAATTATCATACAAACATAGATATATTACCTTTACAATAAATTTCTATTTCATGTATACATAAAGTTGTTGAATCGACAGGTTTGTTACAATCCTTACACTTACAACATCCTTTGTGCCAAGCCTGAAATAAATAAATAAATTATTAGATAAATAAATAACATCCGAAATAACCCAGAATGACGTGTCATATCAACTTCAACCAAACATAGGAGTGATTGAGTGAGTGTGATTGATTGATGTTTAACGCCAACTAAGCAAATTGTCAACTATATCATGGAATGAATACGCTTCGTTACATTATTACAATGCTAGCTCACTGAAGCTACAGTTCGCGGGTAGATATGTCGCGCCACTCGGACACATCCTAATCCCAAGCCAATCCGTCGTTGCTCTTTAAGGCTTAACTTATTTCCCAAAATGATGAAGACACTTTTCGCTTGCCAAAGACATGCTTAATCTAATGACTAGTTAATCATTCATCGGTGATTTCGGATCGGACCGTTACACAGTTACAGCTATGATTCATTTGACGTCTTCAGTAACCACTAAATAAATTTAATTTCGATCCTTTCCTGTATTTGGTATGAAAGATAATTAAGGATTGATCGCAATTTGTGTTCGGTTCATGAAGAAATAACCTCAATCATGTTGTACACACCGTGTAATCCGCGTAGCTTGTTACGCAAGGGTGTGTACAACCTGACTGAGGTTATTTCGAATGAACCGAGCAGATAATGTCTATCAATCCTTATAAATAAATTCAAACTTTTTTTTTGTTATGATATTGAAAAATATATTTATTTTTTCAAAATAAGGCAAATAATCGGAAATAAATTTAAATATCCCCAAAGGTGCCTCATTTAAAGAAAATCACCTGATGACAAGGCACGCGACGCCTTGAGAACGACGTCTATTTTTAGATTCCGTTCATTGACAAATAACCTCAACTTTTTAAACCAATCAAAACACGTATAAAATGACATGTGACTCTAAAATAAATGTATGTAATAATATACTTAGTACATGCATAATTCATCTTCCATCAACAAGAAGAGTTTGCAACTTGGAAGCCATCTGGTTTCTTTTATGATATTATGAAAACGTATCAATACTGCAATTTGATGTTAAAAAGTATCCTGGTAATGCATCCTACATATACCATAATATTGCTATGTAATCAATTGCAATACGTTCCTTCATAAACTAACAAAATGGTGGCAAAATATGGCGGTATATTTGGTAAGTTTAAATAAAGACGTCTTTGAAGCATATTAACTTACATCGTTCATTCCGATTGCCTTTTCTGCTTCATAAACTGTTTTACCACACCTGGGACAATGTGGTCCTGGTCCGGCGCTTGATGGACCAACGTGTGTTTCTGTGGGTCTGTTGCTGTAATGAGAAACACAATACATTTTATATATCTATTTTTTGTTATTATAGAGTTTGAGAAGCTAACTCAAAAAGTAAATAAAAATGGAGCGAGTAATTAATGTTCAACTTCAAAGTCGTTGATTTTTTAATTATATCATGGCAAGTACAAGCTACATTTCAATGAGATAATAATGACGATTATGAAAATGAAAAGAATTACAACTTATGGGAAATCTATATGTAAGAACCGTGGATTCCATTTTCGGGTTTTACATTGTAGGTAGAGGAGGCCCACGACCTGGATTTCCAATGTTAAATGTCCTGGTCTTTTACATGTTTAATGGGTTGAGGTGAGAGGTCGTTTCATTGGCATTGGTGGAATTGTTGATTATCACTGATTAAACTTTCTTGTCATAACTGTTTTCCTAAACCCCACAACTGACTTTATATGACAAAACTAATGTCAATTCTTCAATAATTAATGAATTATCCCTATGCATGTACAAACTTCAATGAATTATCCCTATACATGCATTAACCTTTTATGAATTACTAGTATCCCTATTAATAACTATTTAAAATACAGTATTCATAACGCTAATAAAAAGAAATCAGCGTTTATAATATACCTCATTTCACTATCTTTGTTTCCAAACTGGGCTCCAGTTTCCATACTGAGAGCCCCAGCTCCAGATCCAAATCCATATCCTTTAGGTCCATACTTCTTTCCATGACAACCTTTACAGTATACCCTTCCTTCGTGCTCGGCTACGTTCGTACTCTCCAACATCTTGTTGCACAAACCTGAATTTAGAAATTAGATGAAAAAATGTACTAACTAGCATTTTCTAATATTATCCATTAAAATCTAATTTCGTCTAATTTTGCTTTAAGAAGAGTTTGAATATACCAAAGGGGTAATCAGAATCCGTAAATGGATGAAGAGCAGACAACACAATGGTCAAAAGAAAAAAAAGACAAAAGGACAAACAACGATCAACAAAATATACACATAAAACTAAAGATCTAGTAACACGAGTCCCACTTTATTCTTAGCTGGCCGGACAAAGGGCAATTGCTATTACTTGGCTTTCGAAACACTCGTATGGGTCAAATATGACATCTCAAGGTGAAATGGTTGTGGTGATGCCGCTGGAGTTTGACCCCCCCTTTCCATTCATATATTCCCCCCCGCATGGAAATTATACCCATTCATATCTTCATACCTAAACTATACTCATTCATATAGTATTTACTAATTGGTGATCCATTCATATATTAGACTAAAATCCAAAATAACACACCTAAATCAATTTTGCATGTTAAAATATTTCATAAACTTATTAGAATTTGTCTTGGCAATTAAGAAGCTGACAGGGGTTATAGCAATATGGTCTATTCAAATACCACGGCGTAAAATTCCCCATGTACATGGATACATTGAAGATGACAAATTATCGCCCCAATCATACATTTGAAAGCTGCAGCTGAGTCGCCCTATTACAGCGGCACATCTGTATACACCTCTACATAGGAAGTGACATGCCCCCATCCCGGCGCTTCGTGAAGTTAGTACTCCAGCAACAGATTTTGGATTCGAATGACCTTAATGCGGTTAGTACCCCATTCATAAAAAATACCTATTCTAAGATACTACACCTTGCAGTTTCGTTTTGATGCACGATTTCAAAAGATGGATATTAAGACACTACACATAAATAACGTTCAGGGGCGGATCCATGATTTCAAGTTAAGGGGGGACGCACTTAAAAAATTGGGCCGAGCGGAGGTAGGCGCGAAAATTTGTGGGGTATTTCGTGTGAAATATCACGATTTTACGCCAAAAAATCATAAATTTTTTCCAATTTTAGGGGGGCGCACGCCGGTGCGTGCGCCCCCCTGGATCCGCCCCTGGCGTTTCTATTTGATTAACTGACAGTTGTATCTCCTTTATTTGATCACTAGCATATGAGTGAACATTGATACATACCACATTTGAAGCACATCTTGTGCCATTTTTGGCCAGCTCCCAGTTTTTCCTCAGCTGCGTATACTGCCTTCCCACATGCCGGACATATGGCCCTCTCTGGAGGTTTAAATGGCATTTTAACTGTAAAAAGAAAAAAGTAATTTTCAACTTGATGCTTACAAAGAAAATATATAGGAAGTATTATTTTAAATGTTTTTGGTAAGAAACAATATTTTAACCCCCAACGAACTAATATACTATAGATTAGTAGTTAGACAATTAAAGTTATTCTTACATAAACACTTTTGATGTGTAAACATACACAACACAACATTTTTTGATGAATTTCTTTTTCTCATTTCTATTCTGTAAAGGCTATTTTTCGTCGCATCATTTTCTTTCTCTCAGAATTTATATGTATAAAGGGCATACAGTGAATGAGAAAGTGGATATTTGTAGCATTATATTTTTTGCCAGACAAGAGCCAACATTTAAAAAAGTCCCAGCCCTTTATATCAGGAAACGATTCTTTAGTCCATCTGGTAAATCCCCACAACTGAAGCTAAGAAGAATGCAACCGAAGATTTAACTTCGCGACCATTGAAACCTATTAGAGTCGAAATGCATAAATTTGTTGGCAACCAAATTGAATCCCGTGAGGTTATGCCTATTGTGCAGTCATTGTACCCAGAATAATATGCTGGTGTGTCATTTCCCATCTTCTATGCTCTTACTAGAACGATGAACACTGATGCCAAATTAGAGCTAAATGCCAAGAATTCATTTTCTTTAAAATCAGGATCTTTGGAGGTATATTAATGGAATCCAGTTAGTAAAGTTTGATAGAGAACAATGATCAATATCCCTGATCGTTAACTTCTGTACTTGTTCTGCCTTGAAACACCTCGCACGTCACATGTATCACTGACACAAACAAAAACAAGTGCCAAAATACTTGTATTATGTGTATACAAAGAATCTATTCCGTTAGAGGCTCATAGATCTTAATGTCGAGTTAGATAATAAACATCATATGTATTTACCGTTGGCAATAACAAAAAATGTATAGGAATCTATGTGTGTGAAAACTGCTGATTTTTTACGGGTCTACCTGATTTTTTTTTTATTATAAATTCAGATTCACATTAATTGAACCATTTCAGATGGGGCTATAAAATGGGTTCTTGTGTGATTGTAGACTTAGGTCCCTTTCTTATTAATAATTCCTTAAAAATCTTGCTATGAAAGTTAAAATCTTGACTGACCACTTGTATTTATGTGGATAATAAATATAAGAGGTCAGTCAAGAGTTCAACTTTCATAGCAACAATTTATATAAAAGGGTTATTAATAAGCAAGGGACTTGTAACAAGTCTAGTGTGTTTGTTTCTTAAGCGTATTATAGCGGAGAACCTACATGAAGATTGAATCATTTGACTTTATATAAGAAATAACTGTGCAATATATGTGTCTTCTATTTACATCGTTGAGAGGTTTCGTAGAAGATATTCCCCACAGGTTAACAAAAATGAAGATAAGGGCCAATCATTAAACTTTTATGGGGGGAGGGGATATTTTCTCCCTGAGACAGTTTGTGCTTTACTGGATACAATAATCTTATTTTTTCCATGAATTTTTTTTTCTTCAAATTTGACTAATATCTACCGTTGACAACTGCGTGGTCAGATTATTATTTTTTTTTGTGTGTGCAAATTTCAGAACAATTTCTTTTTCAATAAAATTTGGAGACATTTTTTTTTTCAAATAAAACATATCCCCCCACTCGTAAATATTAAATGGTCGTTCCCTAATATAAAGTATTCTCAATCTAAATGTTTCCGAATCCTATTGATTAATTTAAATATATATATAATTTATATGTGTATTATCATAATGTGTAATATTGAATTAATTAATCAAATATGTTTATACTAATCTAAATCGCGGAGAATATAAAAAGCAGTTGTACCCGGAAATGTTACTTAACTGATTATTTTGACTGGCAACAGATGAGTTCACCTGCTGTTAACTACTAATCTATATTAATGATATTAATTAGTCCCGCACCACACAAACAAACAAACAGCACTTAATCATATACATAGTTGTATAGTAGGAAAAGGAAAAACTGCATGATTACATATTCCTACATTGCTGAAATTATTTACAATAAAAGTAGGAATAAAAGCATAGCTATCTAATTTACTGTACACGGGCAAAGTCAAAAGATTGGAAAACCAAAGAATTTTAAAATATTTGGGAGCAATAAAACCAAAGGTCATAAACAGAATAGCCAACATCGGCTAAGGTCACATATGCCTGGGGAAGGAGAACCATAGTTATAAATAATTACATTAATAAGATTTAATAAACCATGTCGGTGCCGAAACACTGACTACTGGGCTGATGATATCGGGGTTTAATCGCCCAACAGAAGAATTATCAGGAAATGCTACTTAACTGTGATAGTAATAACATATTACAGCTTTTATCATTGTTTACAAGATGATATGTGATTTTGAAAAAATAATTTTGTTTTCAAGAACATTCAATTATTTATATATTTTACATAAGCACATACAAAATCTATTATCTCTGTTCTGACCTTCTGATTACCACATTACCAAAGAAATACCTAACCCACCGACTGCTTGTCAAAATATCTAACTCACTGACCGCTTGTCACCGTTTTACGCTAGACTCCTGACCGGTCATTACTTTCTGGTTAAGGGAGGAACTGTTATGGTGTACAAATTATCGGTTGTCTAAACAGACGAAGTGAAAATTGTCTACGAGATTCTCCAGTAAAACGTGCGTGTACTGTTGATTAATTTAGAAGCATCTGCCAAACTATGTAAATTGCCATGTAATTATTTAATATGAGTCACACACACTCGAACAGTGTTTATACTTTGTAAATAACTTTTAAGCAGTATAACACATTCCACAGTATTAATAAACAAAAGTGCTGATATCGTGTCTGGTTGTATTGAAGGTATTTTAAGGTGCACAAATCAGTAT
Source organism: Bathymodiolus brooksi (assembly GCA_963680875.1). Taxonomy (NCBI): domain Eukaryota; kingdom Metazoa; phylum Mollusca; class Bivalvia; order Mytilida; family Modiolidae; genus Bathymodiolus; species Bathymodiolus brooksi. Next base: position 16,890,702 of record OY804585.1, read on the forward strand.
AAATAATATACAAGTATGGCCTTCATGAGAGGTTAATGACCGAGGGAACATAACCCTTTCGAGATTTAATAATTATGGATATTAACTTCTCATGGGACCGAGGGAAAATAACCCTTTCGAGATTTAATAATTATGGATATTAACTTCTCATGAAGGACATAACTGTATTATTATACTGAACTAATATGAGGGAAATAACTAGTTATTGGTTCAACGTGCTGAGGGAAATAACTAGTTATTGGTTCGACGTGCAAAAACGCGCCAATTTCAAACAGTTATTTTGTGCTACGTGCAGATTCCCTCACAGTTATTTGACCTACGTGCAGTTTGCCGCGGGACTAATGAGTTATTTCTTGTTCCATGGAATAAAACTTTAAAAAATCTTAATTATTTCTTGCTTGGTTTCTATAGTAAAGTATAATAATACAATTAAGTTATTGCTTTATAGAGGTAGTCAAAACGCAGGTTGACTGTATATCTTTGATAAATAAAAATAAGTAATTGATATTTTAGAAAAGTTTTCCCTTGTTTTAGTATATAAATAAACCATTGTGCAAAAAGTGCAAACAAATTATACCTAGCATATCCAAATTATACCTAGCATATCCAAAGTTTCAAAAGTATGACTACCAAACAAAATGCGAAGACGAAAAAAAGCAAGGCATTCCATACAGTACGATTATTCACATACTATCTGTCTCAGATTTAGAGGGTGTGTGCTCCCTAAAATTGTTGTATTTCTCTCAAACATCAAGGGATTTATTAGGACGTTGTCCCTCTTTATCTCCCTATGAGGGTCCTACCCTGTATCCGCCAGAAACTTTGCGATCCCACGACACCTCGACTAGATAGCACACCCCAATGCCAAAGCCAGTGTTCGCGTCTGACAGTGGATATTCAAGTAATAACATTCCAAATTCAATTACATCTGTATTGTTTTATATTTTCTAGCGTGAATTACTCAAGGTTATTTTGATAGGTAGATAGTGGTTTTACAATATATATCTAACTGTGTGTAAACATTTCATAGGGTTGTTTGTGTGTACATAAAGCCATCATAATAAAACCTTTAAAACTTATATGTGTACTTATTATCAACTTCATTCCATTAATAAATTAATTTCATCCGATATACAATATTAATAAAACAAAAAGTTTCCTGTGTAGATACAAACCTCGAGGCATGGAATGACCCTTCCTCTTTTTTTTAACAATCTGTTTACATATTTATTTTCAATAAAATCTGTATTATTTCATCTCTTTTTTCTTAAGTTAACATTGTCGTGTCCATAGCGATACAATCTTATGGTAACAGCAGCATGCATTATAAGAGTAGAGAAATTTTAAGAAAAAAGGGGGTGTCATTCCATATCACAAGTGCTGTGTATTTAGCAACACTAACGGGTAAACCTAGTTTTTATCTTACCCAAGTTTCGGATAGATTTGCTTTAGATTCACTTGCATTCACATCATTCAGTTTTACTTAAAATAAACACATTTTTGAAAAAGGGGTGCGTACGATAAAAATGCTAGAATTGATTCTCAGAATGTGCAGCTAAGTATTTTTCAATGATATATCATTTGGAGAATTATAACTATATGCTAACAAATCAAATTATTAATTTTAATAAGTAAATTCTTATGAATATTATATTATATTTAATACAACTTACCCTGCTATTCTTTTTGTTGTTTCTGCACCAATATATTCTGGGTGTAAATGGAATTCTTTGCACACGAAACAAAATTAAGATGAAACCATCTTTCTTTTCCTTTTCATATATCTTTGCACACTTCACTTCAAAAAGGATGTGCCAAGGGTTTGTAAAAAGTACATCATCGCACGTTGAAGACTTACAAGCAAAAATTAAAAGAGAATTAGCACTATTTAACTTGACTTAGTGATATATTTTAAAAGGTTTGGAAACTTTGAAAATTTATTAACATAAATATGAAATACTACAATTCTTGAAAAAAAAAGTATTCTCCTTGTGGCCCCTCTTGAAAGTTGTAGAGGTAAACAAAATTCGACATAAATGGTTCTGGCATATTTCTGTATCTCGTCATCAAATGACAATAAGAAGGAAGATAGGCTTTGTATTAACGTAATACAATTAATATTTTGACCAGTTTCTTTGATATGTTAGGTTGAGATAACTATCTTACGAGTAAATTTCATAATAATTATAAGTATATAAGTGGTACTCACGGAAGATTAGCTGATTTCGACAAAATATTTATGTAACAGGCGTAAAATAATTGATAAATTGTTTACACATCTGTTTAGACAGATCAATTAGAAGGAAGGAAGGAGCAATCTATATAAGTCTTCGCTATTGGCTGTTTTGTTGGAATAATTAAAATCAGGAAACGACGATGGTCAATTTCCCTTGTATTATTTTCATTTATTTAAAAACCACGGTATAACTGAAATATTGTTAAAAGTGGCGTTAAACACTATAAACAATTTATTTAAAACACATGTTGTGTTTATAAATGCAGTAATCGAAACGATTATCACGTCAATACTTAAATATATTTTTGACATGACCAGGTAAGCGCATCATTTTGACGTAAAACACGCGTGATTCAACAATCATTGCATAGTATGACTGAACAAGCTGAATATGTTTATATTACATAGAATTTTCCATATATCAAATATCGACATACACTCACAGACGCTTGTGTCATGGAATTATCCCCTTTTTATTTTTGAACTCTGTTTACAGATTTATTTTCAATCAAATTTCTTTATTATTTCATCTCTTTTTCTTTTAATTATCGTGTTCGTGTCCATATCCATGCATTATTAAGGTAACAGCAGCTTCCATGTGCCGGTCTATGACTCTTATCCAGGAATTCGTCTATTAGGCTTTGAAAGTTAACATGGAAAATTAAGAGATTTTGAATTTTTGAAAATACTCCATTGTACCTACAAGCATGTTGGAACCCCTCCAAAAACTGACCATGGATTCGCTTAATGCTTAGATTTCTTTTGCAATAAAATGGGAAATCAAAACATTTTTTAAAACGTTGTTTCCATGGAATCGACCACCATTTAGAAATTTTTTTAAACTGAAACATTAGTATACATCATAAGGGGTAATTATATGAAGTTTGATGGAAAAAAAGATTTAAAAAAATCTAAACTCCTTCTTTTTACGTTTCCATGGCAATGACGATTAAAATTTGTTTTAGGAATATCTATATGAAGTTTCATGAACTTTGGTGGAGAAAAGTTACAAATATCAAAAAGCATCCCGGCCCTTTACAAACATGCATTGACGTATGTTGTATCTGATAGAATGCCAGAGCGTCATTTATAAATGTTAATTCCCCTTTTTCCTGTAGGACGCACAAACTCTGGAATCCTGCTAATGATGATGTCAAATGACATTGGTCGGAAGAATGACCATTCCACATAATTTATTTGAATAATTAAGATCACATTCATTTTTCGTCAGTGGATCAACAATTACTGGTCTTTATGGGTGATTAGCGGGTCAGCGGGAAATCACTTACAAATGCTGGTCAAACTCGATTGGCATGCATTACATATAGCCGACAGCGTTTGATATCCGCTCAGTAAATCCTCTTGCTCATCTACGTACATGACGTTCTTGTATCTTTCTTTCTTAATATATTGTTACATTACTGTGTTCGCAATATTTGCTCAAATAAATTTATTCATGTTGATTAAACAAATACAAATTTTGTATTTGTTTTTTTTCATGAAATGCATTCTCTAGTATATCTGTATGCCTAAAATTGATGTCAATGGTAGATAACTCCTACATTTCTAATATATTTTCAATTTGAATTGTTTCCCTTTCTTTGTTATCGAACCATAGACTCTGACAATGTTACCAATCAATACAAGGAAATGTTAGCATTAATTAAAAAACATAAGCGCATAGAAAACTTTTAACGACAAATATTGATCATGGTTTCATATTAAATTCTGATCTATGACCTGAAATATAAAAAAAACAGCAACTATTTTTGACGTGTCGCCAGTTTTAATGTCTATTTTTAAATTGGTAAGACATTCGTTATTATAGGTTCCAGATTTTCTTATGTGAAATCTGAAAAAGTTTTAAAATTTAATAAACGTGTAAATGAAGACTACATTTGTTAATATTTTTTACAAAATGATTTTTATCCTTGTCGCTAGAATTTTTCTACTTTCCGTAACGAAGGTAATGTGTGAATTTATAAACCTCTTCAGATTTCTTAATTACGGGGTACTTCTTAATTCTTTTGTCTTTGTTCCAGCCGATAAAGCAGCTAGCAACGTTAATGTTGTATGAAGTAAATATTATGGACATATTTTCAAAGAGGAGATTGTCAGCTCAAGCACATTTAAAAAATCATGGCTTTCTATTCAACCGGCTAAAACCGCGACATCCCACCATTGACAAATTCCTACTATATACTGGTACCTAAATTATATGCACAGCCATTCAAATTTCGCTTGATATCAGATTCGAACAAATTATATCTATTGCAAAGTACAAGTGATTAAAGGGGATTTTTTTTTCTTTAGAACCACACCCATAATCACCCCAAATGTCGGCATTATGCATTTAATATTATACGCCATTAAAACGACCAGCAGACTTTATAAAAACATTCTTACTGGTTAAGTTGCGATGCAAAATCAGAATTGTAAAACTTTGTTTTTATCGTGTTTTAAAAGACAACGAAGACTGTCGCGGGAATTCTAAATACAAATCAGATCGATACCGTCCGTACGATACCAGCCGACACGAAACAGACCGCCATAGATTTATAAACAAGAAAGCATGACATGTGTATTGAGAAATATGATTTGAGAAAACTCGTTTGACGAACCAAACAATTTTCCAACAAATTGCAAGGAGAATACAAAGACGAAAACATGAGGGAACTCAAACATAGTCGACGAAATGATAAAAAAAAAAGCTTCTGTTTGTACAGCATATCTCTGTAAAATTTATCATTTTGTGTAACAACAATCAAATGTAAGACTTTCAGTAATATTTGAAAACTGTTGAAGAAACCCCGAGTTGGCATCGACCGAATAATTCATTATGTTAGCTTTTTCTTCACTGCATTTGTTTACAAGAAACATCGAGTCACAAAAACAGATTCACAAGTTCATCCTATATATATTGAGGGTGAAATATTGTATTTGATTTTTGCAAAACAGAAATCATCTCTGCAAAAGATAACATATTCTCGCTATGATATAGCGGAAGTACGCATTTGACGTTAAAAAACAATTATTCATTCACACACTCCTCACGATTGATTAAATCAACGAAATGTGAATCTTTATAATAATTCGACAATAGATAAAGAAGACATTGATTCCTATGTAACACGTGTGTATAGTGTTCTTTGTTATCATGAATTGATTCATAAACTTAGGCCAATGAAATATAAATGTTGTAAATGGTGAATTTACGTTTTAGTTGAGGATATTTTATTTTGCACTCGCTGCAAAACAAGGCCAGAAAAGCTCGCCAAAGACTTGCTTTTCTACCTATTTCTAAAGCTCGTGCAAATAAATTTTATATTTCCCTACATTTGTATATAAATTAATTTTAGAGTCACATGTCATTAAATACGTGTTTTGATTAATTGGTTTAATAAGTTGAGGTTATATTCGTATGTAATGAATCTGAAAATAGACGTCGTTCCCAAGGCGTCGCGTGCCGTTGTCACCAGGCGATTTTCTTTAAATGAGGCACTTTTGGGGTTATTTTAATTTATTTCCGATTATTTGCCTTATTTTGAAAAAAATTAATATATTTTTCAATATCATAGCAAAAAAAGTTTGAATTAATTTATAAGGATTGATCGAAATTATTTGTTCGGTTCATTCGAAATAACCTCAATAAGGTTGTACACACCCGGGTTACACGGTGTGTACAACCTGATTGAGTTTATTTTTTCATAAACCGAACAAAAATTGCGATCAATTCTTAAATGTTTATATATTTGTAACGTATATTGTATATGTAATTGTATAAACAAATTTCGCCGAGGAATTTCTTTCATTCTAATATTTTAGTTAATTTTCTTCTTTCGAATATCGCTTTGATACACTCGAATCCAATTTTTTCAGGTACACAGGAGACAGAACAAAAATAAAACAATCCCTTTCCACTAAGCAGAATAATGTACCAATTTGGACAAACAACTCTATGAACAAAAATGTCCGGTAATAAGTGACGACGTAAAATCACACCCGTACATATAATATTCTCTTGGCCTTTTATTGATGTTTTATTGTTCAATAAAAAAATAAAAATAAAAATGATAGCTACTCTTGTCTTCATATATATATATAAACAAAAACAGCAGTGACTTGAATTGTGGATTCTCCTGGCATGAATATATTAGCTTTGATTTTATTTTTGAAAACGTTATGTTTTCAAACATCTAATTCAAGGAGCTTGCGATCGAAGAGATATGCGGATTTTTCTATACGTTGTCGACAAAATAATGATTTCACATGGGACTGTACATGTCCTCAAAGGAACGTTATTATGACAATGAGTGACTCTAGTGATGTGTTCCTTGTTTGCGGTATGGATTTTAAGCTGTCCCTGCTATCGAAAGCACCTCAGCTTGGACCAAGGCAACAGCAGAGGGCTTCCTATTTTGACAGACAAGTAGAACATGAGACCCCTAACAAATTATTTCGAGGAAGAGATGATTTTTATCCTTTCCCATTGTACAACAGCAAAGTTCATGGCGATTTCCGAAATGCGGAAGGACAAAATTATGGTCGGGAAAGATATAAAGATGAACGCTATATGAAAGATAGTTTTCGGGAGACCGGAAATGGACAACATTTACAAATTGCTGGTGATTATGGAAAAATCCAGAATGCACAGGAACAGAATTTTAGAAACAATTATAGACATGGCTATGGCCAATATCCGACACGTTCCCCCTTCAATCCTCGAAACGGTTACCACACAACTCGTCCGAATGGAATAATTTCAGAGGAAAAACTGGACCAGCATTTAAAACAAGTGTTATCTAGAAATAAATTCAACGGAGTTGATAAAATTGATCCGTCGAACGAATATCAGGACATAAATAATCAAGACCATTCTAAGCTTGAAACCTCTGACAAATTCATAAATTACAACAAAAATGACAATATTCAACATATTATTTCTAGTACCATTAGGTATCGTCCTACGAAAAGAACAGATGCACCCATTGTTACTGATGCTGAAGAAGAAATGCATAACCTACCCGTTGTCGATCATACAGGAGAAGGTACAAATACTGGTGAAGAAAATGGGTTAAATCTTAATGGTGCACAGGGTTCTCCCCCTGGAGATATGATGGATTCCAATATAGAAAACCAAATGGATTCACAAGCCTCAGATGAATTTAGACCTCCTTTCAGAAGCGCACTTGATAATGTTAACCATGACGAAAATTATACGTTGACGTCAGTCGGAAATGTTGATGATTCTTTGACGAGTGTTGATGGTGGCAGAACATATACAATTGACAAGTCGACCGACCGTCAGTCAACGGTTGTTACAGCCAAAACAACACACATTCTTGATTTGTTTAACAGACAAAATGATTCCGCATCGACACCACGTTTATCAACAGATAACAATTATCCATATTCAACGACAATCACAGAATCAACTCCAACAAGTACTCAAAAAAGCAACTCGCCTAAGCCTCGCTGCTATTTTGCTGGACACGTGTTGACCTTAGGTGAATCTGTATCAATCGGTTCTAATTGTAAGTTAGTTTGTGTCCATCAAAATTCGATGGAAAGAAATTGTACTGAAAGTAGAACGAATGAAAATGTTCCAAATAACACTAATAGCTTTGTCAAGCTTGCAGACGATCACTTGAGTTCAACGAATAATACAACTAATATTGCCATCAAAGCGTCTAACGTTTCTGATTTAGCAAATGGGGGAAACAATTTGACAGCGGTGAACAACACTACAGATGATTCTGATCCAGCCATAAATAGTACCCTGATTGACAAGAAGCCAGAAATGGGCTGTTATTATTCCGGAAAGATTATACCCGTTGGCGAATCCGTTTCAATCAGTTATAGTTGTAAGTTGGTTTGTGTTCATCAAAATTCCATGAAAAGAGATTGCTCTGGAACTAAAACGTTAGAAAGTAAACACGATCCTAAATTTTCATTTGATGATTGGACCCCTTAAGTACAAAGATCAAACAAAATCCTCGGAATATGATATATGTGTTCTTAGTCTGTTTATGTGCCTCTTTCTGTGATTAGTTATATTGTAACTTTAAAACACGTTCATTTGACTGGGTTAATATAAGGTTAGTACGTATGATTGTATCCATTTCTGAAAAGTGTATTTTATGTTCATCTAATAGGAAATGAAATGTTAAATAACAACTTATTCCCATTGGAAACCCCTGTTGAGATTACACAAATATGTGATGCTAAATTTCCCGAATACTCAACAACTTACAAGTAATGTTTAAGCACATTCCTGTCCAAAAGAAACATTAGTGTTTTGAACGGTCAAATCTTGGGAAACTTTTTATTTATAATAAGAATATGATCTATTTTCTATAAGAAGAAAATAACTCATTTATTTTATAAATAATATACTTTATGAATAACCTACAATGTACATGAAACAATATCAAAATGAAATACGGGTTATATCTATGAAATAAACAATGTGCGCTTCTTTTTTGATTTCATTTTTGCCATTCGATTAGACATATGTTCATAGAGCTGTACTTGAACCTGTGTCACTAGTGGAGCAGGGACTGTCTACCCTTCCATAAACACCTGAATTCACCACCGGTTTTTAGTGGGGTTCGTGTTACTCGATCGTTAATTTTATTACGAAAACAAGCAAAACACAAAGGTACAAGACAACACACAAATCTAAAGAGATGAGCGACACAGATCCCACCAAAATCTGGGGACGAACATTGGACGTGTTTTAGTAGTCCGCGTCTTCTTGATTAGAAAGATTGGAAAGCCAAATAATTTAAAATATTTGGGAGCAATAAAACCAAAGGGCCTAAATAGGATAACTAAAATCAGCTAAGGTCACTTATGCCTGAGGGAGGAGAACCTTAGTGTTATTAATAATTACATTATTTAGGAACTCTATCTAATTTAAACAATGTGGCTGACTACTTGGCGGATAATACTCTCGAAGACTAATAGAGCAATGAAACCAAAAGATCTAAACAGAATAGCCAAAATCTGCTAAGGTCATATATGTTTAGGCTACGAACAATCCAACTCGAATGTTGGTATATTACAACCCAGATACCTGTCTCTGATTTACGGCTTCTGGCTATCCTTTTTGGTATCTGGTAAGCACGGAGCTTAACGCAATAAGACCAAGCATTTGTTGGCTTGGAATCGGGATATTATGTCCGACTGGGGCACATGTCCACACGCAGACTGTTGTTTCAGTGAGCTGGCACTAAACAAATCCAACTTAGCGTGTTGGTCTAGTACAAAGCTGCCATCTTCATTATATAATCGAAATGCTACTTGTTCTCACCATGATATAATTGTTAACTTGGCGTTAAACAACTATCACTTAATTTCATTCATATTCGGATGACCTCTACTCTTTTCAAATTCCGTTTTACTGTTCAATATCTCGAGATCACTCTGACTGCACTTTGAACTGTGACCATTTACTTATAGGACGAACGCCAGATTTTCATTTTGTCTGTTAAGGACCCCTGTCATTAATGATTTTACATCTAAGCTATTAAATCACATGTTTGATATTTATCTTCTCAGTGGGAATTTTATTGCAGAGGATTTCAACTGATGACTGATAAGAAATGTCCACATGTTAAATGTGTAGTCAAACAATAACACATTAATATTTATCAATCAGCAAAGTTTTACAATTTTTTCTATTGTTGAGAATGAAAATTCCCTTTAAAAATAATAAAGATAAAAAACATATTAAATAAAAAGTCCTTTGGTATTATAACATTTGTTAATTATTAATTATAAAGAATATACATTTCATTTCAATGTTGGGAAACTCTCAAACACACACAAGCATCACACTATAGAGTATATGAAATCTGTCACATTCAAATAAGTGTGGAAACAATAATCAGTGAGTAACTTTTTTCATAATACACACATACTGTAATTAAAAAAACATTAAAAGATTTTACTCCTGAGGTTAAGATGCTGACAAAAACAACTGTTATGCTGAACTTGTTGTTCATATCCCTTTAGAATAAATAACTGACAAGATAATTGTTTACATGTATAACAAAAATCAGATTTTGGTCATTGTCTCAATTAAACACTATAGATTTCACATTAATTCCATAAAACTATACATATTCATCAATCAGGGTGAAACTGAAAATTTTGTGCAGTATCTCTCCAATTTTGTATGGTATTGTCCTTCTGAAGTCACATATTCAATGGCAGTATAATGGTTCATTAGTGAATGAACACACATCTCCTTCCATAAACAATATATTACTTCGACAACTTCATCTTTCTGAAATAAAAAAAAACACCAATTTGTATTTAGGGTAGATAATAATTGTCATAGACATACAGTTACCTGTACATTTTTTGACTGGCTTCTTGTATACCATACTGTACTGTATAATAATGGGAAAATCTAATCCAGCATTTCAATTAAATAGTTCAGTAATAAAAATGAAAATATTAAATTTTTTGTATATTTAGTACACTGGGAAAGGATGTGAAGGTACAAATAAATGTAAGATAAGAAAAAAACTGCAATTGAATCGTGGAGGAGAATTTACATTTTATAATCGTATTCCATATTCCTGCAATCATTAAACTTTATATATATCTTGTAGATATGATAGTAGTGACACAAGCTACATACACCAAAATAGGCTGAAATACATTGACACTGCTTATGTACACATGAACACTTGATAATGTTTGAATTTAATTAAAGTAGTATTTATTACCTACTATTTGGACAAAATAAGGTTTGGATGTACATTTTTATATATAACTGACTAGATTTATTTCTCTACTTACATTGGTGTTGACATTATAGGTTTCTTTTTCCTCCGGGTTCCTGGTTGTGATGGAGTTGTGTCCTGTCTCTTCCCTTTTTGATGTTAATGATGCTTCATTCATTCGCACTCTCAGCTCTGATTCATCTATTGTTAAGAGGTCTTCCAATTTTTGCATTACATCACCTCCAAAATCAAACTGTATGTTACCAAGTCCATCTTTTTTTAGACACCCCATTTTCAAAAACTCTGGCAACACAGCATCATGTTTCCATTTGTGTAAGCAAGTAAGCTATTTGGCAGTTGATGAGATTTGCAACATTTTTCAATGCTTTTACAGGTGGCATCCATGATTTTGGGTGTCGGTGTGGTTTTCCTGGAGGTTTTATCGAGATTTGTCTCACATATTCTAAACTTAAAACATCAGGTTGAAGATTGCAAGGACAGTAAAGTTTTTTGACAATGTTGAGATAAATCTCTTCATTTAAGTTTCCACTGATTGGTTTCCCAGATTCTTTGGTAAATTTTATCAAATTTGTAAGTGTTCCTGGTGTGTCAATCACTGTTGATATCCACTTTTCATGTGATATTCCTTGATATTTTGGAAGGAAATCATTTCCCCCAAGACACAATATAATAGATATATTGCCAGCACTTTCCAGTCCAAATCGTTCTTCTAGTAATTCAATAATTCCTGTTATGTTGTAAAGTTCTGGCTTCTGTTTTTGTAAGAGAACATACTTTATTTTTGAATTTTCCATTTTCTTTTCTTGCCCAATAGAATGAAATTGAAAAAAGATGTATATCTATACTATCTATATCTGCCGATGTAACTACCGCGACGATAGCTTCGTTGTCCTCAAGGTCATCCTGCATGGTAGACAGCCAATCAACTTGGGCCATTGTGTGAGTTATGTTATTTAGTTTTACAATTTCACCATTCAACAGATCTGATACTTCTTTTCTTTTCTGATTTTCAGCAATGTAGCTTGAAGTATCAGTATTCAGGTTCTGACAAACATCAAATACCTGTTGAAGTTTACGGAAGAAATCAACTTTCTTTTTCAATGTTTCTTCAAAGTCAAAAACTTCTGAATATTTTTTTTGAAACTGGCATTCGAACCTGCAGACTTTATTCCATTCATCTTCATTAAAGTTTGATTTGTAGTCATTGTGAAGGGTTTGTAAAATGTCTTCATCCAAGCATGTTGAACTGGAAGGCATGGGGATATTCAGTTTAGCGATGACCTTGTATAATTCCAACGTTGAACATATTGGGGTACTGTTTTTCCACACAGAATATTACAGATATCCTGAAATGAACTTTTGCATACAGCATAGTCATTAATATGGCTTGCAGTATAGACAATTATACCTTGAAATGTCACAAAGATCTTGCCAGCTATCTTTCTTAGTTCATTTTTATTTGACAGTTCCACTTTTATGTTGTCCACTCGAATATGTTTATCTCTGTCTGTTAGATTTTGTCTTAAAAATTTAATAAAGTCTTCAAAATGTAAAACAGTTTCATCATCTGTATCTTGAAAATTAAGTTTCTGTAGGCTTGGGACCAAAATAGACATCTCATTTCCATTCTGAAATTTGAAATAAGTAAGTTTTTAAGAACCAAAAGTTACAGTATCAGGTAATACATAATACATATATATTTATAATTTCTAATGCAAAGTTTACTAAAACAAGTTATGGATATTTGAATAAGAAAATCATGAAAGACATTAGGCAACATCCATTTCCTTATCTGAAAAATATATTTTATAAACTGCCTAGCTAAATCTAATCTTCCAATATCCCCCCCCTTTTTTCTCTATATATTCCCTTTGAAATTTCTGAAATTAATATACTTCTGTAAAAAAATGTTTATCATATATATACTTGTTGTTACACTATTAAGTTTTCTGTTTATATCTATTGAGATTGCATTCTAATTTAAGAACTTTATATATAATATAATATAGCTTACCGTTTATATCTAATATTCTGCTTTTATTTTACACACACATATATACACACAGATGTTCATTGTTCTCAGGACTCTCTAATATTGATGGTCAGTGATATATAAATAACCATATGGCGGATAATGTCTTCATTTGTCACAGTGGAGGTGCTGATAAGAAGTGGTAAACTGTTGATTGCTAATGAACCATAATAAATTTCAGAAATTTAATATCTCCTGAAAATTAGGATGAATTTTGGCGTTCGACCACATAGTACATTGATCTGATAAAATATCGAGTGATGTCTTCATTAAAACACAGACTGATATTTCAATTTCCCCAACTGCTTTATTTACTGTGCTTCGTGATGTTAAGACACTTTGTTCTTTGATATATTAATTGTGTTTTTCCATGTTGCGATATTGGAATACCTCAGTGCTTGTATTATGTAGATTAATTTGTTATCTGAGCTCCGCTAAATCTTATCACTACATGTCAAACTGATATATGGAGTGTGATATCTGTTTCTGTTTTGCATCAATGTCAAACGGATTCAACAGTGTAATGGGTATCGTGAAAGAAGTTCTGTTTCTTTTGTAGGTACTTTTTTACAAAAAGATTATCTCTTAAATGCTGTAATAAAATGTAGCAAGTTAAACAATCAATAGCTGGAATGTGGTTTCGTGTTATTTACTACCTTTCTGTTACTCATGCAGCATTAAGGGGTAAGAACAGTGACTGAATTGCTTGAAATCAGGAAAATGTTTCCGAATTGAACTACATTTCTAACTGCGGACATTTATTTTAGGGTGTAGGCCTAGGGTATGGGAGACAACTCTATTTTCAGTGTCTTCTCAAGTATATGGTCATCTGTGCGTTTGAAAATCCCCCTCAACTCCAAGCTTCTTAGCAACACATTGGATATGGGCAGTTTAAAAAAAAATGACTCGTTTTCCTTTTACCTTTAGTAGCGTAGATGATGACTGAAAAGATGCATGAATTCGGAGTTTATGTACCGAAATAACATATGGATAAAACTATGTTCATTCGATAGAAAAATGTCTATATTTTTAAATTAAATGGGTCGTAAAAAAATCGTAAGACAACTTTTCTTGGAAATTTTGGTTTTCCGAAGGTACCCAACTGATACATAGTTGACCAGGTGAAAATAAAATTTCATATCTATAACACGTGATCGTTTATCAATAAAAAAGATATATTACACAATTAAACAGACATTTAATTGTATCAATAGATGGAAAAGAACAGTTAATTCTCGTCTGATTTAATATAACTAGCCTCTCAAAATACCCCTTATTTTGGTGGAAAATAAGACAAGTTTTCTCTTTTAGCAAATTTATTTTGTGTTTTCCATACATTTTTAGTATTGATAAAGTAACGTTACATTAGTCCAAAAATGCATGCCAAATTTCATATCATAGATACTTGCAGATACGCAGAAAAATGCTATTTTTTGTTTGTTTTCTCTCTCATTTAATGCCTTTTATACGCGGAAATTTGATGCGCCGTTTCCGATTCTATAAATATAGTTCGACTGATCTTCGAGTCATTAAATAGCACGTTGTCTTCTTTGAATGAAATGGCTTGGTTTCTGATTTATTTCATTTTTAAGTGTTCGGCTTTTCGCACACTGTTTACTGAGGTTTTTAGACTTCATTTAGCGTTGTTTTTGTCGTTTGTTTGTCGATAATTAGTGTATTTTGTTGATTAGTAATTAGGTTATTGTAGTACCAGAATTTAACCGGACAGATACGTTCATATTCCGTATGATGGCATCGTTCGGTAGTCCTTTGAAACTTTCTCCTTCTAGTCCAAAAAGGAGAAAAGAAACGTTGAACTGGAAGCAATGCATTATATGGCAATGTTCCAATGCATAACCTGTGATTTGTATGCGAGATGTAGGCAAAGATAGTTTTGTAAGATCGATGGAAATTAGAAGAGATGAGGTGTATTCTAGTATTTTGCAGATGTCCACAATGGACAATTTTATATCACGTAAAATTAAAGTTGTTTATCACCGTAATTGCTATAGAAAATATACAAGTAAACAAAACTGCAGTGTTTTCAAAACAGATCAGATAAATTGTTTACAAGTACTGAACAAGTTTCAACTATGTCACAAACAAGTGTTGTAACACGCTCCCAGTACGAACCCATTCAATGGGATTTTTGTTTCATTTGTTAAAATAAAACATTCAAGAAAGATTTTAAAGTACATAAAATTGCATACGGTGAGCTTTTGTTATTGGTATAACTAGTTTTTTTTTATCTCACAAATAAAGAAACAGCAAAGGATGAGTGTGTTATAACTTTCCTCCACAATGTCATTTTTTTTTTTTGGTACCCGCATCCATGAAAAACATAATTTTAAATATTTAAAAAATATGACCATAAAAGTGGGCACCTATAAAGTGCGAAACGAAATAGAAACGAAACGAAACGAAACGAAACGAAATCAACGAAAACGAAACGAAACGAAATCAACAAAAACGAAATCAACGAAATGAAAACGAAATAAAACGAAACCAACGAAAGCAAAACGAAATAGAAAAATGGAAGAAAAAATAATAGGGGCCTAAAAGAAATCAAACCTATTTTCACAATTACGATGCTAGACTACTACCCACACATGTATGTCTTTCATCAGGAAAGGACAGGATTTGAACAAGAATACTATGCATTGAACAAGAATACTATGCATTTATTCAGCGGGAGTCTGTCCTTTTCACTTAGTGGCTTCTTTTAAATTTGGGAACCATAAGAGAAACGTCAAGTCTATTGAAAGGAGAGGAATTAAAATAACAGAAGTGCAGTAGTTAAAGTTCACTAATAAATACCCCCGTCCGAACAAAATTTAAAAGTGTGTCGGAGAGATGAAAAAGTGTGACGACCGGACGGACAAACGAACGAACGGACAGCAGAAGTCCTATATACCCCAATCTTTTTTTGGCGGAGGTATGCAAATCCTATCAAAAATTAACTTTAGAAATTTAAAAAAAATCTACATATCTTGTAAAAGTACCCTTTTCCCCTTTGATCCCTTTTCATATAAAAAAAACCCCCAAATCATCCCCCCTCCAAAATTTTTTCCGGTATTAATAAAATTTGATACGGTACATATTTGTATACCCCCCGCTATCCAGCGGGAGGGGGGTATATAGTATATGTCCGTTTGTCCGTGAGTGTTTCCCTCACTGCCTATACAATTCCTCCTTAACAACTTGATGGAATTGAATGAATCTTACAGGAAATCTTTAATACCATATGGCAAGGTTCATTAATTTCATGAATTCTTTAGTACCAAATGGCATTGTGCACCTTCTATTTTTGTTTTCCCATTTTAACAGTTCTTGCTAAAAATTTCTTCAATTTTGGATTTTGTCATTTAAGGCTATGTAATTGTCATACAAGGCTATACAATAGAGAGAGGATACTGTTGCGTTATCCATAGCTCTTCCTAAACAACATAATGGATTTCAATAAAACTTCCAGAGTTTCTTATGTTTAGTTTTTGCAAGCATTATTTTTTCCAGAAGTTCTTCTGTAAGGAGGGCGCCCACTGTACGTCCTGTTATGTTGCTGTTGGTTTTTTTTAATTCTTCAAAATAGAACAATAGGATTTGAAATAAAAAAGTTTATAGTGTTGGGTCTTTTTGACCCCTGTATATCTCGGAAAGAACAACGGTAAGACATTACGCCAGATCTGTTGGCACACTACCGAATAAAGGTAATAACAATGGTACCGTACTCCAAGGCGCATTCAAAAGAGAAAGCCCAAAAAACAGACAAAACCGATAAGAAGCTCAAACATCTGAGTTTTCAATCAACGGAACAACTGAAAAACAACACATTCCTGACTTGCTAGAGGCATTTTCCCAGGAAAATGGTGGGTTCTGATAGCAGATAGGCAGATGCCACTCGTCTAACCCTAAGACGTTACCAAGTATAAAAACAATCGGTACATGTAAATTCTCTAATCCTAAGACATGACCAAATGTGAAACTAGTAAACAACTATCATATTTCCGACTTGGTACAGGCATTTCCCAAGAAAATGGTGGGTCAAACCTCCCACTTGTATGACAGTCGTTAATAGTTTGCGAATAGGAAAATTTATGTAGAATACAAACGAAAAACGTAATAAAATCAGACGAATAATGAACCCTCAATATCCCAATCTATGAAAATACCCCCTCATATCCCCCATTTTTTTCTATATGCCCACTCCAGAAACTTTATTATTCATAAATACTGAGACACACAAACACAAATAAAAATATGACATTTGAACTTCTGAAAATTTGTCGGCAAGCAAACCCGGCTTGAATTGAGTTGCGGGTAATGTACGTGAGGAGTACTGTAACGGACAGACATGCAAGATGGGTTATAATTAATCAAAATTATTGTATTTAAAAAATCGAATTATCTTTTCTTTTTTTTTCTTTATTTCGTTTTGTCTTTTATTTTTTTTTCTTCCATTTTCTTCATATCAGTCTATTTCGTTTTGCTTTCGTTGGTTTCGTTTCATTTCGTTTCCATTTCGTTGATTTCGTTTCGTTTCGTTTCGTTTTCGTTGATTTCGTTTCGTTTCGTTTCGTTTTCGTTGATTTCGTTTCGTTTCGTTTCGTTTCTATTTCGTTTCGCACTTTATAGGTACCCCCATAAAAGTTTCTTAAATTTGGTTCAATGATGTCTATATGTATATTTTTTACTGTGACATTTTTTGGTGGAAATTAATCGACTTAATCTTTTTCAATAAGATTTTTAATACCAGGGTGGTATCTCCAAACAGAATATTCATATATGCTAGATATTTCATAATTATTCAACAATAACACTCTCAAGTGTATTAAAGCCAAAATATTTCCTTTCAACCAGAAACTAATGTGTATATCTATTAGAAGCTGCAGAAACTAGTATTGCCATCTGGCCTCAAGAATACCCCCAAAATTGCTATATTTAGGATGTGCTATGGGATAAACGGCACGGTGAAATTTCTTGAAACTTTGGCAGATAATGTATTTAGACATAACTATTCAATGATGCAAATTTAAAAGAAATTGAACAGTGGGAAAATGTTGGGGTTACCCAGGCCTACACCCTTAAGTGAAGAATCACTATGCAATTCCAACTAAGCGTGTTACTCTAATACAAAGCGGACGTCATGATCAGCTCATCGACAAGTAAATTGATCCAGCCATGATGCAACTGAAAATGTGCTCATGTCAAGTTAAATAGCAACCACTCACTTCCTCTAATTATAGCTTTTGTATTTTGATCACCTTTAGAACTTTGCTAAGATATTTGTAAAGCATGGTAGTTGATAATCATCTGACCGCGGGTAGCATTAATAGGACAGTAGATAATAACCAACATTGAGCATGTGAACTCCTTCCGGACTGCGGAAAGCAATCATAGAACAGTAGATGATAAGTGGGAGTAATTATTCTAAGATAATAACCATTACAGAGCATGTAGCTTCACTGTTGTCTGCGATTTTGATTTGTTTTGGGTTTACGTACTGCGAATATGCATTTAAACAGATAATATGTTTCAATAATGCGACAGTATCTATATTGCAATAGAGATCCACCTTAACACCCCCGGTTTTTAATGGGATTAGTGTTGCTCGATATTTAGTTTTCTGTGTAGTGTTTTGTAGATCGTTGTTTGTCTTTTGGCAATTGTGTTGTCTGTCCTTCGATTTACGCATTCTGATTACCCCTTTGGTATCTTCAAATTCTTAACCCCACCATATATCTGCGTCAAGTCCAATACAGGGTCTATATTCAATCAAGCGTTGTTGATCATGCACTTAGTACACTTTTAGATGTATACTGCGGTTTCTAAGAATTCGCTGCATAATTTTCAAGCAATACTATCACCGATCGTAACATTAAACCAGATCGTTTATTCATTTAGATTCGAAAATTTTATTGAGAATTATCAGCTTTGTAAAGTCACCAAAATAACTATCAAGCTACAGATTACTAATATATTACTTTTCATCATCATTCATATTTTTCCCAAGAGGCGGTCTTCATTATAAGGAATAATTGCGAATAAGTCATTTATTATTTGCTCGACTAGACCCTCTCCTTGTTGAAAGTTGAAAAATGTATGCAATATTTTTTGTAGATATTATTGAACCTAAAAATGGATTGATTAATGGGTGCTTAACACCAGCTTTAGCAGTATGCGTTCTAGAAGCTAATCAGAATCAATGGATGATTCAACATATTCTAAAGGGAAATTCTTTAGAGTTATTTCGCTTTGTAGGTATATGTTCTAAATGACTAATTTTAGTTAACGACAACAGATTATTCATACTAGTTCAAGAGCGGCACTCGAATGAGAATGGATAGAGCTTACTATTTCCAATGCTTATTTCCTAACGGATTGAGGCAACATAATCCTAGTATTTGTTCTCTAACGATAGAGTTTAAAGCTGCTATTTCCGACACTTGTTGTCGAACGATGGATAATTAACTTACTATTAAGGACAGTTATTCTAGAATAAGTTGAGTACGTTCGAACGCTTGTTCAAGTATAATCGAAAGGCTTACTATTTTGGACACTTGTTCTCAATGAGATATAATAAGCTCACTATATCTGACACTACTTCTAGAACAAAAGAAAAGAAGCTTATTATTTCTCCTTCAACTTCTAGAGCGAGATATGTTAAGCTTATTATTTCTGACACATATTTCTCGAACGAGATATACTATGCTAACAATTTCTGACATTTGTTCTCAAACAACTTAGATATCGCTGACTATTTCTGGTACTTGTTCTCGAACGACATAGATAGTGCTTGCTATTTCTGGTACTTGTTCTCGAACGAATAGGTAGCGCTTGATATTTCTGGTTCTTGTTTGCGAACGACAGAGATAGCACTTACTATTTGTGGTACTTGTTCGCGAACGAAATATTATGAACTTACTATTTCATACTCTTGTTTTCGAACGACATAGATTGGGCTAATTCTTGATGATATTGTACTCGAACAAGGCAGATTTAAGTGTATCACGTGGTCTATGTCAACTCTTATTTTGTGTTTTTGTGTTTCTCAATGTGCTGTTTTTCACTGACTGGGTTTCTGTGCAAACCAGAGCCAGAGGTATTAGTATATCATTTAAATAAAATAAGATTTTATTTGTTTAATGCAATTTCATCTTTTGGCAATTTATTGACAAATGTTTCTTCATTGGACCATCTGAAATTCAAATAAAGAAAAAAATATTTTATTATATGTAAACTGTTGCATAGCATTTTGATTCACTATATGGTTCGGTTTGGTTTTTGGTGTTTAATGCCTCTTTAAACAATATTTCAGCTATATCATTGCGGTCAGTTTTATTGATGGAGGAAACCAGAGTACCTGGAGAAAACCACCGACCTGTCGCAAGTCACTAATAAACGTTATCACATAATGTTGTATCGAGTACACCTCGCCGTGAACGAGATTCCAACAGGCTAATCATGTAGTTCAACGCGGAAATATTATCCTGATTTCAAGCCTACCTGTCTTTGTTCTTACTCCTTAGTGCTACGTGCGTAAATGAGAAACAGCAAATACCAATATCATAGTCTTTTGTTTGAACCAACAGAGTCTCGAAACCATGAACAAAAATTTGAAAATAAATACTTTCCGGTCCTCTCCTCATTCATAACTTATCATCAGGTTTGTAACTAGATTAACACGACGGTTACTACTAGTGGAGCACGAACTGCTTACCCTTCCGGAGCACCTGCATTCACCCCCGGTTTTTAGTGGGGTTCGTATTATTCAGATAGTTTTATATGTATGTTTTGTAGATTGTTGTTTGTACTTTTGTACTTTTTCTTTTAGCCATTGTGTTGTCTGTTCTTCTTCGATATACGGAGTCTAATTACCCCTTTGGTATCTTGAAATTCTTTTTATGACTTTTACAAAATTAAGTCATTATCCTAGACACCTTGTCCATGGGCAAATGTCTTTACTTTGTTAGGTTGCTACATTTTATTAGACCATCTAAGAGTAGATCTTTTTGTATAAAGTGTCTTCAGATTTGGTCGACCAAAAAACAGAACACACTTCTTGCACGATATCCATAACATTCTTGAATCAGTTTGACTATCCTTTCTATTTTTTTGGGGAGGGTTTAGGGTCATCGTGTGTAGCGCCACTTTCAACAATATTTCAGCAATATCGTGGCGGTAAGTTTTATTGATAGAGAAAACCGGAGTACCCGAACTAAATAACAGACCTGTCGCAATGATCAGTCATATCACATGTGTCAATTATTGCAATTTTAATGCTTTGAGGCTTACCCAATCACAATTGTCAGTCATACCGCATATGTCAATTATTGTTATTTTAATGCTTTGAGACTTACCAAATCACAATTGTCAGTCATACCGCATGTGTCAATTATTGTTATTTTAATGCTTTGAGACTTACCAAATCACAATTGTCAGTCATACCGCATGCGTCAATTATTGCTATTTTAATACTTTGAGACTTACCCAATCACAATTGTCAGTCATGCCGCATGTGCCAATTATTGCAATTTTAATGCTTTGAGACTTACCAAATCACAATGGTCAATGATACCGCATGTGTCAATTGTTGTTATTTTTTATGCTTTGAGACTTACCCTATCATACCGCATGTGTCAATTATGTTTTAGGGCTCAATGAGTTAGGTAGTTGGATTACCTAACAACTCATACAAGCCTATCACCAATACGGCGTGGGTTCGCGCCCGGCTGTGTAAATAACAAAAAGGGGTGCACTCAACTCGCAGCCGCAAGTGATAAACTTTACCAGTTGCTTGCCCATGGTCGATGGTTCTCTCCGGGTACTCCGACTCCTACCACCACTAAAACTAGTCGCCATCATATAGCTGAAATATTGCTGAAAGTGGCGTTAAACACCAAAAATCAATTAACCCATTATGTTTATTTGAATGCTTTGAGACTTACCCTATCACAATGGTCAGTCATACCGCATGTGCCAGTAAAGTAACGCATTATCGCATGACAACAATATTCGTATCTACAGAGGTTATGCTCATCATCCATTTGATTCATTCTCAACTCTACTGAACGATATTCTTCATGTTTTATATCAATTTTTGTTGTATTGTCATGTTGAATAAGACAATCTCCTTTTTCCACTCGGGGAAATTCCTGTGTGACGACTTCTTCCTGATCATTTCCTCCGGGGCATCGACTAAATCTTAGAGATAAAAACTCGATCTAGAAAATTACAACATTAACCAAGTAAAATTATGTTCGAGACTCATAATAAATACATACAGAGTGCCCAATTGTATAATGTTGTGAAATATTCAAACTCAGAAACGCTTTATATCTGTTTTACAATTTTCGATGTGTTCTTCACAAACGTTGACAGATGGGATATGTCCTGTTAATAAAGGAATTGCCACATATGACAGACGTATACACAAGTATAATGTCGACATCAAGTCTCATTTTACGCAACAATCCAGTATCACAAAGTTTAATGAAGCTACTACAGTGCACCAACGATGTGGATTTACAGCTACTTTTCTTGTGGAATGATCAACGTTAGTGGACTATTATATCGGAACGATTTCCGTAAGGGGTCAGTTTTGTTGTTGGATGAATAGAAGCCGATGTATTCAGAAAAAAACCCCACCGACAACCCTGACGTCACTGATGCTCATTTAATCTCAAATTTGTAATAAAACACCTCACCACAAGTGACAATGAAAATTAAAAATAAAGTATGTGATCAGAAAAAAACCCGAAAAAAAAACGAAAACAAAATCTCAAATGTAACATGGATAATGTAACATAATAGTGTTTCATGATTTGTATTGTATTACTAAAGACATATCTAGAACAACTGAGTTCAGCCCCGGTTTACAGTTGGCTTCGTGCTGTTCGATCTTTAGTGTTTTGTAAATCGTTGTTTGTGCGTTTGTCCATTTTCTTTTGGACATTGTGATATTTGTCCTTCTACGATCTACAGATTTTGATTACCACTTTGTATCTTCAAACTTTCCTAGATAGAACGTATACATTTCAATTGTTTTACCAACTGTCTGTTTCAACGAAAGGTCTTCATTTCGTGTTGCGCAATCGTTACTTTTATGTGTAGTGTTCTGTAGATCTGTGATTGTCTTTTTTCTATTTACTTGTGGCCATTCTTGGTCTATTTTTCTTCTAATTGCAGCATCCGGTTACACCTTTTTGTATCTTCTGACAAGTCCTGTATTTTATTTATCATGCATGTACAACTACCCTTTCGGAGCGGATGGAAACAACATACACAAGCCAGAGTCAGAAACTAACCTCGGTGATTTGTACCACAAATTTTGATTTCCACCATCACTGAAAATTGATAGCTCGCATGTATGTTGATTTCCTAAATTAGCAAACAGACAAACAAAATGTAGAAATATACTTTAGTGGGCACGACGCATTTCTGGAAAACCCGTCATCTTATTCAAAAGATAAGAAAGCCAATTAATTTGAAAGTCTTTGGGAACAAGTAAACCAGGGGTTAAACATGATGACCAAAATCAGCTAAGGTTATCTATATATCAGAAAGATTGTCCTTAGCTTTAATCAATTTCACCCTTTAAGAATTGTAAATTTCAATCGTAAATATATCTAATAAACCTTGTCAGTGTCGAAGCATTATCTACTGGCCTCTGATAACCTTGATGAATTAAAAGTCCACCAGCGGAGGTATAAGTTACTGAAAGTAGTTATTTCTCTAGTTAGAGAGATTACCGTTCATCTTAATGCACGTTAGAGAATACCGAAGGGGCAATCAAAAATGGACAATCCAGAGAAACCGGCAACACATGGCACACAAGACGACGAAAAACTAAGCAAAAGCGCAACACAATATGTTTTGGACACCACTACACGCAAACAAACACAAATAACGTAAATAAAACATAAGCCCTCGTTAAGTATTTCAAAGCCTACATGTTATACACAAACCCATCGTATATATCCATTTATCGGGGGTTTTTTTGCTTTAGTTTATTTGTATTTGTACATACCTCACTGTCTTGATTACAAATTACAGCGTAAGGGTCTTTACGGTCATTTTCGCGTTTGAAATACACTATCGATTTCTTCTGAGTTCCAACTGGACATGGATCGCCAAGGTATAATCCGGTATCACTAGGCGGTCGAGTTGCCCCTGGACCATAAGCGAGAGCAACAGACCCAAGACCAACATCAAACATATTACTACGCCTGTCGAGGAACAGTGGGTTTCCATAATCGTCACATACGTAGAGACACTCGACTGACCATTTGAGGACCGTGTTCTTTGTCTTATCCGAGCATTCTTCACTATAATAGTTGAATAGATCTCTCCAATTTTCCGAAAAGAATATGTCTTCTATCATACTGCGTTTTGCATTCGAGTGAAACGGACTCGTAAAACATGCCGGTAAAAACAAAATGAAAAATACTGCTGCAATCATTGCTCTAACTTGTTGCTTATGATATATAGAAACCTAAGTGAAAAATGAAACAAAACAAAGTTTATTTTACATACATGAGGTAACATTAGGGGTTAGAGGGAGAACTCAGTAATAACAAATCGAAGAAAATAATGTTAGATCACTTTGGAAACCTGGATTAAAGCTAAAGCTGATTGATTGAAAACTTTTATATTTGAACAGCAACTTATACAGAACAATTGCATAAAACCACATTTAAATATTATTCTAATTGGGACCCCAATATGTACCTGTAATGTGACTTCAACAATGAAAGGGAAAGAAACCCCGTCTTGCTGACGTTTATTCAAATAATCAGACACAAGTTACAAGAATACAATATCCTACAACACATGGTGTGTTAACAATACATCAAGTATCCCAAACCATGCTTCTGAATTAATTATAGCTACAAGATTTGTTTCTGATTTATATTATATGAATAATATTTTCTAAGTTTTACCATCCCTTTCTTTAATAAAAGTTTGAAGATGCCTAAGGGTTAATCAAAAGCCATAAATCGAAGGAAAGACATTGCAATGACCAACGGAAAATGGATAAAAAGACAAGACATGACCTGGACTTCAAACGCCATATATCGTTGCAATTGTCTTTTTTCTTTTTTATGTTTAGTGGGTTGAAGTGAGAAGTGGTCGCTTGTTCTTTTGACCGTCACTGTTTCGAACTTTGCTTTCGTGTCACTGGGTATGTAAGAAGAGACACGATGGGCGCTTCTGGTGCAGCAGGAACTGCTTAGCCTTCAGGAGAACTTGGGATAACCCCGGTTTTTAGTAAGGTTCGTGTAGTTTTCTGTGGGTTATTGTTATAGATCATGATGTGTTATTTTGGCCAATGTACAAAAAAAAATGTATTGTCTGTCCATCTTCGATTTACGGCTTCTGATAATTACCACATTGGCATCTACAAACTTTTCTTCAACGAAATCTATCATGATTTTAAAATTGTGGTTTCAGTTAGTGTTTCGTGGTTCTCTTAATTTAGGTTCATGGGAGGTGACATTTCTGAGATTCTAATGATTGATTGTATTCAAATCTCCCGTAATTATATGCATTTGGGGGAATATTTCAGCCATATTAAGGCGAGAACAAGTTACATTTCAGTAAAATGATAATGATGTCCGCTTTGTACAATACGGACACGCTTAGTTGGATTTTATAGTGCTATCTCACTGAAACAACAGTCCGCACATTGACCTGTCATCCTACGGGAGCTGGTCATGGGGCACTTTATCCTCATTCCCAGCCAACCGATCTTTGCACATACTCCTTGCAATTGATACTATGTGCTTGGCGTAGAAGCAGCAAATACAATATTATAGTCTTGTGTGACCCGACCGTGGATCAAAGCCATTTTCTACCGCCCTGAAGGCGAGCACGCTAACCATTATACCACCGATGCGATTAAATACATGTGTGTCTAGATGGGTTGTAGCTAAAATTAGAATCGGGACATTCCACATAATTGGAATTTTTCAAGAATTCTTTAATGTCTAAATCCTGCAATTAATGCTTTCTGGTAATTGAGAATTATGGGTGCTTTTGACTTGATGTAAGTGTAAGGGACCGACCATTTAACTTGCAGGGGAGGGGGGTGGGGGGGGAAGGGGTATGGTTTTTTGTTTCGTTCAGAATTTTTTTTTCGGACAACACGAGAGTGAGAATATTTTTTTTTTTGTCGCGTAAAGCGCTAATTTTTTTTCCAGAATTCAACATTAGGTTATATGACAAATACTCTGAATCACATTTTTTTTTTCCTCCACCAAAATCAGATTATTTTTTTCAGCAACATTGGGAATCAGAATATTTTTTTAGAAAAAAAACCATACCCCCCCTCCCTTCAAGTTAAATGGTCGTTTCCTAAGTTTTGAAAATACTCAAGAACATGGGAAGTAATTCTGGGTTATTCAGGATGTTGCCAATATTTGGGGCACCAATTCTTCAATTGGAAAATTTGAGATGAAGGAACCATCTATTATCTTGTGATAACAACTCGATCCAAACTGGTTGAAAAAGTTGAAATTGAGCTAGATTTAAAATAATACTAGCCAGCCAATAATGCTGAATAAAGTTATATATTATTGCATATGGTTTTTGAAGTGCAAAATCGTGAGCCGTTTTAAGCCAGACGACTCCAAGGTACATGTAGTAGAGGGGGGTGAAAATGTTATGAGTACACATCAATGATATAATCAAACGTTTCCCTGTACATTGTATATGAAAACAATAGGTTGTTTTATTTTATGATAATGTCTCCCACCATGGCTGCAATTTAACCCTGCAATGCTTAAAACCAAATTTGTACATCTTGAACCCTGCTATATTGACACCTACATCTCATTCAATATTCCTGATTATTAGTGTTAGATATCATATTGTGTATGACCATCAGATGTAGATTTTATAATGTACATAGAGGAGTAGGCGAGTAATTGTTGTTTAATACCCAATGAGCAATTTTTCAGCCATATCATGGCAAGAACAAATTATAGTTGATGAGATGATGATGTCCCCACTTTGTAAAAGACCAATAGGCTTAATTGTATTTTAATAGTGCTAGCTCACCGAAACAACAGTCCGTGGATAGACATGTCGCTGCACACTGACACATTATCCTCATTAC
Organism: Bathymodiolus brooksi; assembly: GCA_963680875.1. Taxonomy (NCBI): domain Eukaryota; kingdom Metazoa; phylum Mollusca; class Bivalvia; order Mytilida; family Modiolidae; genus Bathymodiolus; species Bathymodiolus brooksi. Next base: position 16,917,845 of record OY804585.1, read on the forward strand.
TCACAGCTCAGCCATTGCTCTTACTCCTGAATGTTTCGTGCTTAGCAGAAAAGCAGAAAATACCAATTTTACAGTTTTGGTTTGACCCAACAGGGGGTCGAACCTACCATCTACCACACTTGGGCAAACATGATGCATGCTAACTATTACACTACCGATGTGGTGTGCACATAGAGGAAACATTATGTCGCTGACATATGATTAATAACTTCAAGTGACCAAGTGCCGTCTTAGACCAAATTTATATCATACAAAACAAGAATATAATCAACATAAACAAGTATTTAATATCATGTTAGATACAAATTATATCATAATAAATGTCTGTAATGTGTATTAATATCCAGTTTACATGTTGGGCATGGGAATTCTTTCGTCAGGAATGGATCGTACCTACAAAAATAAAAATATATGAAAGTGTAATCAAATTTTGTTGGTGCCACATGTGGAGTAGAAACCACTTACCCTCTCTGAGCACCTGAGTGCAAACCTGTTTTTAATGGGGTTTGTGTTGCTTGATCTTTAGTTTTCTGTGTAATGTTTTGTAGATCGTTGTTTGTCGTTTTTCTTTTGGTCATTGTATTGTCTGTCCTTCGATTTATGGCTTCTGATTACCATTTAGGTATCTTCAAACTTATCATATCTGAGTCAAGTACATCAACTCCATATTCAATTTCTTCTAGACAGACCCTGTACATTATAAAACCAGTACTGGCTTCTGGGATCCTGTAATCGCTCACATAGGTTTCAATTTGACTCCTGAATTTCATAGAAAGTATCATTAATTAAAATTTTAAATTTTCAGCTGACTCCAGTTAATATTACATCAACCTATTTTTGGTTGGAGGGCTTGGCTGTTAGTGTAATACACAATTCTGAAAACACACCATCCAAAAATCATCCCATCCAAATTTCATTTGATTCCGTTTAGTGGTTTCTGAGAAGATTTAAATGTGATTTGTTTGTATCAAAATAGGCATAATTTACCATTGTTTTTTGATGGGATCCATGTTTCTCACTTTTTTAGCACTTTGTGCCGTGTGTGTGTTTCTTTGTTGTTGCTTTTTATCTTGTTATAAAAACTTTATATATCTAATTAAGCGACATGATGTGCCTTTCTGGTATAACCTTGCATCAGTTCAAAGATTACTTAGGTTCACAATTAATATGACACTGAACCACAGAATCAATTTCATAATCGTCAAGCTACAGTTGTGCAGCTAACAGCCACCAAACTTACATGTTATATTATATTTATTTTCAAACAGTATACTTAATTCCATGTGATTTCTCTGTATATTTACACATTTTCTTACTTATTCTGAATAAAAAGCAAAAAATTGGGCCAGTAGTTAATTTATACCATTATATATCTTAATTACTGTACCAGAAATTAACTGCTAGATTCCTTTTTGCTGATTTGTTTGGAAAGGACTGAACTTCATGCCACCAAAATGAAGGCATAAATAACACATCTCCTTCCTCTATCATGCAGTTCAGTGGATAAGTTTCAGCAAATTTAGGAAATCTCTGAAAATAATTGGAACAAGATTTAAAAATCTTCATGTATGACTGTGAATGGATTTAGAATATCCAGTACAAATCTAGACCAAATTCTTAGGGCACACAGTAACTAGTTTTCAACATACAGTCATACATGCATTAGTGACCACCTCTATTAAGCAACAACTTGTATTATGTGACCATATTTTTTTTATTTCCCTTCACATTGCATTCATATCAACTAGACCTGTATTAAGCGACCATCTGCCTTATGTGACCATATTTCACTGATTTTTGCTTTCAATATTTTTTATTTTTATTTTGCAGTGAGTTCTGCCCAATAAAAAAGTAAAAAAATAAATAATAACAATCCAAAAAGCAAAAATCAATGAAATATTACGAAAACTAGTAAATATATGCCTTATAACGAAAGAAGAATTTGGTCTAGTATATATCAAGCACTAGTCATATGTTTAATAATAAAATTATCAAAATTCATAACAATAATAGGAATAAAACTGATTTTTCATACAAAATAGAAGACAGTAAAACATAATGAGAATGAAAGAAAGCTTGAGAGATCAAGAGTGGACAATTTCTTTTATTAGGGCTGAACAAGTTTGCTTTGTGATATACCTACTCTAATGTTCTACACATTTTTTGCATCCATCATCCATATTGTACATACACAAATCTTATGAATTTATTTCTAAAATGATTGTAGCATTTAATTATTTATTGTGATAATCTGCACTCTGTAATGTGTGTTATATTAAAGGAAACAGATTTATAAGCATTTTGCCTGTTTTTGAACCCGATTGTTGCTAATTTATTCATAATTATTTGACAACTGAAAATGTACTACATTCTTTTCAACAATAAAATAATGTTTACATCAAGACCAGGGCTAGCCTTCAGCAAAGTGGACCAATTGCTTGCAATTGTGTCCTGCACTGGAGTTATCTACTCTTGGTTGTTCAAGTACACACAACACGCTACAGATTTTACAGGGGACATATCAGGCCCAGTACTTTCTAAGGCCAGCCCTGCCTAAGATTGTTCATAATTGAACTTTAAAATATAGAAGTACTAGAGTTTACATAATTATGTCAAAATTAACAATTTTTTAAGATGCTTGATATTTGAAATGTCTTGAAACCAATCTGCAAAAAAAAATAGCAAGTGTTAATATATATTGTAAGTATATTAAAGGGGTTCTCCACATGCATAGCAAGCAATAATATCTAAAACAAAGATTAAAATATATACAATTGTATATAATTCAATTGCTTCTAAAGTTACATACAAATTCTTCCACAATCAAAATACAATGTACTTAGCATAATTAAATAAGAATGTTTTTCTTCCTAAAGGCTAAACTTCTAATTAATAATTTTCTTCAATTTAATTTGTTGTAATCAACATTATACACCCCCTTTCCCTTTTCACAATTATTCACTTTCTATTGTTTAAAAAAAACTCTGAATATTGTATCTAAAATGAACAATATATTTTAACACTCCAATTAAACATTAAATTCTCCAGGGATGATTCTGGTTAGAAAATAAAATAATTGAAAATCAATGAAAAAATAGCTGAAACCATCTACACCCTCTTTCAAATGGTTCATTTTTGGCGTTTTCTGACTGTCCAGCAACTTTATGCAATTTCACTCCAGAGGAAAATAGCTGAAATCAGTTAAATAATTGACAAAAATCATCCCTGCTTTTCAAATAGCTAATATATCATGCTGGTAAGTGGGCAGGTGTGTAAATAAACATTTTAACCTCATGGCAACAATACATTATCTTTCACCAAATTCTGCTCACCTCTTAGTCTCTGATCTTTTACTGTACAATATGAAAACATTTTAATTCATCATTAACAAAAACTTCATTAAGTAGGACTGATCGTTGCTTGGCAAATTACCCATAAGATATGGACTTACCAAACAATTAGACTTTAATATTGTGATTTATGATAATGTAGCAGTAGAACATGTTTTATCTTGAAAAATGCAATGTCCATGAGGGGATTCGATCCCTGAGGGACCTCTTACATTGTAAACCATCGTTCTACCAACTGAGCTAAAGGAGACCTCCAATAACGCAGTTAACGGAGGTAGTAATGAACTACTGTGGTTCCTATAACCTAAGGTAGAGTAGCATACATGTTACAATATATTAGTACTACGGTAATTTGTTTTGTGAAACTCTGTGATCTACAAATGTGGGACTATTTGGGGTTTTTCATTCTAATGTATTTATTTTTCACTTTATTATAGATATATTTAAGTCATTTAATATTAAATAAGAAGTTAATTCTACTGGCAGAATGATCTTACAATAAAACAAATCGAGACTGAAATGACAGAACACATGTAGTTTAAAAAATAACGAAATAGGCTGTGAATATCATCATTTATGTAAGGACTATTTTTGGCACCTTTCGGCATCTTGTTTAGAAACGGTTGAGATAGAATCCCAAAACCAGATGAGAAGCTTTATCCTGTGCCATGATTCTCTGTGCTACAGGATCTGTCCAAGTAGATCTAAAGTTAGAGTTAATACTTCAGAACATATAATAGCATGTTCTTCCCATTTTCCCATGTACACATTGAAGTATTGTGTATTAATGTTCCTTTATAGATGAATGAAAAAATATAAATATATGTTTTTATAATATTTTTTTATATATATATATATATATATATTCTGGATCTTCCTTTTATTCTGCTTCAGTACAAATGAAGTAAAAATAAAGTTTTTTGTTAAATAGAAAAGGAACAGTTTTAGTAGTTAGCGATAGAAACAGAAAAGCATTGAACTACTTAAAACGGAAAAAAAACATAAGAAACCGAAAAGCTAGACTAACAACTTAACACAGAAAAAACCCACAAGAAACCGTAAAGCTAGACTAACAACGTAACACTGAAAAAACACACACCTGGAAGTTGACCTTTGCAAGGTCAACAGGGGACATAACCATGGAGGTACTGTCCACTAGTTTTTTTCTTGAAAATTCTTTACCATTATACGCTAACATCGCCTCTGGAATGTGACCTTCATATAACCTTGTGTTATCATGTGGTTCAAATAATATTACTTGTTTTCTTCCACTTATCTGTAAAAAAAAAACAGGTAATGCACTTTCAATATTTTGTCAAATCTTACACTTACATACATGTATTTCAACCACCCATTCTATTATCAAGACTTTTTTATTTAAACTTATTGATTTACATATGCAATGTATATGTAAATATGCTTTAAAAAGTCTCTGATATTTTTTTTAATGGTTCCAGTCTCCCCTCCTCCACCCCTTTAGCTGTTGCTAGTGGTGTCTTGTAAATATCATGTATACTATAGAATAGTTGATTTGAATTTCATATTTAACATAAAAATTTACTTTATAATTGTTCAAGAGAAAAGTACCTATTGAAATAATTGTTATTTTAAGAATTGTAAGGAAATATCTATTATCATTAACATGTAAATATATTTTAAAAGGTCTCTTTACCAGTCCCCTGTAGATCTCTTACTCTTATATTTTAGTTGTTGTCTTGTAAATATGTAGTTTGCTTGAATTTCAATTTTAACTTAGGAAATGACTTTACAATTGCTCAAGAGGAAAGTACTGAACTGATTTTTTATGGACGAGGGGGTTATGGTTTTCAACTCCACTTTCAACAATATTTCAGTTATATCGTGGCGGTTAGTTTTGTTGGTGGGGGAAATCGGAGTACCCGGAGAAAACCACTGACCTGTTGTAAGTCACTGACAAATTTTATCACATAATGTTGTATCTACATTGTAGTACACCTCGCCTGGACGGGATTCGAACTCACAACGTTAGCGGTGATAGGCACTGATTGAATAGGTAGTTATAAATCCACCTACCATACAGTAATGTCCATGGTGGCCCCTTTATGGAGGAAGGGCAAGATCTACAGAGAAATATAAATAATCTAGGAATACAAAATTTATACATTTGTATACCTGACATAAAAAATTGTCAAATTGGTCAAAGTGCAATTTTCCAAGTGTATTGCCATCACTAAACCATATATTCAAATGTTCTCTTTTTAATACATCATTAATAAAAGGCATTTCTTCAATATCGTCTTCTAAATCTGGCAAATGATCAGGAATGGACGAATATTCTAAATACGCAGAAACATTTTTTACTGTCCCATCTGAGACATTCTCAATAAGATCCACAAGCTCTGAAAATTTCATGTTCAGTGTTGCTGGTCTTACAACCACCAAGTCTGGAAATTCTAATTGTTCTCGAACTTTATCAGGAATTTTAAATGATCCGAAATTGTCCCACAGTCGAGATGATTCTACCCCTTCAAATTCACCACCTGGTGTGAGTTTTATATGAACATCATGTATTCCATATTTCTCACGTAGAAACTTGTTTGACCATTTTGACATGGCAGGCCACATTTTAGCTCCTCCTTCAATAATCACTGGTTTAGAAATCTTCAGAAAATTATGGAAAAAATAATCTTTTGTAGGCATACTGATTCTTTCACATTTTGGCATTTCATTAAATTTCCCGTCATTGTAATTTAAGGATGAATGTTCAGATTTAATGCAAAAATGTTCTTCACTTTTATCACACGGTTCTTGATCCGACAAGTGTGTATGGAAAACCTGTTCTGAAGTTACTTCAGAAACACTTTCAACGGAAAAGAGATTTTTAATAATTTCCTCTCGGTGGAGACCTTCATATGACCAGCTTCCTTTCACTGTCCTGAAAGTATCACAATGTACATTTATGAAATCAACAAGTCTATTAATTAATATTGCACCTTTATAAACGAACACTTTCGGAGGTGGTGATGTTGATGTTAACAAACAAGTTCTATCAACTTTGGTTTTTGGAAACAATACCATGTTACTATTATTATTATAAAGTTGTTCATTATTTTTTGTCTTGAGATGTTGATTGTTTGGCCATATAAATGTTTCCAAATTTATGTAACCAATGTGCACTGCTGGTTCTGAACTGAACGTAGTTTCTGATAACGTTTGAAGCAACTCTTCATTTTGTAACTTGTACACGTCATCGTTGTCGGAGATGGTTAGAGCGAATAAACATGAATTTTCGACAATATGTAAGACTTCTGTTGGGTGGAATTGTTTTAAACCTGATGTCACATGTATGATAAATAAAATATATAATGTAACATAGCTTGTCATGTCAAACGAATTGCGAATACTTCCGAAACATTTGTTGATGTTTGTTACAAGGGAGATAACTGGAGTATATATTTATAAGAATCAGAGTCAATGACGTACAAACAGATTTAATTTCCGTAAATATAATTAATCTAAAAAGAAAATTTAGAGAAATTAGGAATTCAATGGCGCAATAAACAATAACTGGGACTATCAAAGAAAGCGTTAGGATCCAATGGAAGAAGAAAAAATAAAACCGAAAATAAACCACATTGAGGTCTATATAGATGTTCGTTTTTTTTTTTACAAAATGACCTTACGAAAGATAAAAAAATATATAGTGTACATTTTGTACATTTTTTATTTTCACCCTCAAATACCCAATCTAATCTCTTCGAGGCAGACCCATGATAATTTATAATATTTTTGTCCTATGCACCAAGTAAATTTTATGAAGCTACAAAATGATTTAGAACTGTATACTGTTGATAAACAACTTGAGCAAACTTGTAACAAATTGGGGAAAGACTTCAAAGAGTCCTGGATTAATGGTGGTGTATCTTTTCGTTGTTTTTTCTTTTGGGGGAGGGATAGCATATGATGAAGGGTTCACAATATTTTTAATATCATTTAAGCACATTTCATTATTTAACCATTCAGACAAAAGGGCCGTCGTTGTCGTGGTCGTATGTTAGTTAGATAACTACTAGATACGTTAACATAGCCCAGCGAGGAGCAAAGGCGGACTGAGGGTTACGTTATCGTATCTATATAACTACCTATGCAATCAGTGCCTATCAACACTAACGTTGTGAGTTCGAATCCCGCTAAGGCGAGGTATACTCGATGCAACATTGTTTGATAACGTTTGTCAGTGACTTGCGACAGGTCTTTGGTTTTCTCCGGGTACTCCGGGATCCGATCCAAATAAACATGTTGGTCTACTTACAAAGACGACATCGTCATCTCATCGAATTGGACTTGTTTACACAATGATATAACAAACACATGCTAAGTTGGCGTTAAACAACAATGTCACTCACTCACTCGCGTACTAGCATAACATAAACAACAATAATGGTCGACATATCGAAAACAGATGTAAAACTCAGGATAGTTGCCTCTTCTTATAAAACAAAATAACACCTTACTAGACAACATAAGAGTTCTACCAACATGACTGGTACAGAAACAAGTCATTTATCAAGTGTTGACATTGAAAATGCAATGCAAGATGTGTTCAGTAACCCTACTCCTGCAGATAATTTAACAGTTGGACAGCTAATGTAATAACAACCATCGATGGTGTAATGGTTAGCGTGCTTGCCTCCAATGCGGTAGATCGTAGGTTCGTGTCCCGCTAGGATCAAACCAAAGACTATGTAATTAGTATTTGCTGAGAAAAAGGAAAGAGTGGTTGGCTCGGAACCAGGATAATGTGCTCTAATGGAGCGACATGTCTACCCGCGGACTGCTGTTTCAGTGTACCATATGGTAATCTCGGCATTAGATTTTTCTGGTAAAATTATATCTCTTGGAGACCTTAATGTTGATATCTTTTTAAGGGATTTCAAATAAAGCATTATATATTTTAATCTGCATGATTCAGAAGGAAACCAAAATAAAAGAACTAACTAGTCTTGGGCATAACTCACGTTCTTTGATTGATCCCATGCAGGTAACGGATGTTGTTGGAAGAATAGAGGCAAACACCATATGTCCGGACCGGTCCATTAGGGATGATTACACGACCTATGTATTAGTATGTTGTGATCATAAACATGACAGTTGTTACGTAAACAAGGCCTTGAGGTGTGCATAAGGGGTTTACTGATAACACTCGAAAGGTATGGAATTAAGGACATCTTCTAAAAATGGCTAGACAGCTATTTAACAAGTAGAAAGCAGAATTCTGTAGGCAAACTGAAGGTGGTGTGATCAAGGGGTTGATCATTAAACCTCTCCTCTTCTTTATTTGTATTAATGACATTACAGATGATATGATAGGGTTATGAAGAATGTTTGCCGATGATACGTCAATTGAGCAAAGATCATATGAGGTACATAGTCTTAAGATATATGGTAAATATCAATTTGAATAACATTTCAAATTTGTCTAAGCAGTGGGTAGTTAAAAGGAGGGAAAATCCAAGCATATGAAGTGCGTGTGTGTATTTCAAACAATATATGTAGCAAAATGGCTATATATCTAGTCATTGGAATATTCGGCGATCAAATGTTGACTAATTATTAATTTCCTCTATCGAATATTCTGGATGGAAATTTTAAGGATTCTTTATCATTTAAAACTCGGTAATTGTAAATTTTACTGACTGGTTGACGGTGTATTGTGTTTGATAACTGATGCTTGAAATAACCGGAACAGAAGGGGTGACGTCACTAACATTGTTAGTATGACAGCTACCTTAGTTTATTTTAAACATATTTTATTTGCATAAAAGTGCAAATGAGATTGGACAGCTACATTACCGGTTGGTTATTTTAAAAGAATAATTGATGTTAACATACCAAATTAATAGCTTTCTGTGATTTTTTTTCAACCATAAAATGTGTTTAATTACCTTTTTAATTAGTATTTACGTTTTTATAACATTACGTTTTGATTTGGTGTCCTTCCCTGCAATAAATAATCCGGTTGGGTTGTATTTTAATTCTAAGATGCTAGAATATATCCTGTTACCTCTCATAAACATATTGGGGTTACGGCAAGTTCACATTGTACGTGGACATCACACATAGACAAGATTGTTGACAAAACATTCAAGGCAAATAGCTGTTTTGGGGAAATTGAAATGTAAGCTTTCGAGAGATTCTTTGAATAGATATACCTTGTTATTATTCGCCCACTGTTTCGAATATTCATGTGAAGTGTGAGCTATTTGTTTAATTGATGAATCCGATTGGTAAAAAAATGCAATTAAAAGCTGGGTGTATTATTAGGGGGCAAACTTCTTATGCCGGAAAATTATCTTTTTTATAACGAACGAGTTGGGAAAAATTATTTTCTAGAAGGGAACAGAATAAACTATCTTTATTTGATAAAATTGTAAAAAGTTGTTGTACTTGAATACTAATGATGTGATCTTTTGCGACAATACAGTGGTCAAAACAAAACAAGGAGGACAAAGATCTACAAGACAAGTTTGAAGATACCAAGGGGGTAATCAGAAACCATAAATTGAAGAAGGATAGACAATGCAATGGCCGAAAGAAAAAGGCCAACAATGATTCATAAAACACAACACAGAAAACTAAAGATAGAGCAACACGAACCTTACCAAAAACCAGTGGGTCAACTCAGGTGCTCTTGAATGTTTAGCAGTTTCTACTGAGCTAGCTTTATTTCAGAACTCATATTTATCATCAACAATTAGAATTTGGAACAGCTTGGGTACAAACATCAAAGAATTTACCATTCATAGTAGATTTAAATAAGCTTTGAAATCAAAATATCCATTACAGAAACCCCCTTTATATACTTAATATTATATTGAATAGTACCCCAAAAATGCAATACCCTAATAGGAATACCTGTTTAGATTCACCTCACTGTGACTGTTAACATCAAATTGAGTCTATTGACAATTTCTTTTTATCATGCGATTGTATACGCCGTACCTAGATTGCATTTATTTCATTGTAATAGATCACTAGGTTTAGAACCAAACATTGCAAGTATTCTTTTAGGAAACTGTACTGTTGATTTTCTTTATACCTCTGCATTATTTTGGATTGTTCAGACATTTATAGCAGATCCACATAGATTTGTTCAAACTTAACTAACCTCGTTTTGAGTTACACAAACGACACGACGAGATACAACATTGTCTGGACCATTTACCTTTAATAATTTGCAATAAAATGTTATGTTTTCAGCGACTTTTCAATGTTATGTCTGTTTGATAATCTTACAATTTAATGAATCTGTAATATGCAATGTATTGCCATTTATATGTGTTAGGGTTATGATGTCTAACGCCACTTTTTGGAAGAAACGGGAGTACCAGGAGAAAACCACACGCCTGTCATATATCACTGCCTTTAAAGGGTAGGATAGGGTAGGGCTTTGGTGTTTAACGCCACTTTCAACAATATTTCAGTTATATCGCGGCTGTCAGTTTTATTGTTGTTTAAAATTCCTGTACACGTATTAGAGACGACTAACTATTTATTTAGAATGTACATTCAATACATTTGTTCTAATCTTTACCATCCAAGTTGTTATGGTGACGTAATTAACAAAGCTGAACAGTTCAAATCTGATACATCTAAACTAACAAAATCCATGAAAAATATTATTCGGAACGGCCATGACTTAGCAAACATAGTTCACTCCTTGAGACGGTGTACTTTGTTAATATATAGACAATTTGTTGTTACAACCAGCAGGACCAACTAACAATTAAATTATATTTTTGGTACTCTTGCATTTCTTTACATAATACATATTATATTATTATTTTATGTTTAATATTTGATGCCAACAACTTGATGGCCTATTTATGCTGGTCTCACACGAAGACCATCAACTTCTTTAGATGTTCATGACTAATTGTTATTAAATCTGTTGGAAGTATCAGATATGATTTTTTTGTCGAAAAAGTAATGATCTTTGACCAACAGATTTTACCATCCTAGCTAGTAGTCAGTAAACTACAAATATTCACTGACCCTGCTGTTGTACTATCCATTTTTATGTTGTCGTTTATTTTTGTGATAGTTTGTGGTCTTTTTGAGTAGACATATTTAACCCCCTCCGCATTTTTTGGTCCTGTCTCAAGTCAGAACCTGGATTTCCAACGTCATATGTCATTTTTGTGTACAGTGAGTTAAGGTGCTAGGTTGGTTGTTGTGTTGTTATAGGTGGAATTAATGACCACCACTATTTGAACTTTCTTTTCATAAATGTGACGTTAACAAAATTCAAATTTACGTACATTTGAATCAATTGTCCAAAAGCGATAACCTACATTTCATACAATAGTACCAGTATGCATAGGCTCGTAGGGACCGACACCATGATAGTGAACGTTTATTTTCCACGACCGACTCCGATTCAGCTATGCGCAGGGATTCCGGATGTGACGACATTTATATACTTAATTGAATACTCAATGAAGACGCAACTCGGCTTTACAATAATGAATTATTATTAACAACAGTTGTTGATATGAATTGACCCATTTCCTTTAGAATCACCATTCTCTCCTGTTTTCATTGTTGACGTTGAGCAAGTGCCTGCTGGAATAAAACCGATTTCTCCGTTGTGTAGTGGTGTACAAGTTACAAGTTGTAAGTTTGTACAAATTGTAATTTGTATGAAAATTCTGTACAAATTATAATTTGTATTTTAGGTTTGTACAAATTATAATTTGTATGAAATTAGAGAATACAAATTATAATTTGTACAAAATCAGCATAAAAATCACTTATAACTTGTACAAATTTTCTTATATTTGCAACTATTTAAAGTAAAGAAATTATTAAGATGAATACAAACTAAGTTTTATTAGGGATTCTATAAACTAATCAGTATATATTGAAATTGAATAAAATATATCAAAATTGTGCTTAAGGTAATAAAGTTTTGGTGAGTTTCACTTATATATGGTTAATCTTAGTTATTGATTTTGGGTGAACAGTTCTTTCAAATAAGGGTCATATTTGAGATTCAGTTAAGTTGGGAGGTAGCAACTGTAACAATGGTTGATCAGCAGAATAGGTTTTACCGTGAAGTGTTGGAGCTATCCAGGAATAATACTTCCAAACACAATGTTCTATATACCAAAGAAAAAGTTGATGAACTCGTAGACAAGGTTCTTCATGCAAAGACTGTCTTAAAGAAAAATTACCAGGAAAGACATTTGTTGAAGAAATTCGATGTCATGCAAGTTTCTGGAATGCAAAAGCTCATACGAAGACAATTGAACGAAGGTAATCTAATACTGAATACTATATTTTACGGTTCACTGACTTGGTTAAGGCTTACGTCCGACTTAGCCATATCTCAGTAACTACATGAACTAGAGTCATGTAAACTTACATGCAGGTGCATCTATGGTAGTCTGTCAGCAACCAGGTGGAATTAGGTCACTGTGAACTACAATGTACAGTTCGCTGACTTTTAGTCATATCTTTGTAACTATATGTATTAGGATCGTGTAAACTTGCATATGAATGCATCTAAGGTAGTCAGTCAGCATCCAGAAAAAATAAGGTCACTGTGACCTATATTTCATGGTTCACTGAATTTTAGTTATATCTTTGTAACTATGTGTAATAGGGTCATGTAAACTTGCATACAGGTGTATCTATGGTAGTCTGTCAGCATCCAGGTGTAATTAGGTCACCATGACCTATATTTCATTAGTATTTTTAAACAAACTGCAGAGCGAGGCGAACTTTGCAATCGGTGATTGCCTGTGTTAAAAACTTAAACTTGGTTTTCAAGAGATTGAAAATAAAACAACAACACGATAACTTACTTTTTATGACTTGGATCGTTGTCTCATTCACATTTATTCCACATCTCAGTATTTCTATTAAACTTGCAGGTGATCCCATTCAGTATTACGTAGCCATAGAAGACATGTACCCTTTAATAAAGACAGCACATATTGGAGTTGGTCATGGAGGGATTCATAAAACCAATAAAGAGCTCAGAAGACAGTTTGCCAATATTAGCAGGGAAGCGATCAGAATCTTTGGGAGTAACTGTGAGCAATGTATCCTAAAATGAAAGCGTTCTGAAATTTCAAAACTAGTTGTGAAACCAATTCTGTCAGCTGATTTCAATTCTAGAGGTCAGGTTGATTTGGTTGATATTCAGTCTGTACCCGATAATGAGTATAAGTGGATAATGCACTATCAAGATCATTTCACAAAATTCAGTGTTTTGAGACCCCTGAAATCTAAGAGAGCTGAGAAACTGATGAGAACCACAAAGCGAAAGTTAAGTGAACTTTCTGTTGGAAACAATGTAATAATTCCGATTCCACAGTATGATCGTGGACCAACATATCCTAGAAATATATTGGGTGTAATTGAAGAGGTGTATGAGTATGGCTATCGTGTTGGCACTTCTGTTGGGACATTGTCATGGTATATTTGCAGGAACCAAATAGAAGCTGTAAATGATACGAGTCTTAGCATCTCAATGATTCCATCTCTACAAATATCCTTGCGTGAGGCAGTTCGCAAAATTTCCAAAACTGGAGGTCAGGGTTATCTGAGTTGCAAAACTTCAAAATGCAAGTGTAAAAAAAAATATCCTGTGTAAATCACGTTGTCATGGTTCTATGACATGCTCAAACAAGTAAGTTTGAAAACTGGAAGTTGATTGAACTAAAAGTACTTTTGACATGATTTTGTAAAATATTGTTAATGTGTTTTCTTCTTTATTAAAATCAGTTTGTATTCATATTAAGAATTCCTTCGTTTTGAACAGTTGCAAATAGGTAAAAAATTGTACAAGTTGTAAGTGATTTTTAGGCTAATTTTGTACAAATTATAATTTGTATTCTCTAATTTCATACAAATTATAATTTGTACAATCCTAAAATACAAATTATAATTTGTAACGAATTTTCATACAAATTTTAATGTGTACAAGCTTACAACTTGTACACAACATAAATATGGATGGCGTCATATCTTGTCTTAATTAAGGGAACAACCATTTAACTTGAAAAGGGGGGGGGGGTTATGTTTTTTTTGTACTGATCTAAAAATAATTTTTTAAACAGTTGGACACATTTTTATTTTTTTTCAATTGCAATCAAACTAATTTTTTTTTTCTTACCAAGTCAAAACAGAATTTTCTTTCTTCAATGCTTTGTATAAAGGTGTGAGCCAGTATTCACTTTTAGATGCTATGCATATAGCTCATATATACTGTACATTTCCATGTTATATCTCGCATTTGTACTTGTAAATAAACAAGTGAGGATTTTAATTAAACAAGTTCAGATCTTTACTATATAAAACACAATGACCCACTGGTTTTTTATTCAGTTTATACAGGTCCATCTCTTAAATAAAAAGGTGTAGACTGTGGGTTAAGACATTCACTGGCTGATCTGTTGTTGTACACCTTTAAACCATCATACATGTACCACATGTTTCCAAATTTCAGAGTGTAAATAAAATGCCCACCATTTCCGTATGTTATACACTTCAAAGTGTACCTGAAAATATAAATATTAAAAAAAAATATTTCACCACAAATCACTTTGTATCAGTACAATACACAAAGAATATATCAGATGTTCTTTATCACGCATCAAACCTGAGACATCAGTATCAGCCACAGCATTATACTTTTATATGCAGAAACCAAATATACTGCAATTTCGGTACTTTGTTTTTTAATACCACTGGGTCGATGCCTCTGTCTGGTAAACTGTTAGTCCCCGAGGGTATTAACCAGCCCAGTAGCCCAGTACTTCGCTACTGGCCCGAATAAACGATATATTACTTTGAAAACTTACAATATCAAAAGTTTAAAAATTCATAAACTTAAGGAGAATCTCCCTCGGGCAAAGTTCTGTCCTTAGCTAATTTTGGCACTACTTTTTAGGTCCTTTAGGTTATTTGTTCTCTATCAGTCCTTTAACATCTTTCAATTATTATAAAACAGGGTGCACTCGACTCGCAGCCGCATGTGATGAAGTTAACCAATTGCTTGCCCATGGTCGGTGGTTCTCTCCGGGTACACTGGCTTCCTCCACCACTAAAACTGGTCGCCATGATATAGCTGAAATATTGTTGAAAGTGGCGTTAAAACACCAAAGATCAATCAATCAATCAATCAATCTATTGTAATGCTACTGTCCGTCTGTCCTTCAATCTGTCAGTCTTTCTGTAACATTTTTGTGAACACTCTAGAGGCCACATCTTTTATTCCGTTTTGACCAAACTTGGTCCACACTTTGTACATACATCTGGAAGCCTACTGATTTCCAAGTTCAAATGACAAAGGTCTAGGTCACATTTGAACTTTAACCATTTGTTGGTGTTTGTCCTGGTGAAGATACTAGCCTACATCTTTCAGTGGATTTTGACCAAACTTAGTCGACACTTATTTTATACAAAGCCTTGAAGCCTATTTTGAAGGTCACATGTCAAAGGTCAAGGACACAGTTGGACTTAAGTTTTAGCCATCTAACAGTGAGGGGATATGTCATGCTTTGCGTTGCCTTTGTTATAGTAATAAGTATTTATTATCAAATGTTCATAGTCTTACAAGTGAAAGTACATACATGAGGCAGCAATCCCTTTTTATAAGGGACACCTACAATATATATTAAAACTAGGGCGTAATTACTGAAAGGTCAAGTACAGTTTGAAAAACTAAACGAAATCTTTAATATAAATTCCAAATAGAGAGAGGTTTACAGGTGCGTAGATATGACATATAGTATACTTGAGATTTAATGCACAGCTCTTGGGAATTTTTTTCTTTCAAAACAATACTTTTAAACCAGATTTTTTATTTATGCTTATGTAAAGCAGACTATTTTTTTGTGGCCAATGCTGTGACAGATTATTTAATTTCTTTCCCTTCTAAATCATAATAATTTTTTAGGAAAAAATCATAACCCCCCCCCCCCCCCCTTTCAAGTTAAATGGTCGTTCCCTAAATACATCCTTTTTTTCAAAAACAAATATGCTCCTTGACCTTACCTATCTAGTCAAGGAACCAGTCTAGGGTTAGGTTTAGGTTTATGGTGTTTAACGCCACTTTCAACAATATTTCAGTTATATGGTGGCGGTCAGTTTTATTGGTGGAGTAAACCGGAATACCCGGAGAAAACCACCGACCTGTCACAGGTACTGACAAACTTTATTAAATAATGTTGTATCAAGTACACCTCGCAACGAGCCGGATTCGAACTCGCATAGTGGTGATAGGCACTGGTTGGAGAGATAGTTGAACATCCAACTAATCACGACGACAACGACCGTGAACCAGTCTGGAAGTGGTTTTGAATCTAAAACCGATTATCGCGGGATCGACGATAACGGATTGCAGTGTTAATGCTTGTCATAAATTATGCTATTGGGGATGTCGTCCCGCGATCAGAGAGAAGTTGGGTGTACTCGATACAACCGTATGTGTTCAGTTGTTTGTTGTGCATAAATCTATAATATTTTAAAGACCAATAAATATCTAGTTGAGTTAAATATTGTATCATGGTCGGTGATTTCCTCGGATTTCCTCCACCAATACCACTGACCACCATGCAATATCGTCAAAGTTCACGTGATATTAAACACCAATAATACAACAATCATAATCATAGTATTGCATTGATTGTCTTATTGAACAATGCCTATGGAGATTAGAGGATGACCATTTTAACTTTCGTAGAGGGGTTGATGGGTTTTTTTCTGACAAAAAACCCCACCTCTGTCGCCAAATTTTATGGAAAAGAATAAATTGACTTTGAAACATGTAAAAATGATGATATGTGTTATCGACTGAATTAAAAATAAATGAAATGGTTGGTTTGATTTATGGTATTTAACGCCACTTTCAACAATATTTCAGTTATATCGTGGAGATCAGTTTTATTGGTGGAGGAAACCGGAGTTCCCGGAGAAAACCACAGACCTGCCGCAAGTCATTGACACATTTATCACATAATAGAATTACAAATTTTTCATATCCTAAATAAAAAAGAAAAGAAATCATCTGATATTTATACTTATATAAAATAAACAAACATTATTTGTGTGATAGGGGATTACCGTATCTTTCATGCTTTCCAAGAAAAAAATATTCCCTTATCATCTAAAAATAGTACTTAATGCGTAGGTACACATAACTATGTATTGTACATGCATATATCTAATTATGTTTGGTAAAGCCCCGGATTTAAGTGACTCCGAAAGTCCTGGGAACAACTATAAATGTAATAATAGGTTATAAAATGATATTTGATTTTCATCCCGGGAATAACTTGAAAAAATAACCAACATGAAACCGCAAGTTTCTTAAAGGTCTAAAGCATGATGTCTTTAAGGACAGGTTGTTTTTTCCATTCACATAGATTTTTTATAGGGTTATCAAAGGAAACTTGTAATGGACCATTTCCTAAAATTTATTGAAAATTCAAAAAATTACTTTCAAAACCTTTAAATGTATTATCATTTTTGTCATTCTGAATATATTTGTATTTGTTGAAAATAACTACAATCTAAATTGGCAACTTAAGAAATGCCCTTCCCGACCCCTCTTCCACAAATAACCCATAAAAATGATCGATATTATTTTATGCACCATGTCATTTGTTAGATATCATCCTCGGGGGCAATAATTACCTTCTCTACACATTGTATATGACGTATACACAGATGGTTTTTTTGGTTGGTAAATATGATTGAAGGTTAATATGTCATATGTTCAACACGGAAATTATAAACAATACATAATCATCTAAATAAACAACTAGATTCTAACATACCACCACAGCTTGACTGACGTTTTACACAATGTTCTGTGTTACTGTTGCACTCCTCCTTGTAATACCAGAGATTGCGTTTGGTAAGTCTTGATTACATTTTTTTTAATTAGTTATTTAATAAATATGTTAGAGGGTCCAGTAGTCTGCGTTTCGGCACTTTAATAGTTAGTCAATAACACTGTTAGGGCTAGGGTGTCGTCCATCCAGTAATCAGTGTTTCGGCACTTTAATAGTTAGTCAATAACACTGCTAGATCTAGGGTGTTGTCCATCCAGTAGTCAGTGTTTCGGCATTTTAATGGTTAGTCAATAATACTGTTAGGGCTAGGGTGTCGTCCATCCAGTAGTCAGTGTTTCGGCATTTTAATAGTTAGTCAATAAGACTGTTGGGGCTAGGGTGTCGTCCATCCAGTAGTCTGTGTTTCGGCACTTTAATAGTTAGTCAATAACACTGTTAGGGCTAGGGTGTCGTCCATCCAGTAGTCTGTGTTTCGGCACTTTAATGGTTAGGCAATAACACTGTTAGATCTAGGGTGTCGTCCATCCAGTAATCAGTGTTTCGGCATTTTAATAGTTAGTCAATAACACTGTTAGGGCTAGGGTGTCGTCCATCCAGTAGTCAGTGATTCGGCATTTTAATAGTTAGTCAAAGCACTGTTAGGGCTAGGGTGTCGTCCATCCAGTGGTCTGTGTTTCGGCACTTTAATGGTTAGTCAATAACACTGTTAGATATAGGGTGTCGTCCATCCAGTAGTCAGTGTTTCGGCACTTTAATGGTTAGTCAATAACACTGTTAAATCTAGGGTGTCGTCCATCCAGTAGTCGGTGTTTCGGCACTTTAATGGTTAGTCAATAACACTGTTAGATCTAGGGTGTCGTCCATCCAGTAGTCAGTGTTTCGGCACTTTAATAGTTAGTCAAGAACACTGTTAGGGCTAGGGTGTCGTCCGTCCAGTAGTCAGTGTTTCGGCACTTTAATAGTTAGTCAATAACACTGTTAGGGCTAGGGTGTTGTCCGTCCAGTAGTCAGTGTTTCGGCACTTTAATAGTTAGTCAATAACACTGTTAGGGCTAGGGTGTCGTCCATCCAGTAATCAGTGTTTCGGCACTTTAATAGTTAGTCAATAACACTGCTAGATCTAGGGTGTTGTCCATCCAGTAGTCAGTGTTTCGGCATTTTAATGGTTAGTCAATAATACTGTTAGGGCTAGGGTGTCGTCCATCCAGTAGTCAGTGTTTCGGCATTTTAATAGTTAGTCAATAAGACTGTTGGGGCTAGGGTGTCGTCCATCCAGTAGTCTGTGTTTCGGCACTTTAATAGTTAGTCAATAACACTGTTAGGGCTAGGGTGTCGTCCATCCAGTAGTCTGTGTTTCGGCACTTTAATGGTTAGGCAATAACACTGTTAGATCTAGGGTGTCGTCCATCCAGTAATCAGTGATTCGGCATTTTAATAGTTAGTCAATAACACTGTTAGGGCTAGGGTGTCGTCCATCCAGTGGTCTGTGTTTCGGCACTTTAATGGTTAGTCAATAACACTGTTAGATATAGGGTGTCGTCCATCCAGTAGTCAGTGTTTCGGCACTTTAATGGTTAGTCAATAACACTGTTAAATCTAGGGTGTCGTCCATCCAGTAGTCGGTGTTTCGGCACTTTAATGGTTAGTCAATAACACTGTTAGATCTAGGGTGTCGTCCATCCAGTAGTCAGTGTTTCGGCACTTTAATAGTTAGTCAAGAACACTGTTAGGGCTAGGGTGTCGTCCGTCCAGTAGTCAGTGTTTCGGCACTTTAATAGTTAGTCAATAACACTGTTAGGGCTAGGGTGTTGTCCGTCCAGTAGTCAGTGTTTCGACACTTTAATAGTTAGTCAATAACACTGTAAGATCTAGGGTGTCGTCCATCCAGTAGTCAGTGTTTCTGCACTTTAACACTGTTAGGGCTAGGGTGTCGTCCATCCAGTAGTCTGTGTTTCGGCACAAACGTGGTTTATTAGTTATATTTATTATTGAAATACAGTTACTAAATTAAATTGGGAAAAAATAAAATAATAATACGACACTGTCGGAACAGTTCTAAAACCAAATAGAAAAATCGTAGAAGAGGTTAAATCGATACTACTAACACAAATACATGACTGCTCAATTTCCGCGATTGTTGCAGGCACTTCAATAAAAAATGGCGGTGTTAAGCTAGTTTTATGGACAAAAGCCTCTCCTCTTAAATTATATAAACAAATTATTGAAATTAAGGTATTATTGAAACTTTCTCAGACTTTTGTTACCATAGCCGAGTTTGGCTATCCTGGTCAAATTTTTAGCTTTTCTTGCTCTAAAATCTTTTAAAATTATTGAACTTTCAAATCTTTTGAGCTTAAGCTTACCCGATGAGGTTTATTTCACAGTCGCGTAGTGCGCACTAAATTAGATAACTACGTTTTATTAGCATCCTCCACAATGTACAACTTTTCACCATAGCTAATTTTATTGAAACTTAGAATTATTACCATGGTTACTGTTAAGACTCTACAAAACTATTTTAAGTCAATTACTTTCTTCTGAATATGCTTTCAATTGTTTGATACGAAGACAATATTGTTCGTTCCTACCCAATTATCCATACATATCCAGTCGCAGTCAAAAAGTAATTGCCCTGATTGACCCGGGCCGTCACTCCCTCATTTTTATATAGTTTTTTTTTATATATTGTTCTTGTCCTCAATATTGCTGAAATAGTGTTTGCTGGATGCTAAGACATACCAATCAATCAATCAATCAATCAATCAATTATTTACTTTTGCTAAGACAATAATAATGTAATGTATTGTTGTATTGAAATAAGAATAACTTACATTAATGACATGGTTGACAATTGTACTGTTTGTAAATGAGTATTGTCGCGGGAGTAATTTTCTGGGAATTACTTGTATAGAACCAAATATTGTTGCATCATATTTGTAAAAAAATGTTGTAATACATTATGCTTAAAGAACAAATAAAAATGAAACATCCATGTCTTATTTATGTTATTTGTGTTTTGTTTTCGTATAGTGGTGTCCAACACATATTGTGTTGTGTTTTTGTTTTCTTTGTCTTCGTCTTATGTACCCTATGTTGCCATTTTCTCTGGATTGTCCATCTTTGATTGCCCTTTCGGTATTCTCTAACTCTTATTCATAACGGAACCAATTTAAAACGCACACAAGGAACACACATACATTAAATGTCTTGTTCAGTTAACATTTAATAATTCGTCAATATAAAAATTTGAATTTATTTAAATCTTTACAGATATAACATGGTTGGTAAATTCAATATTTAATTTTGTTCACTAATTTAATAGCTGCTAAAACAATTTTTGTATGTGTGCTTTATTTTTAATCATGCCTCATTCATATGTAAATTATATACATTCATTACTATGTTATTAGGATAACGGATGCATACAATCTTTTTATTTTAATTGTTAATATAGTATGCGAATGGAGGTTCCAAAGTTGTGAAAATTTGTGTCCAATCTATTCCAAATTTTGCTGGATAAAATATCCTTAAATAAATGAGGCCGAGGCAAGTGTTTTTTTCGGGGTTAAAGTTACAATTCTCTTTAACTCAAAGCTGTACATAATTGATCCCGACGTTTCACAAAAGACATAGGAAACGTGGATATCTAATTCAGTGCGCAGACGCAAGCTACTTTATTAACCTTCTTATGCCAAAAATCAAAAGATTGGAAAGCCAAATAACTTAGAAATGTTTGATAGCAAGAAAAGCAAAGAGCCTTAATAGCATATATAGGCAATGTCGACTAAGGTTACTTATGCTTGAGGGTGTAGGACCCAAATTGGCATATCTTCCTTATCATGTACATCTATGTATTTATGAGGTATGACATTAAATTCTTTAAATTGTAATATTTCAAAACATAAATCAAATATTTCATATTTCCTCATGTTATTTATAATTTGACATTTTTCGACATGTCATTTTAATGATACATCACTGTTAAAACAATAAATCTAAATTAAAAAAAATAACAAGTCATCATATCACTTTACACCATATATGGGGGTGAGCGAGTGATTGTTGTTTTACTGCCAACTAAGCACTATTTTTAGCTTGTTCATTGCGAGAATAAGTTATTTCACTGAGGTGATGATACATGTTTATTATCTATTTTCTACTAGTCCAACGGATGAAGCAAGTTTGTTTTATCATGCTGGTAATAAAAACGTAGATATCTAATTTAATGAGCACGACATGTTTTTGTGGAATAACATACACCATACGCTCATAGTGAAAATATTGGTAAACCAAATAAATTAAAAGGCTTTTCGAGCAAATAAACCAAAGGTCCTATGCAGAATAGCCAAAGTCGGACATGTTGAATTATGCTTGCCTAAACAATATAGTCAAAGTTGACTTATACCTAAGGGAAATTGAACTTTGTTTTAGTAAAGTACATTATTTAGAAACTGTAAATTTCAAAATAAATATATCTTTGAAAAAACATGTCACTACGGGCGGATGATACCATCTGCAGTAATAGTTCACCAGCAGAACCTTCGATCAAGTGATAGTAACAAAAAACGAGGATACATGTATATAATTTAGTCACTGAAACAACAGTCCACATACAGACATATCAATCGTCTACCAATATGACTGTATTGATGCGTACAATATGTCACATTCGCTTTCAGCTCCACCATTGGCTAGGAGCTTGCTGTGAAAAGGTGAGCCAAGTGCGTATGCCTTCCTCGCCAATTATAGCCTCTCATACAGTAAGACATATGTGGCCCAGATATGGGAACCTCCTCGGAGTGGTAGATGGTAACTGGATGCTTCGTGGCTCCAAGCAGAACCACAATGCCTTGGAGGAAACTAGGCCCCTAGAAGCACGACCCACCGATGTGTGGATATACCCTGGAGTCTGCAAACCTAGTTCCTAGCTATGGGTTAAATAGTTCCATTGTTTTGTGGATGGAGAGGGAAACTCCATTATCAAACCTCCGCTGCCTTGCGGCATACCCATTTATGGGAAAGGCTTCGGGAGAAAACCACCCACGAGGATAAATCCAGTTTGAGACCTGTAAAGTCTCTCCTGTGCTTCCAGGAAAGGTCTTATACCAGAAGCTAAGGGAGAGGTAACCCTAACAGAAACCCTGAATGCTGAAGTCGGAGTTGCTGGACCGTAATTGGCGCACTCTAACAGACCACAACACTACGCATTTACAGCCGTTATTACACTTGGACATATCAATCCATGTAGAAACCATATCCTAACATCGACCTAAACATTCTTAGCTTTTACTCCTGCATAATGTATGCTTACAGAGATTGATTGACTGATGGCGACTTTCTTAAAAGGAAATTGTACCAAGAGCTTACAGAGATGTATAAATGGTAGTTTTATAGTATTTTGCTACAAGAAGGGGAACCGAACCTAGCTTCCTTAAGGGCTCTCATTGTTTACAAAGTCATTTGCAACGGGGGAAAATGGACACATTATATATATTAACAAACTATTTAACAATGTATAATTTAAATACATATGAAAAAACGACCATATACTCACAACAACAAAAGCAAATCAAAAATACATTCAATCATTATTTTCATAGCATGTTTTTCTAAATGTCATCTGTTTGATATAAAATATGTATATAAATAAACAGAAGGTATTTACTATCTTAGGGGTCGTAGATTCAACTTGTACGACGGAAAGGGGGCATGCTCTCCCCTTTGTCAGTTTTGTTTTCACACGGAACAGAAAGCATTGCATATATTATACTATTAATTTGTGGAATATCAATATTAGATCGCCATGAAATAGCAGGAAATTTGCTCAATTGACGTAAACAATAATCACGCACTTCAATGTTCCGTGGTTGAATCAACCAACGCACATTTAGTGCACCACAACAAAAGACATAAATAAGTAGAGAAGACACAAAAATCACACTTTCAAAGGTCAACGAACATCACAATTTTGCCTAGCCACGAAAAAAGACATTAACGAAAATGAATTAAACCACGGAAAACGCAACTCCCCATTATCTGACGAAGAAAGACAAACAATATTACAAAACAGAAATAAAACGGTTAAATAAATGCCAAGATAATTCATTTAATAAAGAATATATTATATTGTGTATACAGTTCATTATCAGGTTATTTCTTTATGTATTATTCATTATATATACATACATATTACACATATATGGTTAACCACAATGACATGGGAACATCATATTGCTATTTCTCGCCCTGTTGTTGCATTAATTAGACTAGATATGAAATCCTACATTTATAAATTCCACAGCCCAAACAATTTAGTACAGTCTAGTACAGTCTGGTACTGACATACCTTGTCCATTATATAAGTACTCAATAAACTGTGCAACATGAATGAATGAAAAGTGACATTGCCAATTAGAGTTTCTGTCAAAGTTGACTATTGTTTCCCTATTAAGTCTTCCGATGACCATGAATAGTTGAAGAAATCGGTTCTCTTTTTAGAACTAATCGGGCTTATTATACATATCGCAACCACAAATTCTGTTTCACGATGATGAAATATAGTATGTACATATGTATAAAGGACTCAAAAATCTGCACAACAACTCAAATCACCCAGTTAATATGTGTGAGGGTTGGCAGTTTACTCACAGTTGAAAACACTTGCATGCCAGCACTGTTTTAATATGAACTTCAAGATCGATTTCCATTACATTAGTTTTTGAAATCTATTGTAATTTTATCGCGATCAGAATTTTAACGATTGTTTCTGTTGGGTTTCTGTCGGAAATATTAAATTGTAGCATTGCGCATAAAATTAGATATCTACGTGTGTATTATAATCACTGGGTCGATCCTTATGCTGATGGATCATTAGTCCACTAGGGTATCATCCACGCATTACACAGCGCTTCGGCACTGACGCTGTTTATTAGATATATTTATTATTGAAATTTATAGTTTGTAAATAATGCAATTATTAATCACAACTTAGGTTCTCCATTCCCAGGCATAGGTGACCTTAACTGATTAGGTGATTTTGGCTATTAAGTTCAGGCCATTTGGGTTTATTGCTCCCAAAGACTTTCATGTTTTCAAGTCTTTTGACAATAACCACACATGATGAAGGTTATCGCAGAAATTATGACGTATTCAATTTAATTCAAACATGATAAAAGCTATGTCATTAAAAATAATTCAAATAACACATATTTGTTCTTTTTTCTTAATTAGCTCAGCAGCTCTTACAAGGTGGTCACAGGTCAGGTGCATCCGAAATCGCATGTCCAAAACTCTCCTGTCATCTTCATAATTACCCACAAGAGCATTGCAGAGTTCAAACATTCTTTGTTTACCACGGACTTAGATGCAAGGGGTGTACAGAAGACATGTGCTATGGCTCACAAGCAGTGGCAGATTCTCTGATCGGAAATGACGTAGCAGCAGATAACATAGGTCATACAGATATGGCACAGGCGCATTCACATGGAAGAACTGATAGGCATCAACTTCCGGGAGAATGGAATCGCTTTAACGGAATTAGAGCAAGACTTGTCAGTAATCAAGTTCCAGCTCATCGAAGGAATACTAGTTTTATATTTGGAGCTACCCGACCCGCATTTGGAAAACCTAATGTTGATTCCATTGCAAGAGGTAAGCATACGCTAATTAAGAGTGGCTTACAATAAAACATTGCACAGTTGTAAATACAAAGAACTTTCCATTATACTAGTCATTAGAATTGGTAGGAATATGATACACATTGAAGAACATTACACGGTTGCCTAACGTCTATCAATTAGGTACATAGGGGTGTTATGGTGTTTAGCGACACTTTCAACGATTTTTCAGCTATATCGTGACGATCAGTTTTATCGGTGGAGGAAACTGGAGTACCCGGAGAAAACCACTGACTTGTCGCAAGTCACTGACAAAATTGTTCACAATGTTGGATCGAATACACCTCGCGATGAGCGAGATTCGAACTCACAACTTTAGTGGTGATTGGCACTGATTGCACAGGTAATTGTAAATCCACCATATGATCACGAACACGACGGCCCCATCAGTTATGTACATGACCAAGCTTGAAATTCTGTTTTATAAATAGTATCGGACGAATGATGCTGTAATTTGAATATTGAAGATTTTCATTCTTTACATTTTGATATAAATAGTGATTGGCAACAACTTTCCAGACAAACAAACAACAAATGTTCATACCATACACACATGGACCATGCTTAACAAAATCCAATCACACACAATCAAGACAAACGTAGGCCCATCTATTTGCAACATTTAAAATGCTATGCTTCTAATTTATTCGTGAGGAACTTTTCAAACAAACAAGGACAGGGAATGCAAAAGAATTAACAAGCAAATAAGGAACCACAAAAGAAATAATTAAATGAAAAAGGTGCGTTTTTTCCGACATCGCTGTTTGGTTTTATTTTCATTAATGAAACATGTTAGTTCGATCAGTAGGACAACATATGTGTACGTATCAATTTTACAGTCAAACAAAAATAAAAGTTAGGAGGTTACACTGTTGGAAATGAACAAAGTATGACCTCCAAATATAGAAAGTATTTATTTGTACGAGTCCTGATTGAATTGCTGTTCTAAGGTAGTTAAGTCCAGGACTGACGGTCATGACACTTTCGAGTTTTGTACTCGTGCTAGAAAAACACAGCCAATCAAAGCACCGTATCAAATAAATACTTCGTTCTGATTGGACAGTTTAGGAGTACGAAGCTAATACTCGAAAATGTTCCGACAGTACGGCGGCCTGCTTTTCAACTATTCAACATTACACATGTGCATATCAAATGTCATACGGTTTTATTTAATGATATCTTCTTTGTTTTTGACTTTTAGATAGCAGAGGTCCTAGCTCAAGAAAGACGATTACATGTCCTAAAATAGAATGTGAATTACACCATAAACCCAAAGAACACTGCATAGTCGAATCGTACTTCCTGTATCAAGGTAGACGTTGCGCCGGGTGTACCGAGGATATATGTCTTGGTGCACACACGGTGAAAGAATCCCTTATAGGAAAAAACGACACCGCTGATCTACATACAGGCGAATCACACAAACATCAAGATCTGCATAGCGAAAGACCAGATGTATCACAAATTGGTCAAATTGACAAGAGCTTTCAGAGACCAAATTCGAATTCACAATCACCGATGAGGCAAATGTTCGAAAACAATAGAAATACATTCAGAGGTAATACTTTGAGAACAAATTTAAATTTAGTCAACAGAAATTCACCATGGACTCAAAATCGCGACAGAACAAATAACTTTAGATCGCTTGGTCAACGCAATGATGGGAGGACGTCTAATTGGAGGACGAATGACAGAAATTTAATGTCAAGTTCCACAACAAACAATAGACAAGACAGCCCCACAGGTAATGCAGACGATGTAGTCGTTATTAAAGAGGAACCTACTTCTCCATTGCTAAAAAGTGGCAAAGGAATACAACGGTTTACTGGTGGTGCTCGGACATATCTACAAAGTTTATTTCATCCGGCATTTAGTGGATGAATGTAGCATAGACATTTTCTTGTGTCATTTCGTCAACATGTAAATCATGCATGCCATAGGATTACGAAACACATGGTTTATTCCATTTTCAGATACTGTGATTTTGTTCGTTTCTGCTAAATTCGATCATCTGAAATCCATGATTTGTAGTTCGAAAGGACGGTTTTGTGGTATTCGACATTTTACGTTGTATTTCATTCAATACATGACCCATACAAATAATATCTACTTTGGTCATGAAATATATCCATATGTACTGGATAATGTGCAATTAATGAACAGACTTAATTGTAGCCAGAGGTTTGACCCACAAAATGTGCTTAACCCCGCCACATTTAATTGAAGTGCCTGTACCAAGTAAGAAAAATGAGCGGTCATATATTTGTGAGTTTGCCTCTTCATACAATTTTTCTATTGTATTGTTGAACTGTTTCGACAGTGCAGTATCTGTTGTATTTGAGTTTATTAAAACTCAAAACACATTCTGGCTTCCATGAATTATTTCGATTCTGACATGTCTAAGAGTACAAATACGGTTGGAAGACGGTAATATATATTTACGTTTGCGGACAATGTCACGCACAATTTATGCTGCCAAAATTCGAACAGACGATAATTCATTAACATGTACATTTACGACGGATAAGTCAGTCACATGCACCGGCGCATGTGCTAATGAGATTATACCCAATCGACAAATCGCTCGTTAGTTCACAAAGCGAAAGAAGAACGTCATGATAGAATAACATATAACATGCTAAAATGGACCCATGCCTTCAATTGTACAGTACTAAGCTTCGGGCAAGCAAAATAATTCTATAGTGACATTTCGATCTGACAAAATTCCTTCAGAACAAAATCAACTTAAATGTATTTAACATATTCTAGACACTATCCGTAATTGAACAAATATTATTGTTAGCTCATAGCAATAGAAAACTTTATCAAAATTCAAACCATTATGTATTTATCGAGATTAAACAATGGACAACTTAACCCTCTTCTCTATGGAGCATATAATCTAACCATAATATTAGATACACAAAGTACTTATACCTGGCATACTTTTAGAAATATTGATGTCAAACTAACGGATGAATGTAAAACCATAAAAGAAACAAATACACAAAAACACCAAGGGATTAACGGAAATGTGGAATATGTAAAAGTGTAGAGGATGAATCTCATTTTTGTTTAAACTGTGATATTAACCAACAAAATATTAGAGTAACATGTTGAAATACTATAAAGAAACTTACTAATGTATTAATAATTGTAATGCATGTATATTGACAAATTAAACATAATACTAACTCCATCAACAACTGAATATATTAAAACGGTCATCAGTACTGCGGAGAGGAGGCATGTAATCATATATATATATATATATCATACAATCTATGTCTTTTATTGTCTTATTGTTTGTTTGTGTTTGTATTGTTTATAGCCAATTAGATTTTAGTTTATCAGATAAATAAAGTTATAATTTATTCTTTTTATATTAATATTATCCAATCTGATGAAAATCACGTCTCTCAATTGTTCCCCGTTACTGATATGCTGCATCGTGAGAGATCTGTCGAAACCCCATTACGGTTCATATGTGAGTGACCCTCTATCATTAATATATATAAAGATATGATTAATACACGTCTTGGCCAATCGGATTGCTCGTAGCATGCAAAGCAGTTTAGAAACATTTTCATATTTTTACAATCGCCATTTTCATTGGCTGGTACATACGGTTACTCCTATAATGTGGTTTCATCAGATCCCCCACGCCGCGACATATCAGTAAAGGGGCGCAAGTGAGAGGTATGAATTTAATTATAATTAATTGTATCTGGCCATGGTCACTAGGAAATGCAAAAGAAATTTTGATTGTCATTCCCCATCTGTCACTGCATGTCCACATACTATAATTAGATTACTAACCAATGGACGCCAGCTGTTTAATGTTAGATAATAAGTCGTATAATTAAAAAAACCTAAAGCTTTGTTTTGAATTCGGACAGATTTGTCTATTATGAAAAGAAAGCTTAACAGTGATGGTCATACATTCCACCAATAACAACAAAACGAACAAACCCAAAATAATCATGACAAATGATGTTGGAAATCCAGGTCTTGGCTTGGGCCTATGTTTATATTTTGTCTGCTCACGTCTTTGACAATACGCTTGTAGATAAAGTTATGTTACATTAAACGTTTGAGGTCTCTGGAGATTTATATTCAGCAGAGATACTAATTCAATTATTTAGGTTTGATTTCATTCTTATATGTGCATAATCAATTATAATTGAATGACATACACACACCATGCGCGCACGTAAGGACACACACACATATGTATATTAACATAACTTAACATAGTTTGTACAGCAAACTGACTGTTTGAGACTAGACTCTTAATGATTGTTTCTGATGGTTTCCTGTCGGGAATATTATAGTGCGCACTAAATTAGATATCTACAAGTTTCCCACTATTACTGGGTCGATTCCCCTGCTTGTGGACTATTAGTCCCCAAGAACATCATCCGCCTGGAGATCAGTACATCGACACTGGAATGGGTTATAAGATACATATCTGCAGCTCTCATATAAGGTAACTTAATCAAACTAAGGTTCTTCTCTCTAAGGCATCGGTAACATTAGCTGATTTTGGTTGTCCTGTTTAGATTCTTTGGTTTACTTCAAATTATTTGGTTTTACATTCGTTTGACTTTAAGCGACGTACCTTATGAAGGTTATTCCAAAGATGTGTCATGTGCACTAGATTATATATATTCGTTTTTGTATTTCTTTCAAATATGATAAATATTCTGTTTCATAAAAAAGATATTTCAGATAATACCGATCTGTTCTTTATTTTATTTAGCTCAGCAACTCTTGCATGGTAGTCACATGTCAGACGCACCCAAAATCACATGTCCCAAAGTATCCTGCCATCTTCACCATTACCCACAAGAGCATTGCAAAATTCAAACATTCTTAGTTTACCATGGAATTAGCTGCAAGGGATGCATAGAAGACATATGCTATGGCTCACAAACAGTAGCAGATTCTCTGATCGGAAATGACGTAGCAGCAGATAGTTTACGTCATACAGACATATCACAGCCACATTCGCACGGAATACCTGATAGGCATCAACGTCCGAGAGAATGGAACCGCTTTAACGGAAGAAGGGCAAGCCTTTTCAGTAATCTATTTGCAGCTTTTCTAAGGACACTCGGTTTAATGCGTGGATCTAATCGACGTACATTTGGACAACATAATGTTCATTCTATTGCAAGAGGTATTTACACGCTAATTGAAAAAATAGTCCACATTTGAAACCGAACTATTTATAATGCTGGTATTTAGCATTTGTAGAACAATGCTATAGATTTAAAACATTTTAATAACATTACATTATCGTTTAAATGTCTATTGTGGCCGTGACTGTATGGTAGTTAGATTTACAATTACCTATGCAATCAGTGCCTATCACTATTGATGTGTGAGTTCGAATCTCGATCAGGGCGAGGTGTACTTCATTATGTGATAAAGTTTGTCAGTGACTTGAGACAGGTCGGTGGTTTTCACCTGGTCCTCCGGTTTCCTCCACCAATAAAACTGACCGCCTCGATATAACCGAAATATTGTTGAAAGTGGCGTTACGCACCATCAAACAAACAAACAAACAAACAAACAATAAATGTCTAACAATTAAGGTACGTAGAAGGTTTTAGAAGTATATAATGTTGACATGACCACGCCTGTCTCATATAAAGAATCGGACGGGTGGTTTGCTGTAAATTGAATACGGAAGATTTTACAAATGTATAAACTAACATTTAGATATAAACATTGTTTGTAAAAATATTTCAGCCAATCATACTCAAGTCCTTAATGCCATGCTCATATGGACAACGCTTAACAAAATCCAATCAACCACATTCAAAACAAACGTAGACCCATCGATTGGCAACATTTAAGATACTATAGCATTCCATTCAGCTATATAGAAAGGGAAGTTGCTTTTAATTAATTTATTATCAACTTTTCAAACAATCAAACAAAAGACAGGGACCACAAATTAATTAACAAGAAAAATACATTATTTGTCCAGCAGTCTGTGTTTCGGCACTGACATGGTTTATCAAATATATCTTTCATTGAGATTTATCGTTTCCTAAAATACTGAAAATCATTATTAAAATTATTGTTCTCCCCCACCCCACCCCCTTGAGCCTATGTGACCTTTTCCGATGTTGGTTATCACGTTTAGTTCCTTTGGTTTACTTGCTCCACAAACGTTTTAAGTTATTTGGCTTTCCAACCTTTTGACTTTGAGCGTACCTGATGAAAGTTATTCCAGAAATGCGTCTCGTGCACTAAATCATATATTTGCGGTTTATTTTATTAGTGCTTTGAATGAATTATAAATCCAGATATATGGTATGATATATAGTGTGGTTACTGAGTGAACCGTTCGTCTAAGTTAAAATGTTACCAGAACCCACGTTTAAAAACAAAAACTTTCAAGAAAAAAATTTGTATTTAGTACTTGAAAAACATCCAATCAGAATGTCGTATCCAATAAATAAAGGGGCCGTCGTGATCGTGATCGTATGGTAGTTGGATTTACAATTACCTATGCAATCAATGCCTATCACCACTAAAGTTCTGAGTTCGAACCCCACTCAGGCGATGTGTACTCGATACAACATTATGTGATAGAGTTTGTCAGTGACTTGCGTCAGGTCGGTGATTTCCTCCACCAATAAAATTGACCGCCACGATATAACTGAAATAGTGTTGGAAGTGACGTTAACCACCATAATCCTTTATAACCAAAAACCAATAAATAACGAATTCTGATTGGACAATGTCGGGGTATAACTACAAAGCTCATACTCGAAAGTTTCATGACCTTCAAATCTGTTCTACAACTACATAGCATTCTATACATACATATATATATATATATATCAAATGCCATTTTATATTTTATAATGCTATCTTTGTTGTTTTTTGCTTAATTATAGAGAACAGAAATTCTGGCTCAAAACATGAGATTACGTGTCCAAAAATGGAATGTGACTTGCACCATAAACCAAGAGAACACTGCAAGGTCGAATCGTACTTCCTGTATCAAGGTAAACGTTGTGCCGGGTGTACCGAGGATATATGTCTTGGAGAACACATGGTGGAAAAATCTCTTATAGGGAAAAACAACACCGTTGATCTCCATACAGGAGAATCACACATGCATCACCATCTGCATAGCGACAGGTCGGAGGTACATTTACCACAAATTGGTCATATTGACAGAAGCTTTCAGAGGCAAAATTTGAATTCACAATCACCGATGAGGCAAATGTTCGGACACAACAGAAACACATTCAGAGGTAATACATTCAGAACAAATTCAAATTTGATCAACAGAAATTCACCATGGACACACAATCGCGATAATTTTAATTCGTTTGGTCAACGAAATGTGGGCAGGTCGTCTATATGGAGGACGAATGACAGAAATTTAATGTCAAGTTCTACAACAAAACGACGATTAGATTCATTCAAGTCTCAAAATAGGCAAGACAGTCACACGGGTAATACGGAAGATATAATCGTTATTAAAGAAGAACCTTCTTCTCCATTGTTAAATAATGGCAGAGGAATACAACGGTATGCTGGTAGTGCTCGGACATATCTACAAAGTTTATTTCATCCTTCATTTAGTGGATAAATGTACTACAAAGACATGTCTAAAACAGCTTTCTGCCACAATTTCATTAACATATGAATCATTTTAATTCAAACATGCCATAGGATAACGAAAGGCATGGATTGTTGTCTTGTTAGGTGACGATGAATTTTGTTATGTTCGTTTCCACAATATTCGATCTTCTGAAATCCATATTTTGTAG
The DNA here is from genome assembly GCA_963680875.1 of Bathymodiolus brooksi. Taxonomy (NCBI): domain Eukaryota; kingdom Metazoa; phylum Mollusca; class Bivalvia; order Mytilida; family Modiolidae; genus Bathymodiolus; species Bathymodiolus brooksi. The sequence goes on from OY804585.1 coordinate 16,951,522, forward strand.
TTGAAAAGAGCGATTTTATGATAATCGACATTTTGCGTTGTATTTCACTTAATACATGACACATACAAAAAATTTAGGATCTATGATCAAAAAATATATTTATATTTATATGTAGTTTATGAATAAAAACAACTTGCTTAGTAATATATTAATATTGTTTATCACTAGGAACTCTATGTAATCTGTCTTTAGGCATTTGTTTTTCTAAGAAATCTAAGCACATTCTTGAAGTAATTGCTTAATTTCTGGTGTCAAATTGTATCTTTTAAGTATCGTTTTTTTGTTCATGCCTCTATTTTAATATTTACATCACAACATAGATTTATCGTATTAATATTATTTCCAGGTCCATTTAGTAAATCACTCCGCATTATCCTCGTCTAGATGTGAGAATAGGTTGAAGAAACCAAAGGAGTAACGAGAAATCGGGATTGAAAAGACAGACAACGCTATGACTGAACAAAAACGAACAAAAAGCAAAAACAACTACGATCTATAAAACACTACATATAAAGCAAAACATTGAAGAACACGAATCGCACAAAAACACGTGGGGGGGGGGGGGGGGGGGGGGTGGAAGGGATCTCTTGCACATATAGTCATAGAAGGTGAAAGTTCAATAGCAAAATCGTAAAATGATGCAAAATTGATAACCCAAACACGCAACATACATGTTTTACTATGCTTCAATTAATTGATAACAAAACATGTTTTGTATTATTTGAAGTACAGTCAAGCCTGTATATCAAGGTCACTGAAGAGATCCTGAAAATGGGGCCTTTATGAGACTTGTTACGATTATATGCACTGTTCATTAATGGGAAAATGAAACTGGCATTTATATTCAGTGATTTGCTATATCGAAGTGTCTTTAAGGCAGGGTTGACTATATAGCATATTCAGACGTTCCTGTTGTATGATTGGCAGTATTAAATAAGTCTTACTTTCTACTCGTATACAATGCAGTTGCAACAAAGCACTCACTAAGTTACTAGAATCCTCATTGGAAATGGCATTAAGAAAAATCAAAGTGATTTGAAACACAGATCTATGTAATAGTGTGTATGTACTGTTGCTATGATCTTTTAATTAAGTAAATAGTTACGAATACAATGCAGCCCATATAATCAGAGGAGTGTGATCTGGCTACAAAACAATAAAGATTACCGCACATAAGGAAAAACCTGCACAGATTCACTTCTACTCAGAAAGACCACATACTATCACAGAAATGAATGACAAAATAAACATGGACAGTACAATAACAGGGTCAATGAATGACAACATAAACATGGACAGTACAATAGGAGGGTCAATGAATGACAACATAAACATGGACAGTACAATAGGAGGGTCAATGAATGACAACATAAACATGGACAGTACAATTACAAGGTCAATGCATGACAAAATAAACATGAACAGTACAATAACAGGGTCAATGAATGACAAAATAAACATGGACAGTGCAATTACAGGGTCCATGAATGACAAAATAAACATGAACAGTACAATAACAGGGTCAATGAATGACAAATAAACATGAACAGTACAATAACAGGGTCAATGAATGACAAAATAAACATGGACAGTACAATAACAGGGTCAATGAATGACAAAATAAACATGGACAGTACAATTACAGGGTCAATGAATGACAAAATAAACATGGACAGTACAATTACAGGGTCAATGAATGACAAAATAAACATGAACAGTACAATAAAAGGGTCAATGAATGACAAAATAAACATGGACAGTACAATTACAGGGTCAATGAATAATAAAATAAACATGAACAGTACAATAACAGGGTCAATGAATGACAAAATAAACATGAACAGTACAATAACAGGGTCAATGAATGACAAAATAAACATGGACAGTACAATAACAGGGTCAATGAATGTTCGTAGTTAGTTATCTGAAAATCTTCTCCTCTGAAACCGCTCAGCCAAATGCACCAAAACTTGGTAGGAAGCATCTATGGAAGGTCCCCTTTTAAGATTGCTCATTTCGTCCCGATCTAGTAATAAACATGGCCGCCATAGGCAATTTTTTTTTCTGGTTATTTCTAAAACAATCTTCTCCTCTGAAACTGCTTAGCCAAATAAACCAAAATTTGGTAGAAAGCACCTATGGAAGGTTCGGTATAAAGTTTTCTCAAAGTGGAATGAAAGGTGAGCGACACAGGCTCAGCCAACTGAGCCTCTAGTTCTTTTGGTCATTGTGATGTCTGTCCTACTTCGATGTACGTATTCTGATTACCTCTTTCGTATCTTCAAACTCTTCTCACTGTACAGGATGAAAGGAGAAATCTCTTTAATGCGAATTCAAAATTACTATTTATATTTACTTTGATAAACACAGCTTATAAAACGGTGATTCATATGGTTTTGTGATATTATAATCATAATAAAAATTCTGTCTCATCTCGTCATCTTTGACTTATTTATAAACACTTTTAATTGTTTTGTAACATTTTCAGAACAATACTTTAGTATATTTGTTGCATCTTTAGATTGTTTATTTTGTCTCAAGGTAATATTTAATAAATCACATTTTAATAAATCTTGTTATTGTTTAATATGATAAAATAAATTGCATAGGTGTCATATTTGATAAATAATATCACATGTTTATATATAAATACATGGTATTCTTTGCTTAGAGTATTACAATGGAAATACAAATGTATAAATGAAAAATTACATTCTGGCCCAAGATTAGTTGGTTTATTAATATAATATATATATTTTTTAATTTTCTGTTGCCACATTTGATAACAAATGATATATTGACCATATTTGTTTTAATAATGTCCTCGTTTTTATCTAAACGAGGTAATATGTTTGTTCTTGTCTCACACGGTTTGAAAGGTCGTTATCAAACTTGACCTACACATTCGTAACATACACTTAAATACCTAGCTTTAATCTGACGTTTCGGTCACATGTTATCATCTGGAAACCAACAAAAATCGAAGTACAAAAAGAGGCATAACTCCGGTAAAAATTGTCGAAAAATCGTCATTATCGACCTTGATCATTGAATTTGCTAAAAGACAAGAACAAAAATATTACCTCGTTTAGATAAAAAGGAGGACATTATTAAAACAAATAGGGTCAATATATCATCAGATACCTTCAATCTGAATTTTCGCTGACAGGTTATTATGCGAAACCAAAAATTTAGCAAATTCAATGTACAAAAAGGGGCATAACTCTGGTCGAAAAATCGTCATCATAGAACTAGATCTAGATACTCCTATGATACGCTTACACACCACACCTAGCTTCAATCTGACTTTTCGTTTACATGTTATCACCCGGAAACCAAAAATTTAGCAAACTGAAAGGACAAAAAGGGCATAACTCTGGTTAGAATTGTCGAAATATCCTCGTTATCGATCTTGACCTAGGTATTCATAAGCTACACATATACATCATTCCTAGCTTGAATCCGACTTTTCATTATCAACTGTTAATATACATTTGTAGTACATTTGCACCAAATCCCTCAACTCAAGTATTTCAAAATCGTTTCTCTTATCGTTTTATTTTTTTTTTTTTTATTATTTTTATTTTTTTATTATAAATTTTACAGTAAAAAGAAAAGAAACGAGTTGCATTATTTAGACTATTACTATTTTACTTTTTTCTTTATCTCTTGATTAATGTATGTATCTTCCAGTTTCTATCAGATGAATAACTTATGGTCACTTATAATTTATAGCACACGTTAGTGTAATGTATATGTTCTTCAAAAACAACAGATTTTTATGTTTAGCGTCATGGCATGTTAGTATATTTCAAATGGAAATATTAAAAAAAAACAAAAAAAAAAAACATTGAAAACATGAAACAATATATCTGTTTGTAACACATGGTGTGGTAATTAATGGTATCGGTGAAATGTATATAGTAACAAAATCCACGATGATATTATCAAAATAATGCTTAACGAGAAAATAACGATTATTTGACATTGTTATTAGCAGTTTTCTACATTTTAAAGACCAATCACTCATAAATAACTTCTCAAAACAAGATAACGGCTATTTCAAATGTTCTGTCCGCTTTCAAAAGTTTAAAGACAAAAAGGTCAAAAATGAATTTGTTTGAAAACATAGCAAAAATCATACAAAATGTTGTCATGTGAACTTAAACTAAGGTCACAACGAATGCTACAATGTCGCATGCTCACATTATATACTTAGACTATTTATAAATATAAAATATTGTTAAAAATAAAAAAATGTAGCTCAAATATCAGATGGAAAAAACTAACTATGTACACATGTAATAGTATTAGCCTGCCATTGTTTTTGTCTTCATTTAATGTCATCTGCCCAATGTTGTCTGTGTCTCTGACTGGAATTGTCCATTCTGCGTTGGTCTAATATTTATGTGGTGAATTAATTTTTGTGGTTGGTTACATAGACCTATAGGATACGAGAAAATGAGCTGTTGTGTTGTATTTTTCTCAGACAATGGGTTGTTTTATATAAAATATATGTTGATACTATGGAAACAAGAGAAAAGAATTATTTCCCTCTCTGAGGTAGACATTAGGATTTGTTAACCGTTGACAGATTATGCTTTGCCTCGGCAATCCCTCCGGAAAACAACCTCTCTCGGGTATACATTCATGAACCTGGGTGCTAAAAGTTTCGTGTGGAAGAACTTAAGAAGCGTTTGAAGATATCAAAGGGATAATCAGAATCCGTTAATCAAAGAAGGATAGAAAACACAATGGCCAAAAGAAAAAGGACAAAAGAACAAACAACGATCTAAAGACCATTAACATATTCATCTGAAAGCCACAAAAATGTACCATCGACATTTGGATTTCTGAAATTCTATGGATTTCAAGTCACCATCATAAATTGATTGATTAGTACTAAGATTTGGTTTTATAAAAAGAAAGCTTACATAGTGATGCTTAGTAATTCCACCAATATCAGCGAAACGAACAACAATCTCTCACCTTGACTGGTTGCCAATATAAACGCCTGGATTTCTATTTTCTTACATATTTTTTTAAGACTTAAGACTACACGTCTGATGACATTTGTGAGACAAGGGATACCAATCCCTCCGACAGATTTTTCTTTGAATCTGTTTATAATTGTTGTTTAAGCGTTTTTCTTTGATTAACCTTTGTTGTTGTGCTATCGTTGTTTTTTAATTGTATCCGGATCGTCCTTTTGAACAGTAACACAACGCGGACCACTAGTAGAACTGGTACTTTCATTCCTGAAGCACATGGGTTCATCTAGATTTTTAGTGGGGTTTACATTGCTAATGGATTTATGTAGCGTAGTATTTGGTAGGTCATTGTTTGTCCTTCTTTTTTGATCATTTTTTTTGTCTGTAACTCTTCGATTTACGCCTTCTGATTACCCCTTTTATATCTTAAGCACTTCTTAAAGGTTTGACAATGATACTAGCGAACATTACTTCGAACGTTTAACGGTCGCAACCATGACTTAGTTAATCGTTGCGAAACTTATGTGTCACAAATGACCACCTGACATGTTATAAACTCTTTCTAGTCCTTTCCTCATTCATGACTTTTCACCGAGTTTGTAACTAGAGTAATACGGCGGGTGCCACTAGTGGAGCAGGAACTGCCTACCCTTCCGGAGCACATGAGTTTACCCCTAGTCTTTGGTGGGATTCGTGTTACTCGATGTTTGGTTTGATGTGTAATGTCTTCTTACAGTATGCCAATAATAATTAAGTATCTAAAACAAGTTGTCTTTTGCAATTATATACATTTTATATACGAGTTCGAGATTGCCAGGTTCGACTGTGTATATATACTAGGGCAGATTGGTAATGCTGTCGACATAAATTGTGTTTAGTTTAAACATATTTTATTTGCCAATTAAACAGACAAAATGGATTAGACACAAGTTAAACAAACTTATGAAGTCTTCTCCAAATTACAATATGTTACAATAAAGAAGTACATAAAAGGCATGCATTACTATATGTAGCACTAATAACGAATCAATGATAAATGATAAATATTCACAAACAGAAAGAAAAATAAAATCAAGATGGATTCATATGATGTGCATGTTCACCCAATTCAATTCCAGTTATACAATAAGGAATCTTTTTGAACATTTAATATAATCAAAAACATATTTAAATATAATACAATTTTGTTCATTAGTTAAATTATCATTGCCACATGTCAGAAATTCAATATCTAGAGTGTAGCAAGTTGTAACCCTGTTGATATTACTTATCAATATAGTTCTGGCTTGTATGTATATAGGACAATCCAAAAAGAAATGCTTTAAATTTTCAAGGGCTGCACCACATCGACAAGATGGGTCAGATACGATTCCAACTCGAAATAAATCAAAATTAAAAAAAGAAGCTGAATTTCTTAGCTGAGTTAAAATAATATTTAATTTTCGAGGACCACAGAAAAAAATGCTTAGGGACAGAATGATTTTCAGTTTCGTCGATTTTCTTTAATTCAGATTTGAATTTTGATAAAGTATCAACGTTTCGAATATTGTTATTTAAACTATTCCACATTTTTATTGTGGAGGGGATAAAGGAATCACTAGTCGAAGACAGTCTACAGAAATGTAAAATAATATCATTCCCATTTCTAAACGGATACACTGACATACGTTGTATGGTGGGGGGAATCAATGTACAAAGATAATTAGGGGTATTTTTATTAACTATATTATAAAAAAGTTGAAGTTTCCTTCTCTTCCGTCTCGCAGATAATAATTCCCAACCTGTCTCTCTATATAAAATTTGAGTTTTGGTAAAAATAGGTAAGCCTGTAACAATTCTGGCAGCTTCCAGTTGAAGTTGTTCCAGTTTTTGTGAATTTCCAATCCCACAGTTATCCCATAGTTCACATGCATATTCAAAAAGTGGTCTAATGTACACAAGATATAGTTTATCTAAATTAGTGCGACTAAGACGGTATTTCAATTTACGTAGAATGTTCAAATGTTTAGATACACTACTTTTAATATTATCAACATGGTTATTCCACTTAGCATCATTGCTAAATGTAACACCTAAGTGTTTGTGAGAAGTGGTAATGGGCACTGATTTTCCATTAAAAGAGAAATCAAGATTCTCTGGAACGCTACGATTACAGAAAATCATGATTTCTGTTTTGTCAGGATTAAATGACATAAGCCATTTTTTGGACCATATATCCATTTCATTCAAATCATGAGCAATAACATTTTTCAACTGCATTGTGTCCCGATTTGAATAACCAAACGAAGTGTCATCTGCAAATAGTCTGCTCAGTGATATAAGTTTGTCAGCAATATCATTTATATAGATAATAAATAAGAGAGGTCCAAGGACAGAGCCTTGTGGAACACCTGCAGATATTTCACAATATGCTGAAGAATTATTTTTAATAACAACTTTTTGTCGTCTGGCTTTTAAATAACTTTTAAACCAATTAATTAAATTTCCAGTTATCCCATATGCTTTCATTTTATGTAAAAGGCCTCGGTGCCAAACTTTATCAAATGCCTTAGAAAAGTCACAGAATACAAAACAATTTGCTTCCTTCTTCTCCAATGAATTTAAAATGCTATTATAAATTTCTAATAACTGATGTACTGTTGAATGCTTAGGAAGAAAACCGGATTGATATTCATATATAAGTTTATTTTGGTGGAGATAGTTATAAACATGTTTGTATATAACTCTCTCCATTATTTTCCCAACACAACTTATAAGCGATATAGGTCTGTAATTAGACGGCAATGAAGAATCCCCCTTTTTAAATACTGCAATAACATGAGCTAGTTTCCAGTTCGTCGGATATTTACTTTGGTGGAGTGATTTATTAAATATTATTTGCAAAGGCAATGCTATACTATTTGGACATAGTTTTAACATTTTATGGCTGATGACATCCGGCCCCGATGCCTTATTTGGATGAAGAATTTGTATTATGTCAGAAATTTCTTGGATACTTATATTAATATCAGTTATATTATTATTTGTTTTCAGTTCGATATCGGGGAGGGGCGCATTTGCTTCATCCAATTTGGATATAAAACTAAAGTACTTGTTTAATAAATCACATTTTTCCTCGTCATCATAGGCGAACTCTTCTAAATTTTTATCATTAATTATGTTTTGAAGAGGGGGGAGATTACCAGATCCTTTATTTGACTTTAAAAGCATTTTCATAATTTTCCAATAAGTTTTATTATTTGATGCATTTTCAAGAATAATGTTATCTAAGTTGATTTCAAAATTTTCTTTTGCATTTTGCAATCTTTTTTAAATTATTTACCCTGTTTCTCTGTTTTTTATATTTACAAATATCCGAGTTTCTATGATATTTTAACATTACTTTACGAAGTCGGTCCCTGATACGTATTTCTTTCCGGATTTCACTGGTGAACCACGGTTTGTCATTATATCTAACAATAACGGTCTTGGTTGGAATACACTCCCTTGCCAATTCGAGAAATGTTTTGGTAAATTGATTACACATGTCATCTACATCATCAAATTGGCAGAGGAGGGTTATCCAGTCAACTATTTCTAGTTTTTCAATAAATATTTGTTTATCAACTTTATCATATAACCAGACTTCCCGTTTGAATGAAACAGAAACACTCTTTGGACATTGTAAAAAAGCCACAGAGGCATCGTGATCACTAATTTCTGATGGTATTTTTAAAACATCAGAATAGATATAATTCATAGTATCACTAATAATAATAGGATCAAGTAAAGTATTACTATGCGCTGTAATTCTTGTGGGTTTACTGATAATATTTACTAAGTTAAACAACATCATAGTTTCTATTAATTTATTATTATTAGCAATAAATAAGTCGGAATTCAAATCACCCAAAATCACAATATTATCGTTTACCTGGTAACCCATCCCTATTGCATGATTTAATCGTGTCCAGTATTCATTGTCCGTCCATTCAGGTCGATACGTGTTACACAAAAGGAAGGTTTGACATCTAGCTCGCACTTTTACCCAGATAGTTTCGTCAGTGTCGTTTTCTAAGTCAGTTACACGTTCAACAAATATATCATCTTTAAAATAAATGAGAAGTCCACCGCCTGAGTTATTACGATCCTTTCTGATGAAGGTTTTTGAAAAGAAATCAAGTGATAAATCATCGTTATTTATATTCACATCTAAATGGGATTCTGTGACGCAAAGTATATCATATTCATCTGCGAAATTTTGGAGAAAGTGTAATTTGTTTCTAACACTTCTAATGTTTATATTGCATATGGAAATATATTTGTCTACATTATTATTGGTAATGTTCACCGGTGGATTCGAATTATACGTATCAGGACCAGGATGTGTTTCTACATCACCTATAATTAGGATAAATTGTAATATATATAACAGGAAAACTATATTAATTTCCGGAATCGTACTCTGCAGAAGAAACAGGGATAAGACAAGAGCTGAACACTGTAAGTTAATTAATATAATTTGTTGATATGATTCTTCCCGAAAATTTACCAGTCCATACAGACACCTTTTCTTAGTATTAAACAGTCCAATGGCCGCCTGTAATCCTCTATACTATTACCCATTTGGATTTAGCATTTCAGGGATAAAATCAGTACGACCATTGCTACATTTCAATATTGTTTGAACACTCACATCTATGAATCCACTTAAAACATTAGAACATATATACATATTATAACACAAAAAACAAATTAAATATATGTAAAAGTACTCACAATGGTATGAATGAGACCAAATTTGCATGTGGAGGAATTTGTTTCACAGATGTCAAATGGGATCTTTATTTACGACCCATGATTAATAGACAGAAAATAATTTTTAGTATACGCCATTTGTAAAAAAAAAATGACAAAAATAAATATTTGAAATCAATTTGATAATTTTTTAATTCGTTGTACATAATATTTTTTGTAAATAAAACATTGCAGCAATTAGAACCGAGATGTCTGTACTCCAAAGTATATTTGTTTTTTCTATGATTATATGGTATCCCGAGTAGACTAAAATATATATTATAATATTTAGGAAAATATTGAGATAAATATCCCACACAAAGGAAAAGAAAAACAAACACAACAATAATTTCATATGATAAGTCACTCAACAAACAAAAATATCTTTTATCAAATGTACAATACAGGTTAAGGATTATTTGCTCCATTCATTTACAAGGTTAAAAAAAAAAAAAAAAAAAATCGTATAGATTCACTGGCTTTGCTGCAGCTGAGATCAGATTTAAATTTGCATGGTACCATTATAGGCTTATGTAAGTGATTCAAGACTTTATTCTTTACATGAGAATCTTCTTAAAAAGTTATTGAAAAAAAAAAAAACAACAACAAAAAACAGAAAAAACCCAACATTTTTTTTCTACAGCAAGTCGAACAAACTCTCACACTTTGTACAATCATTAGACATGCGTACTTCAATACTTTCATTACAAAAGGTTATTTATATTTTGAAGCAGTTAATCATAAGGCATGGAAATTGTTTACAAAAATACTGTAACTGAGAAAGGGCATTCAAAATAAATGTAAAAAAGGCAGTAACAATAATTGATATTAATCGACCAACACATTACTATATCAATAATACAATGGGTATTATTTAAATATCTAAGCACTTTAATCTTTATAAATGTTTCGGATTCCCTAATAGAACCTTGAAAAGTACAATTTGAGAAGCTCCCTGTTATTTTACAAACCAATGATAAATTTTCTGGGAAGATTTGATTGGACAGCATAATATTGTAAAGGGGCATATGAAGGTATGACAACATGTTGACAATTTTAACAGAATGCAAATATGTAACATTAAAATAATTGCCATATATAATAAGTTATATGTAACTATATCATTAATGCTGAACACATCATGTATTAATATATATAAGAAAAACCTGACAATTTTCTTTACACTAACACAATATAAACCTTGCAAAAAAAATCTACATCTATGAAAAATGTATAATTGAGTATATCAGCAGTTTATTTTTGTTTTAATTCAAAAGTTAATGATAAATTTCAGTGTCACTTGTTTGTGAAGCTGTTTGCTCATATACTGAACATTCAATGTTTTCTATGTCATCAAAGTTTGTAACTGATTGTTTTCTGCTAGTTTCAAGTTTTTTCACATATATTCGGCCATCAGAGGTCCAGTAAGTGTATATTTGACGATGGAATTTGAGTTGGGAAAGTCGTTTCACTAGTTCAGTCCTGTATTTTGTCAGATTCTCAGTAATAAAGACACCATCTTGGTCACCTTTGAGGGATTTCTTGTTGGTGTACAGACTGTTTCTGGTCCTATAGGACAGAAATCTCACAATGACTTGTGATTTTCCCTTTTTTACTTTGCCTATCACATGGGATCTGCCTATGTCAGTTTTGATGGTGTCTAGACCAAGCTTAGTATTGCATACTTGTAATACCAGGTCATCAGTGTCTACAGGATGAATAATTTTCCCCCTTTGATCTACTGGGACTTTAATATTGTGGAATCTAAGGCTTGTTCTCCTTAAATATTGTTCTTGGTTTTCCACTCTTATTTCTAGTTCTGAAATCTTATTAAATAGAGCATTGATTTCAGCATCTTGCTCCTTCTTTGACCGACCCTGTTCTAAGACTTTCTGCTCAAGTTTGGTGATTTTATCTGATTGTTCGGTTAATTGTTTAGAATATCCATCTATTACTTCTTGCTGTTCGTTGATGGTTATTTGTTGACGTTTAACAGTTTCAATAAGGGATTTAATGTTACTGTCAACACATGATTGAATACTTGATTCTATCACAGATACAATAGTTTCAGTAATTTTTTGTGTCAATACTGGCATAATCTTATCTAATACATCGGTACTAGTAAGGGCATCTATGACTTTGTCAGTTACATTTTTCCTTTGTACTGGAGGCTTAGTTGTTTTTTGATCACCCTCTCGCAAATCGCCAACAGAGTTACGGCGACGTGTCTACCTTCCTGCATCTGGGTGGCAGGCAAGTCATTAGGACTGTCGGGTAATGGCCTTTTGTTTGACTTGGGCGTTTCATTTATTGCTATTGACTTAGAACCTGAATTTAAAAGTACTTCATCACTATTGTTTTGTTTCATGGAGGCGGCCATATTTGTTGTTATTGTTTATTAGTTGACACTTTCGATCTAAATACTGAAGATTAACAATCGTATTTTATATTCAATTTTCGGAGTTAGTGTTGTTAAACTGCCCAGATACTTCATGGGACGTTTTAATTTAATAAATATTTATGTTATCCATCATTTTGATCCCATTTTTCGGAGGACTCGTTTACCAATCTAGCTGTATCATGCGCATGCCCAAAAAAAAAAAAAAAATTGTGTAAGATGAGCGCAGATGGGAACAATTTGAGGAAACAAAACGGGTAATCAGAAGCTCTAAATCGAAGAAGGACAGAAAATACAATGGTCAAAGGAAACCAGACAAACAGACAAATAATAATCCACAAAACACTACACAGAAAACTAAATATTGTGCAACACCATTCCCACTAAAAACCGAAATGAAATTGGTGTTCCGGAGAAGTTGGTAGTTCCTGCTCCACTAATCGCACCCTTCGTGTTGCCCTTGGGGAATATCCGTGATACCATTTTCCTATGATTACGGATTCATATCTATAAGCAGAGATAAAACGGATATAGGGGGAACATACAAAGATAAAAGCAAAATCTGCGGCAAATCGAACTTGCAAACCGGAAATAAGATATAGTCCTTTCACGGCACAACATAACACACAATAATAATCATGTAATAATATATATTGTTGTACAAGACATTGTGCATTGCAGTCATTTAAAGATTTGTTTATGCTAAAATGTTTAAATTGAGAGACGGAATTCCTTGCGAATAAGCAATTGACGATGACTATTCAGTTTCAGAACTTGTAAATTTAACTGAGAAATTTTCAAGTCAAAGGTATCGTCTAATTTGAGTAACACGGCGGGTGTCTTGTAAGAAGCAGGATCTGTTTTTCCTTCGCGAGCACCTGAGTTCACCCCAAGTTTTTGGGTGGGGCCCGTGTTGCTCATCGTTTTAGTTTTTTGTGTTGTTCTAATTATGTGTCTTAATGTTCTGAGTTCCCTGTTGTGATGTCCGTTACGATTATCGCATACAAACGAAGTTTGGTACGTCTTTACTCACAGTTGTTTGTATGAGGGTTTATGTCTTATTTACGTTATTAATGTTTGTTTGCGTATGGTGGTGTCCAACACATATCAATATGTTGTGTTTTTGTTTTGTTTGTCTTCGCCTTGTGTACCATATGTTTCCCGTTTCTCTGGATTGTCCATTGTTGATTGCCCATTATGAATTGTCTACCGGTTTTTTTTTGGTTATATTTATTGAACCATCCTGATATATTTGTACAACATGTACAGTTATTAAAACCCTCAATTTCCCATTATATGTTATTAATGTCTAATTGCAGTAATACAGGGTTAATATTAAAATTTGGAGAAGACGTTGTGAAAATTGTTTATTATTATTAAATATGTCTTAAGTATTATAATTTAATGACATAAAAATGTCCACAAATAAGTCAGATTACGGTTTGGAGAAAATAAATACAACACCCAACACCATGAAGGGTTTACACATGCACTTGATAGGACAAACATGCGAATCCTAATTCAAGAGGAAATTTCTTTGGAGCTTGCATGTATACTAGAGTTACAGGTTATCACCATGTTTGTAACTATATTAAAACGACGGTGCGTCTAGTGGAGCAGGAAATGCCTATCCTTCCGGAGCACATTAGTTCACCCCGGGTTTTAGTGTGGGTTCGTGTTACTCGATCTTTAGTCTTATGTGTATGCTTTGTAGATCGTTGTTTGTCCTTTTTCTATTGGCCATTGTGTTGTCTGTCCTTCTTCGATTTGCGGATTCTAATTACCCCTTTGGTATCTTCAAACTCTTCTTACAGAACATCAAATTACAAAAGAGTTACCATTTACAAATTGCTATTCCGACAAAATTAAAAGTAGTCAAAGTGATGCAAATAAGGTAAGACGAGATAATATTTCACCATATAAACCTTAAAGAAACTCGAACGCGAAACGCAGAATGGACAATCCAGATACATATGTATCGTTGGGCACAAGAAATGGGACGAAGACAAACAAACAACAACAAAGCAAAAAACAACACACAACAAAGGAAGCTGAAAAGATGGGCAACACGTACCACACCTATAAACCGGGACGGAATCATGTACTCGAGAAGTCATGATATCTGACATTAAACATATATAAGAGCTCACCTTGGTGTTGGTAATTGGTGAAATACAAAACTTAAAGTTGTAAGATAAATCATTTATTTGGCACCGATCGTACAATATATCAGGTGCAGCATACTTAACAATGGGTCCCCACTAGTGGAGCAAGGACTGCTCATCCTTCCGTAGCACCTGAGTTGACACCATGATTCAAGTGGGGTTGGTGTTGCTCAATTCTAAGTTTTTTGTGTAGGGTTTTATATATCATTATTTGTCCTTTTGTCTTTTTTCTGTTGGACGTTGCATTGTATGTCCTTCGACTTACGGCTTTTTATTACCCGTTTGGTAGCTTCAAGCTTTTCACACATTTGATTCCTCGTTATCTTTGTGGGTTTAATGAGTAGTTTGAAAATGAAAAACAAGATACATAAATGTATATGCTTTATTTACATCTATCAACCATGTTAGAAAAACTTGAACAAACTTCCGGTTTCTCTCCAATCAGTGTACCAGAGCAATCACAATAATATGCTTTGTTATCGCTTGCACATTTATCTTTATTGTTCATTTTACAGCTCCCCGTCGCTTTACCTCTACATTTACAGCACTTGTCACAGGTCACCCACAGCCATTCGGTTGCTATGTCACTCCAACTTGAACATCTAGACCAGGTGGTGTAGCAGTATTCAAACTTTGATGTAAACCTAGTCCTGAACCAACGACTAAACCAGGCAGAGGTTTGCAACTGTTGATGAAACAATAGAGCAAAAATCAACAAAATGCAGGCAGCTCTCATTGTTATCTGAAATAGAAATATTCATATTCATATAAAAGTGATGTTTATGTCTTAAGAATCTCGGACCTTCAAATCAAGTGTCAAGACTAACTAGTGGATACTCGGGAACAAGTACTACAAAACAACACCACTACAAACATAAAGCAACATATTAAAGCGTAAAAAATCGAAATCTCTGGGAACAAGATATTCCATTCTCCACATGGTTCATTTGCTGATGTTCTACGTGATAACTCTACGGCATAGTGAATGAATGTAAATAAATAAACAAATGAAAAACCAAGTTGTAACAGACGATGCTACCTTATTAAATATGTTAGTATTATCAATTATGATTTTATTGTCCTAAGAGTAATCATTGTGTAGCTATTAAGCAGTTGTGTATATATGTATTGTCGTTGGAGATCCAACTATTAAGAAAGGTCTGGGAATTCGATGAATCGGCTTAGTCCTGCCACCTGTTTGTGTCTGTCCTAAACGAAGAGCTGGATTCCCATCATATGTGTCGCAACCTATATTGAATGAGTTGAGGTGAGGGGTGATAGTTCGTTCTGTTGATATTAATCGACTTGTTGACCTTCAATGTTTAAACTTTCTTTTCATATCAATAACCCGGTTTTTAGCTTTATTCGTATTGTTTTGTAGATCATTGTTTGTCCTTTTGTACTTTTTCTTTTGGCCATTATGTTGTCTGTCATTGGTATCTTCAAACTCTTCTTAACAAATAAATATTTTTTTAAATATATTAAACGTTTTGTGTTCAAGAAAACCAAAGGGCCTAAAAAGGAGGAGAATCTTAGTTTTAATTATATAATAAAAAAACAAAAAATACCACAAAATCAGAACTATTCCAAAACAATCGCTACATTATCTGGGAACAGTAAATCAATAATAAATATATCTAATAAACCATGTCAGTGCCGAAGCTATATCATGGCGACCAGTTTTAGTGGTGGAAGAAGCCGGAGTCCTCGGAAAGAACCACCGACCATGGGCAAGCAACTGGTAAACTTTATCTCTTGCGACTGCGTGTCGAGTGCATCTTTTATTGTATTTTACAAACCCGGACCCTCTACAGTATATTTAATAACATAGATACTTACAGTAATACAATATTTTAACATGGCGTGCTACTTTCGCTTTGAACACAATAGAGGGCTCTAAATAGCACAGAACACTCCTAGAAGGCATATCTAATCGACAGCGTATTTTACATATTTGTACTTTATGTATGTTAAGTTAAAAGAAAAAAAAATATAAATATACAAAAAAAATACAGTATATTTAATAACATAGATACTTACAGTAATACAATAATATTGATCCCAATGCGGCAGCAGAAATATTATCTGTAGTTGTATGATGCTTTGTACGTTGGTATGATATTATATATTCATTTGAAACCAAAATGTAACAGGTTGAATTATTTTTTAGCTATTCGTTGAAATGAATTAATACTGGAACATTCCAGAAAACAACAAAAATATCGATCACATTTCTGATAATATAGTATTCTTACGTGATGTTTTTCATATTGGCCTAGTTATAGGTCAATATGAAAAACATCACGTAATGATACCTTTATTAATCAACCAGTCCAATATGATGTTAACTATATAGGCCAATATGAAAACATGTGATTTCCATCAAATGACAAGTTTTTTAGGCATTACATGACTCATTCAAAGCAAATTCAAGAAAAACAATAAAGCAACATTACTGAATCAAACAAACTGCAGAATATCCGAATTAGAAATATTAAGAGTCAAATATTGTTAGAAATGACTTAAGAGTCCACGTTACAGTTACTGACCACAGTTAATTGTGCTCTTTCCATCTCCAGAGTATACATTAATGTTAATTACACCACTCGAAACAGTTGTCCCACAAAAGAGGGCCAATGGATTGTCATGTTTGTCCTCCAGAAGTACTTTTCAGCTGTATATCACCCCATGTCATATTTACATGGTCTTGTCTTCCTCTTAACCCAAAGTATGCACCATTGTTCAGAAAGACTGCATTAATTAAAGCTTCTGGGTTGTCTGAAAATGAAATATAAAAAATACATTTACTATCTATATTCATATGTGTTAATTACTTTTTCATTTTTACATGTTGCAACTGGTACTATCAATGTAGTATAAACTGTTTCAAGATAACACAAGTAAAATGATATATGATTGATTGATGAATTACAATGAATCTGTAAACAAAAATTTGAAAGATCATAGGATCATGAGTTATTGTACGATAGAAAGTGTGGACGGACAGAGTGATTACTATAGGGCGGGTATCCGCCAAAACTTGGCGGGGCCCTATTTATAAAGTTCTGAAACACACTGTGTTGTTCGGCACTCATGATACTATTTTCAATATTCACAATGCCTTATTAATTATCCTATAAATATCAGGCAAATTTATGATGAATGTTTACTATTTTAAATGACAAAAATGTCAGTACATACCTGATTGGAGAGTTCATTTCTCTCAAGTGTCTGTCAAGGCTGTTGCACATGGAACCCAGAGAATCTGGTTCATATTCAGTACCATTCTTTTTGAGTACACCCAGGAAGAATCTAGCCATAATACTGCCAAGGTCTTTGGGGGGTATCTGTCCCGGTGCTCTTTCCTCACCAATAGAAGTGAAAAAGTCTGTGATCACTTTCATGTCACTTTTTGTCTTTGTCTTAGTGTTTTTATTTAAATTTTCCTCTAAAAAAAACACAAGTTTCTTCATCTGTTACCAAACGAAACCTTTTGTTTGGTACGACATTTTCTTTCTGATTGTCGGAATCCTCGTTCAGGTTTGTTGACAAATCTCTGGGTAAGTTCAGCTGATCAAGTTCAACGTACTCGTAATTTGGGCTTTCAATTTCAGATATATTCATTAATATATCATCTGCTTCCATTCTTGACAGATCGTTGTATCTAAGTTAATCTTCAATAAGTGCATCCTGCACATCTTCAGAGTTTTTCAACTCTCTGTTTGGTCTGCGTCTCTCCATTTTCAACTTCAGCAGACGACTGACATCTCTCGGGACTTTTCCTTGCGATTGTCGAAATGTCTAGCGGATTCCGATCTAGCTGTTTTTGGACGGACCGGAATCGGGCCAATACGGAAAATATGTAAGGCATGGAATATGTAAGATGAGTAAAACAAATCCACAGAATCTTTGAGAAATATTCCACAATATTTCAATTATATCGTGGAGGTCAGTTTTATTGGTGGAGGAAACCGGAGAAAGCCACCGACCTGCCGGAAGTCACTGACAAACTTTATTACATAATGTTGTATCAAGTACACCTTGCCTGAGCGGGATATCTAATTTAGTGCGTACGACGTTTTAATCTGGAATTACCTTCTCCAGTCATACTCAATATAATAATAAAACATAATCTTTCTTTAGTACAAATTTCATTCTTTCTGGTAGAGTTGCAATTGACATAATTCTTGTACAAACCCTGACACCTATTGAAGGGAAACACCGCCATAATAATAACGATATAATCCAATTCTATGCATGTAGTTCAAAGAATCATTGCTATTATTTTTATTGTCATTCCTATTATGGGAAGCCTTTAATTCTTATTTTTTTTTAAATTCTAATTTGCATGATATAAGTGATTGAAATTCTAAATTCGATATTAGTCTTTTTAAACATTTCTTTTACTTCATGCAAAAATATTGTATTTCCTGTTTGATAAATGATTGAAGTATTTCTTTTTATGTTTTATACTTCGATATGACGTCACTGTAACTTCAATGCTAAGATATATTTTACTGTCTCAAATTCTATTTTAACTTTTTTTTTAGACTTGGTACATAACACGTCATGCATACCACATTTGCAATACATATAAAGTATTAATATGTCAAATCTTGGAAATTTGAAATTGAAATTTTAAAGTTATATAGACAATATTAGTGCAGTGTCTTGAAATGTAAAGGTTATGTGTATGAGGTATAACATTTAGATAAAGGCGAGGTATACATAGCTTTACCCTAGTTTTCCGCCGAATAGACATAAACTTAAGATTTTAAGACACTGCATTACTATAGTGTTTATACTGCAGAAAAATTACATTAATCCAGTGACGCTTAAATTTGAAATAAATAATTAAATTGCATGTTTATCCCTTGATTGCCCCTTTTCCTATTTACTGTCAACTGGAAGTGAAATAGATTTACAACTATATTTGCAAAGCTCAATATGTAACACATTACAGGGGTACCAGACAGTCAGTGACAAAATATAACAACAATTTTCCAGTCAATGCAATTGGCCTTCTCAAATAGAACAAGTACAGGACAAAAGTGAATAAACCAAGAAACTTATTGCCAATGAATTTATAAAACATTTTATTTCTCATAGATTTCTTTTTTTTTCTTTGTGCCCAGCAAATCTATCCATTAAAGACAGAACATACGCAAAAAGGACCATCCAGGGATGTTCCAAATGTTAGTCAAAAGCACCAGTGGTTTTCATTATATATGCAAATTGCATATGCAGGTTTAAATGTAATACTGTAATTTTCTAATGTTTTTTTTTAGATAAAAGGTGGATTCATTCGGCAGTAGACATACATTTGTAACTATACATATTCCCATTACTACATAAAACTAGGGAATAAATAGGATAGCCAAAAATCTGATAAGGTCATCTATGCCTGAGGGGGGGGGGGGGTGGAGACCTTAGTATTAATAATATATAATGTCACTAAAATTCCAAACCAAGAGAGTGAACGGTCATGTATTTGTGTGTTAGGGGTATCAAGCCAGGAGAGTGAACGGTCATGTATTTGTGTGTTAAGGGTATCAAGCCAGGAGAGTGAACGGTCATGTATTTGTCTGTTAGGGGTATCAAGCCAGGAGAGTGAACGGTCATGTATTTGTGTGTTAAGGGTATCAAGCCAGGAGAGTGAACGGTCATGTATTTGTGTGTTAGGGGTATCAAGCCAGGAGAGTGAACGGTCATGTATTTGTGTGTTAGGGGTATCAAGCCAGGAGAGTGAACGGTCATGTATTTGTGTGTTAGGGGTATCAAGCCAGGAGAGTGAACGGTCATGTATTTGTGTATTAAGAGGTATCAAGCCAGGAGAGTGAACGGTCATGTATTTGTGTGTTAGGGGTATCAAGCTAGAAGAGTGAACGGTCATGTATTTGTGTGTTAGGGGTATCAAGCCAGAAGAGTGAACGGTCATGTATTTGTGTGTTAGGGGTATCAAGCCAGGAGAGTGAACGGTCATGTATTTGTGTGTTAGAGATATCAAACCAGGAGAGTGAACGGTCATGTAATTGTGTGTTAGGGGTATCAAGCCAGGAGAGAGAAGGATCATATATTTGTCTGTTAGGGGTATCAAGCCAGGAGAGTAAACGGTCATGTATTTGTGTGTTAGGGGTATCAAGCCAGGAGAGTGAACGCTCATATATTTGTGTGTTAGGGGTATCAAGCCAGGAG
Organism: Bathymodiolus brooksi; assembly: GCA_963680875.1. NCBI lineage: Eukaryota > Metazoa > Mollusca > Bivalvia > Mytilida > Modiolidae > Bathymodiolus > Bathymodiolus brooksi. The sequence goes on from OY804585.1 coordinate 16,972,047, forward strand.
AGTGAACGGTCATATATTTGTGTGTTAGGGGTATCAAGCCAGGAGAGTGAACGGTCATATATTTGTGTGTTAGGGGTATCAAGCCAGAAGAGTGAACGGTCATGTATTTGTGTGTTAGGGGTATCAAGCCAGGAGAGTGAACGGTCATGTATTTGTGTGTTAGGGGTATCAAGCCAGGAGAGTGAACGGTCATATATTTGTGTGTTAGGGGTATCAAGCCAGAAGAGTGAACGGTCATATATTTGTGTGTTAGGGGTATCAAGCCAGGAGAGTGAACGGTCATGTATTTGTGTGTTAGGGGTATCAAGCCAGGAGAGTGAACGGTCATGTATTTGTGTGTTAGGGGTATCAACCCAGGAGAGTGAACGGTCATATTTTTGTGTGTTAGGGGTATCAAGCCAGGAGAGTGAACGGTCATATATTTGTGTGTTAGGGGTATCAAGCCAGGAGAGTGAACGGTCATATATTTGTGTGTTAGGGGTATCAAGCCAGGAGAGTGAACGGTCATATATTTGTGTGTTAGGGGTATCAAGCCAGGAGAGTGAACGGTCATGTATTTGTGTGTTAGGGGTATCAAGCCAGCAGAGTGAACGGTCATATATTTGTGTGTTAGGGATATCAAGCCAGGAGAGTGAACGGTCGTGTATTTGTGTGTTAAGGGTATCAAGCCAGGAGAGTGAACTGTCATGTATTTGTCTGTTAGGGGTATCAAGCCAGGAGAGTGAACGGTCATGTATTTGTGTGTTAGGGGTATCAAGCCAGGAGAGTGAACGGTCATGTATTTGTGTGTTAGGGGTATCAAGCCAGGAGAGTGAACGGTCATGTATTTATGTGTTAGGGGTATCAAGCCAGAAGAGTGAACGGTCATGTATTTGTGTGTTAGGGGTATCAAGCCAGGAGAGTGAACGGTCATGTATTTGTGTGTTAGGGGTATCAAGCTAGAAGAGTGAACGGTCATGTATTTGTGTGTTAGGGGTATCAAGCCAGGAGAGTGTACGGTCATGTATTTGTGTGTTAGGGGTATCAAGCCAGGAGAGTGAACGGTCATGTATTTGTTTGTTAGGGGTATCAAGCCAGGAAAGTGAACGGTCATGTATTTGTCTGTTAGGGGTATCAAGCCAGGAGAGTGAATGGTCATGTATTTGTGTAAGGGGTATCAAGACAGGAGAGTAAACGGTCATGTATTTGTGTGTTAGGGGTATCAAGCCAGGAGAGTGAACGGTCATGTATTTGTGTGTTAGGGGTATCAAGCCAGGAGAGTGAACGGTCATATATTTGTGTGTTAGGGGTATCAAGCCAGGAGAGTGAACGGTCATGTATTTGTGTGTTAGGGGTATCAAGCCAGGAGAGTGAACGGTCATGTATTTGTCTGTTAGGGGTATCAAGCCAGGAGAGTGAACGGTCATGTATTTGTGTGTTAGGGGTATCAAGCCAGGAGAGTGAACGGTCATGTATTTGTGTGTTAGGGGTATCAAGCCAGGAGAGTGAACGGTCATGTATTTGTGTGTTAGGGGTATCAAGCCAGGAGAGTGAACGGTCATGTATTTGTGTGTTACGGGTATCAAGCCAGGAGAGTGAACGGTCATGTATTTGTGTGTTAGGGGTATCAAGCCAGGAGAGTGAACGGTCATGTATTTGTGTGTTAGGGGTATCAAGCCAGGAGAGTGAACGGTCATGTATTTGTGTGTTAGGGGTATCAAGCCAGGAGAGTGAACGGTCATGTATTTGTGTGTTAGGGGTATCAAGCCAGGACAATGAACGGTCATGTATTTGTGTGTTAGGGGTATCAAGCCAGGAGAGTGAACGGTCATGTATTTGTGTGCTAGGGGTATCAAGCCAGGAGAGTGAACGGTCATGTAATTTGTGTGTTAGGGGTATCAAGCCAGGAGAGTGAACGGTCATATATTTCTGTGTTAGGGGTATCAACCCAGGAGAGTGAACGGTCGTGTATTTGTGTGTTAGGGGTATCAAGCCAGGAGAGTGAACGGTCATGTATTTGTGTGTTAGGGGTATCAAGCCAGAAGAGTGAACGGTCATGTATTTGTGTGCTAGGGGTATCAAGCCAGGAGAGTGAACGGTCATGTATTTGAGTGTTAGGGGTATCAAGCCAGGAGAGTGAACGGTCATGTATTTGTGTGTTAGGGGTATCAAGCCAGGAGAGTGAACGGTCATGTATTTGTGTGTTAGGGGTATCAAGCCAGGAGAGTGAACGGTCATGTATTTGTGTGTTAGGGGTATCAAGCCAGGAGAGTGAACGGTCATATATTTGTGTGTTAGGGGTATCAAGCCAGAAGAGTGAACGGTCATGTATTTGTGTGTTAGGGGTATCAAGCCAGGAGAGTGAACGGTCATGTATTTGTGTGTTAGGGGTATCAAGCCAGGAGAGTGAACGGTCATATATTTGTGTGTTAGGGGTATCAAGCCAGAAGAGTGAACGGTCATGTATTTGTGTGTTAGGGGTATCAAGCCAGGAGAGTGAACGGTCATGTATTTGTGTGTTAGGGGTATCAAGCCAGGAGAGTGAACGGTCATGTATTTGTGTGTTAGGGGTATCAAGCCAGGAGAGTGAACGGTCATATTTTTGTGTGTTAGGGGTATCAAGCCAGGAGAGTGAACGGTCATATATTTGTGTGTTAGGGGTATCAAGCCAGGAGAGTGAACGGTCATGTATTTGTGTGTTAGGGGTATCAAGCCAGGAGAGTGAACGGTCATATATTTGTGTGTTAGGGGTATCAAGCCAGGAGAGTGAACGGTCATGTATTTGTGTGTTAGGGGTATCAAGCCAGCAGAGTGAACGGTCATATATTTGTGTGTTAGGGATATCAAGCCAGGAGAGTGAACGGTCGTGTATTTGTGTGTTAAGGGTATCAAGCCAGGAGAGTGAACTGTCATGTATTTGTCTGTTAGGGGTATCAAGCCAGGAGAGTGAACGGTCATGTATTTGTGTGTTAGGGGTATCAAGCCAGGAGAGTGAACGGTCATGTATTTGTGTGTTAGGGGTATCGAGCCAGGAGAGTGAACGGTCATGTATTTATGTGTTAGGGGTATCAAGCCAGAAGAGTGAACGGTCATGTATTTGTGTGTTAGGGGTATCAAGCCAGGAGAGTGAACGGTCATGTATTTGTGTGTTAGGGGTATCAAGCTAGAAGAGTGAACGGTCATGTATTTGTGTGTTAGGGGTATCAAGCCAGGAGAGTGTACGGTCATGTATTTGTGTGTTAGGGGTATCAAGCCAGGAGAGTGAACGGTCATGTATTTGTGTGTTAGGGGTATCAAGCCAGGAAAGTGAACGGTCATGTATTTGTCTGTTAGGGGTATCAAGCCAGGAGAGTGAATGGTCATGTATTTGTGTAAGGGGTATCAAGACAGGAGAGTAAACGGTCATGTATTTGTGTGTTAGGGGTATCAAGCCAGGAGAGTGAACGGTCATGTATTTGTGTGTTAGGGGTATCAAGCCAGGAGAGTGAACGGTCATGTATTTGTGTGTTAGGGGTATCAAGCCAGGAGAGTGAACGGTCGTGTATTTGTGTGTTAGGGGTATCAAGCCAGGAGAGTGAACGGTCATGTATTTGTCTGTTAGGGGTATCAAGCCAGGAGAGTGAACGGTCATGTATTTGTGTGTTAGGGGTATCAAGCCAGAAGAGTGAACGGTCATGTATTTGTGTGTTAGGGGTATCAAGCCAGGAGAGTGAACGGTCATGTATTTGTGTGTTAGGGGTATCAAGCTAGAAGAGTGAACGGTCATGTATTTGTGTGTTAGGGGTATCAAGCCAGGAGATTGTACGGTCATGTATTTGTGTGTTAGGGGTATCAAGCCAGGAGAGTGAACGGTCATGTATTTGTTTGTTAGGGGTATCAAGCCAGGAAAGTGAACGGTCATGTATTTGTCTGTTAGGGGTATCAAGCCAGGAGAGTGAATGGTCATGTATTTGTGTAAGGGGTATCAAGACAGGAGAGTAAACGGTCATGTATTTGTGTGTTAGGGGTATCAAGCCAGGAGAGTGAACGGTCATGTATTTGTGTGTTAGGGGTATCAAGCCAGGAGAGTGAACGGTCATATATTTGTGTGTTAGGGGTATCAAGCCAGGAGAGTGAACGGTCATGTATTTGTGTGTTAGGGGTATCAAGCCAGGAGAGTGAACGGTCATGTATTTGTCTGTTAGGGGTATCAAGCCAGGAGAGTGAACGGTCATGTATTTGTGTGTTAGGGGTATCAAGCCAGGAGAGTGAACGGTCATGTATTTGTGTGTTAGGGGTATCAAGCCAGGAGAGTGAACGGTCATGTATTTGTGTGTTAGGGGTATCAAGCCAGGAGAGTGAACGGTCATGTATTTGTGTGTTAGGGGTATCAAGCCAGGAGAGTGAACGGTCATGTATTTGTCTGTTAGGGGTATCAAGCCAGGAGAGTGAACGGTCATGTATTTGTGTGTTAGGGGTATCAAGCCAGGAGAGTGAACGGTCATGTATTTGTGTGTTAGGGGTATCAAGCCAGGAGAGTGAACGGTCATGTATTTCTGTGTTAGGGGTATCAAGCCAGGACAATGAACGGTCATATATTTGTGTGTTAGGGGTATCAAGCCAGGAGAGTGAACGGTCATGTATTTGTGTGCTAGGGGTATCAAGCCAGGAGAGTGAACGGTCAAGTAATTTGTGTGTTAGGGGTATCAAGCCAGGAGAGTGAACGGTCATATATTTCTGTGTTAGGGGTATCAACCCAGGAGAGTGAACGGTCGTGTATTTGTGTGTTAGGGGTATCAAGCCAGGAGAGTGAACGGTCATGTATTTGTGTGTTAGGGGTATCAAGCCAGAAGAGTGAACGGTCATGTATTTGTGTGCTAGGGGTATCAAGCCATGAGAGTGAACGGTCATGTATTTGAGTGTTAGGGGTATCAAGCCAGGAGAGTGAACGGTCATGTATTTGTGTGTTAGGGGTATCAAGCCAGGAGAGTGAACGGTCATGTATTTGTGTGTTAGGGGTATCAAGCCAGGAGAGTGAACGGTCATGTATTTGTGTGTTAGGGGTATCAAGCCAGGAGAGTGAACGGTCATATATTTGTGTGTTAGGGGTATCAAGCCAGAAGAGTGAACGGTCATGTATTTGTGTGTTAGGGGTATCAAGCCAGGAGAGTGAACGGTCATGTATTTGTGTGTTAGGGGTATCAAGCCAGGAGAGTGAACGGTCATATATTTGTGTGTTAGGGGTATCAAGCCAGAAGAGTGAACGGTCATATATTTGTGTGTTAGGGGTATCAAGCCAGGAGAGTGAACGGTCATGTATTTGTGTGTTAGGGGTATCAAGCCAGGAGAGTGAACGGTCATGTATTTGTGTGTTAGGGGTATCAAGCCAGGAGATTGAACGGTCATATTTTTGTGTGTTAGGGGTATCAAGCCAGGAGAGTGAACGGTCATATATTTGTGTGTTAGGGGTATCAAGCCAGGAGAGTGAACGGTCATGTATTTGTGTGTTAGGGGTATCAAGCCAGGAGAGTGAACGGTCATATATTTGTGTGTTAGGGGTATCAAGCCAGGAGAGTGAACGGTCATGTATTTGTGTGTTAGGGGTATCAAGCCAGCAGAGTGAACGGTCATATATTTGTGTGTTAGGGATATCAAGCCAGGAGAGTGAACGGTCGTGTATTTGTGTGTTAAGGGTATCAAGCCAGGAGAGTGAACGGTCATGTATTTGTGTGTTAGGGGTATCAAGCCAGGAGAGTGAACGGTCATGTATTTGTGTGTTAGGGGTATCAAGCCAGGACAATGAACGGTCATGTATTTGTGTGTTAGGGGTATCAAGCCAGGAGAGTGAACGGTCATGTATTTGTGTGCTAGGGGTATCAAGCCAGGAGAGTGAACGGTCATGTAATTTGTGTGTTAGGGGTATCAAGCCAGGAGAGTGAACGGTCATATATTTCTGTGTTAGGGGTATCAACCCAGGAGAGTGAACGGTCGTGTATTTGTGTGTTAGGGGTATCAAGCCAGGAGAGTGAACGGTCATGTATTTGTGTGTTAGGGGTATCAAGCCAGAAGAGTGAACGGTCATGTATTTGTGTGCTAGGGGTATCAAGCCATGAGAGTGAACGGTCATGTATTTGAGTGTTAGGGGTATCAAGCCAGGAGAGTGAACGGTCATGTATTTGTGTGTTAGGGGTATCAAGCCAGGAGAGTGAACGGTCATGTATTTGTGTGTTAGGGGTATCAAGCCAGGAGAGTGAACGGTCATGTATTTGTGTGTTAGGGGTATCAAGCCAGGAGAGTGAACGGTCATATATTTGTGTGTTAGGGGTATCAAGCCAGAAGAGTGAACGGTCATGTATTTGTGTGTTAGGGGTATCAAGCCAGGAGAGTGAACGGTCATGTATTTGTGTGTTAGGGGTATCAAGCCAGGAGAGTGAACGGTCATATATTTGTGTGTTAGGGGTATCAAGCCAGAAGAGTGAACGGTCATATATTTGTGTGTTAGGGGTATCAAGCCAGGAGAGTGAACGGTCATATTTTTGTGTGTTAGGGGTATCAAGCCAGGAGAGTGAACGGTCATATATTTGTGTGTTAGGGGTATCAAGCCAGGAGAGTGAACGGTCATGTATTTGTGTGTTAGGGGTATCAAGCCAGGAGAGTGAACGGTCATATATTTGTGTGTTAGGGGTATCAAGCCAGGAGAGTGAACGGTCATGTATTTGTGTGTTAGGGGTATCAAGCCAGCAGAGTGAACGGTCATATATTTGTGTGTTAGGGATATCAAGCCAGGAGAGTGAACGGTCGTGTATTTGTGTGTTAAGGGTATCAAGCCAGGAGAGTGAACTGTCATGTATTTGTCTGTTAGGGGTATCAAGCCAGGAGAGTGAACGGTCATGTATTTGTGTGTTAGGGGTATCAAGCCAGGAGAGTGAACGGTCATGTATTTGTGTGTTAGGGGTATCAAGCCAGGAGAGTGAACGGTCATGTATTTATGTGTTAGGGGTATCAAGCCAGAAGAGTGAACGGTCATGTATATGTGTGTTAGGGGTATCAAGCCAGGAGAGTGAACGGTCATGTATTTGTGTGTTAGGGGTATCAAGCTAGAAGAGTGAACGGTCATGTATTTGTGTGTTAGGGGTATCAAGCCAGGAGAGTGTACGGTCATGTATTTGTGTGTTAGGGGTATCAAGCCAGGAGAGTGAACGGTCATGTATTTGTGTGTTAGGGGTATCAAGCCAGGAAAGTGAACGGTCATGTATTTGTCTGTTAGGGGTATCAAGCCAGGAGAGTGAATGGTCATGTATTTGTGTAAGGGGTATCAAGACAGGAGAGTAAACGGTCATGTATTTGTGTGTTAGGGGTATCAAGCCAGGAGAGTGAACGGTCATGTATTTGTGTGTTAGGGGTATCAAGCCAGGAGAGTGAACGGTCATGTATTTGTGTGTTAGGGGTATCAAGCCAGGAGAGTGAACGGTCGTGTATTTGTGTGTTAGGGGTATCAAGCCAGGAGAGTGAACGGTCATGTATTTGTCTGTTAGGGGTATCAAGCCAGGAGAGTGAACGGTCATGTATTTGTGTGTTAGGGGTATCAAGCCAGGAGAGTGAACGGTCATGTATTTGTGTGTTAGGGGCATCAAGCCAGGAGAGTGAACGGTCATGTATTTGTGTGTTAGGGGTATCAAGCCAGGAGAGTGTACGGTCATGTATTTGTGTGTTAGGGGTATCAAGCCAGGAGAGTGAACTGTCATGTATTTGTGTGTTTTGGGTAACAAGCCAGGAGAGTGAACGGTCATGTTTTTGTGTGTTACGGGTATCAAGCCAGGAGAGTGAACGGTCATGTATTTATGTGCTAGGGGTATCAAGCCACGAGAGTGAACGGTCATGTATTTGTGTGTTAGGGGTATCAAGCCAGGAGAGTGAACGGTCATGTATTTGTGTGCTAGGGGTATCAAGACAGGAGAGTGAACGGTCGTGTATTTGAGTGTTAGGGGTATCAAGCCAGGAGAGTGAACGGTCATGTATTTGTGTGTTAGGGGTATCAAGCCAGGAGAGTGAACGGTCATGTATTTGTGTGTTAGGGGTATCAGGCCAGGAGAGTGAACGGTCATGTATTTGTGTGTTAGGGGTATCAAGCCAGGAAAGTGAACGGTCATGTATTTGTGTGTTAGAGGTATCAAGCCAGGAGAGTGAATGGTCATGTATTTGTGTGTTAGGGGTATCGAGCCAGGAGAGTGAACGGTCATGTATTTGTATGTTAGGGGTATCAAGCCAGGAGAGTGAACGGTCATGTATTTGTGTGTTAGGGGTATCAAGCCAGGAGAGTGAACGGTCATGTATTTGTGTGTTAGGGGTATCAAGCCAGGAGAGTGAACGGTCATGTATTTGTATGTTAGGGGTATCAAGCCAGGAGAGTGAACGGTCATGTATTTGTGTGTTAGGGGTATCAAGCCAGGAGAGTGAACGGTCATGTATTTATGTGTGAGGGGTATCAAGCCAGGAGAGTGAACGGTCATGTATTTGTGTGTTAGAGGTATCAAACCAGGAGAGTGATCGGTCATGTATTTGTGTGTTAGGTGTATCAAGCCAGGAGAGTGAAAGGTCATGTAATTGTGTGTTAGGGGTATCAAGCCAGGAGTGTGAACGGTCATGTATTTGTGTGTTATGGGTATCAAGCCAGGAGAGTGAACGGTCATGTATTTGTGTGTTAGGGGTATCAAGCCAGGAGAGTGAACGGTCATGTATTTGTGTGTTAGAGGTATCAAGCCAGGAGAGTCAACGGTCATGTATTTGTGTGTTAGGGGTATCAAGCCAGAAGAGTGAACGGTCATGTATTTGTGTGTTAGAGGTATCAAGCCAGGAGAGTGAACGGTCATGTATTTGTGTGTTAGAGATATCAAACCAGGAGAGTGAACGGTCATGTAATTGTGTGTTAGGGGTATCAAGCCAGGAGAGTGAACGATCATGTATTTGTCTGTTAGGGGTATCAAGCCAGGAGAGTGAACGGTCATGTATTTGTGTGTTAGGGGTATCAAGCCAGGAGAGTGAACGGTCATATATTTGTGTGTTAGGGGTATCAAGCCAGGAGAGTGAAAGGTCATATATTTGTGTGTTAGGGGTATCAAGCCAGGAGAGTGAACGGTCATATATTTGTGTGTTAGGGGTATCAAGCCAGGAGAGTGAACGGTCATGTATTTGTGTGTTAGGGGTATCAATCCAGGAGAGTGAACGGTCATGTATTTGTGTGTTAGGGGTATCAAGCCAGGAGAGTGAACGGTCATATATTTGTGTGTTAGGGGTATCAAGCCAGGAGAGTGAACGGTCATATATTTGTCTGTTAGGGGTATCAAGCCAGGAGAGTGAACGGTCATGTATTTGTGTGTTAGGGGTATCAAGCCAGGAGAGTGAACGGTCATATTTTTGTGTGTTAGGGGTATCAAGCCAGGAGAGTGAACGGTCATATATTTGTGTGTTAGGGGTATCAAGCCAGGAGAGTGAACGGTCATATATTTGTGTGTTAGGGGTATCAAGCCAGGAGAGTGAACGGTCATATATTTGTATGTTAGGGGTATCAAGCCAGGAGAGTGAACGGTCATGTATTTGTGTGTTAGGGGTATCAAGCCAGGAGAGTGAACGGTCATATATTTGTGTGTTAGGGGTATCAAGCCAGGAGAGTGAACGGTCATATATTTGTGTGTTAGGGGTATCAAGCCAGGAGAGTGAACGGTCATGTATTTGTGTGTTAGGGGTATCAAGCCAGGAGAGTGAACGGTCATATATTTGTGTGTTATGGGTATCAAACCAGGAGAGTGAACGGTCATGTATTTGTGTGTTAGGGGTATCAAGCCAGGAGAGTGAACGGTCATGTATTTGTGCGTTAGGGGTATCAAGCCAGGAGAGTGAACGGTCATGTATTTGTGTGTTATGGGTATCAAGCCAGGAGAGTGAACGGTCATATATTTGTGTGTTAGGGGTATCAAGCCAGGAGAGTGAACGGTCATATATTTGTGTGTTAGGGGTATCAAGCCAGGAGAGTGAACGGTCATGTATTTGTGTGTTAGGGGTATCAAGCCAGGAGAGTGAACGGTCATGTATTTGTGTGTTAGGGGTATCAAGCCAGGAGAGTGAACGGTCATATATTTGTGTGTTAGGGGTATCAAGCCAGGAGAGTGAACGGTCATATATTTGTGTGTTAGGGGTATCAAGCCAGGAGAGTGAACGGTCATGTATTTGTGCGTTAGGGGTATCAAGCCAGGAGAGTGAACGGTCATATATTTGTGTGTTAGGGGTATCAAGCCAGGAGAGTGAACGGTCATATATTTGTGTGTTAGGGGTATCAAGCAAGGAGAGTGAACGGTCATATATTTGTGTGTTAGGGGTATCAAGCCAGGAAAGTGAACGGTCACATATTTGTGTGTTAGGGGTATCAAGCCAGGAGAGTGAACGGTCATATATTTGTGTGTTAGGGGTATCAAGCCAGGAGAGTGAACGGTCATGTATTTGTCTGTTAGTGATATCAAGCCAGGAGAGTGATCGGTCATGTATTTGTGTGTTAGGGGTATCAAGCCAGGACAATGAACGGTCATGTATTTGTGTGTTAGGGGTATCAAGCCAGGAGAGTGAACGGTCATGTATTTGTGTGCTAGGGGTATCAAGCCAGGAGAGTGAACGGTCATGTAATTTATGTGTTAGGGGTATCAAGCCAGGAGAGTGAACGGTCATATATTTCTGTGTTAGGGGTATCAACCCAGGAGAGTGAACGGTCGTGTATTTGTGTGTTAGGGGTATCAAGCCAGGAGAGTGAACGGTCATGTATTTGTGTGTTAGGGGTATCAAGCCAGAAGAGTGAACGGTCATGTATTTGTGTGCTAGGGGTATCAAGCCAGGAGAGTGAACGGTCATGTATTTGAGTGTTAGGGGTATCAAGCCAGGAGAGTAAACGGTCATGTATTTGTGTGTTAGGGGTATCAAGCCAGGAGAGTGAACGGTCATGTATTTGTGTGTTAGGGGTATCAAGCCAGGAGAGTGAACGGTCATGTATTTGTGTGTTAGGGGTATCAAGCCAGGAGAGTGAACGGTCATATATTTGTGTGTTAGGGGTATCAAGCCAGAAGAGTGAACGGTCATGTATTTGTGTGTTAGGGGTATCAAGCCAGGAGAGTGAACGGTCATGTATTTGTGTGTTAGGGGTATCAAGCCAGGAGAGTGAACGGTCATATATTTGTGTGTTAGGGGTATCAAGCCAGAAGAGTGAACGGTCATATATTTGTGTGTTAGGGGTATCAAGCCAGGAGAGTGAACGGTCATGTATTTGTGTGTTAGGGGTATCAAGCCAGGAGAGTGAACGGTCATGTATTTGTGTGTTAGGGGTATCAAGCCAGGAGAGTGAACGGTCATATTTTTGTGTGTTAGGGGTATCAAGCCAGGAGAGTGAACGGTCATATATTTGTGTGTTAGGGGTATCAAGCCAGGAGAGTGAACGGTCATGTATTTGTGTGTTAGGGGTATCAAGCCAGGAGAGTGAACGGTCATATATTTGTGTGTTAGGGGTATCAAGCCAGGAGAGTGAACGGTCATGTATTTGTGTGTTAGGGGTATCAAGCCAGGAGAGTGAACGGTCATATATTTGTGTGTTAGGGATATCAAGCCAGGAGAGTGAACGGTCGTGTATTTGTGTGTTAAGGGTATCAAGCCAGGAGAGTGAACTGTCATGTATTTGTCTGTTAGGGGTATCAAGCCAGGAGAGTGAACGGTCATGTATTTGTGTGTTAGGGGTATCAAGCCAGGAGAGTGAACTGTCATGTATTTGTGTGTTAGGGGTATCAAGCCAGGAGAGTGAACGGTCATGTATTTATGTGTTAGGGGTATCAAGCCAGAAGAGTGAACGGTCATGTATTTGTGTGTTAGGGGTATCAAGCCAGGAGAGTGAACGGTCATGTATTTGTGTGTTAGGGGTATCAAGCTAGAAGAGTGAACGGTCATGTATTTGTGTGTTAGGGGTATCAAGCCAGGAGAGTGTACGGTCATGTATTTGTGTGTTAGGGGTATCAAGCCAGGAGAGTGAACGGTCATGTATTTGTGCGTTAGGGGTATCAAGCCAGGAAAGTGAACGGTCATGTATTTGTCTGTTAGGGGTATCAAGCCAGGAGATTGAATGGTCATGTATTTGTGTAAGGGGTATCAAGACAGGAGAGTAAACGGTCATGTATTTGTGTGTTAGGGGTATCAAGCCAGGAGAGTGAACGGTCATGTATTTGTGTGTTAGGGGTATCAAGCCAGGAGAGTGAACGGTCATGTATTTGTGTGTTAGGGGTATCAAGCCAGGAGAGTGAACGGTCGTGTATTTGTGTGTTAGGGGTATCAAGCCAGGAGAGTGAACGGTCATGTATTTGTCTGTTAGGGGTATCAAGCCAGGAGAGTGAACGGTCATGTATTTGTGTGTTAGGGGTATCAAGCCAGGAGAGTGAACGGTCATGTATTTGTGTGTTAGGGGCATCAAGCCAGGAGAGTGAACGGTCATGTATTTGTGTGTTAGGGGTATCAAGCCAGGAGAGTGTACGGTCATGTATTTGTGTGTTAGGGGTATCAAGCCAGGAGAGTGAACTGTCATGTATTTGTGTGTTTTGGGTATCAAGCCAGGAGAGTGAACGGTCATGTATTTGTGTGTTACGGGTATCAAGCCAGGAGAGTGAACGGTCATGTATTTATGTGTTAGGGGTATCAAGCCACGAGAGTGAACGGTCATGTATTTGTGTGTTAGGGGTATCAAGCCAGGAGAGTGAACGGTCATGTATTTGTGTGTTAGGGGTATCAAGCCAGGAGAGTGAACGGTCGTGTATTTGAGTGTTAGGGGTATCAAGCCAGGAGAGTGAACGGTCATGTATTTGTGTGTTAGGGGTATCAAGCCAGGAGAGTGAACGGTCATGTATTTGTGTGTTAGGGGTATCAGGCCAGGAGAGTGAACGGTCATGTATTTGTGTGTTAGGGGTATCAAGCCAGGAAAGTGAACGGTCATGTATTTGTGTGTTAGAGGTATCAAGCCAGGAGAGTGAATGGTCATGTATTTGTGTGTTAGGGGTATCGAGCCAGGAGAGTGAACGGTCATGTATTTGTATGTTAGGGGTATCAAGCCAGGAGAGTGAACGGTCATGTATTTGTGTGTTAGGGGTATCAAGCCAGGAGAGTGAACGGTCATGTATTTGTGTGTTAGGGGTATCAAGCCAGGAGAGTGAACGGTCATGTATTTGTATGTTAGGGGTATCAAGCCAGGAGAGTGAACGGTCATGTATTTGTGTGTTAGGGGTATCAAGCCAGGAGAGTGAACGGTCATGTATTTATGTGTGAGGGGTATCAAGCCAGGAGAGTGAACGCTCATGTATTTGTGTGTTAGAGGTATCAAACCAGGAGAGTGATCGGTCATGTATTTGTGTGTTAGGTGTATCAAGCCAGGAGAGTGAAAGGTCATGTAATTGTGTGTTAGGGGTATCAAGCCAGGAGTGTGAACGGTCATGTATTTGTGTGTTATGGGTATCAAGCCAGGAGAGTGAACGGTCATGTATTTGTGTGTTAGGGGTATCAAGCCAGGAGAGTGAACGGTCATGTATTTGTGTGTTAGAGGTATCAAGCCAGGAGAGTCAACGGTCATGTATTTGTGTGTTAGGGGTATCAAGCCAGAAGAGTGAACGGTCATGTATTTGTGTGTTAGAGGTATCAAGCCAGGAGAGTGAACGGTCATGTATTTGTGTGTTAGAGATATCAAACCAGGAGAGTGAACGGTCATATATTTGTGTGTTAGGGGTATCAAGCCAGGAAAGTGAACGGTCACATATTTGTGTGTTAGGGGTATCAAGCCAGGAGAGTGAACGGTCATATATTTGTGTGTTAGGGGTATCAAGCCAGGAGAGTGAACGGTCATGTATTTGTCTGTTAGTGATATCAAGCCAGGAGAGTGATCGGTCATGTATTTGTGTGTTAGGGGTATCAAGCCAGGACAATGAACGGTCATGTATTTGTGTGTTAGGGGTATCAAGCCAGGAGAGTGAACGGTCATGTATTTGTGTGCTAGGGGTATCAAGCCAGGAGAGTGAACGGTCATGTAATTTGTGTGTTAGGGGTATCAAGCCAGGAGAGTGAACGGTCATATATTTCTGTGTTAGGGGTATCAACCCAGGAGAGTGAACGGTCGTGTATTTGTGTGTTAGGGGTATCAAGCCAGGAGAGTGAACGGTCATGTATTTGTGTGTTAGGGGTATCAAGCCAGAAGAGTGAACGGTCATGTATTTGTGTGCTAGGGGTATCAAGCCAGGAGAGTGAACGGTCATTTATTTGAGTGTTAGGGGTATCAAGCCAGGAGAGTAAACGGTCATGTATTTGTGTGTTAGGGGTATCAAGCCAGGAGAGTGAACGGTCATGTATTTGTGTGTTAGGGGTATCAAGCCAGGAGAGTGAACGGTCATGTATTTGTGTGTTAGGGGTATCAAGCCAGGAGAGTGAACGGTCATATATTTGTGTGTTAGGGGTATCAAGCCAGAAGAGTGAACGGTCATGTATTTGTGTGTTAGGGGTATCAAGCCAGGAGAGTGAACGGTCATGTATTTGTGTGTTAGGGGTATCAAGCCAGGAGAGTGAACGGTCATATATTTGTGTGTTAGGGGTATCAAGCCAGAAGAGTGAACGGTCATATATTTGTGTGTTAGGGGTATCAAGCCAGGAGAGTGAACGGTCATGTATTTGTGTGTTAGGGGTATCAAGCCAGGAGAGTGAACGGTCATGTATTTGTGTGTTAGGGGTATCAAGCCAGGAGAGTGAACGGTCATATTTTTGTGTGTTAGGGGTATCAAGCCAGGAGAGTGAACGGTCATATATTTGTGTGTTAGGGGTATCAAGCCAGGAGAGTGAACGGTCATGTATTTGTGTGTTAGGGGTATCAAGCCAGGAGAGTGAACGGTCATATATTTGTGTGTTAGGGGTATCAAGCCAGGAGAGTGAACGGTCATGTATTTGTGTGTTAGGGGTATCAAGCCAGGAGAGTGAACGGTCATATATTTGTGTGTTAGGGATATCAAGCCAGGAGAGTGAACGGTCGTGTATTTGTGTGTTAAGGGTATCAAGCCAGGAGAGTGAACTGTCATGTATTTGTCTGTTAGGGGTATCAAGCCAGGAGAGTGAACGGTCATGTATTTGTGTGTTAGGGGTATCAAGCCAGGAGAGTGAACTGTCATGTATTTGTGTGTTAGGGGTATCAAGCCAGGAGAGTGAACGGTCATGTATTTATGTGTTAGGGGTATCAAGCCAGAAGAGTGAACGGTCATGTATTTGTGTGTTAGGGGTATCAAGCCAGGAGAGTGAACGGTCATGTATTTGTGTGTTAGGGGTATCAAGCTAGAAGAGTGAACGGTCATGTATTTGTGTGTTAGGGGTATCAAGCCAGGAGAGTGTACGGTCATGTATTTGTGTGTTAGGGGTATCAAGCCAGGAGAGTGAACGGTCATGTATTTGTGCGTTAGGGGTATCAAGCCAGGAAAGTGAACGGTCATGTATTTGTCTGTTAGGGGTATCAAGCCAGGAGATTGAATGGTCATGTATTTGTGTAAGGGGTATCAAGACAGGAGAGTAAACGGTCATGTATTTGTGTGTTAGGGGTATCAAGCCAGGAGAGTGAACGGTCATGTATTTGTGTGTTAGGGGTATCAAGCCAGGAGAGTGAACGGTCATGTATTTGTGTGTTAGGGGTATCAAGCCAGGAGAGTGAACGGTCGTGTATTTGTGTGTTAGGGGTATCAAGCCAGGAGAGTGAACGGTCATGTATTTGTCTGTTAGGGGTATCAAGCCAGGAGAGTGAACGGTCATGTATTTGTGTGTTAGGGGTATCAAGCCAGGAGAGTGAACGGTCATGTATTTGTGTGTTAGGGGCATCAAGCCAGGAGAGTGAACGGTCATGTATTTGTGTGTTAGGGGTATCAAGCCAGGAGAGTGTACGGTCATGTATTTGTGTGTTAGGGGTATCAAGCCAGGAGAGTGAACTGTCATGTATTTGTGTGTTTTGGGTATCAAGCCAGGAGAGTGAACGGTCATGTATTTGTGTGTTACGGGTATCAAGCCAGGAGAGTGAACGGTCATGTATTTATGTGTTAGGGGTATCAAGCCACGAGAGTGAACGGTCATGTATTTGTGTGTTAGGGGTATCAAGCCAGGAGAGTGAACGGTCATGTATTTGTGTGTTAGGGGTATCAAGCCAGGAGAGTGAACGGTCGTGTATTTGAGTGTTAGGGGTATCAAGCCAGGAGAGTGAACGGTCATGTATTTGTGTGTTAGGGGTATCAAGCCAGGAGAGTGAACGGTCATGTATTTGTGTGTTAGGGGTATCAGGCCAGGAGAGTGAACGGTCATGTATTTGTGTGTTAGGGGTATCAAGCCAGGAAAGTGAACGGTCATGTATTTGTGTGTTAGAGGTATCAAGCCAGGAGAGTGAATGGTCATGTATTTGTGTGTTAGGGGTATCGAGCCAGGAGAGTGAACGGTCATGTATTTGTATGTTAGGGGTATCAAGCCAGGAGAGTGAACGGTCATGTATTTGTGTGTTAGGGGTATCAAGCCAGGAGAGTGAACGGTCATGTATTTGTGTGTTAGGGGTATCAAGCCAGGAGAGTGAACGGTCATGTATTTGTATGTTAGGGGTATCAAGCCAGGAGAGTGAACGGTCATGTATTTGTGTGTTAGGGGTATCAAGCCAGGAGAGTGAACGGTCATGTATTTATGTGTGAGGGGTATCAAGCCAGGAGAGTGAACGCTCATGTATTTGTGTGTTAGAGGTATCAAACCAGGAGAGTGATCGGTCATGTATTTGTGTGTTAGGTGTATCAAGCCAGGAGAGTGAAAGGTCATGTAATTGTGTGTTAGGGGTATCAAGCCAGGAGTGTGAACGGTCATGTATTTGTGTGTTATGGGTATCAAGCCAGGAGAGTGAACGGTCATGTATTTGTGTGTTAGGGGTATCAAGCCAGGAGAGTGAACGGTCATGTATTTGTGTGTTAGAGGTATCAAGCCAGGAGAGTCAACGGTCATGTATTTGTGTGTTAGGGGTATCAAGCCAGAAGAGTGAACGGTCATGTATTTGTGTGTTAGAGGTATCAAGCCAGGAGAGTGAACGGTCATGTATTTGTGTGTTAGAGATATCAAACCAGGAGAGTGAACGGTCATGTAATTGTGTGTTAGGGGTATCAAGCCAGGAGAGTGAACGATCATGTATTTGTGTGTTAGGGGTATCAAGCCAGGAGAGTGAACGGTCATGTATTTGTGTGTTAGGGGTATCAAGCCAGGAGAGTGAACGGTCATATATTTGTGTGTTAGGGGTATCAAGCCAGGAGAGTGAAAGGTCATATATTTGTGTGTTAGGGGTATCAAGCCAGGAGAGTGAACGGTCATATATTTGTGTGTTAGGGGTATCAAGCCAGGAGAGTGAACGGTCATGTATTTGTGTGTTAGGGGTATCAATCCAGGAGAGTGAACGGTCATGTATTTGTGTGTTAGGGGTATCAAGCCAGGAGAGTGAACGGTCATATATTTGTGTGTTAGGGGTATCAAGCCAGGAGAGTGAACGGTCATATATTTGTCTGTTAGGGGTATCAAGCCAGGAGAGTGAACGGTCATGTATTTGTGTGTTAGGGGTATCAAGCCAGGAGAGTGAACGGTCATATTTTTGTGTGTTAGGGGTATCAAGCCAGGAGAGTGAACGGTCATATATTTGTGTGTTAGGGGTATCAAGCCAGGAGAGTGAACGGTCATATATTTGTGTGTTAGGGGTATCAAGCCAGGAGAGTGAACGGTCATATATTTGTATGTTAGGGGTATCAAGCCAGGAGAGTGAACGGTCATGTATTTGTGTGTTAGGGGTATCAAGCCAGGAGAGTGAACGGTCATATATTTGTGTGTTAGGGGTATCAAGCCAGGAGAGTGAACGGTCATATATTTGTCTGTTAGGGGTATCAAGCCAGGAGAGTGAACGGTCATGTATTTATGTGTTAGGGGTATCAAGCCAGAAGAGTGAACGGTCATGTATTTGTGTGTTAGGGGTATCAAGCCAGGAGAGTGAACGGTCATGTATTTGTGTGTTAGGGGTATCAAGCTAGAAGAGTGAACGGTCATGTATTTGTGTGTTAGGGGTATCAAGCCAGGAGAGTGTACGGTCATGTATTTGTGTGTTAGGGGTATCAAGCCAGGAGAGTGAACGGTCATGTATTTGTGTGTTAGGGGTATCAAGCCAGGAAAGTGAACGGTCATGTATTTGTCTGTTAGGGGTATCAAGCCAGGAGAGTGAATGGTCATGTATTTGTGTAAGGGGTATCAAGACAGGAGAGTAAACGGTCATGTATTTGTGTGTTAGGGGTATCAAGCCAGGAGAGTGAACGGTCATGTATTTGTGTGTTAGGGGTATCAAGCCAGGAGAGTGAACGGTCATGTATTTGTGTGTTAGGGGTATCAAGCCAGGAGAGTGAACGGTCGTGTATTTGTGTGTTAGGGGTATCAAGCCAGGAGAGTGAACGGTCATGTATTTGTGTGTTAGGGGTATCAAGCCAGGAGAGTGAACGGTCATGTATTTGTGTGTTAGGGGCATCAAGCCAGGAGAGTGAACGGTCATGTATTTGTGTGTTAGGGGTATCAAGCCAGGAGAGTGTACGGTCATGTATTTGTGTGTTAGGGGTATCAAGCCAGGAGAGTGAACTGTCATGTATTTGTGTGTTTTGGGTAACAAGCCAGGAGAGTGAACGGTCATGTTTTTGTGTGTTACGGGTATCAAGCCAGGAGAGTGAACGGTCATGTATTTATGTGCTAGGGGTATCAAGCCACGAGAGTGAACGGTCATGTATTTGTGTGTTAGGGGTATCAAGCCAGGAGAGTGAACGGTCATGTATTTGTGTGCTAGGGGTATCAAGACAGGAGAGTGAACGGTCGTGTATTTGAGTGTTAGGGGTATCAAGCCAGGAGAGTGAACGGTCATGTATTTGTGTGTTAGGGGTATCAAGCCAGGAGAGTGAACGGTCATGTATTTGTGTGTTAGGGGTATCAGGCCAGGAGAGTGAACGGTCATGTATTTGTGTGTTAGGGGTATCAAGCCAGGAAAGTGAACGGTCATGTATTTGTGTGTTAGAGGTATCAAGCCAGGAGAGTGAATGGTCATGTATTTGTGTGTTAGGGGTATCGAGCCAGGAGAGTGAACGGTCATGTATTTGTATGTTAGGGGTATCAAGCCAGGAGAGTGAACGGTCATGTATTTGTGTGTTAGGGGTATCAAGCCAGGAGAGTGAACGGTCATGTATTTGTGTGTTAGGGGTATCAAGCCAGGAGAGTGAACGGTCATGTATTTGTATGTTAGGGGTATCAAGCCAGGAGAGTGAACGGTCATGTATTTGTGTGTTAGGGGTATCAAGCCAGGAGAGTGAACGGTCATGTATTTATGTGTGAGGGGTATCAAGCCAGGAGAGTGAACGGTCATGTATTTGTGTGTTAGAGGTATCAAACCAGGAGAGTGATCGGTCATGTATTTGTGTGTTAGGTGTATCAAGCCAGGAGAGTGAAAGGTCATGTAATTGTGTGTTAGGGGTATCAAGCCAGGAGTGTGAACGGTCATGTATTTGTGTGTTATGGGTATCAAGCCAGGAGAGTGAACGGTCATGTATTTGTGTGTTAGGGGTATCAAGCCAGGAGAGTGAACGGTCATGTATTTGTGTGTTAGAGGTATCAAGCCAGGAGAGTCAACGGTCATGTATTTGTGTGTTAGGGGTATCAAGCCAGAAGAGTGAACGGTCATGTATTTGTGTGTTAGAGGTATCAAGCCAGGAGAGTGAACGGTCATGTATTTGTGTGTTAGAGATATCAAACCAGGAGAGTGAACGGTCATGTAATTGTGTGTTAGGGGTATCAAGCCAGGAGAGTGAACGATCATGTATTTGTCTGTTAGGGGTATCAAGCCAGGAGAGTGAACGGTCATGTATTTGTGTGTTAGGGGTATCAAGCCAGGAGAGTGAACGGTCATATATTTGTGTGTTAGGGGTATCAAGCCAGGAGAGTGAAAGGTCATATATTTGTGTGTTAGGGGTATCAAGCCAGGAGAGTGAACGGTCATATATTTGTGTGTTAGGGGTATCAAGCCAGGAGAGTGAACGGTCATGTATTTGTGTGTTAGGGGTATCAATCCAGGAGAGTGAACGGTCATGTATTTGTGTGTTAGGGGTATCAAGCCAGGAGAGTGAACGGTCATATATTTGTGTGTTAGGGGTATCAAGCCAGGAGAGTGAACGGTCATATATTTGTCTGTTAGGGGTATCAAGCCAGGAGAGTGAACGGTCATGTATTTGTGTGTTAGGGGTATCAAGCCAGGAGAGTGAACGGTCATATTTTTGTGTGTTAGGGGTATCAAGCCAGGAGAGTGAACGGTCATATATTTGTGTGTTAGGGGTATCAAGCCAGGAGAGTGAACGGTCATATATTTGTGTGTTAGGGGTATCAAGCCAGGAGAGTGAACGGTCATATATTTGTATGTTAGGGGTATCAAGCCAGGAGAGTGAACGGTCATGTATTTGTGTGTTAGGGGTATCAAGCCAGGAGAGTGAACGGTCATATATTTGTGTGTTAGGGGTATCAAGCCAGGAGAGTGAACGGTCATATATTTGTGTGTTAGGGGTATCAAGCCAGGAGAGTGAACGGTCATGTATTTGTGTGTTAGGGGTATCAAGCCAGGAGAGTGAACGGTCATATATTTGTGTGTTATGGGTATCAAACCAGGAGAGTGAACGGTCATGTATTTGTGTGTTAGGGGTATCAAGCCAGGAGAGTGAACGGTCATGTATTTGTGCGTTAGGGGTATCAAGCCAGGAGAGTGAACGGTCATGTATTTGTGTGTTATGGGTATCAAGCCAGGAGAGTGAACGGTCATATATTTGTGTGTTAGGGGTATCAAGCCAGGAGAGTGAACGGTCATATATTTGTGTGTTAGGGGTATCAAGCCAGGAGAGTGAACGGTCATGTATTTGTGTGTTAGGGGTATCAAGCCAGGAGAGTGAACGGTCATGTATTTGTGTGTTAGGGGTATCAAGCCAGGAGAGTGAACGGTCATATATTTGTGTGTTAGGGGTATCAAGCCAGGAGAGTGAACGGTCATATATTTGTGTGTTAGGGGTATCAAGCCAGGAGAGTGAACGGTCATGTATTTGTGCGTTAGGGGTATCAAGCCAGGAGAGTGAACGGTCATATATTTGTGTGTTAGGGGTATCAAGCCAGGAGAGTGAACGGTCATATATTTGTGTGTTAGGGGTATCAAGCAAGGAGAGTGAACGGTCATATATTTGTGTGTTAGGGGTATCAAGCCAGGAAAGTGAACGGTCACATATTTGTGTGTTAGGGGTATCAAGCCAGGAGAGTGAACGGTCATATATTTGTGTGTTAGGGGTATCAAGCCAGGAGAGTGAACGGTCATGTATTTGTCTGTTAGTGATATCAAGCCAGGAGAGTGATCGGTCATGTATTTGTGTGTTAGGGGTATCAAGCCAGGACAATGAACGGTCATGTATTTGTGTGTTAGGGGTATCAAGCCAGGAGAGTGAACGGTCATGTATTTGTGTGCTAGGGGTATCAAGCCAGGAGAGTGAACGGTCATGTAATTTGTGTGTTAGGGGTATCAAGCCAGGAGAGTGAACGGTCATATATTTCTGTGTTAGGGGTATCAACCCAGGAGAGTGAACGGTCGTGTATTTGTGTGTTAGGGGTATCAAGCCAGGAGAGTGAACGGTCATGTATTTGTGTGTTAGGGGTATCAAGCCAGAAGAGTGAACGGTCATGTATTTGTGTGCTAGGGGTATCAAGCCAGGAGAGTGAACGGTCATGTATTTGAGTGTTAGGGGTATCAAGCCAGGAGAGTAAACGGTCATGTATTTGTGTGTTAGGGGTATCAAGCCAGGAGAGTGAACGGTCATGTATTTGTGTGTTAGGGGTATCAAGCCAGGAGAGTGAACGGTCATGTATTTGTGTGTTAGGGGTATCAAGCCAGGAGAGTGAACGGTCATATATTTGTGTGTTAGGGGTATCAAGCCAGAAGAGTGAACGGTCATGTATTTGTGTGTTAGGGGTATCAAGCCAGGAGAGTGAACGGTCATGTATTTGTGTGTTAGGGGTATCAAGCCAGGAGAGTGAACGGTCATATATTTGTGTGTTAGGGGTATCAAGCCAGAAGAGTGAACGGTCATATATTTGTGTGTTAGGGGTATCAAGCCAGGAGAGTGAACGGTCATGTATTTGTGTGTTAGGGGTATCAAGCCAGGAGAGTGAACGGTCATGTATTTGTGTGTTAGGGGTATCAAGCCAGGAGAGTGAACGGTCATATTTTTGTGTGTTAGGGGTATCAAGCCAGGAGAGTGAACGGTCATATATTTGTGTGTTAGGGGTATCAAGCCAGGAGAGTGAACGGTCATGTATTTGTGTGTTAGGGGTATCAAGCCAGGAGAGTGAACGGTCATATATTTGTGTGTTAGGGGTATCAAGCCAGGAGAGTGAACGGTCATGTATTTGTGTGTTAGGGGTATCAAGCCAGGAGAGTGAACGGTCATATATTTGTGTGTTAGGGATATCAAGCCAGGAGAGTGAACGGTCGTGTATTTGTGTGTTAAGGGTATCAAGCCAGGAGAGTGAACTGTCATGTATTTGTCTGTTAGGGGTATCAAGCCAGGAGAGTGAACGGTCATGTATTTGTGTGTTAGGGGTATCAAACCAGGAGAGTGAACTGTCATGTATTTGTGTGTTAGGGGTATCAAGCCAGGAGAGTGAACGGTCATGTATTTATGTGTTAGGGGTATCAAGCCAGAAGAGTGAACGGTCATGTATTTGTGTGTTAGGGGTATCAAGCCAGGAGAGTGAACGGTCATGTATTTGTGTGTTAGGGGTATCAAGCTAGAAGAGTGAACGGTCATGTATTTGTGTGTTAGGGGTATCAAGCCAGGAGAGTGTACGGTCATGTATTTGTGTGTTAGGGGTATCAAGCCAGGAGAGTGAACGGTCATGTATTTGTGCGTTAGGGGTATCAAGCCAGGAAAGTGAACGGTCATGTATTTGTCTGTTAGGGGTATCAAGCCAGGAGATTGAATGGTCATGTATTTGTGTAAGGGGTATCAAGACAGGAGAGTAAACGGTCATGTATTTGTGTGTTAGGGGTATCAAGCCAGGAGAGTGAACGGTCATGTATTTGTGTGTTAGGGGTATCAAGCCAGGAGAGTGAACGGTCATGTATTTGTGTGTTAGGGGTATCAAGCCAGGAGAGTGAACGGTCGTGTATTTGTGTGTTAGGGGTATCAAGCCAGGAGAGTGAACGGTCATGTATTTGTCTGTTAGAGGTATCAAGCCAGGAGAGTGAACGGTCATGTATTTGTGTGTTAGGGGTATCAAGCCAGGAGAGTGAACGGTCATGTATTTGTGTGTTAGGGGCATCAAGCCAGGAGAGTGAACGGTCATGTATTTGTGTGTTAGGGGTATCAAGCCAGGAGAGTGTACGGTCATGTATTTGTGTGTTAGGGGTATCAAGCCAGGAGAGTGAACTGTCATGTATTTGTGTGTTTTGGGTATCAAGCCAGGAGAGTGAACGGTCATGTATTTGTGTGTTACGGGTATCAAGCCAGGAGAGTGAACGGTCATGTATTTATGTGTTAGGGGTATCAAGCCACGAGAGTGAACGGTCATGTATTTGTGTGTTAGGGGTATCAAGCCAGGAGAGTGAACGGTCATGTATTTGTGTGTTAGGGGTATCAAGCCAGGAGAGTGAACGGTCGTGTATTTGAGTGTTAGGGGTATCAAGCCAGGAGAGTGAACGGTCATGTATTTGTGTGTTAGGGGTATCAAGCCAGGAGAGTGAACGGTCATGTATTTGTGTGTTAGGGGTATCAGGCCAGGAGAGTGAACGGTCATGTATTTGTGTGTTAGGGGTATCAAGCCAGGAAAGTGAACGGTCATGTATTTGTGTGTTAGAGGTATCAAGCCAGGAGAGTGAATGGTCATGTATTTGTGTGTTAGGGGTATCGAGCCAGGAGAGTGAACGGTCATGTATTTGTATGTTAGGGGTATCAAGCCAGGAGAGTGAACGGTCATGTATTTGTGTGTTAGGGGTATCAAGCCAGGAGAGTGAACGGTCATGTATTTGTGTGTTAGGGGTATCAAGCCAGGAGAGTGAACGGTCATGTATTTGTATGTTAGGGGTATCAAGCCAGGAGAGTGAACGGTCATGTATTTGTGTGTTAGGGGTATCAAGCCAGGAGAGTGAACGGTCATGTATTTATGTGTGAGGGGTATCAAGCCAGGAGAGTGAACGCTCATGTATTTGTGTGTTAGAGGTATCAAACCAGGAGAGTGATCGGTCATGTATTTGTGTGTTAGGTGTATCAAGCCAGGAGAGTGAAAGGTCATGTAATTGTGTGTTAGGGGTATCAAGCCAGGAGTGTGAACGGTCATGTATTTGTGTGTTATGGGTATCAAGCCAGGAGAGTGAACGGTCATGTATTTGTGTGTTAGGGGTATCAAGCCAGGAGAGTGAACGGTCATGTATTTGTGTGTTAGAGGTATCAAGCCAGGAGAGTCAACGGTCATGTATTTGTGTGTTAGGGGTATCAAGCCAGAAGAGTGAACGGTCATGTATTTGTGTGTTAGAGGTATCAAGCCAGGAGAGTGAACGGTCATGTATTTGTGTGTTAGAGATATCAAACCAGGAGAGTGAACGGTCATGTAATTGTGTGTTAGGGGTATCAAGCCAGGAGAGTGAACGATCATGTATTTGTGTGTTAGGGGTATCAAGCCAGGAGAGTGAACGGTCATGTATTTGTGTGTTAGGGGTATCAAGCCAGGAGAGTGAACGGTCATATATTTGTGTGTTAGGGGTATCAAGCCAGGAGAGTGAAAGGTCATATATTTGTGTGTTAGGGGTATCAAGCCAGGAGAGTGAACGGTCATATATTTGTGTGTTAGGGGTATCAAGCCAGGAGAGTGAACGGTCATGTATTTGTGTGTTAGGGGTATCAATCCAGGAGAGTGAACGGTCATGTATTTGTGTGTTAGGGGTATCAAGCCAGGAGAGTGAACGGTCATATATTTGTGTGTTAGGGGTATCAAGCCAGGAGAGTGAACGGTCATATATTTGTCTGTTAGGGGTATCAAGCCAGGAGAGTGAACGGTCATGTATTTGTGTGTTAGGGGTATCAAGCCAGGAGAGTGAACGGTCATATTTTTGTGTGTTAGGGGTATCAAGCCAGGAGAGTGAACGGTCATATATTTGTGTGTTAGGGGTATCAAGCCAGGAGAGTGAACGGTCATATATTTGTGTGTTAGGGGTATCAAGCCAGGAGAGTGAACGGTCATATATTTGTATGTTAGGGGTATCAAGCCAGGAGAGTGAACGGTCATGTATTTGTGTGTTAGGGGTATCAAGCCAGGAGAGTGAACGGTCATATATTTGTGTGTTAGGGGTATCAAGCCAGGAGAGTGAACGGTCATATATTTGTGTGTTAGGGGTATCAAGCCAGGAGAGTGAACGGTCATGTATTTGTGTGTTAGGGGTATCAAGCCAGGAGAGTGAACGGTCATATATTTGTCTGTTAGGGGTATCAAGCCAGGAGAGTGAACGGTCATGTATTTGTGTGTTAGGGGTATCAAGCCAGGAGAGTGAACGGTCATATTTTTGTGTGTTAGGGGTATCAAGCCAGGAGAGTGAACGGTCATATATTTGTGTGTTAGGGGTATCAAGCCAGGAGAGTGAACGGTCATATATTTGTGTGTTAGGGGTATCAAGCCAGGAGAGTGAACGGTCATATATTTGTATGTTAGGGGTATCAAGCCAGGAGAGTGAACGGTCATGTATTTGTGTGTTAGGGGTATCAAGCCAGGAGAGTGAACGGTCATATATTTGTGTGTTAGGGGTATCAAGCCAGGAGAGTGAACGGTCATATATTTGTGTGTTAGGGGTATCAAGCCAGGAGAGTGAACGGTCATGTATTTGTGTGTTAGGGGTATCAAGCCAGGAGAGTGAACGGTCATATATTTGTGTGTTATGGGTATCAAACAAGGAGAGTGAACGGTCATGTATTTGTGTGTTAGGGGTATCAAGCCAGGAGAGTGAACGGTCATGTATTTGTGCGTTAGGGGTATCAAGCCAGGAGAGTGAACGGTAATGTATTTGTGTGTTATGGGTATCAAGCCAGGAGAGTGAACGGTCATATATTTGTGTGTTAGGGGTATCAAGCCAGGAGAGTGAACGGTCATATATTTGTGTGTTAGGGGTATCAAGTCAGGAGAGTGAACGGTCATGTATTTGTGTGTTAGGGGTATCAAGCCAGGAGAGTGAACGGTCATGTATTTGTGTGTTAGGGGTATCAAGCCAGGAGAGTGAACGGTCATATATTTGTGTGTTAGGGGTATCAAGCCAGGAGAGTGAACGGTCATATATTTGTGTGTTAGGGGTATCAAGCCAGGAGAGTGAACGGTCATGTATTTGTGCGTTAGGGGTATCAAGCCAGGATAGTGAACGGTCATATATTTGTGTGTTAGGGGTATCAAGCCAGGAGAGTGAACGGTCATATATTTGTGTGTTAGGGGTATCAAGCCAGGAGAGTGAACGGTCATATATTTGTGTGTTAGGGGTATCAAGCCAGGAAAGTGAACGGTCACATATTTGTGTGTTAGGGGTATCAAGCCAGGAGAGTGAACGGTCATATATTTGTGTGTTAGGGGTATCAAGCCAGGAGAGTGAACGGTCATGTGTTTGTCTGTTAGTGATATCAAGCCAGGAGAGTGATCGGTCATGTATTTGTGTGTTAGGGGCATCAAGCCAGGAGAGTGAACGGTCATGTATTTGTGTGTTAGGGGTATCAAGCCAGGAGAGTGAACGGTCATGTATTTGTGTGTTAGGGGTATCAAGCCAGGAGAGTGAACGGTCATGTATTTGTGTGTTAGGGGTATCAAGCCAGGAGAGTGAACGGTCATGTATTTGTGTGTTAGGGGTATCAAGCCAGGAGAGTTAACGGCCATGTATTTGTGTGTTAGGGGTATCAAGCCAGAAGAGTGAACGGTCATGTATTTGTGTGTTAGAGGTATCAAGCCAGGAGAGTGAACGGTCATGTATATTTGTGTTAGGGGTATCAAGCCAGGAGAGTGAACGGTCATATACTTGTGTGTTAGGGGTATCAAGCCAGGAGAGTGAACGGTCATGTATTTGTGTGTTAGGGGTATCCAGCTAGGAATGTGAACGGTCATGTATTTGTGTGTTAGGGGTATCAAGCCAGGAGAGTGAACGGTCATGTATTTGTGTGTTAGGGGTATCAAGCCAGGAGAGTGAATGGACATATATTTGTGTGTTCAGGATATCAAGCCAGGAGAGTGAACGGTCATATATTTGTGTGTTAGGGGGTATCAATCCAGGAGAGTGAACGGTCATGTATTTGTGTGTTAGGGGTATCAAGCCAGGAGAGTGAACGGTCATGTATTTGTGTGTTAGGGGTATCAAGCCAGGAGAGTGAACGGTCATGTATTTTTGTGTTAGGGGTATCAAGCCAGGAGAGTGAACGGTCATGTATTTGTGTGTTAGGGGTATCAAGCCAAGAGAGTGAACGGTCATGTATTTGTGTGTTAGGGGTATCAAGCCAGGAGTGTGAACGGTCATGTATTTGTGTGTTAGGGGTATCAAGCCAGGAGAGTGAACGGTCATGTATTTGTGTGTTAGGGGTATCAAGCCAGGAGAGTGAACGGTCATGTATTTGTGTGTTAGGGGTATCAAGCCAGGAGAGTGAACGGTCATGTATTTGTGTGTTAGGGGTATCAAGCCAGGAGAGTGAACGGTCATGTATTTGTGCGTTAGGGGTATCAAGCCAGGAGAGTGAACGGTCATATATTTGTGTGTTAGGGGTATCAAACCAGGAGAGTGAACGGTCATATATTTGTGTGTTCAGGATATCAAGCCAGGAGAGTGAACGGTCATGTATTTGTGTGTTAGGGGTATCAAGCCAGGAGAGTGAACTGTCATGTATTTGTGTGTTAGGGGTATCAAGCCAGGAGAGTGAACTGTCATGTATTTGTGTGTTAGGGGTATCAAGCCAGGAGAGTGAACTGTCATGTATTTGTGTGTTAGGGGTATCAAGCCAGGAGAGTGAACTGTCATGTATTTGTGTGTTAGGGGTATCAAGCCAGGAGAGTGAACTGTCATGTATTTGTGTGTTAGGGGTATCAAGCCAGGAGAGTGAACTGTCATGTATTTGTGTGTTAGTGGTATCAAGCCAGGAGAGTGAACGGTCATATATTTGTGTGTTAGGGGTATCAAGCCAGGAGAGTGAACGGTCATATATTTGTGTGTTCAGGATATCAAGCCAGGAGAGTGAACGGTCATGTATTTGTGTGTTAGGGGTATCAATCCAGGAGAGTGAACGGTCATGTATTTGTGTGTTAGGGGTATCAAGCCAGGAGAGTGAACTGTCATGTATTTGTGTGTTAGGGGTATCAAGCCAGGAGAGTGAACTGTCATGTATTTGTGTGTTAGGGGTATCAAGCCAGGAGAGTGAACGGTCATGTATTTGTGCGTTAGGGGTATCAATCCAGGAGAGTGAACGGTCATATATTTGTGTGTTAGGGGTATCAAGCCAGGAGAGTGAACTGTCATGTATTTGTGTGTTAGGGGTATCAAGCCAGGAGAGTGAACGGTCATGTATTTGTGTGTTAGGGGTATCAAGCCAGGAGAGTGAACGGTCATGTATTTGTGTGTTAGGGGTATCAAGCCAGGAGAGTGAACTGTCATGTATTTGTGCGTTAGGGGTATCAATCCAGGAGAGTGAACGGTCATATATTTGTGTGTTAGGGGTATCAAGCCAGGAGAGTGAACTGTCATGTATTTGTGTGTTAGGGGTATCAAGCCAGGAGAGTGAACTGTCATGTATTTGTGTGTTAGGGGTATCAAACCAGGAGAGTGAACGGTCATGTATTTGTGTGTTAGGTGTATCAAGCCAGGAGAGTGAACGGTCATGTATTTGTGTGTTAGGTGTATCAAGCCAGGAGAGTGAACGGTCATGTATTTGTGTGTTAGGGGTATCAAGCCAGGAGAGTGAACGGTCATGTATTTGTGTGTTAGGGGTATCAAGCCAGGAGAGTGAACGGTCATGTATTTGTGTGTTAGGGGTATCAAGTCAGGAGAGTGAACGGTCATGTATTTGTGTGTTAGGTGTATCAAGCCTGGAGAGTTAACGGTCATGTATTTGTGTGTTAGGGGTATCAAGCCAGGAGAGTGAACGGTCATGTATTTGTGTGTTAGGGGTATCAAGTCAGGAGAGTGAACGGTCATGTATTTTTGTGTTAGGTGTATCAAGCCAGGAGAGTTAACGGTCATGTATTTGTGTGTTAGGGGTATCAAGCCAGGAGAGTTAACGGTCATGTATTTGTGTGTTAGGGGTATCAAGTCAGGAGAGTGAACGGTCATGTATTTGTGTGTTAGGTGTATCAAGCCAGGAGAGTGAACGGTCATGTATTTGTGTGTTAGGGGTATCAAGCCAGGAGAGTGAACGGTCATGTATTTGTGTGTTAGGGGTATCAAGCCAGGAGAGTGAACGGTCATGTATTTGTGTGTTAGGGGTATCAAGTCAGGAGAGTGAACGGTCATGTATTTGTGTGTTAGGGGTATCGATTTTGTCTCTTTGTACGTGTTTTCGTATATATTTTGGAACTGTTCTGACACTCTGGTTTTTTTCTTCATTGTTTTACTTTACATAGGAATTATAAATTTCGATAATAAATATATTTATTAAACTATGATATGTGCTGAAACACTATATATGTATGATACTAAATACTTCCCATATTACGCCAACTGTTTCCATTTTTACATCTATCATTCTAAATAAAACTGTTTACTTGAATGGAATTAATTTTTTTATCGTAATTATGCAGTATTAAAACATGAAAACGAACAAGACAAATAGCTGTATATCACTCAAATGAACTGTAATCAACGCATCTCATTGTTAATTAATAGTCAGTGACACAATTAAAATAACATAAACATGTATTTACAAACAAACAATAACAAGAGAATAAAGGTTGTTGTCTTGTGGAATATTCAACACAGAGAAGAAGAATGTGAGATGCTTATTTTCACAGTATGGACACTTTGATGAGAACCTTTTTTGTTTTAGAGACCATTGTTAGTGACAGTGGATCATACATGCTGTGATAGCTTCCATGACATTGATTCATGTTTTCTTTGGTGTCTTCTATTCGTAATATGGGATCAGAGTAGTAGCTGTTATTATGAGTTCTCAACGCAACATCTGATTAATGTTGTTGTGGTTACTTCTTTTCGCGTTATAAGATCATACTAGTACACAAAATGTAGTTCTTATGATCACTTATGTTTGTAACTTATGATCATGGTTGTTGTGATGACTTCTGTTTGTAACTTATAATCATGGTTGTTGTGATGACTTCTGTTCGTAACTTATGATCATGGTTATTGTGATGACTTCTGTTTGTAACTTATGATCATGGTTGTTGTGATGACTTCTGTTTGTAACTTATGATCATAGTTGTTGTGATGACTTCTGTTCGTAACTTATGATCATGGTTGTTGTGATGACTTCTGTTCGTAACTTATGATCATGGTTGTTGTGATGACTTCTGTTCGTAGCTTATGATCATGGTTGTGATGACTTCTGTTTGTAACTTATGATCATAGTTGTTGTGATGACTTCTGTTCGTAACTTATGATCATGGTTGTTGTGATGACTTCTGATCGTAACTTATAATCATGGTTGTTGTGATGACTTCTGTTCGTAGCTTATGATCATGGTTGTTGTGATGACTTCTGTTTGTAACTTATGATCATGGTTGTTGTGATGACTTCTGTTTGTAACTTATGATCATGGTTGTGATGACTTCTGTTTGTAACTTATGATCATAGTTGTTGTGATGACTTCTGTTCGTAACTTATGATCATGGTTGTTGTGATGACTTCTGTTCGTAACTTATAATCATGGTTGTTGTGATGACTTCTGTTCGTAGCTTATGATCATGGTTGTTGTGATGACTTCTGTTTGTAACTTATGATCATGGTTGTTGTGATGACTTCTGTTTGTAACTTATGATCATGGTTGTTGTGATGACTTCTGTTCGTAACTTATGATCATGGTTGTTGTGATGACTTCTGTTCGTAACTTTTGATCATGGTTGTTGTGATGACTTCTGTTTGTAACTTATGATCATGGTTGTTGTGATGACTTCTGTTTGTAACTTATAATCATGGTTGTTGTGATGACTTCTGTTTGTAACTTATGATCATGGTTGTTGTGATGACTTCTGTTCGTAACTTATAATCATGGTTGTTGTGATGACTTCTGTTCGTAACTTATAATCATGGTTGTTGTGATGACTTCTGTTCGTAACTTATGATCATGGTTGTTGTGATGACTTCTGTTTGTAACTTATGATCATGGTTGTTGTGATGACTTCTGTTTGTAACTTATGATCATGGTTGTTGTGATGACTTCTGTTCGTAACTTTTGATCATGGTTGTTGTGATGACTTCTGTTCGTAACTTATAATCATGGTTGTTGTGATGACTTCTGTTCGTATCTTTTGATCATGGTTGTTGTGATGACTTCTGTTCGTAACTTATGATCATGGTTGTTGTGATGACTTCTGTTCGTAGCTTATGATCATGGTTATTGTGATGACTTCTGTTCGTAACTTATAATCATGGTTGTTGTGATGACTTCTGTTCGTAGCTTATGATCATGGTTGTTGTGATGACTTCTGTTTGTAACTTATGATCATGGTTGTTGTGATGACTTCTGTTTGTAACTTATGATCATGGTTGTTGTGATGACTTCTGTTTGTAACTTATGATCATGGTTGTTGTGATGACTTCTGTTTGTAACTTATGATCATGGTTGTTGTGATGACTTCTGTTCGTAACTTATAATCATGGTTGTTGTGATGATTTCTGTTCGTAACTTATGATCATGGTTGTTGTGATGACTTCTGTTCGTAACTTTTGATCATGGTTGTTGTGATGACTTCTGTTTGTAAATTATGATCATGGTTGTTGTGATGACTTCTGTTTGTAACTTATGATCATGGTTGTGATGACTTCTGTTTGTAACTTATGATCATGGTTGTTGTGATGACTTCTGTTCGTAACTTATAATCATGGTTGTTGTGATGACTTCTGTTCGTAACTTATGATCATGGTTATTGTGATGACTTCTGTTTGTAACTTATGATCATGGTTGTTGTGATGACTTCTGTTTGTAACTTATGATCATGGTTGTTGTGATGACTTCTGTTTGTAACTTATGATCATGGTTGTTGTGATGACTTCTGTTCGTAACTTATGATCATGGTTGTTGTGATGACTTCTGTTCGTAACTTATGATCATGGTTGTTGTGATGACTTCTGTTCGTAACTTATAATCATGGTTGTTGTGATGACTTCTGTTCGTAGCTTATGATCATGGTTGTTGTGATGACTTCTGTTTGTAACTTATGATCATGGTTGTTGTAATGACTTCTGTTCGTAACTTATGATCATGGTTGTTGTGATGACTTCTGTTCGTAACTTATGATCATGGTTGTTGTGATGACTTCTGTTTGTAACTTATGATCATGGTTGTTGTGATGACTTCTGTTTGTAACTTATGATCATGGTTGTTGTGATGACTTCTGTTCGTAACTTATGATCATAGTTGTTGTGATGACTTCTGTTCGTAACTTTTGATCATGGTTGTTGTGATGACTTCTGTTCGTAACTTATAATCATGGTTGTTGTGATGACTTCTGTTCGTATCTTTTGATCATGGTTGTTGTGATGACTTCTGTTCGTAACTTATGATCATGGTTGTTGTGATGACTTCTGTTCGTAGCTTATGATCATGGTTGTTGTGATGACTTCTGTTCGTAACTTTTGATCATGGTTATTGTGATGACTTCTGTTCGTAACTTATAATCATGGTTGTTGGATGACTTCTGTTCGTAACTTATGATCATGGTTGTTGTGATGACTTCTGTTCGTAACTTATGATCATGGTTGTTGTGATGACTTCTGTTCGTAACTTATAATCATGGTTGTTGTGATGACTTCTGTTCGTAACTTTTGATCATGGTTGTTGTGATGACTTCTGTTTGTAACTTATGATCATGGTTGTTGTGATGACTTCTTTTCGTAACTTATGATCATGGTTGTTGTGATGATTTCTGTTCGTAGCTTATAATCATGGTTGTTGTGATGACTTCTGTTCGTAGCTTATGATCATGGTTGTTGTGATGACTTCTGTTCGTAACTTTTGATCATGGTTGTTGTGATGACTTCTGTTTGTAACTTATGATCATGGTTGTTGTGATGACTTCTGTTCGTAACTTATGATCATGGTTGTTGTGATGACTTCTGTTCGTAGCTTATAATCATGGTTGTTGTGATGACTTCTGTTCGTAGCTTATGATCATGGTTGTTGTGATGACTTCTGTTTGTAACTTATGATCATGGTTGTTGTAATGACTTCTGTTTGTAACTTATGATCATGGTTGTTGTAATGACTTCTGTTCGTAACTTATGATCATGGTTGTTGTGATGACTTCTGTTCGTAACTTATAATCATGGTTGTTGTGATGATTTCTGTTCGTAGCTTATGATCATGGTTGTTGTGATGACTTCTGTTTGTAACTTATGATCATGGTTGTTGTAATGACTTCTGTTCGTAACTTATGATCATGGTTGTTGTGATGACTTCTGTTCGTAACTTATGATCATGGTTGTTGTGATGACTTCTGTTCGTAACTTATGATCATGGTTGTTGTGATGACTTATGTTTGTAACTTATGATCATGGTTATTGTGATGACTTCTGTTCGTAACTTATAATCATGGTTGTTGGATGACTTCTGTTCGTAACTTATGATCATGGTTGTTGTGATGACTTCTGTTCGTAACTTATGATCATGGTTGTTGTGATGACTTCTGTTCGTAACTTATAATCATGGTTGTTGTGATGACTTCTGTTCGTAACTTTTGATCATGGTTGTTGTGATGACTTCTGTTTGTAACTTATGATCATGGTTGTTGTGATGACTTCTTTTCGTAACTTATGATCATGGTTGTTGTGATGATTTCTGTTCGTAGCTTATAATCATGGTTGTTGTGATGACTTCTGTTCGTAGCTTATGATCATGGTTGTTGTGATGACTTCTGTTCGTAACTTTTGATCATGGTTGTTGTGATGACTTCTGTTTGTAACTTATGATCATGGTTGTTGTGATGACTTCTGTTCGTAACTTATGATCATGGTTGTTGTGATGACTTCTGTTCGTAGCTTATAATCATGGTTGTTGTGATGACTTCTGTTCGTAGCTTATGATCATGGTTGTTGTGATGACTTCTGTTTGTAACTTATGATCATGGTTGTTGTAATGACTTCTGTTTGTAACTTATGATCATGGTTGTTGTAATGACTTCTGTTCGTAACTTATGATCATGGTTGTTGTGATGACTTCTGTTCGTAACTTATAATCATGGTTGTTGTGATGATTTCTGTTCGTAGCTTATGATCATGGTTGTTGTGATGACTTCTGTTTGTAACTTATGATCATGGTTGTTGTAATGACTTCTGTTCGTAACTTATGATCATGGTTGTTGTGATGACTTCTGTTCGTAACTTATGATCATGGTTGTTGTGATGACTTCTGTTCGTAACTTATGATCATGGTTGTTGTGATGACTTATGTTTGTAACTTATGATCATGGTTGTTGTAATGACTTCTGTTCGTAACTTATGATCATGGTTGTTGTGATGACTTCTGTTCGTAACTTATAATCATGGTTGTTGCGATGACTTCTGTTCGTAACTTATGATCATGGTTGTTGTGATGACTTCTGTTCGTAACTTATGATCATGGTTGTTGTGATGACTTCTGTTCGTAACTTATGATCATGGTTGTTGTGATGACTTCTGTTCGTAACTTTTGATCATTGTTGTTGTGATGACTTCTGTTTGTAACTTATGATCATGGTTGTTGTGATGACTTCTGTTCGTAACTTATGATCATGGTTGTTGTGATGACTTCTGTTCGTAACTTATAATCATGGTTGTTGTGATGACTTCTGTTTGTAACTTATGATCATGGTTGTTGTGATGACTTCTGTTTGTAACTTATGATCATGGTTGTTGTAATGACTTCTGTTCGTAACTTATGATCATGGTTGTTGTGATGACTTCTGTTCGTAACTTATGATCATGGTTGTTGTGATGACTTCTGTTCGTAACTTATAATCATGGTTGTTGTGATGACTTCTGTTCGTAGCTTATGATCATGGTTATTGTGATGACTTCTGTTTGTAACTTATGATCATGGTCGTTGTAATGACTTCTGTTCGTAACTTATGATCATGGTTGTTGTGATGACTTCTGTTCGTAACTATGATCATGGTTGTTGTGATGACTTCTGTTCGTAACTTAATGTCCCGTTCGGTATTCTCTAATGTTTATTTTAGATAATTGCAAAATGGGACCAGTGTTGTTGTGGTGGCTTCGATCTGTTCGTGATGTTGGATCAATACACTTTTCTTCAGACATTTAAGAGATACATTAATGGAAATAATTATGCTTCTCATAAATATAGTCAGTGAATGGTATTTGTTGAATGTCAGCTATGTTAAGTCAGAAAAATGTTACTATTTGAATAAATGATGATGAAACCTGTTTTGTACTAGACCAAATGCGCTGAGGTGGTTCTAGCTTACTGTACTAGACCAAACGTGCTCAGGTGGTTCTAGCTTACTGCAAAAAATAAATATCCGTCGAGGGCCATATCGATTCATACGGACACATTATTCAGATTCCTAACCAACATGTATTCACCCTTTTCTCGTTAATGATGTGTGTTTGTATTTAGTTTGAAATGTTTGAGCCAACCGGGGATTGAAACCACGGTCTAGTATACCCCCTAGCCATTGTACAACTATGTCGGTCTCTGAATTAATTGGTTACACAAGAATGAATGCAAATATACGTATATTACACTTATACTTAAGTGGTGAAGCAAAAATATGAATTGATACCTATGTTTGATTTGTAAATATATTTTATGTTTTAGAAACAATAAGTCGATACCTCTATTGATGGATGTGAAGTGTATCACCGATCTAGTAATCTAAAACTGATCTTATCTTTTTCTTTGTCACTCGAACTTTAGTTTTATTTCTATGCTTTATCGATCGTTGTTTGTCCTTTTGTCATTTTTTCTCTCTTGACCATTGTGTTGTCTGTCCTTCTTCGATTTACGGGTTGTGATTACTGCTTTGGTATCTTCAAACTCTCCATAAATCAGGTCCTTGTAATACTGACACGTAGGGTGCCTTAGAGCGATTCCAGCAAACTTTGAAGATTATTATTCGAGCATTGTGTCGTCATTGTGAAAGGATCTGAAATAATTGTGTTCATTTTCTGTGTTTTTTTTGTGGCTTGTGAATGTTTTCAAGGTTCCTTTCCTGTCAGTCTCTTTGAATTGGTTCTTTGGTCATAATTTTCAAATTTTTAAAACAATATGATTTTCTGAACACGCTGATTTGAATATTCGAGATTATGTCCCTAGCCAGGGCCTGGATTTCCCGCGTGGTATTTTGTGTGAAGTGAGTTCAGTAAAGATTGGAGGTGATTGTTTGTTTCGTTGATATTGGTGGAATTGATGCCCCTCACTGTTTAATCGTTTTTTTCCCCATAATTTAAGGGGACATATATACTGTTTGTCAAATGATTTGAAAATCCACTGAATAAAATGACAGTATAGTATAACAAAGATACAATAGCCTGGTGTTACAGTCTTTGATTTTTTGTCCGTCGCTCAGAATGTTTCACACACTCTATGTACATGTAAGTGGTCTTAATACGATCGAGAATAAAACCAATGATTTGAATTACATTGTAAAAATCCCAAAACGGAGTATACTAAAAAAAAGTGTATAACATTAATATATGAAAACCTATTTGGGTGGTATTAATGAAGACGAGAGGTAACCAATTGCGAACATGACAAATCAGATTGTATTGAACAAACTGCAGAAATTTGGATATGGACAAGATGAGTCATATAGTATATACAGTGTATTTGTAAAATATTTTTTTTTTGTTTTTTTTTTGTTGTTGTTGTAATTAGAACTTTGTAAAGCTACATGTGATTTTGGTTGTTGTTGTTCCGAGCCTACAAATGGCGAATTTCAGTCAGCATCACTGTGTTGTCGAAATATAAGTTCAATGGCATATTATTCTTATCTTTGTTGATTTGGACAGTTAACAGCGTTTACTTCAAATACAAACTTTTAAAATGTAAAATATAAAAAAATAATATAAACAGCATATAATTATCGAATATTGTTTTCAGAAAAAAATATAAATAGCATTATTGCTTCTTTCTACGATTTTTCATTTGAACTTTGCAACTGTTCCGACTGTGATCTATTTTTAGTTTTTATTTCTATTTGTATTTGTACCACACGTTGTAAGGGATCGCCATTTTCGAACGTGACATAAAACAAAAATAATTGTTTACAACTTTAATTGTCGCTATCAGTCAATAACAACGTGTTCACAATTAAGTCATGTAAGGTACTGCTTGTGATGATATAATGATTAAGCTATAAAAAAAACATTAATAATCATGGAGACAGCTGAGGGAAATCGCTCGTAGCCATTGGCTGTCGGGAATCCTCGTTAAATATATAAATAATCAAATATGAAGATAACTCATTACAAATGCCCTTTCTTGTCAAATTAATGAATTCTACTTATAGGTCTGTACATTGTCAGTATATATTCTGACATATGAAGGCTTACAAGGACAGTGGGCGAATCCAATTAAAGTTACCCTTGATGTTGTTATATGCTTTACATTGGGGTTTATGGGGTTTAACGCCACTTTCAACAATTTGAAGTTAGAAAAGTTTTAAGAGTAATCAGACGTCATGAGATAGCTACAGAGTAATCAGACGCCATAAGATACCTACAGAGTAATCAGACGCCATAAGATACCTACAGAGTAATCAGACGCCATAAGATACATACAGAGTAATCAGATGCCATAAGATACCTACAGAGTAATCAGAAGCCATAAGATACCTACAGAGTAATCAGACGTCATGAGATACATAGAGAGTAATCAGACGCCATAAGATACCTACAGAGTAATCAGACGCCATAAGATACCTACAGAGTAATCAGACGCCATAAGATACCTACAGAGTAATCAGACGCCATAAGATACCTACAGAGTAATCAGACGCCATAAGATACATACAGAGTAATCAGACGCCATAAGATACATACAGAGTAATCGGACACCATAAGATACCTACAGAGTAATCAGACGCCATAAGATACCTACAGAGTAATCAGACGCCATAAGATATCTACAGAGTAATCAGACGCCATAAGATACCTACAGAGTAATCAGACGCCATAAGATACCTACAAAGTAATCAGACGTCATGAGATACCTACAGAGTAATCAGACGCCATAAAATACATACAGAGTAATCAGACGCCATATGATACCTACAGAGTAATCAGACGCCATAACATACCTAGAGTAATCAGACGCCATAAAATACCTACAGAGTAATCAGACGCCATAAGATACCTACAGAGTAATCAGACGCCATAAGACTCCTACAGAGTAATCAGACGCCATAAGATACCTACAGAGTAATCAGACGCCATAAGATACCTACAGAGTAATCAGACGCCATAAAATACCTACAGATTAATCAGACGCCATAAGATACCTTCAGAGTAATCAGACGCCATAAGATACCTACAGAGTAATCAGACGCCATAAGATACATACAGAGTAATCAGACGCCATAAGATACCTACAGAGTAATCAGACGCCATAAGATACATACAGAGTAATCAGACGCCATAAGATACATACAGAGTAATCAGACGTCATAAGATACCTACCGAGTAATCAGACGCCATAAGATACCTACAGAGTAATCTGACGCCATAAGATACCTACAGAGTAATCAGACGCCATAAGATACATACAGAGTAATCAGACGCCATAAGATACCTACAGAGTAATCAGACGCCATACGATACCTACAGAGTAATCAGACGCCATAAAATACCTACAGAGTAATCAGACGCCATAAAATACCTAGAGTAATCAGACGCCATAAAATACCTACAGAGTAATCAGA
Organism: Bathymodiolus brooksi; assembly: GCA_963680875.1. Lineage (NCBI taxonomy): Eukaryota > Metazoa > Mollusca > Bivalvia > Mytilida > Modiolidae > Bathymodiolus > Bathymodiolus brooksi. The sequence goes on from OY804585.1 coordinate 17,011,242, forward strand.
CGCCATAAGATACCTACAGAGTAATCAGACGCCATAAGACTCCTACAGAGTAATCAGACGCCATAAGATACCTACAGAGTAATCGGACGCCATAAGATACCTACAGAGTAATCGGACGCCATAAAATACATACAGAGTAATCAGACACCATAAAATAACTAGAGTAATCAGACGCCATAAAATACCTACAGAGTAATCAGACGCCATAAGATACCTACAGAGTAATCAGACGCCATAAGACTCCTACAGAGTAATCAGACGCCATAAGATACATACAGAGTAATCAGAGGCCATAAGATACCAACAGAGTAATCAGACGTCATAAGATACCTACAGAGTAATCAGACGCCATAAAATACATACAGAGTAATCAGACGCCATAAGATACCTACAGAGTAATCAGACGCCATAAGATACCTACAGAGTAATCAGACGCCATAAGATATCTACAGAGTAATCAGACGACATAAGATACATACAGAGTAATCAGACGCCATAAGATACCTACAGAGTAATCAGACGCCATAAGATACCTACAGAGTAATCAGACGCCATAAGATGCATACAGAGTAATCAGACGCCATAAGATACCTACAGAGTAATCAGACGCCATAAGATACCTACAGATTAATCAGACGTCATAAGATACCTACAGAGTAACCAGACGCCATAAGATACCTACAGAGTAATCAGACGCCATAAGATACATACAGAGTAATCAGATGCCATAAGATACCTACAGAGTAATCAGACGCCATAAGATACCTACAGAGTAATCAGACGCCATAAGATACATACAGAGTAATCAGACGCCATAAGATACATACAGAGTAATCAGACGTCATAAGATACCTACCGAGTAATCAGACGCCATAAGATACCTACAGAGTAATCAGACGCCATAAGATACCTACAGAGTAATCAGACGCCATAAAATACCTACAGAGTAATCAGACGCCATAAAATACCTACAGAGTAATCAGACGCCATAAAATACCTACAGAGTAATCAGACGCCATAAGATACATACAGAGTAATCAGACGCCATAAGATACATACAGAGTAATCAGACGTCATAAGATACCTACCGAGTAATCAGACGCCATAAGATACCTACAGAGTAATCAGACGCCATAAGATACCTACAGAGTAATCAGACGCCATAAAATACCTACAGAGTAATCAGACGCCATGAAATACCTACAGAGTAATCAGACGCCATAAAATACCTACAGAGTAATCAGACGCCATAAGATACATACAGAGTAATCAGACGCCATTAGATACCTACAGAGTAATCAGACGTCATAAGATACCTACAGAGTAATCAGACGCCATACGATACATACAGAGTAATCAGACGCCATAAGATACATACAGAGTAATCAGACGTCATAAGATACATACAGAGTAATCAGACGCCATAAGATACATACAGAGTAATCAGACGCCATAATATACATACAGAGTAATCAGACGCCATAAGATACATACAGAGTAATCAGACGCCATAAGATACATACAGAGTAATCAGACGTCATAAGATACCTACCGAGTAATCAGACGCCATAAGATACCTACAGAGTAATCAGACGCCATAAGATACCTACAGAGTAATCAGACGCCATAATATACATACAGAGTAATCAGACGCCATAAGATACATACAGAGTAATCAGACGCCATAAGATACCTACAGAGTAATCAGACGTCATAAGATACCTACAGAGTAATCAGACGCCATAAGATACCTACAGAGTAATCAGACGCCATAAACCGAAGAAGGGTAGATAATACAATGTCCAAAAGAAAACAAACATACGTAAGGATAAACAATGATCTGCACAACTCTACACTAACCAACGATTGAGTAATAAGAACCTCACTTAAAACCAGGGGTGAAAGCAGATGCTTTTGAAGGGTGAGCAGTTCCTGCTCCATTAGGGACACCCGTCGTGTTACTGTTAAACGACACGAACATCATTTGATATGGAAATCGTGTTGGACAATAGTATATGTAAATAAATACAAATAACATAAATGAAATATGACCCCCCTCCCCCCCTAAAAAAACAAATGGGGGTGAAGACGTACAGGAAGTGCACAACTAGTTCAAACTAGCTTACGAAAGTGCACTTCCATCGTTTTCAACTGTTGCAGGTAAAGTATGTCAAATTGGTACCAATGACCACGGGTTTAAAATATGTCCAGTCAATGCAAGTTGAATGGTCAAATAGACCTAGAAAAGAATCTAAGTTATTTATACATGTATGTATAATTGAAGCCTCATAATAAAATGCAACAAATGTCACCAAGTCGAATTAAATTTCTACTTCAGAAGGATATTACTTAATGTAATGTAAATAAAGTGAAAACAATGTCAAATTACATGTCTTCGCGTGTTTAGGTTCCGTGTTGTGATGTCAGATGCGTTTTCCGCGTGAAAACGATTTTCGGTTCGTCTTCACTCCCATTTGCTTTGCATGGGGGTCGTCTTTTATTTATGTTAATTGTATTTATTTACGCATACTATTGTCCAACACGATTGCCATTTCAAATGATGTTCGTGTCGTTTAACAATAACACGACGAGTGTCACTAGTGGAGCAGGAACTGCTAACCCTCCCGGAGCACCTGCTTAACCTCTGGATTTTAGTGAGGTTATTATTACTCAATCGTTGGTTTTCTGTGAAGTGCTTTGCAAAGCATTGTTTGTCCTAAGGTGTTTTTTCTTTTGGGCATTGTATTATCTGTTCTTCTTCGATTTACGGGTTCTGATTACCCTTTGGGTATCTTAGATTTACGGGTTCTGATTACCCTTTGGGTATCTTAGATTTACGGGTTCTGATTACCCTTTAGGTATCTTAGATTTACGGGTTCTGATTACCTTTTAGGTATCTTAGATTTACGGGTTCTGATTACCCTTAAAGTATCTTAGATTTACGGGTTCTGATTACCCTTTTGGTATCTTAGATTTATGGGTTCTGATTACCCTTTAGATATCTCAGATTTACGGGTTCTGATTACCCTTTAGATATCTTAGATTTACGGGTTCTAATTACCTTTTAGGTATCTTAGATTTACGGGTTCTGATTACCCTTTAGCTATCTTCAAACTTTTCTTACAACAGCCTTAATATCTAAGTTATATGAAAAAAACTCAGCAAGGTTCCCTCAGGCATAGGTGACCTTAGCCGATTTTGGCTATCCTGTTTAGGCCCTTTGGTTTTATTGCTCCCAAAACTTTAATTTATTTGGGTTTCCAATCTTTCGAATTTTGAGCATACCTGATGAAGGCTATTCCAGTGGGCACTAATTTTGATATCTACGTTTTCATTATATCTTCCTGTTATTACCAACCTGTTGTTTCATATCATGATAAACAAATTTCATGATGTGTGAAAAGAATACAAAATACACCATCAGGTACGTAAAACGTCGCACTGAGATGTGAGCAGATGTTTTAATTAATACAAATTAATAGAACAACGTGGATGAGAGCATATTGAAAATGAATGTAGCGAACTGCTATCGATCACCCGTAACCCAGAACCCGTTTAAAGCTGTGTCCGAAGAAGGTAAATGTCAGACTAAAATGCAATCCAGTCCCGTTCGGAGGAGGAAATAAGAAATAAGAAATGTTGCCGACACCTTTAAAGGGAGGTAAGTGACCACTTTGGGATAGATGTTCAGATAAGTGCAAAATGAAATTATTAAAAATAATAATTATTTTAGTATAAATGTTGCATCCCTTCTGTATAACACATTGCATTTATTATAGGAATAAACTGATGTATAACCTGGACCAAGTCACTCACAAACTTACATAAAAGTCCTTCGGACTTTTATTTATTTGTGAGTGAATTGGTCCAGGTTATACATCAATAAACTCCGGAAAAAAGTCGATAGATGGTTGTTTTAAGTATTTTTCCGGAATTTGTTTTTATGTCAACAATACAAGCTTTTTTTTTTCATTGGCATTTACTTTTTTATTTCATATCTAACAATAATTGTCGATTATTAGCAATAAACATTGTTTCTTTTATCTTTTTTTATTATCGGGAATCCAAGCCGCCATTTTGTTTACATTACGAAAAAAGTAGTCCGCTGAACATCGTCTATCGAAAAATAAACTGACAAAACCCCGCCTCCATAAGCGCTTATACCCAATCAGAGTATAGGATTTCTAATTATGTAAATCATATAAGAATTATTATATTATGCATCATTATCTGTATTCATTTTAAAATTTACGGTACATCATTTTATTTGTTATATTTGTCATATCCTATTTGCACAACATTATTTATTTGAACATATAAGCTACATCCCCCTCTGTTTTAACATACAGCCGACTTCAGAAATCGGTCACTTAAGAGTTATCGTTCTTTTCCTCTAGATGGCGTTGTAACATAATCATCACACAAGCGTGATGGATTGTACGCGAATATGCGGTGTGCATTGAATGTTATTTTGATTATTGATTAATTTTTGGTGGCATTGGTAGTTGGGATTTTGCTTAAAAGTGTCGAACATAAAACAAAACGTCTATATGGTACAAACGGCCTGTACAATAGTGCTTATTATAACATTTGTGATACATCTCATATGTAGAGCATTGTTTATTTTACATAATTAAATGGTACGTCCTATTGTGCAGCTTTATTTATTTTAACATAATTGATACAAGGGGCCGTTGTGTGCGCAATCGTACCTATGCAATCAGTGCATATCATCAATAACGTTTTGAGTTTGAATCCCGCTCATGACGAGGCGTACTCGATACAACATTATGTGATAAATATTGTCAAGGACTTGTGGCAGGTCGGTGATTTTCTCAGAGTACTCCAGTTTCCTCCACCAATAAAACTGACCGCCACGATATAATTGAAATATTGTTGAAAGTGGCTGGCGTTAAACACCAAAACCCCTACACCCCTACCATATATGGTACATGTACATCTTAGATTTGCAACAGTTTTAGTTTTTGCATATATTGTACATTAAAACTGTACAGCATTCCTTATTTTAAATTATATGGTATTATAATTTATTTTGATGTGAATACTGCAACCTGATTGGCTGATCCGCCTGGAGCAACATTGGTTATACTTGATAACCTGGGTTGGTATTGTGACGGCTGACATATTCATTCGCAAACGACAAATTAAAATAGTCGCATGAAATAATTAAGAATTGAATGCATTCTTTTGAAGTTTCATTTGGGGTATGAAAGCGTTGACCGAAGTACATTTTCAATGAAGCGCTGATTCATGTTGAAAATGTAGTTCGACCAAAGCTTTCATACCCCAATGAAACTTCAAAAGAATGCATTCAATTCTTATAATTATATTTAAATCACACCAAAATTTAAAATAGTTGAATTTTTCGTTGTGAATTTTATTTGTGTTAGATTATTTGCTGTTGGAAAGTACTACGCCATTGATTGTTTACATCTGACATCGTCATGGAGGCACGTGCAAGTTCGGATTTGAGTTTCATTGGGATGTGAAACATCTCTTTTATAATCATGTGACCACTTTATAACCAATCATATTGTAACATTTCAATGAAAAACGGAAGTAATGTAATTATTCATAAATAAAATCGAGGAATCATTAAATGTTGTTATAAAGATTAAATTATTAGAAATATGTTCAATTTGTTAACAGGTTATGCTTGTATAACCTGTCTTGGAAAAGTTCACGCTTTTCATAAACCGCATCGCGCTTTATTAAGCGTATACTGTCCCAAACCAGGTTATATCGTATAACCTGTTCGTGGTGTATTCATGTTCACGAATTTCGAAATAAGTATATTTCCAAGCAAATACAAATACAAACTTTCCCACAATCAGACTTGCCTTTCATAAGGCACTAGGTTTTATGAAGTGATCGATCGATCATTAACTTAAATGTCGAAGGGTATGAGGTGAAACCATTCAATGACCCAAGCCCATAATTACCAATGTGGCACGTCTATTTGTTGTTGTTGTTGTGTGTAATGGATATAATACTTTGATAACAAAAGTGACCTGTATTGAGCATTAGAGGCTTGTTTTTCTGGATGAGTACCCAAGCGAAAGCTTCCGGTACGCTTGCGCTGAGGACTATTAACCTTGAATGAGGATTCGACAATAAAATGGATCTTATGTTTAAATGCATGCCACTTTTTTTGTTACCAAAGTTTGATAAACTTAATTCTGATTTTATTCATAAAGAGGAATATATACAGGCCTGGTTGATGGTGATTAACGCCACTTTCAACAATGCTTCAGTTACAAATGTATCTCGTGGCGATCAGTTTTATTGTTGTATCGGGTATACCTCGCCATGAGCGAGATTTGAACTCGCAACTTTAAAGGTGATAGGCAGTGATTGCATAGGTAGTTGTAAATCCAACTACCACACGATCACGACTACGACGGCCCCTCATCAACTTTGATGCCAGATAATATATATACTAAACGTCAATGTATTAGCAAAAATATATAGAACTATTTTAAATGAGCAGTTACCATGACGACTAAAAGGTTACCACATTTAGTGGAGATTGTCAAAAAAGGGATGATATGGAATTTTAAAAAACAACAACAACGATGAAATGTACATGTGACGTCATGCAAGGAAGAGCTTACATAACTACAGCAGCAGGTGTAGATTTTTAAAATAACACTTGTCCATGTGACGCCACATAATTACTCAAGGCAATTGTGTACTTAATTGTCAGACATAAAACTATATTTAATTTGTATGTCTCGAAATGATACACGAAAGGTGACAAGAAAAATAGAGAAATACCACCTTTAAATTTTAATAACAAAAACAGTCCAAAAATTTATATTTATGAAACTTACAGTCAATAACATAAAGAGAATTACATAAAAATAACAAGAACAAAGGAAATTTATTTATTTAATTTGACATATATTATTATTTCTACCATGAAATATCCATTTTATTGACTTAAATCATCTTTTAGATTTTTTTTTAATTTCACGATTATATCGTACTATAGGCTTGTGTACTATGTAATATTTAATTGGTATGTGTTGCTTGTCTGCTAAGCAAAAGCATGCAGCATTAAGGTGGAAGAGCAAAGACTAGTTAGCTCGGAATCAGGATAATGTGTTCGAGTGGAGCGACATGTCTGTCCGTGGACAGTTATTTGAGTAAGCTAGCACAATAAAAATCCAACTAAGCATGTTGGTCTAATATAAAGGGGACTCATCATCATCTCATTACACAATCAATTTATTCTCGCGATCGCCATGATATAGCTGAAAAATTGCTGAGTTGGCGTTAAACAACAATCACTCACTCACTCCTATGGTCTTGTGTACTATTTAATATTCACTTGATATCGGTTGCTTCTCCGCCAAGTACGCAGCATTAAGAAGAAAGAGCAAAGACTGGTTGGTTCGGAATCAGGATAATGTATCAGAGTGGGGCGACATGTCTATCCACGGACAGTTGTCTCAGTGCACTAGCTAAACGTTTAGGTCTAGTACAAATCGGACCTCATCATCATCTAATTGAAAATTAATTTATGCACTCCACGATTTAGCTGAAAATTGCTGAATTAGCTTTAAGCAACAATCACTCACTCACACTTTTATAAAAGTTCAGGATTAGGATGCAACTTCTATGCAACAGTTTAACGACCTAATATGTTGCATTGTTAGTTAATTTAAATGGTACTTACATTGCGAAAGTTATCCGATTTCTGATTTATCTGATAATGAGAGTAGAGAGACGATGCAGATATATGTGCATATACTAACTTTTATACAAAACATATTCATTAATAGGGTGCCACTCAGACCATGTGGTGGTGCCCAATATGGAACACGGCGGCTGTAATATAAGAGACAGGGACTGCTTAGCCTTCCCAAGCATATGGGTCTACCCCAGTTTAGGTGTGATCTGCGTTGCTCATCATCTTTATTTTACTGTGTTGGTATTTTTTTGTATTTTGTTTGTTTTCGTCTTGTGTATCCAATATTGCCAGTGTCTCTAGATTGCCCATTCCTGGTTGCCCCTTCAGTTTTCTCTAACGTTTATTTAAAACTACAACATCTTAATTTTTTGTGATAAATTGTAAAATAAAAAATTGTAGACGGGCAGCTGGAGCAAATATATTCAAAATGCTCAACTACCCGAAACTAAGTTGGTATTAATTGATGCCTATCTCAGCAGAAGTACAATACAGTAAACGAAAAACGTGCTAAAATCGGTAAAGAAAATAGATATTAAAATATGACGTAGATATTACATCAAGAAAAGAAGGAACATAATATTATGCTGTACACGTTTTAGCTAGAATTAATCTTAAATTTAATATGGGCCGTCGAGGCCGTGATCGTATGGTAGCTGGATTTACAACTACCTATGCAAGCATTGTCGATCACCACTGATGTTGTGAACTTGAATCGCGATCAAGGGGAGGTGTTCAACATTATATGATAAAGTTTGTCAGTGACTTGCGACAGGTTGGTGGCTTGCTCCGGGTCTTCCGGTTTCCTCCAACAATAAAACTGCCAGCCACGATATAACTGAAATATTGTTGAAAGTGGCGTTAAACACCATCAAACAAGCAAGCATAAATGTAGTACCACTAAGAAGTCACACATTACGCACGTAGTTATTAAAAATACTTGGTGTCAGCATTAGTAGGTGACATGCTATATATATAAGATCAACAGGAGCTGGACAAATTGGTGTAAATTAATGTATAAATATAGCACCTGAGTGCAACTTAGGGTTCACTGTTGGTTTCGTATTACTCAATCTTCAGTGTTCTGTGGAATGTATTGTAGATAATTATCCCTGCTGCTAGCTGTGTCAGATATATTAGTGATGCACTTGTAGTTACGTAACATGTACAATAGAATGCCAAAGCATTAAAGTACGAAAGCCGAGGGATCATTCGAGATTCAAGATTCAAACTTCGAGATTTAATATCTTAAATTTGAAATTCGAGATTCGAAATCTAGTATCCCAATTACACAATGCGATGAACGCCATTTAATGTTAAATCGAAGCGAGACAAATCTTGCCACTCATAATTAAACTAACCCTTCGAGATTCGAAATTCAATATTTATGTTTCTATGAACAAGAGATTTAAATTTGAAATGTTGGTTTAATCAGGATTGGTCGATGGGTTTTCCTAATCTCCAATTTTTCCTAATTTGCATGCAATCATATATAGATGATAATATGGGCCATGTTCCGTCTCATAAGAAGTAATAATTTTCTCATCTTTTTCCTCTCTCTTAAATAATGAAATATTGCTGTTAGTTTGCGTTGCACTTGCCGTTTATAATTTATACCCATCACAATGCACCTAAAACCAATAATAATAATTGAAAACTGCATGTAAAACTAAGGTTTATCAACTCCATCCACATCAACACCTTGTTGGAAAGTATTCTGACACTTTGAGTGCAGATGATGAAAGATGGTTCAAAGTTGACTTTTGTTTAACTATCATGCCTTACGATGACATTATGTACGATCTAATATTTAAATGGTGGTTCTGACCATTGAATCTCTCTAACATAAGTAATACATAGTATACATACGACATCTTCTGGCGTCCCAAAGTTTAAATATATTTTGCATACTGTTCAATGATTGGAGCGTTCTTATAACAACGCTGTTCGCCCGGTTATGTGTGAAGGCTTGCACGACCGCATTATTTCACTAATACGGGAGGTTAGGGCCCTGGCTATATAAGGAAAGTGGGTGATCATATATATATATGTTAGAGGTATCGAGTTTGTCTCTTTCTACGGTTTTTCGATTTGACTTTGAAACTATTTCGAAAGTGTGGTATTTTTCTGTTTTCCGCGTTATTTCCACACAGATATTCTTGACTATGGAGGTACTTTATTGTGTGAATTTATTTAATAAACAACAATACTTATGTTTTCCTTTCAAATATTATAATGTTTTGACATTGATGTAGATATGATAAGTTATTCAAATTTTGACAATCACCTTGGTATAAATTGACCCCCAAGTGCTTATCTCGAGTCGGCTTGAAGAATCAAAAAAACATTATAAACCAAAGGAAGGCCATGTGCATGCTTGTGTGAAGTATTTTACAGCGTGAACGCTCTCGTAGGTAAGTTATATATGTTAGATTCAGAGGGGTTCGTATTGCGCGATCTTTTGTATTTTATGCAGTGTTTTGTAGGTCCTTGTGTGTCCTTTTTGTCCTTCTCCGATTTACACATTCTGATTACCCCTTTGGTAACTTAAAATCTTCTTGTTATCAACGGTAAAATTATCACTTAAATCGCTATTATTTGTACAAATTATTGATATACTATTTCGTATTGCGATCCCAAAACCCAAAATGTAACGCATTATATTATATCTTTAAATGTACATATCATGTGATTTCTCTTCAATTAACAGGCTACTTCCATGTTCCTTATTATTATCTGTATTCAACAACTGAACGTTTTTACCTAAGGGCCGTCGTGGTCGTCGTGTGATAGTTGGATTTACAACTACCTGTGCAATCTGTGCTAATCACGACTAAAGTTGTGAGTTCGAATCCCGCTGATGGCGAGGTGAACTTAATACAACATTAGGTGACTCGTGGTACTCCAATTTCCTCCACCAATAAAACTGAAATATTGTTTAAAGTGTCGTTAAACGCCATAACCTTCACCCTGACCCTTTTTATATCTGTACAAAGAAGATAGAATTAAGGGACATCTATAAATACACAAATGTATTACTGTGTACATCAAAGTACATATGTACTATTTAATATGAGGTAAAATATGATGTTGTATGACAATCTTATGCTTTCATTTGAAAACAATAATTGTGGAAAATAATAGACGTAATTGAATTTGTCATATACTTACTCAAGATATGTTTAATTTTGCATACTAGTATGTGATAAATCCGAAAGGCAACATGTCATATCTCCCAGGGGTTTAATAACCTGATCCGTATTACATGGGGGTGTAATAATGTGTGCCGTATTACATGGGGGGTGTAATATGGATTTTTCAAAATGGCGGCCGGAAATTTGGCATGAAATCGAGTATTTTTAGTTTTTCACAATTATTTTGTCTTTTTTGGAGAAATTTTTTTTTCTCCGAAATTCACGTTTTCCGGTCCGATTAGTTTTCCCTATTAATGTATCGTTTTTTACCTCCGTTGTCTGCTACTGTCAAAATGGATTACGAAGAAAACATGGAAAATGCTTGTTATGCAACGAATGATGACACTCCTTTATGAACCAAAGATTGAATCATCTTGTGTTTTTGTATAAGTATAACTGTATAAGGATTATGTCTCTAAATACATATAATAAAAACGTAGATATATTGTCATTATTGCATCATATCCCAAATCAAGCTACATGGTTTCTGAAAACGATCAACTATCACAAATATGAAGAAAGACGCATTGAAATATATGATAAATACATGTAGGTTATCATATGGCATTTTTCATACCACATGCCATATCAACCCTCGACTCATATTAGCCCTTGTGTCTTCGGCCCGTGTGCTAATATGGGCGTCTCGGGTTGATATGACATCTATGAATATTGTTTTTAAAGACTGGAATCACATTTCTCCAGACAAATAACCCAAGATAGTTTTGATATTCAGAGCAGTATTTACAATTAAAACTTAAAATGTTTTCAACAATGAATGGAAAAGTAGAATTTTGATTTACTAGTACATACAATCAAATAAGTACATAATATTTCTTTGGGTTAGATTCTTCGTTTATATCCGATCCACCGCTTGCAATATACATAGCGATCGCTTATTTCAACAAAGACAGCAGATCATGTTTCCCTTGATCACCTATTACATAAGCCAAACATACCAGACGATTATATTAGAAAATAAAATCTGTGGAAATAAAGCGTACTCCATGTTTGGCTTCCGTCTCGCTGTTGAGCAGATCCATCTGTCAGATAAAGTACCATAGACTGATAACATATATCATCAACCTCTTGATATAGCATTAAGTGCTAATGTTTTACAATGAGATTCGGAGACACACTGTGCGAAGTGTCATAACGTCTTAAGCATTATTATACTACGAAATTATATACTATATTCATATGTATTTTTATCAAGCAACTACTTATTTGGAAGAGGAAGAACATTAAACACAGATAAAACAAGAACACTCTAATCTCATCGAGACACTATTATATCCATGGCAACAGATGCCACTTAGATATTACCAGGTTAACATGGTGTATCGACGTAAAATATATGTCTTACATGACATGTGGGTTTCTGTAATTTGGTCAATTGCGCAAATGGTGACATGTTTTACTGTCAAAATAATGTAGATATTCAATTTGGTGCGCACATCGCTTTCCTGGAATAACTTTAATCTGGAATGCTCAAGTCATAATATTTGAAAGACAAATAATTTAAAAGTCTTTGGGAACAAGAAAACCAAAGGACCTAAACCGGAGAGCTAAAATCTGCTAAGGTCACCTATAACTGAGGGGGAGAACATTAGTTTAATAATAACTGCATGAGTACGGAACTGTAAATTTCAATTAAAAAAATTATCATAAACTAATAAAACTGACCGCCACGATATAACTGAAATATTGTTGAGAAAAACGAAAAGAAGCTAGCCCGATCCTTTAATTTCACGTTCCGCTATATAGATGATGTCCTTTCACTAAATAATTCTAGGTTTGGTGATTTTGTTGATCGCATCTATCCCATTGAGCTTGAAATAAAGGATACCACTGATACAGATAGGTCTGCTTCATACCTTGACCTACACATCGAAATCGACAGTGAGGATCGATTAATAACGAAACTTTACGACAAAAGAGATGATTTCAATTTTCCCATTGTGAACTTTCCATTTATATGTAGCAACATTCCAGCAGCACCTGGATATGGAGTATATATCTCTCAGATGATACGATATTCCAGAGCTTGCGGTTCCTATCAGGATTTCCTTGATAGAGGGTTGCTGCTAACAAGGAAGCTACTGAACCAAGGGTTCCTTTTGGTAAAGTTGAAGTCATCACTTCGAAAATGTTAGGGTCGCCACCATGACTTGGTTGACCGTTATGGAATATATGTGTCACAAACGACCACGGATATGTTCCACTTGTCGCAAGCACTTCCCGGTCCTTTCCTCATTCCCGACATATTACCGGGTTTGTAACTAGATTAACACGACGGGTGCCACTAGTGGTACTCGATCTTCAGTTTTATGTGTATGTTTTGTAGATCGTTGTTTCTCCTTTTGTGTTTTTTTCTTTTGGCCATTGTGTTGTCTGTTCTTCTTCGATATACGGATTCTGATTGCCCCTTTGGTATCTTCAAACTCTTCTTGAAAATGGCTTAAACACCATATGAACTTTAACTTTTTCCCATTTTAGTTTTAGGGATATGTTGTTAATATTTTGGTACATGCGGGTAATTAATTAATTTTATAGTATATGACTCCTAATTGTAAACTTTATTTAAAAAAAATATATATTAACAACTTGCTTAAATGAGTGATTGATACATTGTTACACAGCACGATACAAACATTTCAATTCTGACATAATTTAAATTATCAGAACTGACGAGGATGTGATATGTTAACTAATTACAAATCAGACAGACCATATGAACGGGAATCGAAAGGGTGTATTCCAATACAAATTTATTCTTTCATTTTTGTTAAATGTTATTTAATTGGTTTCCTAAACATTGAAAATATAAAAATATAAAATACGCTTTGTAGATGGAAACGTTTTAAGTAAGAATATATACACTTCAACTTGCAGATTCTTAAAACATAATTAACTTTACAACTCTTACGATTCTCGTTAATTATATAAAAAATCTACATTTGGAGTGTATTCTTCATTACTGATCAACTTGACCATTACGGTTCTCGTTAAATATTTTAAAAATATCTTCAGTCGGAGTGTACTCTTCATTACTGATTAACTTGACCTTTGCGGTTCTCTTGTTGTAACTTTGTAATTACATTGTAAATAAGGGTAATAACAAAATTACCGAACTCCGAACAATCTTACAAATGGAAAGTCAAAACTCATAAGTATATAAACAGACAAAATCAGTCAACAACCAGAAAACTGTGAAAACCGTAATGACCCTGACTTGGTACAGGCATTTATAAAGAAATGGTGGGTTGAATCAGATTTTAAAGCGCCAAACCTCCCCCTTTCATTACGGCTCAAAGTTTCCGGCTGTCACTATAACAGTATGTATAACAATACTTGAACAAAACAGGTAAAACAGTTGTAAAAGGAGCACCAAACTCAGTGAAGTAAATTTCAAAGACACTTTTACGTCACACATTGATAAAAAAATATCTTTGACATTTTTGTTGACACCTTATCTTTATACATTTTCACTATATGAAAATCCAGCGTTTATAATCTTTTCTGCAGAGACGGAATATATTTCGACAAGATCTTGGTATCGGAATATAAACTTTTTAAGAGATCGAATAAGGCGAATCTTTTTATAGCCCTGGTCCAGTAGCCTGTTTCTCAGATGAAAATGACGTTTCAGGAATTCAGAATAATTGCTACTGGCCCTTGCATAACGAATCAATTGCGAGATGTAAACACCATATGCAGAAGAAGCTGGTATATTGCTGCACATATTTGGAAAATTTATGATTTTAAAATTGAAGTCAACCCGTTTATCATAAATTTTAGTACTGATTTAACCACTGTCGTCAAATTCGAGGTATAAGTCCAAAAATGATGCTGACGAAGCGGTATCTGTGGTCTCTTTAACTTCCAGCTCTGGAGGATATATCAATGGAAGAAATTCTGCAAATCTAGAATTATTGATAGATAAAACGTCATCAATATACCTGTATGTGAAATTAAAGGCTCTAGCCTCGTGAATTTATGGTTTATTTGAGAATAAAGAGTCTTGTCTTGTCTCGTTAATTTTTTTTTCAAATCTACAGTTGGGGTGTACTCTTCATTACTGATTAACTTGATCCTTACGGTTCTCGATATTATTTGTTTTAATATACAGTTGGAGTGTTTTCTCCATTATATATCCTACATGTACATAGTGATCAACATAATAACATAATGTCCACTTTGATACAGAGCTGGATTTGCATATCAGATAATAACTAGAGCTTTATATACCCAAGATCAAATAAACCCATGTTACATAATGTAATAATATTTACAAAATAAGAATTATCATGTGATTAAATCCTGTTATATAAAAGGACGATAATACCGTCTGATGTATGTAAACAATGATAATGTATATATTTATGTAGGTTTATAAGACAACATGTATTCTTAAAGAAAGCATTAACATTATGTGATAAAGTTTGTCAGTGACTTGCGGCAGATCGGTGGTTTTCTCCGGATTCCTCCACCAATAAAACTGACCGCCACGATATGACTGAAATATTGTTGAAAGTGGCGTTAAACATCATAATGCTAACTCTAACCCCTAAGCTATGATGATATCACCTATTTTCAAACTTGTTTCTGGTGAGCTACCATTCTAATCAGATGTGCACAGTTCAAGTAATTACATAAAACTCCATATTTATCGCTGAAACTCGCACGTCTAACTGAAGTTTCCTCATCACGTCTTATTTGGAGGTTCCGTGCATGATTCATTTTGCTGATCAGCAATTTAAACGACTATTGCCTTATATCACTCGGACAACACTAAGAATCATATATTGATGGAATATTTTTTGTGAAAAAAAAACTTTGCATGAAAGGGGACCCTATGCCAACCTTAGAGGGAAATAACTCATGTAACACATATAATTGTAGATACAGTCAGAAATGTGCAAATGGTCTATTGTTCATGACCTTCCTGGTAGACATGCAATGCAAAGTTTGTGTGTTACTCATTGAATATAGCATGTGCTATTTTTTTTTTTATTTTTTTTTTTTTTTATTATATCTATATTACACCTGTGAACAATTTACCTCTGGGTGCCAGGAAACCTCAAAGGTTTACAAATATTTACAATGAACAATATAATTAAATAAATAAATACTGGTACAGTTGTAGTAAGAATACAATACCATAAGCAAATAAATCATATTTTATCTCTCATATTCAATTTATAAACATACATTTTTACACAGTAAACAATGAAAGGAATTATTAATACAACTAAATGCATAATGTATCCAATAATAGCTGTAATTTCCTAATATTATATAAGTTTCGAACTTCTGGGTTCTTAATCATCATTTGTATATTACTTCTGAGTTCATTTTTGAGATTTGTGATAACTATTGCTTCCCTGTAAGTACTTTTATTATATAATAAAAGCATGTGCTATTTTAGTGTGTAGAAATGTCACTGTTTTATAGATACTGCCGCTGCTTAACGTGAAATTTATTGATAATTAAAGAACAAAATAAAGTTAATAGTGGCATATTTCAGACAACAGACTATGTCTCGTTTGAAATTTAAATAACAATTCTAATAAAAGACGTCCTTATTTGGTTATGCAAACAATGTAATGATATAATTCTTGATATATTTTAGATCATACACGCCTACTGCCGGAAAAATCATGGAAATCATATATGAGTAAATTCATGTTGCGTAAGACCATGGTACATACAAACATTAAAATAAACGTTAAAATATTCGTTTTGCTTCTTTACCTTTCGAAATACTTTGACTTGTAAATTGTCGTCTTCCGATGACGTTCTTTACAAGGAAGGCTGATAATATTGACACATAATGGTTTATGATTTACATTATGATTGTTTTAATGTTTTTACTAATTCAATTTGTTAAAATCCAAATACCATCAAATTGGAAAATGTCAGTTCCTTAATTACATCTAGAGTTATTGTATATAGAGAAAATAATAACTGTAAAGATGAAAGTATATTATTATAAGATAAAATTTGCCTGTCCTCGCAACCGGTATTTTTCGCAAATAACCCTCAATAACCGGACATATTTGTTTAAATCCAACAGTGGCATGCAAGCAGCATTGTAGATTGGAACCAAGTAACCTTTCAGTTCTTTTTTTCACCATTCAAATTAGCAGTGTAAAAATCAAAATAATACTGTGGCAACGGCTAACCCTGTCGTCTGCCATTTTTCTTTACTCTATCGTTGATTGAAAGAAGAAACCATATTTCGGAATTATATCCGTGACGTCATAAACTATTAAAAAAGTGATTTTCCCTCGCGCGGAGTATTTACCTAGTGCCGTGGTATTTGCTTAGACAAATATCACTCTATACGGAATTTGCAAGGACAAATACCCCTGCGATGAGGGTAAAACGAAAAAAACTAAGATTTTGTCCAAAAAAAAAAAAAAACACTTTTATCAACCAATCAGAAGACAGCATTCGTATATAAGGTGGAATTAGTTCATAAAACGAATACATATAATTTTTAATTAATTGATTTGGGGTTCACACGAGACGGCAAACAATCTATAATATTTTTTCCTTAGATATTTACTTTATAGTATAATACTATGTTAAATGAATGAACGAATCAGTACAAAGTGTACCAGACTTCCTAATGATGTCTCTAACAATTTTTTTGATTCTACATGTTCTTTCCATGTTTTTGCTATAATTGTTAGGCCACGAGTTCCATCTCGGCCTTCAGATTTTATGTAAACTATAAAAAAAAGTAATACGTCTTGTTTATCATTTAGACCGCATATTCTCTACATGTGTCATTTTATATATAAATATTGACAAAATTACAATTTCAGATAAATAACCCCATTGGAAGTATTTCATGGTACAGATAAAGTGTCTAATACAGTGGACTTTTGACCATATATAACGTATGAAATTTTGACACTATAGACACGCTTGTCAATGGAGATACATAGTTAACATTCTCCAACAAAGGGACGTCATTCAAAACATCTTGAATGTACATGTGTCAAAGACATAATTATCCAAAATTGCCACTGGATTATAATTATATAATGTAACTGTAGATAGGGAACCATATACATAAACATTTGTATCTCAAGGATGAATATACATTACAATGTATATTGATAAGTTTATCTCTAAGTCTTGTTTACCATTCTCAAATTCTTATCACAAAATTTGGAGTTTCTATGCATGGAGGTATTAAAATCCCTTGTCTTCGATCAGCCTTAAATAGTTGTTGTTTAAGCTCAAGGTAGGAATCTAAATTATGATATTATGATTCTCAAAAGTTGTTATAAGCAGTTATTATTTTTTTGTACATGTAGATACATGTATTACCCTGTAGGGAAAGGACTTGCTAGCATATGTATTACACGTATTACCCTGTAAGTAGGGAAAGGACTTCACTAATGTTGTTATAACTTATGTCCAATCCCACTTGCTACTTTTTATGCAAATAAAATAGCGAGCGATTGTTGTTTAATGTCAACTCAGCAATTTTTCGCTAGAACAAGTTAACTTTCAATGAGATGGTGATGAGGTAGGTCCGCTTTGTACTAGACCAACACACTTAGTTTGATTTTTATAGTGGTAGCTCACTGAAGCAACAATCCGCGGATAGACATGTCGCATCACCCGGACACATTATCCTGATTCCGAGTCAACCAGTATTTGCTCTTTCTTCTTAATGCTGCGTGCTCCGCGGAGAAGCAACAAATACCAATTTTATAGTCTTTGGTTTGACCCGACCGGGGCTCGAACCCACGATCTACCGCACTCCAGGTGAGCACGCTAACCATTACGTTACCGATGTGGTTGTTACAAAATTAAAATTATATACAGAATATGGAGAAATATATATTATTTGTATTGAACTTTGCCTGTATTGGGAATCTTTTAACCGCATCAAAGGGAAATAACTCCTATAAAACATGTACAAAGGTATAATTTTAGAATAAGGTCGGAATTGTGGAAATGATCTGTTCACGTGCGATTTGCATGTAGGAATATTATGAATTTCAAAGGGAAATTGTTTATCTACATATCTAGTTACGTTGTACATAAAGGTGTTCTACTTAGTGGCGAAAATGGCGTGTATTAACTAAAAACAAAATTAAGAAATTATCACATTTTTACATAATATTTCCGTTAAAACCACCTTGCCTAAAGTGAATTATTTACACCAGTCTTAATAAAGACTCTATTATGCTTTTCGCATCAACATTTAACAACACAAACAAACCTAATACTTATGCCACCGTGTAATCCTGTTCTCGTTTATCTTTAGATATTTCAGGTGTCGGAATTTTTCATCTATATTCTGTCTGATTTGTAACCACAAGCGGTCGGTCCGCTAGCTGTTGTTTCAGACAGGCCAATAGACGCACAGGTTGTGAGTCTGGCCGGTATATATTTGTAACGGACTTCCCACAGACCTGCTAATTACCCTTGAAATAAGCAATTGTTTATCCACTGAAGAAAAGTGAACTTGGTGATAATTTTCCAATGTGAAGTGCTATTCGTCCGATCGTTGTTTTATATGGAATGGTTATTCGTATGGTCCTTGTTTTATATGAAGTGGCTATTCGTCTGGCACTTGTATTATGCGGAGTGACTATTCGTGTGGTCCTTGTATTATTCGACGTGCTATTCGTCCGATCCTTGTTTTATATAGAGCGGCTATTCATGCGGTCCTTGTATTATACGGAGTGGCTATTGATCCGGTAGTTGTTTTATATGGAGTGGCTATTGATCCGGTCGTTGTTTTATACGGGGTAGCTATTCGTACGGTCGGGGTTTTATGCAGAGTGACTATTCATCGGTCGTTGATTTATGCGGAGTAACTATTCGTCTGGTCGTTGATTTCTGCGGAGTAACTATTCGTCTGGTCCTTGTTTTCTGCGGAGTAACTATTCGTCTGGTCGTTGTTTTCTGCGGAGTGGTAATTCATACATATACTCTAGTCAATTCTGTACATAGATTATGCCAGAATTGAAATATTTGTAAAATTTACTCATAATGTATATGTAATACTTATATCACAGTTATCCGAGTTTGTGTTCGATTGTTTAACCATTTAACTCGGAAATCCGTGGGTATAAATGATTTGTAGCATTAGGCCATTCAATATCACATCGAGGTCGTTGATTATTGCACGACTCTCTGAGAGTAATAAAACTACAGTCCAGATTTAAAGTGTGCAATATATCGTATCTGTATGTATTATTTATTAGTTCTTAGCTGTTGCTTATATTTTGGTATATAAACCATAAACAGATCAAAGGAAAGGAATGCATGCATGTTACAATATTAACTATATTGATCATGTAATATTCTAGTGTGTTCACCTTGGCCTGGTTGTAAGACGGAAGTTTTGAAACTTCAAGTAGACTTGAAGATTCCCAACAGTTGTTCGATACATGCAAGTACCAACATATTTGTAAATTAACGTAGATATCAAATTTAGTGCACACGACGCGTTTCTGGAATAACCTTCATCAGGTACGCTCAAAATCGGAAGATTGGAAAGCCAAATAATTTAAAGTTTTGCGAGCAATAAAACCGGATAGCCAAAATCAGCTAAGGTCACCTATGCCTGAGGGAGGAGAACCTTAGTTTTATTAATAATTACATTATTTAGGAACTGTAAATTTTAGTAATAAATATATCTAATAAACCATTTAACACATTATTGAGGATTAAATAGTAAAAGTTCAAATACGCAAGAACAAAAGAAAAAAAAACCCAACTGATTCTTACAAACAATTAACTGTCTTAACAATGGTGTGACATCAGAAAAAAGCATTAACACATATTAATGACAGTCATTTTTTTTCTGTTTTAATTATAAAGTTATCTTTCCACTGATTCTACCAAATATTTCGCTGAAATGCTCAAGTTTTTGATTGACAACATGTTTGTTATGTTTGGTGGTCGTGTTTTTTCAACAGACAGTGTCGGCATTCCTATGAATATCAGCTGTGCTCTTCTTCTCGTCGACTTGCTCCTTAACTCGTATGAGGCCGATTCCATACTGGTGCTTCTCAAAAAATACAAAGATACGCTAGCCCGATACTTTAATTCCATGTTCCGCTAAATAGATGATGTCCTTTCACTAAAAAATTATAATTAACAGCTTAATGATTTTCCTGATCGCATTTATCCCATTGAGCTTGAAATAAAGGATACCACAGATACAGCTATGTCTTCTTCATGCCTTGACCTACAATGAACACCTCGAGATTGACAGTGAGGATCGGCTAAGAACGAAACTGTACTACAAAATTGATTATTTCAATTTTCCCATTGTGCACTTTCTATTTATATGTAGCAACATTCCAGCAGCACCTGCATATGGAGAACATATCTCTCAGTTGATCCGATATTCCAGAGCTTGTGATTCCTATCATACTTTCCTGCAGCTAACAAGAAAGCTATTGAACCAAGGGTTCTTAGTGGTTAAGTTGAAGTCATCACTTTGAAAGTTTGACGATCGTGACCCAATACATTTAGTGTGATTTGTGGGCGTATATGATCAATTGGTGGTCTTTATTCAACACAAAATGTGTAAAATGTGTTGGATAATGACCTCCCATTGATAGTATGCACCCACAAATCACACTAAGCGAACCCTTGTGGGTATGTGGGGGTTTTCCTTAGTTTTCTGTGTAGTGTTTTGTAGAACATTGTTTGTTTATTGATTTATAGCTATTAATACCATATTCCAGGGTCTGTGCATCCTATCTCTGGATCTTCTAGATAGAGGTTTGCTGATATTTACACGGGCTTCACTACGGCATTTTATCAGTCACTTGTTAAAATTGCTGATCACTTGCTACACAGGGTATGTCTCACTGGTGTCGTAAGCTTTTTCTGTCCTCTTTATAGCTCGCTCACAACGCTTACCGGTCGTGTGTCACATGTGGAGTAGGTAATGCTTACTCTCCAGAAGCTCACGAGTTCACCCCGGGTATTGATGTCTTCAATGTTCCTCAACTTTAGTTTTCAGTGTTTTTTTCAATTTAATTATTATTTTCCTTTTTTCATTTTTTTCTTCTTTTTTTTTAGCGATGTGTTTGTATTTCTATATGAATTTGATTTACGACGTCTTGTTATCGTCTGCGTTACGTGAAGGACCAATAGGGGTCTACAAATCAAGATTGTAATTTATCTATGTATAAGATACAGTAATATTGAAATAAAAGATGCGATCCGTATTGGATAAAACGAGTTTCTTTTTCCGCACGTGTACGAATGCAGAAAAAGTAACGCGTTATATCAAATACGGGCAACTTCTTTTGTTTCAATAGTAATATATCTAACTTGTACAATAATGATGTTATAATTTATAAAAAAAAATTAAAATAAAAAAAATAAAAACTGTGAACGAGTTTACCGAATTTTCATATTACACCGTTGGTCAAATTATTAAGCTCGTTCATGAAAAGAACTGCAAAAACACCGGCCTGTAACTGATATTAGAGGCCGCATTTACAACAGCATTGCTGGGGGGTATTATTGTACAAGTAATTAAAGGATGGGAAGGTGTTGACTTTCTAACAATATAATTTGCTTTAGTGTCTATTATGATCATATATACATGTACAACGGCGTTGATTAATTTTATTTTTATTGTTGACATTCGAATTGTTTGTCATGGAAACCATTAATTATATTGCAGCGTTGTTCATACAGATTTATGTTTAGTATTGATACAAAGGGAATATTGCGGACACATGCCATATCTAGACAGATTAGCCACGAGGGGAGTCTTTGGACCATAAAACTAACTTAACCTCTCCACCTTTTATTGATGTTTCTGTACTGAGCCAAGACAGTGAGAGATCTTATGTGTTAGGGGTATCGATTTTAACCGTGTTTCTACTGTTTTTCGATTACATGTTGGATCTGTTCTAACGGTATGATATATTTGTTTTTAATTTTATTAGTTCACTACAGTGTACACTATATACAACTAAATTAAGTGTTGAACAATTCTGGAATTGCACAAAAATGAGTATTTCTGATTTCAATGTCAATTTACTGACTCGATGCAACTTTATGTGTTTGTCAGTGACTTGCTGCTATAGTTAGTCGGTGGCTTTCTCCGGATAGTAAAATATTGTTTTCCTTTGATAGAGGGTTGCTACTGATAAGGATGCTACTGAACCAATGGTTCTTAATGGGTAATTTGAAGCCACAATATTCTTGACGGGTATAGCACAACAGGTGCGACTAGGGGGGCAATAAATGTCTATCCTTCTGAGGAAATGAGTTGATCCCCGTAATTTTAAGGGGTTCGTGTTGCTTAATCTTTTGTTTTCTGTGTACTGTTTTATCGACTATTGTCTTTTTGTTCAATTTCGTTTGGCCATTGCATTGTCTGTCTTTTGATTTACGCCTTCTGAATGCTCATTTTTGGTATATTTCCAAACCTATCACATGTCCATGACCCCCTACACAAACATGCACGTACATCTGTAAATACCACATGTTCGGTTTACTAACATTTTATTCAGTACCAATGAACTCTTCAATTTATTTTAATAAAAACATAGATCTAAAATTTAGTGCGCACGACGCGTTTCTGGAATAACCTTCATCAGGTACGCTCAAAATCGAAAGATTAAAGCTGCATTAGCTACGATTTTGACCAAAAAAAGTATATGTTTTTGAAATTGGTAAATAGCTTTAAAATGATGAAATAAAGGTAATTATTTCACATTAAACAGCTTATCGTACCACTTTTCGCCTTTTGAGAACGAAAATTACCATCAATTTAGTATTGTCTTGCAAGCCTTTAATTTGACCTCGCTTTCTCCGTATGCAACTGACCTTATCAATTATTGCCACTATCAAAAACGCTGAACGAAAGGAATATCGGAATAATCAACAAAGCAAAATGCATGTGCTTACCCCTGAATCCATGTTTGCTTACATCAGAACGAGGTCAAATGACGATTAGACAAACTCCGTAAGCAATGCCGATAATTAATAAGATGGCGTCTATTTCTTGATCGATCTCAAAACATCGAGCAGTTGCACCTTTTTTCCCCGATGTGTGTACATTTCATAACATTTATAAGTTACAGAAATACGTTTTATTAAGGCATCAATCATATCTGATAGTTTTTTTGGATAACAAAAATTTACGATTTTGGCAGATAATGTCACTTTAAATTTGTCACATTTAAAGCTAGTTCAAGTATAATCAAATTGAATGTCACTCTATTTTAATTAAACAATGTATATATAGTGAAGCAGATGATACACAGGCTTAAGTCCGCCCACGCCTTACTGTGGACATACTATCAAATGATAGGTGAGAAATAATAAATATCAACGTCGACCTCTTCGATTTCTTAAGTCAGCCTATTTATATCAATTTCAAAACAGCTATGTTTAATGGCTTCGACCGTATTTGACATATTAGTTTTCTCCAGTTTAAGACAGTTTTATTGAAAAAAATCACCACAGTAATAAATAATTTTTCTCAATTTCTATTAAGATTTTCATCGACCTTGAAATGTTTATAGGAAAATTAAATTTTTGACGGAGCATTAATACATTTCGCCAAAGTTCAATACTGTCATGGGAAACATAGCATGGTAAATTAATTTAAGTTGAAATGTCCTTGACGATATATTGAATTGAACAAGCAACTTCCTTGTATATCCCCCCCCCCCCTTAGATGTCAGAGGTATGAAACAGGAATGGTATTGTTCCTCCATTTGTCCGTTCGCTCATCTGTTATGATTTTGTAGGGCTAGGGGTAGGGATGGTGTTTAACGCCACTTTCAACAATATTTCAGTTATATCGTGGCGATCAGTTTAATTTTTGGAGGAAATCGGTGTACCAGGAGAAAACCGCAGACCTACCGCAAGTCACTGACAAACTTTATCACATAATGTAGTATGAGTACACCACGCTATTCGCGGGATTCGAACTCACAACGTTAGTGGTGGTATACACTGATTCAAGGGTAGTTGTAAATGCAACTACCATATGATCACGACCACGACGACCCCAGATGTTTTAGTTATTTAGTTATATAAAGAAAAATACTGAGGTTGCTTGATTTTTATTGCTTTTTTATATATGGTTGCATTTGTTAATTTATGTAAAGAGGAAATATTACTTGTCGACAAAGAATAGCGTTTATTGGAGGATTGCGTTGGCAGAAGATGTGTGAAACTTAGATATACAATATATAATTATTCCCTTCATATGAGGTGAACATCGAATGTTGTCAAGCCGATGGTGGTTGTTTTCTTGAGGGCTTTAGCAAACAAATTGATGTTCACCCCATATGAAGACAATAACTGTTTTATTATACCGAAACTATTCAAAGATATTTAAAACTTGACTGTTTGTGTTGTATTAGACACCAACAAAATATACTTTCGGTTGTCAGATGTTGTTGACCGGGTGATAGCTCGTTGTAGACCGGGAAGATAACCTATTGTCTCCCTGTACATTATATATGTTTGGGTTGTCCACCAGGTTGTTTCCCTCGTCAACAAAGTTTCCGTAAAAAAATATGTAATGTATAATAATACTATTCACTGAAGTGTTCCATAGATTTGTTCTTAGTTTTTGAGAACGCTTTAATTGAAATGCAGTGTGTACAAAGATAAAATTTCATTATACGTGTCACAAATAAGAAAATATGCTGTATTCGAAATTTGATATCAGTTTTAAATATCGGTTGTTGTTTTTTCTATCTGACAGTTAGTTTTTGTTAATCAATCTCATGTTGATGAATTAGTAAAGCTTTCCCGATCTAATCATAAACATGTAATTGATAACCGTTTTATTCTAAAGGATATTGTCGATCTCTAGACAGAAATTATGTCCAAATGTAAGGAGTTTTAATGACAAATGGATTATGAAAAGAAAGTTTAAACGATGGTTAGCAATTCAACCAATATCAGCAAAGTGAACAATCACCTCTCACCTTCACTCACAAAGAGACCACGATATATTAGTATGGAAATCCAGATCCTGTCTTGCGACACGCACAAAAATATGGCGGGGTTAAACCGATTGACGGGCTCCCAACCCTCCACTGGGTGTATTGGTGGTGTTCCTCTGTGATTTTATAGATTGAGTAAACCGTGAAATATGTCTTTCCTTCATGTCCTACAAAACATTTATTACATTATGATCAAAGATAAAAAATATATATTGAAAAAAGTCAGTTAATTTACTTGTCACTTTTCTGACTGTATACACAGCAAAATACAACATTTTTAAAATGTAAACAAAAGACAAATTTTTAACACACCAATTACATTAGGGGCCGTCGTGGTCGTGATCGCATGGTAGTTGGATTTACAACTACCTGTACAATCAGTGCCTATCTCCACTAAAGTTGTGAGTTCGAAACGCGCTCATGGTGAGGTGTACTAGATACCACATCAGAAATGGCGTGCACAATAATCATTTGGTGTCAGTTCCCGATATAATAAAACCGGGTCATATATTTAAAAACGAAAAAAACAGAATATAAAAACATACTGCCCCCTCGCATGCAATAGTTGCAATTAAAATTATCACCTCGTTAGAAATACATTCTAAATTTAACGTTGATAAATGATATGATGTTTATCTGTGATTTTTGGCATTGCCGAGTGACGGTTTTATTGAATGTGTTATATCTGCAACATATTTGAGGATTTCAATTTCTGTCACGAATACGTCGAATAAATCGACTTTGAATGGGATACACATTAATAAATGTTTCTTTCACGACATCTTAGATAGAAGAAAACAAAATAAAATTATTCAATCACATGTTTCGGGGCTAGTTTTAAGAGCAGTAGTCCTTAACACAGTACCGGAAGTAAACAAACAATACGTCCGGTTCACACTACCGCTGCAATCAAAAGGCCATTAATTTAACTTTATAAAGGGGTGACCAAGGAAGTCGGTTTGTATGTACATATCGTTAAACCGATCACATACTGAAGGCTGTCGACATATTTTACAATATTGCATTATCATGTTCTGAAATATGAATCACCAATAACAAACAAAAACAAAAAATAGATTCAACAAAAAACTATTTTCAATTG
This sequence comes from Bathymodiolus brooksi, assembly GCA_963680875.1. Taxonomy (NCBI): domain Eukaryota; kingdom Metazoa; phylum Mollusca; class Bivalvia; order Mytilida; family Modiolidae; genus Bathymodiolus; species Bathymodiolus brooksi. The sequence goes on from OY804585.1 coordinate 17,038,236, forward strand.
TATTATTTACAAGCAAGTACAAGATACAAAATTCGATTATCTAAATGAAATCTGCACTTTAATCAATTGTTTGAATGAAAAAAGAAAAATATTGCGAAATTCGAATAAGGAAAATATTATATCAATGTAATTGCGTATCTTATATTAAGTGTATGTTTTTACAAAATCTGTAAATATAAAGTTCCTAACGCTATTAATTGATAGACCAACTACATTTGAAAATTGATAAATTAGTTATTTCGTAACGTCCAGCGAGCAGTATTTCAGCTATAGTAAGGAAGAGAACAAGTTAACAATATATAAAAACTATGTTGAAATGGGGGAAGTGATGGGTCAATCGGGTCAAGTCTTTTGTAGTGGCTACATTGTGGATACTATTTTTTGAAACCCACAAAGGATGTCTTTGAATATGCAGGGTGTGTGACCCTCTCCAATTATGCTACCCATTATGCTAAAGGGTCATGATTTCCGTATTATAACCTGACGACCCCCTATCCGTCATCTAGGGTGGCTCTGAGCAGCTCCATGGGCTTGAGCCCTGGAGACCTTCACCAGTACTGAGAAATAAAGAAGGGAGATAACTATGAAGCAAAGAAAGTATAATTGTATTTTACCGACATATTGTGGAATCATTTATTTTCGTTGGTGTCTATTTTCGGGGATTGTCAGAAACTGAGATGTTCGTTGACACTTGCGAATTTGTGGTTGGTTTTAATTATTGTTCTTGTTTATTTATGTCTTTCGCTGTGCACTAAATTTTGTGGTTTGATTGGACCAACGAAAACCACGAAATTTCGTTGGTCCAATCAAACCACAAAATTACTTTCTTGTCCGATACAACATTATGTGATACAGTTTGTTAGTGACTTGCGACAGGTTGGTGGCTTTCTCCACCTATAAAACTGACCGCCACGATATAACTGAAATATTGTCGAAAGTGGCGTTAAACACCATAAACCAACCTAAGCGTTCTTGTCATAATAGAGAAATATTATAATAAAGACATAGTACTTCAATTTTAAAATTGTTTGTCTTTCTCTGCCACTTTCATAGTTTGTGTGTTTTATTTAGCACATAAACATGTTATCAGGAATAATAGAGGCATGTTCAGCAATCTTCGGCACCTTTTCTCTAGGTATTGTTTCTTTTTTATTTTCAGACGTATGGTGGATGGGTTGAATGTATAAACGTTTTCAAATCTTCTTATCCAGAAACACAATTACAGTATTAAAAAGTACTGAAGTGAAAATTGTGTTTTACAGCTACAGAGCAAAGAGGTGAATATTTCTATATATCAATATGCTTGTGTTTTATCAGTTTATTTAATGTATTTACATTAGCTGGTATTGTTTTGTACTGGAGTCTGACTTTAAAATAAAAAGGATTGCTCTCTTGGCACCATGTTAGTTCCGCGATGAGAAATATTGCTAAATAAAATGATGATCTTTGAAAACATGTCCAGGAAAATATTAGCATTGTATTTTTTACACATTGCAAATAATCTTTGCTATTAACTAAGCTTAATTTTCGATTTTTCATCATCAAATTATAACAGTTTCACCCGAATTTAGAATATGAAAAAAGTAACAATGATATGCGCTACACAACTTGTAATGAGTGTAGTATATGTATTGTGATGTCCTAAAAATGGCCATCAATGTCTGTTGTTACACGTTGTTTATACACTACACAACTTATAATGAGTGTAGTCTATATATTGTGATGTCCTAAAAATGGCCATCAATGTCTGTTGTTACACGTTGTTTATACACTACACAACTTATAATGGGTGTAGTCTATGTATTGTGATGTCCTAAAAATGGCCATCAATGTCTGTTGTTACACGTTGTTTATACACTACACAACTTATAATGAGTGTAGTCTATATATTGTGATGTTCTAAATATGGCCATCAATGTCTGTTGTTACACGTTGTTTATACATTACACAACTTATAATGAGTGTAGTCTATATATTGTGATGTTCTAAAAATGTCCATCAATGTATGTTGTTACACGTTGTTTATACACTACACAACTTATAATGAGTGTAGTATATATATTGTGATGTTCTTAATATGGCCATCAATGTCTGTTGTTACATGTTGGTTTGTCCTTGTTCAAATTTATGCATTCATGACGTGAATTCGGTGAACTCGAATCCAAAATTTAAAATAAGCTTTATTTTTAATGTTTATTTTTCTTTGATTTTTTCAAATATATCTTTGAGTTAAGGGTAAACATTTTCTAATCACTCTCGCGAAAAGGTGATCAATTTCTTTGGATTTTCTATTGATATTCGTAAAATGAATTAGCCAAGGTTTGACATTTTCTCCTTTGAATTTTGTTAGATTAATCTGCCGAATCTCGATTAGTTTGTCTGAAGCGGTCAATACTTCTTTAGTAAACAGATTGCAATATTGAACTGTAAGATCAGCTGATTTTTTTTTGTAAATTGTATTGAAAGTTTTGAATGTTGTACAATCCAGAGATGTTCTTGTTAATTTATATTTCCGAGACCGTAATTTGAAACTTTTTCTACTTCAAATACAATTATGGATGTAACATTTAAATTATTTTTTGGAATTAATTTGTTTGCCACATGTCTGAGGTAGGTAGGAAATCATTATTATTATTATTCAACATTTGATTCGAAGAATGCAATACATTATTTTGTTTAATCTGTATGGAATATTATGTTGGTCTTATTTCCACAAATATACACACTGCATACAAGTAACTGCGACTTCAGCATTCTCACTTCAAAATATGTTTTTGTTTAATTAGTAAACAAAGGGATTAGAGACGAAGCAATGCCTATATAAATCCTGTTCCATTATATGGGACTTCAGCATGACTTAACATATGTGTTTTTTACGTGTAATTGTGACATGTATGTAGGTATCGATGCTACACTTAAAGCACAACTACAGACAGAACACCTTGGACTAGAAATAAGACGACATACTTTCTTATCTGCAAGATATTGCCGTTACTAATGAGGTGTCCGCTGGTTCTGATAATTAATACACAACTAAGGACTAGGTACACGAGTTCCTCGATCGACTTTGGAGACTTGTAGGTAAGATGCAATTTTTAGCAGCTGCCAATGAGTAACAGTTTTGTTAATAATGGTCGTTGATAACCTGTTGTAAGGTAAAATAGGGGCCGTCATGGATGTGATGGTATGGAAGTTGAATTTACAACTACAACCGGAGCCTATCACAACTAAATTTGTGAGTTCGAAACTCGTTCATGGCGAAGTGTACTCGATACAACATTATGTGATAAAGTTTGTCATTGACTTCCGGCAGGTCGGTGGTTTCCTCCGGATTCCTCTACCATTAAAACTTACCACCACGACATAGCTGATATATTGTTGAAAGTGGCGTTAAACACCATAAACCTAACTCTAACTCTCCTATATATACCTACGTGACTTATTGTTTGTATGGAAGAAAAGCTTAAAGATGCCAAAGGGGTAATCAGAAGCCGTAAATCGAAAAACAAACAACATAATGGCCGAATGAAAAAAAGACAAAAAGACAAACAATGATCTACAAAACATTACACAGAAAATTTAAAATCAAGCAACACGAACCCTACTAACACCGGGGGTGAACTCAGTTACTCCGGAAACTTCTTCGCGTCTCGGATGAAGCGGATATATTGATTACTTGACGTTAAACGTAATAAATCAATTACATACATACATTACATAATATGCAGTTCTGTATTATGTAAAATATGGCAATAATAGTTCTGTATTAGGTAAAGCATAGTAATAATTCTTTTTGTTTTGACGTGATAACGTTTAATAAGTGATTTGCGACAAGTCGGTGTTGTTTTCTCTGGATATTTCGTTTCCTGTACCAATTAAGCGATGACAGGCATAGTCTGTGGCCAATATAAAGATGATATATTGTCTAAATGAATTGAAAAATGCAATATACATTCTACTATACCGACAGAATAGTTCCACAAACGAATCGAAGAATCGTAGAAACATACAAAATCGATGCCCTAGCACAAATATACATAACAGCCTACTTTCCTGGATTGGTACAGGCACTTCAATAACAAGAGATGAGATTAAACTAATTTTATGGATCAAAGCCTCCCCGACAAGGGAAATGATGTGGTTATTTCAATTGTTTCTAATGTGTGAGTAAAATGCCAACCCTCATGACGTCATGTATATATGAGTGAGCATTCGCTGTTGTAAAGAAAGCCGAGTTGTAATCTTGATATTTATACATAATGTATCTATTCTTGCTAGTTGAATTCTGACATTTTAAAACATCGACGAATTCTGAGTGCTAAATTATTAAATCAAGAATTTTTAAGGAATCGTCTCATCTTAACTTTCAAAAAGAGAGAGATATCAAAACCTTGTTGAAAGGTATTCTCACAGTTGCGCACAGATGACCAAAAATTAGATTTAGGCTTAAAGTTGACTATTGTTCCATTTATATGTCACACGATGACCTTGTATACTATCTAATATTTAGATAATGGCTGAGGTAATCAACTTTCTTTAATAGAACTAATGTTATGCATATGATTTCTGTGTCACGAAATCAAATATATTGGGTAAAATTATCAAGATTATAGCGTTCTTTATAATATCGCCCAGTTATATGTGAAAGTTGGCATTCTACTCACACTGGCAAACAGATGCATGACCGCATTAGCTCAGATGGAAGCGTTGGCCCCATTAAACTAATTTAATACCGCCTGTACCACGGAATGAGCGGTCATGTAATTGTGCCTCTTTCTACGATTTTGATATTTTAAATTTTGAATTGTTCCAAAAATTTGGTATTTGTTTGTTTTTCATTTTATTCTGACACTGAAGTGTTCATATGTACACTATTAGTTTTATAAAATAGCGCAGATAACCTATACCATCATGTATATATTAGATAGCACACAAAACCACCGAAATACATATTTTAGAAAACAATGATCAATTTGAATCAAAAGCTATAATTGTCAATATCATCTATCTTCATCTCTAAGTGACAAGATACTTTCTACAAGGTGTTGATATCTTCCGAAAACACTTTTTGAAAGATAAGAAAGTAAGTTTAACACCTATAGCCCACTCTCTTTGTTCGGATGATCTGTTTATTATTTCGTAACGTGATATTTATTTGGTGTTTTCAGCAGAAAACACCGTTGTAGACCGTATGTTTATAATGACAGTGTTGTCAGATCTTTCATTATTTTAATTCCCTCCCTTTGATTGTTTTCATTGATTTTCTTTTAAGCTTGATATTTAACCGCTATTACATTTTATGTAGTATGATACCTTATAAGTTTGATAATTAAATATATTGATATTTAGTTTTGTAAATAAACGTTAGCCAATACCGAAATCGCAATCAAAAATGGACGATCCAGAGAAACTGGCAATATTTGTGATCGTGTTTTGTCGACCACCAGACTTCACCCCTGATTTTTAGTGGGGTTCGTGGTAGTCGATCTTTAGTTGTGCGTGTATGTTTTGTAGATCGTAGTTTGTTCTTTTACTTTCGTCCATTGTACTGTCTGTCCTTCGAAATACTGCTTCTGATTGTCCCTTTTGTATCTTTGAACTTTTTGTACTTAAAATAGATATAAAATTAACACGTCACTGCTCATACTTAGCACTTCAGAAAGGTCTTCAGTACAATTTGATTGGTATCTTCCCAAAATATTTCAATATATCGTTAAATTAATATATGTATAACGTAAAAATCCATCCCTTTCACGCGTACCCAATATCTACTTTTCTTTTTATTAGATTGCAACGAAGGGGTACAATACATTATGCATTACTGACAATAACCCTGACTCTCCATTGTTAAAATCACACATTGTTATTTCACATGACAGTATAATAACGGAGTAGGATGGACACAATATAACATCACAGCACGGATAACAATGACCGTCCAATGTTAACTTTAAAAATTCAATGCTTTAGCGTCTTCAATATTACATTTTCTCATATTTCAAACTGAATAAAACGTCATTAAGACATGTTTTTGCCAGTCCCATTTTTAACTTATCAAATAATATGAAATTGAATATGAACTTTATTAGCCTGTATTATATACACGTGCACGTAAATACATTAAAGAAATGCTACTTTAAATTATAATGGTTCAGGATGGTGAGAGAATTGATTCAACACTGTTACTCCTACTTTTCATTTCTAATTTAAAAGTATTTACGAATGTCATTCGCCCAATGCTTCTGCACTGACGCGTGGTTTATTATATATATTTTGCAGTTCATACATAAATAATGACATTATTATTACAACTGAGGTCAATCTCTCTCAGCCACATGTAACATTAGCCATTTTTTAGATTGACTATCCTGCTTTGACCTTTAGATTATTTTCTCGTAAAGAATTTTATTTAAGTTATTTGGCTTCCATTCTTTTGACTGAGCGTACCTGATGAAGATAATTCCAGAAATACGTCGTACTCGCTAAGTTATCTAACATGTGGCACCCATTCTGTGAATGTTTGCTTTTTAGAATATCATTAGGGAAACAGTTGTATGACCGCATCATTTCAATAAGATAGGGGACGAGGGTTGTGCCCATAAAAAAACTAGTTGACCCATGCCTCATTTTATTAAGTCAGGAAAGTGGGCGGTCATGCATGTGTGTTAAGTTTTCGAGTGTGCCTCTGCCTCCGGCCTCCGATTTTTCGATTGGATTTTGGAACAGTTTTTATAATATTATCTGGTTCAATTTAAGCTTATCTTAGATGATATGTTTCTTAGGTCGCGTCACTTCCAAAATGTTATCAGAATGTCTAGAAGAGTTTGAAAATACCAAAGGGGTAATCAGAATCCGTAAATCGAAGAAGGACAGACAACACAATGGCCAAAAGAAAAAGGACAAAAGGACAAACAACGATCTACAAAAACATACACATAAAACTAAAGATCGAGCAACACAAATCCAACTAAAAATCGGGGGTGAACTCGGATGTTCGAGAAGAGAAGGCAGTTCCCGCTCCTCTAGTGGTACCCGTTAGGATACTCTAGTTACGTACCCGGTGATAAGTCATGAATGAGGAAAGGACCGGGAAGTGCTTAAGTTGAACATACCCGTGGTCATTTGTGACACAGATATAACGTAATGGTTAACTAAGTCATGATGGCGACTGTAAAACTTTATCTATGTTTTAATGCCAATTATTCTAGTATATCAATTTTTGCTTCATAACAATCAAATGTTCATAATTGTCAGACTAAAGAGTGACTGTCATATCAGTGATATCTGAAAATGGATTAGCCAGACACTTATTAAAGAGCAAACTACAAAATAGAGCGTTTAAATCATATATATTGATAAATATCATGTTATATAGAGAAGAATGTAAGGCAATTGACAATATATCTCAATATTTTCCACCAATTATCCTTTCATTGTGACATGTATATTTCAAGGCAGAACATTTGACTATGATAGTGTGAATCATACCAATTTTCTATTGATTATGCTGAATCAAATGTCTTGTATATTTCAGTACATTGCACATTGTACACTACGGTCGCAACCATGACTTGGTAAAATGTTACGGAATATCTGTGTCACAAATGACCACGGATATGTTCCACTTGTAGTAAGCACTTTCCGGTCCTTTCCTCATTCATGACTTATCACCAGATTTGTAACTAGAGTAACACGACGTGTGTCACTAGTGGGGCAGAAATTCCTGACCCTTCCGGAGCACCTGAGTTCACTCGCAATTTTTATTGGGTTTTGGTGTTGAACGATCTTTAGTTTTTTGTGTAGTGTTTTTTAGATCGTTGTTTGACACTTTGTCCTTTTTCTTTTGATCATTGTGTTATCTTTCCTTCTTTGATTTACGAATTCTGATTACCCCTTTGGTATCATCAACTCTTCTGGTGTTGGTTTTAAATGAAAAACTTCCCAATAGCTGTTGAGAAATAATCTAAAATCAATTAAAGAGTGGTTGCGTTGCATACAGCCAGTGGCGTACATTTGTAGCCATAGCTAGATTAACGCAAAAACGCACATGCGTAGGCATGCATGCTTTTTGGACCTTAAGAATATTCAAAACAAATCTTATTACTGTAAATGAATGAAAGGTAATACAAATCACTGAAAAAGAAATATTTAATATATTTAGTATGTTGATGTCGTTTTTATGATGAAAATATTTAAAAAAAAACATACACGATCACCAAAAAATCTGTCCTTTTTGTATTGAAATTAAACTGAAGGCCGTTGAATGGAAATTTTAAAACGTACGTTCATATAATTTCGTTTATTTTCTAAAAAATCAATGTTGACTCAATTTGAGGTTTTTCTGTTTTTAATGTAAGCTTAACTTTAATACAAACCACTATTTCGAAGACTTAAAAGGGAGTTTCAGTGGCAGTTGGAAGATAGTTTAACCATCAAAAAGGCATAATAAAGTTCTACGAGGCACACCAACAGTCATGTTGATTCTTGTTTTATGATATCTTGAAACCTTATTTTACAGATTTTAAGCCTTTTTAGGAAAACCCATTGGAGGTACTTCCCATTTATAGACATTCTATATTTTTGTGGAACAAAAAATGCTCAGTACATTTTCAACACTGACTTTTTCCCCCCATAAATAATCAATTCAGTGTTTGTAAGGCTTCCAATATTCATGCCGTATATTATTCGTAGTCAGGGTATAACGCTCGGAAGCTTAATATATAATGGTGTCCGACACATGTTGTGTTTTTGCTTTGTTGTTCTACCGTCTTGTGTACTATATATGTTGCAGGTTCATTGTCCATATTTGATTGCCCCTTTGGTGTTCTCTGACGTTTATTTACAGAATTTTGTATCTTTTTCATTGGGAGAATGATTTATTCATTTTAGATATTCTATTTACTTTTTTTTAAATTAGAAATTCCCAGCTAACACTGATATGTGTTTTTCTATAATTAATCAATTTATGCTGGAAATATTTCCAATATTTACACGTTTTCATTAATTTTATGTATTACCTATAACAAAATAGAATAATTCAGGTTTATATCCTTTTCCACAAAATAATCATGGCACACGATAAAGTTTCTTATTGCTCTTATTATATGTTAGCGTTGGGATATTGGGAAAGGGTTACATTACTTTTCTAAGTCTATATTGCAAATTTATAGAAATTATTAACGATAACGTATGTCCTCCAGATTTATCCATACACCTTCTTACTCGTTGCTTATTGTTTGTGGTCTTGTTTTTGTATACTTTATCATCTACCACTGTACGTCTTCTATCCTTTTTGATAACGTATTAAGATATTCTTCGTTTTGATAATGTACTGTACTGTGACCTGCTTTGATAACATAATATCTTATGATCGATTTTGATGCCTACTATGATATGTTCCGTTTTGATCACATGCTATATCAATTTTGATCACGTACATTGTGCTATGCTATTATCCACTTTTATAACATGCTATGCTGTTTCCGGTTTTGATCGCATACTATGATATGATTCCTTTTGATCATGTACTATGCAATAATCCGTTTTGATCACATAGTGTGCTGTGATCCCCTTGGATCACATACTATACAATGATCCACTTTGATCAATACTATGCTATGATCCGTTTTGATCACATACTGTGTTATGATCCGTTTTTATGACATACCATGCTATGATCAGTTATGTTAACATTTTATCTTATGATCCGTTTTGGTCACATGCCATGCTATGATCTATTTTGGTCACATGTTATGCTATGATCCGTTTTGGTCACATGCTATGCTATGATCAGTGTTGATCACATGCTATGCTATGATCCTATTTGATCACATAATATGTTATGATCCTATTTGATCACATACTATGCTATGATCAGTTTTAATATCATAATATGCTACGATGTTGAACTCTGATCACATACCATGTTATGTTCCGTTTTGATATCATAATATGTTATGATGTTGATCTCTGATCACATACTATGCTATGATCCGTTTTGATATCATAATATGCTATGATGTTGATCTCTGATCACATACTATGTTATGTTCCAAAACGGCTATCTTTTGATCACATGCTACACTATGTTTCGTTTTTTTATGACAAACTATGCTATGGTCCGTTTTGATCACATATTATGACAGAATCCACTTTGATAAAATAACATGCTATGATCCACTTTGATAACATAATAGGCTATGATCCGATTTGATGACATACTGTATTATACTTTTGTTTGCCTCAGCTCTGTCTTCAAATACGAATCTGTTGCATTTTACATTATAATATTTATTTAAATATCAATACAATCAAGATTCTTATAATAAAAATTTAGTGAGTGAGTGATTGTTGTTTAAAGCCAACTCAGCAATGTTTCAGCTATATCATGGCGAGAACAATAAAACTTGATATAGTGTTGATAACATGTTGATAAAGTGTGAACAAAATTAATGTCATGAACTGAGTACAAGAATACCGGCGTGCCTCTCTTTAGTTGTAAGACAAGACACGAATCTTTATTCTCAAATATACCATAAACTACAATGGTATAGAGAAGTTACAACATAAACATGCGACACAACACATACATGACAAATACATATACAAATGTACATACAATATTTACATTACAACAGGAAGAGTTAAGTATTAGCCTAGAGAATATCTGATCTGTTCATTTTTCTTATAAATCTACATATCTTTTCTAGTTTTGTTTTTTCAGAATTAGACATAATTTGTTTAAATTTTAATATATTTGGCCTTTGGGCAAGATTTCTACTTATTAGTTGGGTTCGATTTTCAGTAAAACAAATGACATTCCATAATATAGTGAAATTCGTCACCGATAGATCTGCTATTACATTTTAAACACTATATTTTCTCTGTCGGTACCATACCATCATCCAGTTTCTATCGGTAATTTGTGGTTTGTTGTTCGAAATTTACATAGTATATTTTTATCTTTGTCTTCCAAAATATTGAAATAATTTTCGAATTTAAAATTGTCTTTAAATAATCTATAATTGATCGCTTTTGGAGAGTTTTGTATCAGAGAATGCCACTCCTGTGTAAACTGCTCATGGAGACGGTTCCTAATTAAACCTAAAAACAGGTCGGAATTTTGAAAGAATTGTTGAGACCAAATCTAGGAATAGCCTGTATCATCAATAATGTCTTTAACATGTTTAATCCAAGAAAAATCCAAACTTCAAGTTTTCATCTATAGAAAGGTAATACTAAGTGATTAACGATGTTTTTTAAAACGAGATGACTTTTCTCAGTCATCTCTCATCGAAGGGCGAAGCCCTGAGATGAGAGATCACTGAGAAACGTCCTCGAGTTTTAAAAAACATCTTTAATTATTTTATCGCTATTTTGTATTCATAATTAGATAATTTTTGTTGAGATACTGACATTTTTTTAAACACAATTAATATTTTATATCGTTAATCACTTAATTATCAAGAATTTGGTAATGTGACGTCATTATAACGTCATGTTAGGAAACAAGATAATACTACGTGCGTCCTTGACCACCCTTAGCGATTAGCGATAATTGGAATCATATCATGCGCCCACGTGATATGAAATATATCGGTTTTAAACATCAAAGGGAAAATAAACAAAATAGCGATAAAACATTTTATGGGATAAATATGAGAGTTTTGTTTCTTTACCGGTTAACAGTCTTGCCCAATATGATAGCATTCTTAATTTTACATCAATTTCAATAGGAAACAATCCAAGTTCACCATATATCATATAACTAGGTGTCGATGTTTTTAATTTCAATAAAAGCTTACAAAATCTTAGTTGTACTTTTTCAAGACCTTGAATATTTTTGCTAAAACCCCATATTTCTGAACCATATAGTAATATTGGTTTTACCATTTTGTTGGAAAGTTCAAGATGGCATTCAATTGATAAATTATGTTTTCTACCTCTTTTCAAAACTTCAAACATTGCTTTTGGAGCTTTTTCAGCTTGCTTTTTAATAGTTTTGTTAAAATGTCCTGTCCTGTTAAACAATATTCCCAAATGATTAAATTCATTAACAATTTCTAATTCAGACCCATTCAATATAAATTTTAAATGTGTTGATTGTCTCCCCCTGGCAAAACCTATAACTTTAGTTTTATCTGTAATATTGCAATTTGAAACTGTTTCTAAACCATTTGCATCTTCAAAAAACATTTGTAGATCGTTTAGGAACATGGCAAACAGAAAAGGGATACATTTCCCCCTTGCCTCACTCCCATATCACAATGAAAATAATCAGATTTACAATAATTATAAGTTACACATGATTTCACATCTTGGTACATATTTAGAATAGTATTATACATTTTGCCATTTATGTGATTCAATAGTAATGTGCATCATAGTGCATCTCTCCATACTGTGTCAAAAGCCTTCTCGAAGTCAACAAAGGCACAAAACAGTCTTTCTTTCTTATTTTTTAAGATCTCAAAAAATGAAAATAATGTGAAAATACTATCCGTCGTCGATTAAGATTTTCGGAAACCAAATTGGTTTTCGTTCATCAAGAGAGCTTCTTCCGAGAAACGACATAATCTTTCATTTAATATAGCTGTGAAATTTACCAAGGCAGCTAAGAATAGTAATCGGGCGTACGTTTTTTGGATCAAGTGGGTTGCCTTTATTTTTGTATATTGATTTTATATTACCTACAAGCCAAATCAATTAGAAGATTACACAGTTCACTGATAAACGAATTATATAATGAACTTGTTAACACATTAATCGATGATATTGATGAAACATTGAACCATAAAACATACTTTGATTGTCTATCTAACAATTCAATATAATTCTCTAATGATTCTTTATATAGTAATATCATTCCACCAGATTTTCAGCGATTTTATTTTTGATTTTGCATTTTAAAGATGTAACCTGGTAGTTCAATTGTATCCAAATCATCAGTTTTTGTTTCTTTTATAAAATCTATAATATCCTGATTACATACAAGTTCACAAAATTCAGGATATTGCAGACGTAATTTAGTTCCACAACATATTGAGATTACATGTATTTTCATAATGACAATTCCTACTAACATTACCTATATCTGTTACATCAGTATCTACAAGTAATGAAGAGTCATTGTTAATATTAGTATTAAAAGGTATTTCTGTGTCATTAATCTGGTTACTATTATTCAATACATCAAACGATTTAATTACAACATAATCATTTTTAGACAATACAGAGTCATCAGTTTCAATATTATTAGGTATTTTATTTAAGTCAAAATAACAAGCATCATTATCGTCAGTCCCAAAGCAGTTTCTAATTACGTTTTCACGTATGACAGATTAATTAGCGCGATTGGCAAAACTGCATTGAAATTCAGGCTCCCCTTCATAAGGAAGTGTAAAATGTGTTAACGAAAATAACGTCAACATGTTGATTGTAGGTCAAATAAATATACTCCACACCTTTGTCTCTTTTTGTTTTCACTTAATTTACTTCTATTCGGTGTATTTACTATTTTGAGTGTACCTGATGAAGGTTATTCAAGAAACGTGTTTAGATATCTACGTTTGTAATGCTAGCGATAAGATACATATGTGTATATTACTCGGCTACAAAAATTGCAAGTGCAATAATTAATAAAAAGCGACTGATACAGTTTCGTAAATCCGTATTAATAGTATAATTTGAATTAATGTTCTCAATTGGCGTAATACATATTGTATTGGAATTTAGACTCGGATATGAAATAAAATGTAATGAATATGAAAATAAATGCTGCCTATAAGTTGCCATAGCTTATTATTGTATGTACGTCTTTGTAAAATTTGAATTATTTTTCTCCATTCGAGTGAAATTTTATTGGTTTCAGGTCGTTCCGGTCCCATGTCGATTCGGCCCAAGTCGATCCTGTCCTAAATTATAAGTCGATTCGGCCCCATTTGAAATTAAATACTTTTGAACTGAAATACACCAGTGTTTATCATTTCAAAATGTTTTTGATCAATTTTGATTTTAAAAATTCAATTATAATATGACGTCCTTCAAACGCTTTGAGTCCAAACCCGTGGTAAAAATAATATTAATCTATATGACCAATTAAATTTATGACGTCATCGACAATTTATAACGATATTTTACCAATTTTTACATATTAGAATCGAAATAATTCATGAAAACCATATGTATATATTGTTTTTACCACGGGTAGGCCTTTATGTCAGCTTACGCTCGGGGTAAAACTTCGTGACATAAAGACCTACCCGTGGTAAGAACAATATATACATATGGCTTCCATTAATTATTTCTTAAACATTCGAATTTTTTGTGTGTAATCAAGAAATCAATGTACTCGTTAAATAAATATTTTATTTTTTTATTCACAAGATTATCGATCTCCATTGAAAAAAAGTAAACAAAAGTGTTGACTGTTTTGACTGCAATTTCCAGTTGTTCATTTCTCAATCAATGGCTTTCATCATGTAATCCACGTTTACGATTAAATTTTGATACCTATCAGTTGTAAAATAATTACTTTTAACACTTCCTGGAAAACTGTTTTCAATTTTCACCTGTCACACGTAACGAAACATGGCGGACTTCTCTAAACGCAGGAAACTAATTATCTCCCATTTATCGTTCGGAACACACTTTCAAAGCAAAAACACAATGTGACAAGTATATACGTTCAGGTTTATTAGTTTATAACGTAATATTTATAGGAGGGCCGAATCGACTTGGGGCCGGAACGACTTGGGGCCAGATCGACCTGATATCATTTTATTGAGCCTTAGACACATCTACAGAATAAAATGGTCGTGATGTAACGTCTTCTGACATTTTAATGGCAAGTATATCAAATAATCAAATTGATTTCTGACAAGAATTCATTCTTATGGGAAATATGTAATGACGTTACATGTACATAGTTTTAAATATACATACTACTGGCCCGTCAGTATTTTAACATTCTATAAATTTACATGTGCACTCCAATGGCAGAACAATCAACTAGTTGATGGTGGACATTAAAAGGCAGAAGCCAAGCTGCGAGAAATCACAATAGGCGACTTTGATGCACCTACAGAACACACACTTGTATTGTATATCACTGGAAAGACTTTCTTTTACAAGCAAGTCGTTAGCTTATATATACTTTGGTCCCATTGCAGTAAATCGATGCCAATTGTCACTCTTCCAATGTTGTTTTTGAAAATTGCATTGAAAAGATTTGGTTTGAAAGGCTACTGGAATACTACTTACATAACTGGAATAGTCTATAAATTTAATCAAGCAAGCGTTTAACAATTTAGTTCTAGTAAATGTATGACATTAACGTAAGCCAACTCGACGTTTTTTCATAAATACTGATATTAGTTCTCTGCCAACGCTACAAAGGCTTCTGAAGAGCTTGCACTTGACTCCAGTCAACTCTATTTGAAAATAATTCATTTGTTTTGATAGATTTAAGTACAACATATTTGTGAAAAGTTATTTGGCATATCCACCGATCTCTAAGAAGAAGTTGATTTTCCACCATGACTTGGTTAACTGTTACGGAGTATATTTTTTGTGCCACAAATGACTACGGATATGTTCCGTTTGTCGTAATCACAATACGGTCATTTCCTCATTCATGATTTATCACCAGGTTTGTAATAAGAGTAACACGACAGGTGCCACATGTGCAGCAGGAACTACTTACCCTTCCGGAGCACCTGAGTTCACCCCCAGTTTAGTTTGTGTTTTCTGTGTAATGTATTCTCTTTTTATCTAGGTTATATACACCGCCATTTGTATCTGTTTCTGGCAAAAATAATTAAAAGGTAGATATCTAACTTAGTGCACACGACACCTTTCTGGAATAACCATCAGCAGGTACGCTCAAAGCCAAAATATTTGAAAAGCAAATATATTTAATATACACTACTGCCAGTTATGTGAATCTTTATACATCTTATCACTTTGTAGGCCAAAGTTTACAGGACTAGAAATATCCGACATATTATGGCTTTATATTTATTTCGTAACCGGCAATGGTTTTAGAGCTTCGGTGTCATTATTCGTCATTGAAAAATATAACCAATAATTTTAATCAACCTTTAAGCCATATTATGCCCTCCAAAGAAGAATCGGGTCCGTTGTGGTTGTGATCATATGGTAGTTGGATTTACAACTACCTATGCAATCAGTGCCTATCACCACACTAATGTTGTTAGTTCGAATTTCGACCAGGGTGAGGTGTACAACATTATGTGATAAAGTGTGTCACTGACTTGCGACAGGTTTTCTGTGGGTTCTCCAGTTTCCTCCACCATTAAAGCTGACCGCCACATATAACTTAAATATTGTTGAAAGTGGCGTTAAACATCATCAAACATCAAAAGAAGAATCTAAATAAAGAAAACTTTCAACAGTTGTCACGGTAATATGGATGAACGATTTCGGGCTAAGTGGAATAATGACAGATCAGACACGGGATATAAATTTCAAAACGTTATCGGACACTACAATTACTGGAATGTCAATGTTGAACCATTTGCAAGCATTTGTGCATTATTATTGGTATTCAAAAGGTCACATGTTTAGTTTATCTTTAGATATTAAAATCAGCAACATATACAAATGAGCTTAATGTGGATGTAATGCTCAGAATTAGCATTGTGTTAATAAATGATAGATGTCTGTTGTCTTATCACATTTATACAAACAATTGGTAAACGACCTTTAATCATCCACCAATAAAACTGACCGCCATGATATTGCTGAAATATTGTTGAAAGTGACGTTAAACACCACAACCCTAACCCTAACGATCTTTAAAAATGAAAGTAAGGAACCTGGATTGACAACATATTTATATTTAAAAATTTAGTAATTACCAAAAGTCTTCATTTTCAACAAAAGTGACAATTCCATTTGTTGACGACCTGGCTAAAACCTAAGCATAGATCTTATCTTATCTTATCTTCTAGCTTTCTTGGACTTCATCACTACACTATAAACCTATAAAACGGCGACTTGTGGCATTGTAATTAGATGAATGGTGTTTCGCTTACTTAAAATGATGAATCTATTATAATCCAATTTCACTACGTTTTTTTGTGACCTAATATTATACAATTTTACAATTCATTGTTAATCAAGGCTTAGTGACGGGCACCTGCTATTATTGAGATATAACTGGATAACTTAAGCTTTCACTAATGTATTGCTTCGATTATCATAGTTAGTTACACTCCGGGAGTCGACATACCTGCTGTAAGAAAATTTCTACAAAGATGTTTCAACTCTATTAAAATGTGTTTTATTTATCAAAATAAAATCTTAGAGGATGCATTGAGATTTAGTGGGCGTTTACAAACGTCGGAAGTCACAGATTTAAATCAAACACCATGTTGATATTTGATTTTTTGCGCGGTTTTCTTACTTAATGCAGTAGTTGAATGACAAATTATGAATAGGGCGGACAATGGAGTAATCTAATGCAATTTTCTTTTGGATTTATACAAAATAAAAGGTACGTTGTTTTTTTTTTATTATTTTATATTTTCATATTTTGATCATTCTTGAAATACTTTTCATTATACGAAACATGTTTCTTTATCGTAAATATTGTATTGATCAAATATACATGTGTTGCTTGGTAAGTATTCATATGTACATCTGATTAATATAAATATATACATAGAACATGACTAGTCATAATTTTACTAAACTTTACTAACTGGACATTAGGGGTAATATGATATCTAAAGACATTTATATATAAAATTTAGTTTGTAAATGTGGAAATATTTTATTGAGTATGATTCACAATTTGAATTTAAATGATAGAAATTAGACGAAAATATTTCATATTTGTTGATTTGACAGTAACGTAATACAACTCTATGATGATTGCTTGGATTCTTATTAGTGCATGTAGCAAAGAGGAAAATCATGATTCACAAATGGAATTAAAAGTATAAAGTAATTAGAAGAAAATCTTTCATATTTTTTGTTGATTTGACAGTAACGAGACAAAACGTGATAAAGTCGTTGTTGAGATTCTAAGAGTAGCAAAGAGGAAAATATCCAATTACACATTTGAGCAAATTATGTTGACTTGTGTGTTGTGTTGTCGGTTAAGCACATTGTACCTTTTGTACTATACATCGGCGACTGCAGATTTTTTTGTTACCATATCTTCCCTGGGATTTTTTTTTTTTTTGTCAGTTTTTTTTTTTTTTTTTTTTTACTTTTTTTTTCTTCATATTTTGGTACTTCTTGAAATAGTTTTCGATTTTGTCTATCATTTGCTTGCCTCCAAAAACATTCAAATGATTTGGCTTTCCAATATTTTTACTTGATATACGATATTGTGTTATATTGATATCTAGATACAAAACTAGGTTTTATCGATGCACACGTGTTGTTTTGTAAATATTGATACAAATGTACATGCATCTTATCATTAGAAAAAACATGCATTGCGCATGACCCGTGATTATTATAGCAATCCTACTGGACATTAGGGAATATAATAATTAAAGACAGTTAATTATGACGTCAGAACAGATGTAGGTATAGCATGGGTTTGTGTTATATGTCACATTAGAACTTTGAATGAGTTAGTGATCTGTCGTCGCTGGAACACTATGTTTCTATCGTCGTCTGAACACTTTGTATAGCTTTGCAACATCTGTTGTCACAAAATTATTTTTACCTGTCACTTGAGAACATTGTATGGTTGCTTTATCTGTCGTTCTCAGAACACATCGATTCTATTGTTTTTTTATTGCGTTCTTTTGTGTTATCTGTTATTATCTGAACAGTATAATTTGCTACCAATAAACAGTGATGTATGTCATCGTCGACTTTTAGTAAATATGTGGTCCAAATGGCAAGTATTGTACAGGAAGACTTTTTTGTAGAAATATGATGAAATAAGATCGTTTACATATGACTAGTTCCTATATATTATTATGGAAGTCACAAGGGAAAAGGGAGACTACTCTTTATACTTCACACCGCTGGCAGAGCCCTGTAATTTCTTTTTTTCCTGTATTTATTTTTCTTCCGATAATAGCTAGACGACTAGACATCTTCGACAGATATCAATTTCAAAACAATATGATTTTTGTATATTAAGCAGATAGTAATATTGTTTTCGCAAAAAAAATTGCTTTTATTTTGTCATTGTTTTTGCTTTTTATTTTTTTTTTTTTTTTTTTTTTTTTTTTTGTATTTGACATCTTCATAAGTCAATTTGTAATAGATATGTCTGACTCTATCTAATTGATATTCAAGATATATTACAATTTAATTAAAACAATGTTAAATACATGAAATGTGTTTTGATGTTGTTGATGTTTCCTATTTCGTCATAATTAAATCATTTTCAAGGCTATATTCCAGATTGATTTTTTGTGACTTTTAAGAGTAACAGATGGTCTTGTGTGTATGTGTTTCCGTTAGATCTGTTACTAAGTTCAATACACTATTATGCAACATAGGAAATCAAAGGGAATTAATCCAATTTGAAAGGGCTGTCAATACATGTTAGTCTTTATTACCGGCTGATATCAGACTTTCAGATTTAGTTATTACTATTATGGGTTGTAATTAATATTTATTGGATGGGGTAATTGCTTTCATGTTAAAAAAAAATACTACAATTATCAGATCGGAGTTTTTGTTATCTAGGTTTCAACTAACAAGATATATCATTTTGGACCCATTAAACTAGTTTAACCCCAAAACTTTATATTGAAATGTCTGTACCAAGGCAGTGGTCCCTGAACATTCTTAGAACAACATATAGTGTACATTGTTGTTATAACATTTATTTTGGGGCCATTTAAAGGTTATTATTTACTTTTCAAAAAGTAATTAATAAGTGAAATATCACATGCTATATGTAGTTTAAATCTAATGAAATGAAGTAAAAATGTATTGATCTAAGAATGTTTTATTCCTCATCTTAGGAGGAAAAACTTAAATAAACAAAATGATAAATTTTTATGAGAACTGAAATAATATATTTTATATACAAGAAAGTGAGCAGTCCTGTATTTGTGTGTTAGGAGTATCATTGTTTTTCTCCTTCTATGATATTTCTATTGGATTTCGGAATTGTTCCGACATTGTGGTATTTTTATTGTGTTTGGTATTATTTGCACGTGCGAGACAATCCTCTCAATGATATTGAATGTCTCCACGGTAAAATTGCAATTCTAGAATGAGTATTCAAAGAACAATCTTAATTTGTAGCTTCTGGAAAATAATTTAATTTTAAGCTGAATCGTATTCAATTAAAAACGGTACGTGATCTGAATTTTAATTTAGAAATAATTCATGGAAGCGATAATTTGTTTAAGATGTTAGCATGGGCAACATTATTTCCGAAAGCAAAAATATTTCCTGCGATCGGAAGGTATGAAATGCAACACAAATTGTGTTACTCATGTTGAAGCGTCATACAAACTATCGCTTTCATAAATTATTTCTATTCTAAAAAGAAAATGTAATAGATTTTATGAAGCGTATATCATATCTGAAAAACATAGATTTCATAAAAAAAAAAAACTTTAACTTTCATGATAACAGTCGTTCTTACAACACGGACTAATACTCAGATGTGCAATTAAGTTCATATTTGATGGCATTTTGAAACTTAATAAAATAAAATGGTTATAACTTGTAAATACACATCAGTAACCAGTACCAATATCACCAGCGTTTCTTAGAAACAACATCATCATAGCAAAAGTCAAAATTGCCATAGATGGTTATCTTTATTTGTTTGTCCTTTTTTCATTTGGTCATTGTATTATCTGTCCTTCGATTTTCTGCTGCTGATTACCTCTTTGGTATTTTCAAACTTTTCTTATTATTTTCTTATTTTCTCCGGAGAAAACATGAATATGTTAAAGAACAAAACGAACATTTTATGAAATCACTTAAGAATGAAGTCCATAAATTGTCCAGCAATCCGCATGTGGGAAGTAAAATATATCGGGAATTTTATAACATCATTTTCTAGAGAGCAAAGGAAGGATGTCATATTAACATTGTGTTTAGAATATACATTATAAAAAGTGCATTACATACTCTTCAAACGTCTGACCTATATTATAGACAAAATACATGTTTGCGAATCCTTACATCAAAGGAATGGTTATTTTAATTAAATTATGAGAGAAACTAGCTTAGAGTTTTTATTTTTATTGCTGAAATTTCAAAAGCTTAGTATAAAATTAAATAAACATTAACTTTCAGTGCAGTTGTACCTAACATAAGTGCATCAAGTAAGTAAAGCAGGTAGACTGAATAAAGGTGCATGTGTTAAGTGCAAACGACATACGTTTTTTTTCTAAACTATACTTGCAATTATCTGTTCTTTCTACGGTCTCTGTTGGTCGTGCTATGTTATTGTTATTTCATTAATAAGTGAAATTCTACATGACGATTTTATTTTCCATATAACATGATGTTCGCGTTGCTTAACAGTAACACGACGAGTGTGACATGTGGAACAGGAGTTACTCCCCCTTTCGGAGCTCCCAAGTATTCCCCGGTTATCTGTTGGGTTCGTGTTTCTCAATCCTTTGTTTTCTATGTAATGTTTTGTAGGTCACTGCTTGTCCTCTTTCTTTGGACCGTTGTATTGTTTGTCCTTCTTCGTATTACGACTTCCGATTGCCCCTATGGAATCTTCACACTTTTCTCGTCGTCCATTGTTTGTGTATGTTTGTCCTTTTTCGCTTGGCCATTGCATTGCATTAGTGCACTCGGACTAAATACGGAGCATTCATTTAACTTTTAGACGGTCGGGTATGATGCGTGTCCTCAAATGTCATATAAGAAGACAAAATTATGCAAATCCAACCAACATATGATCACGACCGCGACGGCCACGCTTTTAAATGTGGAAGAATTTTCTGATAATGTAATTTTTTAAGTTAAATTTCTTAAGAGTCCGCTAATAATGCCTTTAGTCGAAGGCCGCGTGGTCACGAATTGTAGTAAAACCCTTTACCGGTCTCGCTAATGCTAATTTCTATTTTTCTTTATTATCCTTGAAGATAATGCTGATATATAATGTATCATACCATGAATCCTAGATAAGAAAATATCAGAGAAATAGAAACTTACACGATCATTTAGAAATCAATTATTTTACGATTCAATGCAATTTAATTTTCATCTACACTGAAGAGAATCTGACAGCAAATATATTAAATATAAATGAGCATAATAAATATATAACCGCCAGTGTCACGTTACTGATTTTGTGCTAAAACGGACTATTTCACTGAATATTTGAAAGTTAAGTAAATATGATTATCGATTCTAAACAAGCATACCACATATTCATTTAGGTATGATTCATGCCTTGACATAAATCTGGATTGACTGTGATGGCCGGTTCAGAATGAAATTACGACAAAAGAGATAATGTAAGTTTTCCCATTGTGAAATTTCCATTTATATGGTACATCTAGAAACATTCCAGCAGCACATGTATATGGAGTAAATAACTTTCATTGATAAGATATTCCAGAGTTTGTATGTCCTGTCAAAATTTCCTTAATAAAGGTTTCCTTGTGACAGGAAACCTACTGAACAAAACGGTACTAGTGTTAAAGCCAAAGTTTAAAGCTCGTTATGGATATGTTCCGTTTGTCGCAGGCACAACCCTCGCCAAGACTTGTCCTCGAATATGCTTTTATCACCGGATTTGTAACACGAGCACCACGACGGATGTCCGTGTTCATCCCAGTATTAGTTGGTTCTTGTAACTCAGTCTTTCGTTTTTTTCCTTCTTTTTTTCCAGCCCTTTATATTGTTGGATTTCCAACTACCTATGCAATCAGTGCTTATCACCACTGACGTTGTGAGTTCGAACCCCGAGATGCGCTCGATACAACATTATGTGATTAAGTTTGTCAATGATTTGCGGCAGATCGGTGGTATTCTCTGTGTACTCCGGTTTCCTCCACCAATAAAACTGACCACCACCATATAACTAAAATATTGTTGAAAGTGGCGTTAAACACCTCAATTCTAACCCTTACATCGGAAAAAAAGAACTTTTCGTTTTGTTACTTCTCCGTACATTTATCTCTTTACTACACCATTCATATAACATAGGTCGAATGTACGCAACTTTTTATTTAAGATAATAATAACATAAGAGTTCTGACTCTTGTCACGTAAAAACATAGAGTTCTGACTCTTGTCACGTAAAAAACTTAGAATCAAACAAAACAAGCAACTTTGTTCATTTTGAAGGAAATGACATATTTTGGGAACGTATATGATCCTTTTTTATATTATGTTATTATATTTCGTTCCATACAATTAATGGTAAATGTTTTATTAATTAAGCTTAATAATTTCATTAATATTAGCACATGTATAAAATAAAATATAGCAATGCTATCAGTGAAATATATAATGCATGCATAGTGAAAAACAGGAGTGTATTCCATGATAACGTTTTAATGGTAGATATCAAATACAAATACTGTCATTAGTATGCGTGACATCACATCAATGTATAGAATGTAATGGTGTTAAGAGCGCAAATAGCAAGCGGTTTCAGTATCCTGTATAGCTCTACTTAGATATCTCTGTGAATGTCTCTTTTGCAAAATTGTTTTAAGAAAACCGCCTTTGCCTTTCCAAATGTGTGTGCCACAAGACGAATCTGAAAAACTGAAAGGTTAATTGAATACTATAAAATTAAAATTGTCCAAAATAAATTCTAGTTTTCAATAATTGCGTTATATTATTAGTGAAATAAGACAATTTAGAAAGTATGAAACTAAATTAAACATGAAAAGAAATAAATAATTTCAGAGCTTAGGTAAATGAACACCGCATGTACAATTTGAATACCACAAAAAAGTAATTTTCTGAAACGGATTATATGTTATTAGTCTTTAATTAATTTGTACATTGGTATTAAATTTAATTTTCCAAAATATACCCCAATAATCCATAGCTTTTATGTTCTAAATGATATCATTCATGTACTTTTTTTATTATTAAAAACATAAGTATCAGTGACAAATTCTTGAATCTGTCATAACTTTGGTATTTCTGATCGAATTCTCAGTGTTTCACCTTTCTCCTCTAACTGTTATAGACATGCAATCAGTCATATACAATATTGAAATATCGATTTGAATTGATATAAATGCCAGTCCGGAGCTGTTACTACTTTTATGTCTGTCTCCCTTCCATATATATTTAACAAATAGTTCTTGGCACTTCGGGATAAATGGCAGTTTATGGACCGGAATGTCACCCACAAAATAGTATATGGACCGAAGCGAAGCTGAGGTCCATATACTATTTCGTGGGTCACAAACCAGTCCATAAACTGCCATTGGGCCCGAAGTGCTATGAACTATTTGTTATATTATACTCAATACTTGCAAATCTGTCAGACGTCATGTTTTTGTTATTGTATATCTAAGGCCAAAAACATGTTCGGACAAAATCCGGAAGAAAATATTATAATGACCGGGCCTGGTCAATATACTGTTATATTGACCGGGTCACTAACAAAGGCAAATAGGGAAAATATAAACGTAAAGAATAATATAAACAGTTAATTTATGGTATGGTAAAAGATCCTGATAACTACTCGCGACGGGTCAAACATCCAAATTCCTGAAAAAGGGAATGCAATTGACCCACATCAAGGCGTAAGCGTAATGATTGTGGCTGAGAATCGTAGCACCACCATACTTAAGTTGTTCTTCTCATTAGCAACAGCACATGACATCACTAATGAGATGAGATTTTAACGACTGTTGTTGTTTTGTTTATTGAACTCCATAGACAAATGGTGTTGCTTCAGTAGATAAAGGCCAGATGGCATACGACATAACGATGTATAGTCTTCTTACATGGTCGTGATCGTATAGTAGTTGGATTTACAACTATCTGTGCAATCAGTGCCTATCACCACTAAAGTTATGAGTTGTGGTCTCCGGGTACTCCGGTTTCCTCCTCCAATAAAATTGACCGCCATGATATAAGTATAACTGAAATAGTTTTGAAAGTGGCATTAAACACCATAAACCAAACCAAAACCGCCTTACACCACCAAATCTTAGATTTTATGTCATGTTCCGCTCTTCTTCGAAACTTGTCCCCCCATAGACCATTTTATTGGACAACATGGGCCGTCGCGTAAGATGATGAGAACCGCAGATATTGGGTCAGTTAAAGATGTACATGCAGAAGGAATGGAACATTATTCAGCACACTGAAATTCAAATGTTATTCCGTACTATGCGTAGATATTGGAATGTCTTCGTCCTGTGTCTTGTGTACCCAATTTTGCCATTTTCTTTGGATTGTCTATTCGTGGTTGCCCTTCGGGTTTCTCTAACGTGTATGCACTATTAATGGAATGCCAAATTAAAAACAAAAACAGACACGGTCTTAATTGATAGCATAACAAGATAATGACGATGATAATTATTTTGTTAATTATAAATTGCACATTAATTAGTGTATTTTTAGTGAAACCAAGCAAGTGATTTATGAATAGGTCATAAGAATATAATATGATAGTATATGTTCGGTTTAATTAATGCGAATATAAGTTTTAAACGTCCGTGTTCACATTGTTTTTTTTTAAATATAGCTTGGCGTAATGTAGAATAAGTAAAAAGACTACTTTTACAGAGTTTAATTAATGTGAATATAGATTTTAAACATCCGTGTTCACGTTGTTTTTAAAGATATCTTGGAATGATGGACAATAAGTATATAAATGGCTACTTTTTGTACATTGTTCATGTAGATCGTGTAAAGAGGCTTATTTGTGAAGGACGACCACATCTGGTAAAGTATATACACTAATTAGCATCATTGAAAGATAGTTGTCAAGATGCAGCGCTAAAACGTAGCTGTCGACATGAAAGCACGATGGCCATTCAACTACATGCACGACGTATTTCTGGAATAACCTTCATCAGGTACACCCAGTCAAAACATAGTACACACCAAATAATGTACAATTTTTATGAGTAAGAAAACCAAAGGGACTAAGCGGGATAACTAAAATCGGCTAAGGGCATGACCTATGTACCAGTGAGGTGACAATAAATACATTATTTATGAACTACAAATTTCAATAACAAATATATATAATAGAATCATTTCTCACCAACCAAACTCGTGATTGCAGTACCTTAATGTGACTGTAGGGTTATGTTTATGGTGTTTAACATCACTTTCAACAATAGTTCAGCTATATTGTGTACGTCAGTTTTATTAGTGGAGGAAACCGGAGAAAACCACCGATCTGTCGCAGGTTACTGAGAAACTGTATCACATAATGTTGTAACAAGTACACCTCACTATGAGCAGAATTCGAGCTCACAACTTTAGAGGTGATAGGCACTGATTACACAGGTAGTTATAAAATCCAACTACCATACGATCACGACCACGACGGTTCATAATGTGACTGTAAGATTGAATAAAAATAACAAACAATTACACCATCTCTTCATTTAATTTGATTTTTCAACTTATATCCGAAAATAATAGTACGCACATTGATAAGGGAGGGAGATTGCGATGAAAGCCCAAGATTCTCAAATCATTTCACAGCCATATGCTAATATCAACACATCTTATTTATATACTATTTAAATTAGTTTGTATTCAATCATACTGTCATTTTTTTAGGTTTATAAGTTTATGTCTTGTCAAAAACTGTAATAATTCTAAAGCATGAATCGTGCAATGAAAACAAAATTAAGAAGATGCGAAGATGAAAAACGATCACGCAATGTAATTAGTTTGTTCTGGTAAATTAGCCCGTGCAGTTTAACAATTATACACGTGATAATTAATAAGTTTATTCTGTTGTGTCAATTACTTTACTGTTCGTCCGTAACAAACGTTACAAAGTCAACATAATATGACATAAGGTTAGCGTAACGTACATTACACGTCCAGATAACAGAAATATTATTGACAACTATGGTATGAAGATGGTATTCGATTGAACCGATTATTTTAGATGTTGCACATACAGTATAGAGAGCTGTCTGATTAATAAAACGATCGAAGATGTTTTCATGGTGATTTGAGATTTTTGTATTCTGAATATCGCACTTCATTAACAGCCGTAAAAGTATAGTTTTTTTCTTGTTTGTTAGTTTGTTTTAGTTTGTGTGTATGTGCTATTTTTGTCTTTTTGTTTGATTTATTTTTGTAAAGATTTTTTTTATTGTCTATTTGTGTGTTATTTAATTTTTTTGTTTGTGCTATTTTTGTTATTTTCATTTTTTCATATTTTAATTTGATCTTTTCACCTGCCAAATACTATTTCTTTTTTTATATAAGCATGCTATTCATCTTTCTGTTATACATTTACTTACCAAAAAATATAGAAGAAAGCTTTATGCATATATGTATGTATGATTTAATTATTTGCATAATTTACTCAAATTAAATATGTTTAAACTAAAATAAGAACATTTATTTAAACCGTTCACCTTATAATATGATACTGTTGAACCTATGATAAATATCATACCAATTTATTGGTCCAATAACTGTTAATTCTTTGCTCTTTTTAAAAAGAAAAAGTTTCTAATCCTGTTTACGAACTTCAAAAAACCTTGGTATTTGTAAATTAATATATTAACTTATAGGGGTCGAGAAGATGTAGTCTTCCCATCTGACATTGACATGATTCATGTTCAAATGTACAATGTAAAACGACGTGTTATTCAAACTGACATAAAATCGTTTTAAATATTGACCTATGTCGAATAGAAGAAGACATCAAATTGTTCTTATCATCGGGAATATTCAACCCACAGATTTATTCCTTCTAGACCCTCCTTTTCATGCATTTTGAACATTCAATGATCTGTATAAATACATAATATGAGGCTATTACGATGAATGTAGCTTCTTCATTCACGTTATAGGAGCAATGCCCGTTACCGTCATGACATTGCACCGCCATGTAAATCATAATTATAGGTTGTTTTTTTTCTCTACAAAATATATTTTTAAGATACCAGAACCCGATATGATGATTAACCTTTCAACGTCTATGATGTTATATGTGATATACGTTTGCTAAGTCATTCTGTTTGTTAGGATATAATCTTTCTTGTTTCTATATCAATTATGAACTCAAAATAACACACTGGTAGGCAGGTATTTTGTACGTCCCACACCCCCTTAAAAACCAAGAGTAACTGTTAGAGTCAATAATTTGGTTGCACTATTAAATCATGGATTTTGAGCTATCGACCCAAAACCCCTCACCTCGCACACCCTTCCTTTTTGGACAAGCCTACCCATATTAAGGTAATATTTCTGATCAATCAGATTAATGTTGATACTGGAATTCATATAGTACAAATTATTGATTTCTTTTCATGTTCTCTTTACAACTCCGGTTTCCTCCATCAATAAAACTGACCGCGATGATATAACTGACATAATGTTGAAAGTCGCGTTAAACACCATAACCCTAACGCCACCAACGTTCCCCTTTTGTATTCCATCACTTAGGAGTAATCACATGTACGTCAGCATCGATGTTTGTATGGTGAAGAATATTACGTAAAGATGTTACATGTATATACATGTACATGTAGTTCATGCTGTTACGGTTGTCGCACAATACACACGTGGGTTAAGAAAACATTCAGCATATTTATCCAATTAATTGGAGAAACTCGTGTGAGTGCATCATTCCACAAAAAGACAATGATAAACTAGCAGCACCTGCATATGGAGTATATATCTCCCAGTTGATACGCTATTCGAGAGCTTATGGTTCCTATCATGCTTCCTTTGATAGATGATTGCTGCTAACAAGGAAGCTACTGAACAAAGAGTTCCTACTGGTTAGGTTGAAGTCATCACTTCGAATGTTTCACAGTTAAACGTTACGGAAAATCTGTGTCATAAATGACCACGGATATGTTCCACTTGCCGTAAGTAGTTCCCGGTTCTTTCCTAATTCATGACTGTAACTAGAGTAACACGACGGGTGCCACTAGTGGAGTGCAGGAATTCCTATCCTTTCCGGAGAACCCTGATGGGGTTCGTGTAGTGCGATCTTTAGTTTTCTATGTAGTGTTTTTTAGATCGCTGTTTGTCCTTTTGTCCATTGTGTTGTCATCCTTCTCCGATTTACGGATTCTGATTATCCATTCAGTGTATTAAAACTCGTTTTGCATTATTTATCTAAGGGTGACAATCTTTATCTAAGACAAACAAGTGTCCACCCTAAATCCCGGGAATCAATGATTGACTTGTAACTCATTTCTCTTGATAATTTATGAAACCCATATTAATTCGACACTGCATAGTGTTTAGTAGATAATTGTTTCCTTTTTCTTTGGGAGGAAATAAACAGGATAACCAATATATGCGAAGGTTGTCTATATCTGAGGGAGAATGACCTTAGTTTGAATAAATTACAATAATTAAGAAATGTAAATTTCAAACATAAGGTTATCTAATAAACCATCTGTGTTGTGTTTTGTCATATCTTATAAAACATGACAGATTCTGCTCTATTGATCGTTCTCAATTTTGTTTATATATTTTTTTTAAATATTTTGTTCCACGTTCGTGCGTTCTTTATCACAACGTTGTTCGCTCGGTTATATATGAGGGCTGATAGTTTACTCATATGTGGAAAACATTTGCATGACCACGTCATTTCAAAGAGGGGAGGGCGGTCCCAATAAACTAGTTGAACCTCGTCACTTATTATTGGAGTGCTTACTTTAAGCATAATTTATTGTTCAATAATAAACAATTTGATAGGACACAAGTTTTAAAATTTAGAAACGTCTTCGCTTATTCATACATGAATTAATATAAAATGACCTTATAAAAAAACCAAAATGTTAAATGTTTTGATGTGTCTGTACCAGGTGTTTGCTTATTGTATATTATCATATATTACACTTTACGTTTTTATTTTCCCTGTTTGTCTTTGTTAGCGCAGCCGGTCACTATTTTCGTATATGGACCGGCCAGGTGTTTTAGATAAAAAGTATAATATAGCAAATTGCTATATATTCTGAGCCTTAACCATTTATTGTTGATGAGTTTGTGTTAATACAGTATTTGTATTGTATTGTTTTGTATTGTTTTGTTTTGTTTTTGTTTTGTTTTTTTGTTGTTGTTTGGTTTTTTTTTGCTTTTGTTGTTTTTTTTTATTATATTACCTCTTTACAGTTTTTACTTTTGACCTTATTTCGTTCTTTATTTTTCAAACAAAATTCATAAAGGTAAAACATGCTACTCCGAGGAACAAGTGATCAGTATGCTGGAGTTCCTCATCGATAACATATTTGTCTCCTTTGGAGGGACACTGTTTCAGCAGGTCGTCGGCATACCAATGGGTACGAATTGTGCCCCTCTTCTAGCCGATTTATTTTTATACTCATATGAGTCGGAGTTTCTTCAAAAGCTTGTAAAAGATAAGAAGATTCATGAGGCTAGAGCCTTTAATTTCACATACAGGTATATTGATGACGTTTTATCTATCAATAATTCTAGATTTGCAGAATTTCTTCCATTGATATATCCTCCAGAGCTGGAAGTTAAAGAGACCACCGATACAGCTTCGTCCGCATCATTTTTGGACTTATACCTCGAATTTGACGACAGTGGTCAACTCAGTACTAAAATTTATGATAAGCGGGACGACTTCAATTTTAAAATCATAAATTTTCCAAATATGTGCAGCAATATACCAGCTTCTCCTGCATATGGTGTTTACATCTCGCAATTGATTCGCTATGCAAGGGGCAGTAGCAATTATTCTGATTTCCTGAAACGTCATCTTCATCTGAGAAACAGGCTACTGGACCAGGGCTATAAAAAGATTCGCCTTATTCGATCTCTTAAAAAGTTTATATTCCGATACCAATATCTTGTCGAAATATATTCCGTCTCTGCAAAAAAATTTATAAGCGATGCATTTTCATATAGTGAAAATGTATAAAGATAAAGAGTCAAATATGTCAAGAATTTTTTTTGTCAATGTGTGACGTAAAAATATTTTTGACATTTACGTCACCGAATATGGTACTGCTTTGACAACTATTTTACCTATTTTGTTCCTGTATTTAAATACTGTTACAGTGACAGCCGGAACCTTTGAACCGTAATGAGAGCGGGAGGTTTGGCGCCTTAAAATCTGATTCAACCCACCATTTCTTTAGAAATGCCTGTACCAAGTCAGGGTCATTACGGTTTTCACAGTTTTCCGGTTGTTGACTGATTTTGTCTGTTTATATAATTATGAGTTTTGACTTTCCCTTTGTAAGATTGTTCGGAGTTCGGTAATTTTGTTATTACCTTTATTTGACGATTTACCATTATAACAAAACTATTAACACTTATTTTATCTCACTATAAGTTGTGATAAACAATTGATCGTTTAATAGTGTGTTCATTAAACAGTCGGCTAAATAAAGTACATTGTAATATGATCTTATTTATTAATAAACTAATATTGTTTACGGATTCTAGTGTAATCTAAACGAAAGGTAAGCTACCCAAAAGGATGTGTGATCAACATCGATCAAGCATCATTACCAATGTTAGATAATATTGTCTATCAGCATTGTAATCAACAAGTTTATTCGATACTATCAATGAGACTTTATATCATCGATAAAATATACCTAACAGCACTTCTCCGTACACAAAAGGAAGACTATATAGCTATTGAGGGACAGCAACAAGGGCTGGTCTTAGGAGGTGCGGGACCAATGCTGTTCACTATAAGACCTGCAGTGTGTTGTGTCTACTTGAACAGCCGAGAGTAGATAACTCCTACGTTGGTCCGTTAAGCACGGAGCCCAGTTAGGAGCAATTGGTCCAATTGTCTTAAGGTCGAGCCTGACTGTAACACCCTATAGTTGTAAGGACAAACTTGGATATTCAATCTAGCCTTATTTTTGTACCAGTACCTCGTTCAATGTGATCTCGAACTCTTCTATCCAAACCTCTATACGAGTGTGAAAATGCCTCTATATTACAGAGGTATGACTCGTAGCTCAACATGTGTAATGGTTTCTAGCTCACAGAGGTATAACCCTTACCTCAACGAGAGTGTCTGACGGCATCTATCCTACAGAGGTATAATTTATACCTCAAGGTGAGTGCGAGTCGCCATATTTCCTATAGATGACCAATACTCTTAACTTGTAATCGCTAAACACAAACGTGTGCGCATCTGTATGTCTTAATTGGGGCACAGCATGGATATCATCAATATTACTTTTAGTGTTAGTGTTGTGATGTCCGTTACGATTTCCGTATAAAGATTTTGTTCAATTGTATGTGGGGGGGGGGGGGGGGTCATGGTTTTATTTACGTTATTTGTGTTTGTTTGGGAATAGTGGTGTCCAACACATATTGTGTTGTGTTTTTACTTTGTTTTTCTTCGTCTTATGTAGTTTATGTTGCAAGTTTCTCTGGATTGTCCATTTATGATGGCCCCTTCGGTATTCTCTAATAATAATTACTTGCAAACGCTGCTATCATGTTGCTGTACATTACAACAAATTAACGAATACAAGTAAGATATGTTGTTGGCAGTTATGATTGTTCGTTCCTTAATAAAAAAAAAAGTGTATTATTTCTATCAGAGTGTTGTTGTTTCTATTTCTATCGAAAACGGAATATAGTAATATTTTTTTTATTTGGCGATTATGTTTGTATTGAACGGTCCCTTTTTTCATTGTACATCGCGTATCTAAATAAAGATATGGTTCTAAAATTAAAAATATATTTATTAGCATCTTTTCCACATTACCTCAGAATATTCTAATTAATAGAAAGGCATTTTTAACCGAACGCAATTGACGTTTGATTTGAACGTCAATATTTGACAGTAAGATTATTTCCATTCTAGTAAATCTCTGTATAAGACACTTGAGGCAAATCTTGTATAATTAATATTGTCATTTCATTTCCCTATTTATTTTATGGATTTTTCACCTGTTCATTATTTTTTCATTGAATTTGTTGAATGTTTACACGATAATAGGCCTATAAATGATATAATACCAAATTTTCCTCAAGGCGTTTAATTACATGTATAACAAACCGTTCTTGTTAAAATTCCACAATATTATTATTATTACTTTCTTATAACTGATTTCTTTTTCACTGCACCTTTTTCACCGCTACAATTCCTTATAATAATGATTGCACCATGTTTTGGATGTTTCGTCATGTCAAATGATTAGTGAATTTAACGAACGTTTGGAATTTACATCTTATAAATAGAAACAAACATAGGTATTGTATAATTGCGTTCAGAAAATGCATGTATATTCTGAAAAAAACATCGTAAGTTTTGTTGTCAACTTCCGTTTTAGTGTTGACAAGTTTTACGTGCGTTTTAAAATGTTTAGAAATTGTATTTGTTTAATTAATTGGTCATATGATGGCTAATTGAGCTCTAATCATATGAAACTTTACTGTTTTCCATAACAATTATTTGTGATTTACTAATATAGTTCACTATGTATGTAAGTATTATATATTTAAATTATCAATTTTGCTGGGAGAATTGTGTTTCATTGTCACTGTATTATTATGTCACTTTCATGTTTATTACCTAAAATGTGTAAATAAAAAGGAAGGTAAACAACTATTTTTTATTGATTATACACAGGAGAGCACCTCATGAAAGGTGTTGTTGATTACCACAAATAAAACGAGGTGTGGCAATGCACCATAAAGTGACATGTTTAACAAATAATGATGGAGACTAAAGGATTGGCCAACAATAATTTTCAAAAAATAAATATCATATGTCATAATTATATTAGATGCAGCTTATTTAAGTCTTTTTCTATGTTTTCTTTATTTGAAGGAATTAATAATGGAAAAAGAGACTTTGTCGCCTCATCCACACTACACCAGAAAAATATCATTCCCTTTTCACAATGATCACACTATACACGGAGGCCTATATCATCATGGATCTAGGCGGCCTTCAGTGGCATACAGAGCCGTCAAGGTTAGTAACTAATATGTTTCTTGTTTTTTTCTTCCCTCTCATTCCTTTCCGGTTTTTTTTCTTAACATATATTGTGAAAAACAAAAAAATGCTACCTGTCAGAACAGTTTCAAAATCCAAGAGAAAAATCTTTGAAAGAGGAAATATCGATAACCCTTTCACAAAAATACATGATCGTTAATTTTCTTGGTATGGTACAGATACAACAATAGCAAATGGCGAGGTTAAACTAGTTTTATAGGTCCAATCCGCCCATCTAGTGAAATGATGGGGTCATGTTTACAAGTGCTTTCCACATGTGAGTGCCAGATGTTAATTTAAAAAAGGGCCATCGTGGCCGTGATCGTATGGTAGTTAGATTTACAACTACCTATACAATCAGTGCCTATCACCACTGATGTTGTGAGTTCGAATCTCGATCAGGACGAGGTGTACCACATTATATGATAACGTTTGTCAGTGACTTACGACAGGTCGGTGGTTTTCTGCGGGTCCTCTTGTTTCCTCCACTAATAAAACTGACCGCCACGATATAACTGAAATATTATTGAAAGTGGGGTTAAACACCATCAAGAAAACATGTAATTTTAAAAGATAAAAGGAAAGTTACTTAAAACAAATAAACTAACCAAGCAAACTATAACATTCATATTTCCTCTCATGGTACCCGTCATCAAAACGGTGTACTCGAATAACCTATTTCGCTGAAATTTACATAGTTTCTGTTTTATCTCTGTCACCAATTATTATAATGTTAAAAGTAGTTTATGTCAATAAATTATTAGTATGTCATTGTATGTATATTATGTAAATAACGGAGACGGCAACCTAAATTGGGTAATAATTTGTCCCCGATCCGATTGATCTCCACAAAAGAAAATAAGATATGCTCAAACAAAAATACCTACAATTGTATTTAAATTATTTTCAAGATGCTTTGTCAAATACCATGATAATATATTTTTTTATTATTACTATTTTGCTTGTCGTTTTGTCCTTTTCCTATAGGTCATTTGGTATCTTCAATCTTTCTCTTTGAGAAGAAAACCAATTACAATTTCAAGAAGGCCTTTTGATTCGTTAATGGTAAATCATCATTTCCCCCGTTTACTGGATTATTCAGAGAAGCCACAGCATTTGTTATTATTTCCCAAGTCATCCGTTACGCTTCAACTTGCAGTATTCGAAATTTTTCTCCCCCCCCCCCTCCCCCCCACTCTGGCAAAGGTAACATTAGCCAATTGTTTTTATCCTTTTTAGGCCTTTAGTTGCCATGCTACCAAAGATTTTAAAATTATTTGGCTATCCAATCTTTTGACTTTGAGCGTTACTGATGAACTTCATTCCAGAAACGCGTCATGCGCACTAAATTAGATATCTACGTGGTATCCTACACGTATTGTGTTGTGTTTTTGTTTTATTTTTCGTCATCTTGTGTTCCCTATGTAGCCAGTTTCTCTGGAATATCCATTTCTGATTCCCCCTTCGATATTCTCTAACGTTTATTAAAGAACCGTGTGAACTTTCAACACGTTTTTCAGAAGATATCAACAACTTGTTGAGAATTATTCTGTCACTTACATACAATTGGCGATTAGATGTTAGTTCATATTATTTCTTATTTATGTCTTCCTATTCCCCTGATGCTGTGTACTCTATAAGATTCAAATGATGGATAAAGCCGTCGGCGGCTTTCTTTTATAGTACTGATATTATGCATATGACAACATTTTTGTCACGAAGAATAAACCGAGAAATGAGAAATATTGTGTTCCTCTAGAAATAATTCAGAGGTTTTCCCCTAACGAATCCCAACTGTTTATTCTGATATTAGTGTAAAAGGGTACACACAATTACGTTTTAGATAGAAAATGACGAGAGGATCTAAACATATGACATCATAAAGCCTATGGGTTTCGTTTTAGCAAGGTCGCAAAGCGGGAAAACATCATAACAACTAATCAGTGGCTAAGATAAGTTTTTGTCACGCGTGTTGTTTATCAATGTGTTCTCACATTGATTCATAAGATTCTGGGAACACAGCACATCAGAGTAGAAAATAAATGTGATCGTAAATTCATTAAAAAACATTTGAAGATGCCAAAGGGGTAATCAAATCCGTATATCGAAGAACAGACATTACAATGGCTAGAAGAAAGGGGACAAAAACACAAACAACGGTCGGGAAAATACTACACAGACAACTAGAGATTAACCAACATGATCCCCACTAATAACCGGAGCTGAACTCGTGAGCACTTGAAAAGTAAGCAGTTCCTACTGCACTAGTGATACCAGTCCGGTTATTGTTGAACAACACGAACATCATCTGATATGAAAATACGGTGTTGGAGAGAGACCAGAATATGTAAATGAATACATTATATAACCTCCCTAAAGGAACGGGAGTAAAAACGAACCGAATATCTTTTTAGGCGAAAATCGTAGTTGACATCACAATACGGAACTAAAACATGTGGACATGTACTTTGACAAAAAGGGCAACACGAGCCTACATAGGAATCGCAATCGGAATTGTAAACAGATCCTGCTTTACTTGTAGTACCTTTCATGTTACTCTGACTACAAACTTGGGGATAAGTCATAAAAGAGGAAAGAACGAAATTGTGACTTTGCAACCATCGGAATACAGTCAAACCTGCCTTAAAGGGCACCTCTACATAGCAAATCACTGTCTATAAAGGGCAGTCTTGTTTTTCCAAATAATGAATAATGCATATAATTTTAACCTGTATATAAAGGGCAACTGCTTATTAAGGGCACCTTTTCAGGCTCCCTTGAGTGCCCTTTATATACAGGTTTGACTGTATAACCATGGTCATTTTGCTTTTTGAAGTGATAACATCAACGTAACCACTAGCAAATGATTGGTGCAGTAGCTTCCTTCTGAAGATATGCATATAGGTGCCTGAACTCAACTGAGAGATATATAGTTCATATGCAGATGCTGCTTGAATGATGATACATATAAATGGAAAGGTCACAATGAAAGAAATTGAAATCATCTAGTGTGTCATACTTTCTCGTGTATATAATTGAGCCGAGCACAGAGTATCGAAGAAATTCGATTAAGTGAACAATTAGGATTATAATACAACTGTAAAATAGAACACAGAATCGAACCAGAGTAAGTCTTTCAAAATCCGGATATGTAACTAGGTTCTCCGAAATTTCTAAAATCACACCCGTCATTGATGATGCCCGCCATTGCAGTTAAATAGTAATCGTCGACAATATATCCAACAACAACATGAAATACTGCTTTTTGGTAAATATCAAACTTTTAACCATAAAAGAGATGTAAAACTGGTTGCCGACAGATATATGTGGCAAGGCTAAACCGGTCAATGTGATCATAACCCTTCCATTCGATATCAATATACAAAGCCGTCAAACAGATACATACAAAGAATAAAACTCACACCTCAAAACTATGGCGTCATAGCAATTCGTCTTCTACTGTCCCATTAAATGAAAGCAAAAAAAAAAAGAGTCAAATATCACAATGTCAAAACAGTTTCAAAATCTAAAACAGAAAAATCGCAGAAACAGATACAATACACCAAACAAACATATACATGACTGACCGTTCACATTCCTGGCCAGTAGTTCTGAATTAAGACAATGTGGTGTTAGATTTTGCGGATTGTGATCAATTAAAAACTTACCATTTAGTATACATGTAGATCTTAACAAGCTCTAATGTTTTACATCTTGATTTCTTTAACAACGTACGTCATGAATTATGTTCCTCTAACCGATAAATTATGTCTAGAAAATATCAGATCAAACGCAGACGTGTACTCTGTTATTTTCAATCACTCTATAAAGTCGGCGATACAAATATCTACTTGAAATGAAAACACACTATATATCCAAATGTCCTCCTTAATCAGTCAAAACATATCATCTCTGCGTTTGAATGTATTGCAATAATTGAGGTTTTTTGCTATTTAAACAAATACTTGAAGTGCTGATATAAGTGGTTTTGTTTTTAAAAAAACAATTCTGAACATGTTCAACTTGTGTTCAGCTTCAGTTTTAATTTATATCTGACGTCCATAATAAATTTTTTATTGCTTGAAATGGTTTGTGTCCTTGTATTATATAACAGTGCTACAATTGAAACATCTGAAAACCAAAACGATGTTTTCAATACATTACTTGATTCTAATAAATAAAACGTACATGAAGAAGAAAAGTACAAAATTTACTACATCAATCGTGCTCCACTGCAAAAATATTGTTTTCTTTTGAAATCAATTACGAAATGTAGGTTTCTTTGATTTGTGATGGAATCTACACGTATTAATTGATCAGAAGTTATAATTAAACGTCTGGATGTACAATGTTTGGCAACTTATTATATCACTTTCATAATATGTTTCGGAATAAAATTTTAATTGCAGGATAAAATGTTTAACGAACATATAACATTCTTGGAGGCAAAGATGATAAATGTATGCAGAAATTTTCATACTGTAATTGTTTTTCTTCAATACTTGTCTATTTAGTATAGAGAGGTGAAATTAAACCATTAAATTATGTGTATTCGTTATAATAGTTAGATTCAATGCTAGTTAACTTGTTCGTTCAAACTGTGATTATCTATTTTATGAAAGATGCAATGGACATATTCACGTGCACGATTAATTAAGTCACTTACGAGATAATTTATAATTTTTCATATTTGATGTGGCGAAACATATTAACTTGACACACTTCTTTGTTATTGTTTATATTGTCATGGTTCCCTATATTATATATTTTCAGGCTGTTGAAAATGTTGCACGTCGAATGTCAACACCTGACTTTTCCGTCATGGATAGAATTGAACAAGATTTGGAAGAAGAACTACAGAGAGAATCGAAGGAACCAGAGAAGTTAGGAGACATGTAAGGATTATTCTGTGTACAATATTGAAGTATTTTAAGATTTTGGTTGTCCTTTGGTTTTATTGCTCCCAAAACTTTAAATAATTTGCCTTTCCAGTCGTTCGATTTTGAGCTACCCGATGAAGGTTATTCAAGAAATGCGTCGTGCGACCTAATTGGATATCTACGTTTTTAATAAGGAAATGTGTAACAGTGGTGCTAAGATCAATATATGTTTGTAATAAGGTAATCTCCCTGATCAGGTACTGGTAATAAAGTTAATCTCCATCAGGCATAATTAATCGTAGCCGACTTTGGCTATCTCGCTTAGATCCTTTTGGTTTACTTTCTCCCAGCGATTTTTAAATTAGCTGACTTTCAGTGTAACCAATGAATGTTATTCACGAAGCGCGTTGTATGCATTGAATTATATATATCAACGTTGTTATTATTTTATTATAATGGGGCGCACAATTTCTCGATCTAAAGCATTCCAGTTTCTCTATCTAGATATGATATATATATATATACATATACGTCCAAAAAAGTTAATAAACGTCAGAGTAAACCGAAGGTGCAATCAAGAATGGACAATCCAGAAAAACCGGGAACATCGGATACGAAGGCAAAAAAAAACACAACATAGAAAACCAAAACGATGAGCAACACGGACCCACCAAAATCTGAGGTGAACCCATGCACCCGTGAAGGATAAGCAATTCCCGTCTCTCACAAGATATCGGCACGTTGCATTTTATGAAGTATTACAGAAGCGATAATTAACTATTTAAAATTTTAAATATTGACAAGTGTTTGCTAATGAAAGCGACATAAGGGTGTTACTGTCTAGGTTTTGGGGGAATTGGGATTGACAGTAAATAAGGGTAATAACAAAATTACCGAACTCCGAACAATCTTACAAAGGGAAAGTCAAAACTCATAATTATATAAACAGACAAAATCAGTCAACAACCGGAAAACTGTGAAAACCGTAATGACCCTGACTTGGTACAGGCATTTCTAAAGAAATGGTGGGTTGAATCAGATTTTAAAGCGCCAAACCTCCCGCTCTCATTACGGTAAGTACGGAACACAATGTGGACAATTCTATAACGATTTCAACCACGTGGAAAATGAAATGTTAGGATTCTTGATCTGTTTAAAGCATATTTGAAAAAAAAAATGGATCTTAAAATTGTTCTTTTGAAAAAATATATTGTACATATTTCTGGCGTCTGGAATCTCGCTTGCTGTTATAGTGATATGCTACTATTTCTATTGATAAACAATGAAATGCTAACTTAACACTTCTGGTTGTTTTGTAACAGTTTGTCTTTGTTGTGAGAATTCGACAATTGTGGGAGTTTGCCTGTTGTTGTGAGAAAT
Organism: Bathymodiolus brooksi; assembly: GCA_963680875.1. NCBI lineage: Eukaryota > Metazoa > Mollusca > Bivalvia > Mytilida > Modiolidae > Bathymodiolus > Bathymodiolus brooksi. Next base: position 17,078,565 of record OY804585.1, read on the forward strand.
TGTCGCATGTTGGGAGAGTTAGTTGAATATTCCAGTGAGGTATACGAAAAAAGAAATGTCATCTCTTAATAACAGTGATAAGTTAAATGATAATTACCCATTTGTGATATTAAGTAATAACACACACCCGCTCAAGTTAATTCTTGGCCTTTGAATACTAAATGGCTTGCGTTGGTTATCGAATTTTTAAATCATTCAACATCTAAGAAGTGGTATTAAATTCAAATAGTTAACTAAATTTTACTTTTAGTTAAATTTAGACATTTTGAATCACTTATGTATATTGGTGACATTTTTAGCCTAAATATATTTTGCTTTTTATCTTATAGTCTGTTGATATGAGCGTCTGTTGGTGGTTGTGGGAGGTTGTCGTTTGTCGTGGGAGGTTGTTGGTTGTTCAGGAAAATCTTTGGTTGTTGTAGGAGTTTGGTGCTTGTGAGAGATTGTCAGTTGTAATGGTAATTTGCTTTAGAGTTTGACGGTTGTTATTACAGATTGTCGGTTGTTGTTGGGCTTGACTGTTATTGCGGTTCCTCAGCCTTTGATTCTATTACCCAACATGAGAAATACCATTGTTGTTTAGTCGAGTTAAATCTTTTAGCTGACCTTTAAGCTCTTAATTATCTGAAATCCAATAACAACGTCTTATTCAATCTAAAATTGAAAAGAGTGAACAATTAATTTTGCTTTTAATAGCGTGGTGTGTAACTTGTTGTGTGTTCTAGGAAACTAACTGCTTTGTTTAGTTAGAGCAATATTCCCATGATGGAATGATGTGTTTGCTATGAGGATTTTACACAGCTCGCTAGTGCTACAAAAATGTAAGCTTTGATACTTCACATGTGACATATAGTTAAGCTATTACTACTGAATAAGCTCAATCAGGTCTCTCAATGTCAACATATTTGAAAGCCAAGTAACTGTTACAACTACAATGGAGATAAAAACAACTCGTAATTTGCTCCGGGTGGCCTCTTTAGTCTAAAGGTGTGAGTATTCTGGTAGTGTCTTTAGTCTGAATGTATGAGTAATTATCATCACTGCAGTGGAGATAAAGCCTCACTAAATGTACACAGAGTGGGGATTTTAGTCTGAAATCCATGTTATGACAAGAAGGTTTAATCAATGGTGATCAACAATTCTACCAATATTAGCAAAGGAAACAACCACCTCTCACCCCAAACTATTGAACACAAAGAGACCACGACATTAGGAGTTGGAAATCCATACTTGGTACAGGCTAGAAAATCGTGGTGGGGTTAAACCGGTTAATAGGATATTTTGTTATTCATTTGTAGCAAAATGTTACTGAATTAGTTTCAATTATAGGTATCGAATTCTTCTATCAGTGATTTGTTTTTACTTACAGATTACGGAGATCTGGGGAGAAATTATTACACAGTAAGAAAGTATTGTTTCTGATTGTACTACTTAATATAATAGACTGTGGATTAGTGATGGGAGAATTAATACTAGACATATATTTTATTAAAGGTTTGTGTATTTATTTTGTTCTTGTATTATTTGATAACACAATTAATTACAGTCAAACCTGTATTGGGACAATGAAAACGTGTCCTTAAAAGACAGGTGACCTTTTAGAAGAGGTTCATTTCAGACTGAATTTTCTACGACAGAATAAGAAAACATGACCTTGAAATACAGGTGACTCCTTAATAGAGGTGACCTCATGGACAGGTTTGACTGAAATTCAATAAAGTCTAAAATAATTGAGGTTGCCACTGAACCAGATAAATATACAACATGACTTTGTGTACTTTGTTTGAAAATAATAAAAATTTATTTGGACGATCTATAGAAATGGGTAGAACAGCATGACCTGGTGTACCTTTTTTGACCTGTGTCGTAGCGAGTTCAAATAGCAAAGCAAGTCCTGGTGAACTTAGTGTCGTACCGTTTGTCAATATATTTTATGTAAGCCGATAATATACAGTATATAGTGTTTATCCTGCAATGTCAGAGGTCCAGGGGATGTCGTGGTCGAGATCGTATGGTAGTTGGATTTACAATTACCTATGCAATCAGTGCCTATCACCACTAAAGGTTGTGAGTTCGAACGCCGTTCATGGCGAGGTGTACTCGATACAACATTATGTGATAAAGTTTGTCGGTGACTTGCGACAGGTATGTGATTTTCTCCGGGTACTCTGTTTTCCTCCACCAATAAAACTGACGGCCACGATATAACTGAAATATTGTTGAAAGTGACGTTAAGTAAAATAACCAAACCTAACCAAAATCAAAAGGTCCAAAACAAGTACATGAATTTGTTTATTCCAAATAGTACCAGTCTAATCGTTTTTAAAAGTGTCATCTGTCTTGTCCACGCCATATTGTTGCCATTTCTTACAGTTAGCTGTACATGAATAAGGAACCATGAGATTGTTATTTATGCACTAGACCAATAAAGCAAAGATTTAGTCGTATACCTTTAGTGTACGGTAAATGTAATGAGAGTGATTAATGTTTAACGTCAATAGTATATAGGGACAGCCAAAGCCACATTTGAAGAGGTGCTACCGAAAGTCACGTGACCGGAAATGACATGACCGGAAGTGATCGCATACGCATCCACAACCGGAAGTTGTGCAATATTCGCCCTAGTTTGGCCTTTTCACCGAAGTGACCTCATCAAGCATCACGTGACCCCGAAGGGATTCCCTTGGAAGGGTAGGGTGCGCGCATACGCAACCAGAAGTTGCCCGCATGCGCAACCAGAAGTTGCGCGATATCCGATCAAACGTCAACCATAGGGCTTACCCTGAAAAATATGGGAGCGCGCATGCGCGACCGGAAGTTCCCTGGGGTGCTCTCTATGACATCCGGGTCCTATAGCTTTATCATTGTCTACGAACTAGCTCTTTCACTGGTTATCTGCCCCTTTCCCGCCATTTTATTTTCATGGGGAGCGCCTTCAATAATTACACAACCATTTTTTCGGGTGTTTTCGGATATGTCCGAGGTGTTGTGTAGTACTCCAATGGTGTTTTCTATCACGTCCGCGTTCTCACTGTGGTATTTCTACTAAATAACATAAGAGTCAAATGAATGAAATGGTACATTTGATCCCCTAAGTCACCCAATAGAAGGTCTATCGGTTTCCCAAAATCTCAGATCCACTCTGTTTGTAAACTCGGTTCCGTCAGTTCTGCATAACGGCTACCTCCTGAACTGAAGTGTAAAATTTATAAGAATCTTGTTTCCGATCAGACAGCACAAAAGAAGAACTTCATGAATGAATTGAAGTTATATCACTATTCAACTTGGCTTTCTTCCATATTTTCCATATCTTTCCACTATTCAACCTACTTTTCTCCCGTATTTTCCATATCTTTTCACTATTTTACTTTCCTTTCTTCCATAATTTCCATACCTTTTCACTTTTCAACTTACTTTTCTTCCATATTTTCCATATCATTTCACTATTCAACTTGCCTTTCTTCCATATTGTCCATATCTTATCACTGTCCGACTTGCCTTTCTTCCATATTTTCCATATATTTTCACTATTCAACTTCCTTTCTTCCATATTGTCCATATCTTATCACTGTTCGACTTGCCTTTCTTCCATATTTTCCATATCTTTTCACTATTCAACTTGCCTTTCTTCCATATCTTTTCAATATTCAACTTACTTTTCTTCCATATTTTCCAAATCATTTCACTATTCAACTTATCTTTCTTCGATATTGTCCCCATCTTTTCACTATTCAACTTACTTTTCTTCCATAATTTCCATATCTTTTCACTATTCAACTTACTTTTCTTCCATAATTCCCATATCTTTTCACTATTCATCTTACTTATCTTCTGTATTTTCCATATCTTTTCACTATTCAATCTGGGTTTCTTCCATATTTTCCATATCGTTTCATTATTCGACTTGCCTTTCTTCCATATTGTCCATATCTTATCACTATTCGACTTGCCTTTCTCCCATATTTTCCATATCATTTCACATTTCACCTTACTTTTCTTCCATATTTTCCATATCATTTCACATTTCAACCTACCTTTCTTCCGCATTTTCCATATCTTTTCACAATTCAACTTGCCTTTCTTCCATATTGTCCATATCTTATCACTATTCAACTTGCCTTTCTTCCATATTCCATATGATGGAGAATGGATTCTGTCATCTCATTGGTTAAAAATCCTGCCATTTGATTGGTTGGACACCTTCAATCCGTTTTTGTCAACAAAAGTCTACACTTAAGCGGCAGCAGCAATACACGTTTACCCCAGAGCAGCAGCCGCTGCTACTGCTGCGTATATCCCTCTGTCAGCGGCGGCGTATATTGCTCTGTCAGCGGTGGTGATGGCGTATATCCCTCTGTCAGCGGCGGCAGTGGCGACGTATATCCCTGTCAGCGGCGGCAGCGTTGTATGTCCCTCTATCAGCGGTCGCCGCGGCGCATACCCCTCTGTTAGCGGCGGCGGCGTATTTCCCTCTGTCAGCGGCGGCGCATACTGCTTAAGTGCGCGCTCCCATATTTTCCAGGGGAAGCCCTACAGGTGACGTTTGATCGGATACCGCGCAACCTCCGGTTGTGCATGCGCGCATCCCACCCTTCCAAGGGAATCCCTTCAGGGTCACGTGCCGTTTGATGACGTCACTTCATGTGAAAAGGCCCCACTAGGGAGAATATTGTGCAACTTCCGGTTGCGCATGCGCGCATCCTTCCTTCGGTCACGTCACATCCGGTAGCCATGTTGGTCATACGCAATGATGCATTTTATACTACTACCATAGTAAGAAAAAAGCGAGGGGAAAAATCCTGGCATGCGCATGCGATCACTTCCAGTCACGTTACTTCTGGCTCCGGTCACGTCACTTCCGGTGACTTCACTTCCGTAAGCACCTCTTTGCACCTCCTCAAATGTGGCTTTGGCTGTCCCTATATACTACTAACGTCAATTAAGCAATTTTCAGCTATATCATGGCGAGAACAAGCTATATTCGACCAGATGACAATGATGTCCGGTTTGTACTAGACCAAAGCGATTAGTTATATTTTTACGGTGCCAGCTCAATGCACAAACAGCCCACGGTCAGACATACGGCTCCACTCGGACACATTATCCTGATTCTGAGCCGATTAGCCATTGCTCTTTCTTAATGCTGTGTCCGTAGTGGAGAAGCAACAAATTATAATTTTAAATTCTTTTGTTTTACCCTACTAGGGCTCGAACCCATGATCTATCGCATTCAATTATAGCAAGCTAACCATTACTCTGCTGATGCGATGGTAAAAGTAATGCTTGAAGGATAAATTATTAGATATATATATATATATAGATGCTTAGTATTTGATTTTTATAAAACATCGCTAAACCTTGACCAAAATGTGATATGAAATTCTAAAAATAATTTTATGTATTCATTTATTCTGAGAAAGTTATCAGTGTGAAATATAAAACCCTATTATACTGACATATCATAACCTTTTATCAGCCACCGTCTCTGTGGTCTTTACACTTGAAATGCGTTCGGATATACGTTGGTAATGGAAAGATTAATTTTGTTTTTCGGAGAGCAATCTTTAAATATGTTTATGTAGTTCCTTTCATATGTTTTCTAACTCCACCATGACAGGTGGTTTAACTACAGTGATCTATACTTGATGAATTTTAATTATGAATATTTTACGCTGAAATCAGTAAATAATATTTGTTCCATTCGTCCATTCACGATGTTTGGTTTGGTTTTATGGTGTTTAACGCCACTTTCAACAATATTTCAAACTTTTTCACATAATATTTGTACACCTCGCCCTGATCGAGACCCCAATTCACAACATCAGTGGTGATAGACACTGGTTGCATAGGTAGTTGTCAATCCAACTACCATACAATCACGACCAGGACCCCCTCCCCCCTTATTCACGAGGAGTAAATTCACAGATGCTGAAGTCGAATCACTATTCATGTTTATGCGCCAAAAGATAGTTCCCTTCCAACAATTCTGGCACTGTAGCTATTGATATGAAAATGTTCTGTAATTTAATGCATGGTAGACGTAAATTGATTTATGAAAACATAAGCTTGGATCAATGATAGACAGACTCATAATTATTTACGTGTTCTATGGTTCTGTAAAACATATCAAATATTTCTTTTCATGAATTTATCACTTTCCAAACTAAATCATTTGTTTAATGATATTTGTTTCTGGCTTATCAGTTTGTGGATTCAAAGATCAGTATTCTTGAAGTGAAACAGGAACTGCCTACCATTTCTTGTGCCTGTGTTGAACCCGGTGTTTATTGCCATGTTTTAATATATTTATTTTCTTTGGGGTTCATGTTGCTCAATCTTTAGTGTTTTGTAGAACATTTTCCATGTGTCTTTTTTTCTCTTTGCTATCGTGTTGTCTGTCCTTCGTGTTGTCTGTCCGTGTTGTCTGTCCTTCGTGTTGTCTGTCCTTCGTGTTGTCTGTCCTTCTTTGACTTATGGCTTTTTTTTACCACTTGGTATCTTCAAACATTTCTTAGCTCATTGTTCCTTCGAACTTCTCAAATTAAGACCGCCACTTTTGATGAACTGTCCATACCTAAAGAATACTGTTTTTTGTCGGATTGTGTTTTGACGGAATTTAATTTTGTAACATCGTTGAAAATCTTAAATACATGTACATTCAATGAAACACAGACTATGAGTTAACATTTTGGCCAGCCATCTGTTGTATTATCAATCAATATTTTCTATTTATTGTTTTTGAATATTTGATAAATGTAACGTGACAAGATAAGAAACATTAATAGCCTTATATGTTATGAAAGGAAAGGTTAAACAGTAATGGTCAACAATATCAACATAACTAAAAATCATCTCTCACCTCAACTCGAACTCGTTGAACATGGCAAAAGACAAAAACATATGACATTGGACGTCCAGGTTATGGCTTAAGACAGGCACAGACATGTGGCAGGATACATGTACGTGAATAATATTTTACTATTGCCCGTTTCAAATATTATTTTGTTTAAACAAAGCTTAAACAACTACATATGCAATCAGTGCGTGTGACCACTAATTTCGAATCCCGCTCATGGCAAAGTGTGCTTAATACATCGTTATGTGGTGAAATTTGTCAGTTACTTCCGGCAGGTCGGTTGTCTTCTGTGGGCAATTCGGCTTCTTTCATCAATAGTACTGACCACCACGATGTAACTAAAATAGTATTGAAAGTGGCATTAAGCACCATAACTCTAACCCTAGCACGGTTTCAATATGATGAAACTGTTATCTATTATAATTACCTGACTCGGAGGTATGAACTTATGATCCCCAACGACTACTGAAAATTAATAACAGCAATAAAAACACTGTTTCTTAACTTTTGATTGTTATACGAGTTTAATGTCCATATATTTTCATAATTAGTTGTATGCAACTTGTAACAATAGTAACACGACGGATGTCACTAGTGGAGCAGGAACTGCTTACCCTTCCGGAGCACCTGAGTTCATACCTTGCTTTTAATGGGGTTTAGTAGATCATTGTTTGTACTTTTATCCTTCTTCTATTGTATATTGTATTGTCTGTCCTTCGAGTTACGATTTTGTTATCTTCAAGCCTTTCCTGTTAAATCAATTTCGAAGAAGGAAATTCAGTCAACGTTTGGAAACGAATCTTCTGATGTCCTTTGTCTATATACTGATGTTAGGTATGAACCATGAGCGAACCTTTTCACAGTTCGAATAGCTTACTTTATATAATTATTATTGGTATCTATTTAGCTATCAGAACCGCTTGGTACCATTTGTTAGTATGGTATCTATTTAGCTATCAGAACCGCTTGGTACCATTTGTTAGTATGGTATCTATTTAGCTATCAGAACCGCTTGGTACCATTTGTTAGTATGGTATCTATTTAGCTATCAGAACCGCTTGGTACCATTTGTTAGTATGGTATCTATTTAGCTATCAGAACCGCTTGGTACCATTTGTTAGTATGGTATCTATTTAACTATCAGAACCGCTTGGTACCATTTGTTAGTATGGTATCTATTTAGCTATCTGAACCGCTTGGTACCATTTGTTAGTATGGTATCTATTTAGCTATCTGAACCGCTTGGTACCATTTGTTAGTATGGTATCTATTTAGCTATCAGAACCGCTTGGTACCATTTGTTAGTATGGTATCTATTTAGCTATCAGAACCGCTTGGTACCATTTGTTAGTATGGTATCTATTTAGCTATCTGAGCCGCTTGGTACCATTTGTTAGTATGGTATCTATTTAGCTATCAGAACCGCTTGGTAGCATTTGTTAGTATGGTATCTATTTAGCTATCTGAACCGCTTGGTACCATTTGTTAGTATGGTATCTATTTAGCTATCTGAACCGCTTGGTACCATTTGTTAGTATGGTATCTATTTAGCTATCTGAACCGCTTGGTACCATTTGTTAGTATGGTATCTATTTAGCTATCAGAACCGCTTGGTACCATTTGTTAGTATGGTATCTATTTAGCTATCAGAACCGCTTGGTACCATTTGTTAGTATGATATCTATTTAGCTATCAGAACCGCTTGGTACCATTTGTTAGTATGGTATCTATTTAGCTATCAGAACCGCTTGGTACCATTTGTTAGTATGGTATCTATTTAGCTATCAGAACCGCTTGGTACCATTTGTTAGTATGATATCTATTTAGCTATCAGAACCGCTTGGTACCATTTGTTAGTATGATATCTATTTAGCTATCTGAACCGCTTGGTACCATTTGTTAGTATGGTATCTATTTAGCTATCAGAACCACTTGGTACCATTTATTAGTATGGTATCTATTTAGCTATCTGAACCGCTTGGTACCATTTGTTAGTATGGTATCTATTTAGCTATCTGAACCGCTTGGTACCATTTGTTAGTATGGTATCTATTTAGCTATCTGAACCGCTTGGTACCATTTGTTAGTATGATATCTATTTAGCTATCTGAACCGCTTGGTACCATTTGTTAGTATGGTATCTATTTAGCTATCAGAACCGCTTGGTACCATTTGTTAGTATGGTATCTATTTAGCTATCAGAACCGCTTGGTACCATTTGTTAGTATGGTATCTATTTAGCTATCAGAACCGCTTGGTACCATTTGTTAGTATGATATCTATTTAGCTATCAGAACCGCTTGGTACCATTTGTTAGTATGGTATCTATTTAGCTATCAGAACCGCTTGGTACCATTTGTTAGTATGATATCTATTTAGCTATCAGAACCGCTTGATACCATTTGTTAGTATGATATCTATTTAGCTATCAGAACCGCTTGGTACCATTTGTTAGTATGATATCTATTTAGCTATCAGAACGCTTGGTACCATTTGTTAGTATGGTATCTATTTAGCTATCAGAAACGCTTGGTACCATTTGTTAGTATGGTATCTATTTAGCTATCAGAACCGCTTGGTACCATTTGTTAGTATGATATCTATTTAGCTATCAGAACCGCTTGGTACCATTTGTTAGTATGGTATCTATTTAGCTATCAGAACCGCTTGGTACCATTTGTTAGTATGATATCTATTTAGCTATCAGAACCGCTTGATACCATTTGTTAGTATGATATCTATTTAGCTATCAGAACCGCTTGGTACCATTTGTTAGTATGATATCTATTTAGCTATCAGAACCGCTTGGTACCATTTGTTAGTATGGTATCTATTTAGCTATCAGAACCGCTTGGTACCATTTGTTAGTATGATATCTATTTAGCTATCAGAACCGCTTGGTACCATTTGTTAGTATGGTATCTATTTAGCTATCAGAACCGCTTGGTACCATTTGTTAGTATGATATCTATTTAGCTATCAGAAAAGCTTGGTACCATTTGTTAGTATGGTATCTATTTAGCTATCTGAACCGCTTGGTACCATTTGTTAGTATGGTATCTATTTAGCTATCAGAACCGCTTGGTACCATTTGTTAGTATGATATCTATTTAGCTATCAGAACCGCTTCATACCATTTGTTAGTATGGTATCTATTTAGCTATCAGAACCGCTTGGTACCATTTGTTAGTATGGTATCTATTTAGCTATCAGAACCGCTTGGTACCATTTGTTAGTATGATATCTATTTAGCTATCTGAACCGCTTGGTACCATTTGTTAGTATGATATCTATTTAGCTATCAGAACCGCTTGGTACCATTTGTTAGTATGGTATCTATTTAGCTATCAGAACCGCTTGGTACCATTTGTTAGTATGATATCTATTTAGCTATCAGAACCGCTTGATACCATTTGTTAGTATGATATCTATTTAGCTATCAGAACCGCTTGGTACCATTTGTTAGTATGATATCTATTTAGCTATCAGAACCGCTTGGTACCATTTGTTAGTATGGTATCTATTTAGCTATCAGAACCGCTTGGTACCATTTGTTAGTATGATATCTATTTAGCTATCAGAACCGCTTGGTACCATTTGTTAGTATGGTATCTATTTAGCTATCTGAACCGCTTGGTACCATTTGTTAGTATGGTATCTATTTAGCTATCAGAACCGCTTGGTACCATGTGTTAGTATGATATCTATTTAGCTATCAGAACCGCTTGGTACCATTTGTTAGTATGGTATCTATTTAGCTATCAGAACCGCTTGGTACCATTTGTTAGTATGATATCTATTTAGCTATCAAAACCGCTTGGTACCATTTGTTAGTATGGTATCTATTTAGCTATCAGAACCGCTTGGTACCATTTGTTAGTATGATATCTATTTAGCTATCAGAACCGCTTGGTACCATTTGTTAGTATGGTATCTATTTAGCTATCTGAACCGCTTGGTACCATTTGTTAGTATGGTATCTATTTAGCTATCAGAACCGCTTGGTACCATTTGTTAGTATGATATCTATTTAGCTATCAGAACCGCTTGGTACCATTTGTTAGTATGGTATCTATTTAGCTATCAGAACCGCTTGGTACCATTTGTTAGTATGATATCTATTTAGCTATCAGAACCGCTTGGTACCATTTGTTAGTATGGTATCTATTTAGCTATCTGAACCGCTTGGTACCATTTGTTAGTATGGTATCTATTTAGCTATCAGAACCGCTTGGTACCATTTGTTAGTATGATATCTATTTAGCTATCTGAACCGCTTGATACCATTTGTTAATATGGTATCTATTTAGCTATCTGAACCGCTTGGTACCATTTGTTAGTATGGTATCTATTTAGCTATCTGAACCGCTTGATACCATTTGTTAGTATGGTATCTATTTAGCTATCTGAACCGCTTGGTACCATTTGTTAGTATGGTATCTATTTAGCTATCAGAACCGCTTGGTACCATTTGTTAGTATGGTATCTATTTAGCTATCAGAACCGCTTGGTACCATTTGTTAGTATGATATCTATTTAGCTATCAGAACCGCTTGGTACCATTTGTTAGTATGGTATCTATTTAGCTATCAGAACCGCTTGGTACCATTTGTTAGTATGGTATCTATTTAGCTATCAGAACCGCTTGGTACCATTTGTTAGTATGGTATCTATTTAGCTATCAGAACCGCTTGGTACCATTTGTTAGTATGATATCTATTTAGCTATCTGAACCGCTTGGTACCATTTGTTAGTATGGTATCTATTTAGCTATCTGAACCGCTTGGTACCATTTGTTAGTATGGTATCTATTTAGCTATCTGAAACGCTGGGTACCATTTGTTAGTATGGTATCTATTTAGCTATCAGAACCGCTTGGTACCATTTGTTAGTATGGTATCTATTTAGCTATCAGAACCGCTTGGTACCATTTGTTAGTATGGTATCTATTTAGCTATCTGAAACGCTTGGTACCATTTGTTAGTATGGTATCTATTTAGCTATCTGAAACGCTTGGTACCATTTGTTAGTATGGTATCTATTTAGCTATCTGAAACGCTTGGTACCATTTGTTAGTATGGTATCTATTTAGCTATCTGAGCCGCTTGATACCATTTGTTAGTATGGTATCTAATTAGCTCTCTGAAACGCTTGGTACCATTTGTTAGTATGGTATCTATTTAGCTATCAGAACCGCTTGGTACCATTTGTTAGTATGGTATCTATTTAGCTATCTGAAACGCTTGGTACCATTTGTTAGTATGGTATCTATTTAGCTATCTGAGCCGCTTGGTACCATTTGTTAGTATGGTATCTATTTAGCTATCTGAGCCGCTTGGTACCATTTGTTAGTATGGTATCTATTTAGCTATCTGAAACGCTTGATACCATTTGTTAGTATGGTATCTATTTAGCTATCTGAACCGCTTGGTACCATTTGTTAGTATGGTATCTATTTAGCTATCAGAACCGCTTGGTACCATTTGTTAGTATGGTATCTATTTAGCTATCAGAACCGCTTGGTACCATTTGTTAGTATGGTATCTATTTAGCTATCTGAAACGCTTGGTACCATTTGTTAGTATGGTATCTATTTAGCTATCAGAACCGCTTGGTACCATTTGTTAGTATGGTATCTATTTAGCTATCTGAAACGCTTGGTACCATTTGTTAGTATGGTATCTATTTAGCTATCTGAGCCGCTTGGTACCATTTGTTAGTATGGTATCTATTTAGCTATCTGAAACGCTTGATACCATTTGTTAGTATGGTATCTATTTAGCTATCTGAACCGCTTGGTACCATTTGTTAGTATGGTATCTATTTAGCTATCTGAACCGCTTGGTACCATTTGTTAGTATGGTATCTATTTAGCTATCTGAACCGCTTGGTACCATTTGTAAGTATGGTATCTATTTAGCTATCAGAACCGCTTGGTAGCATTTGTTAGTATGGTATCTATTTAGCTATCTGAAACGCTTGGTACCATTTGTTAGTATGGTATCTATTTAGCTATCAGAACCGCTTGATACCATTTGTTAGTATGGTATCTATTTAGCTATCTGAACCGCTTGGTACCATTTGTTAGTATGGTATCTATTTAGCTATCTGAACCGCTTGGTACCATTTGTTAGTATGGTATCTATTTAGCTATCTGAACCGCTTGGTACCATTTGTTAGTATGGTATCAATTTAGCTATCTGAAACGCTGGGTACCATTTGTTAGTATGGTATCTATTTAGCTATCTGAAACGCTTGGTACCATTTGTTAGTATGGTATCTATTTAGCTATCTGAAACGCTTGATACCATTTGTTAGTATGGTATCTATTTAGCTATCTGAACCGCTTGGTACCATTTGTTAGTATGGTATCTATTTAGCTATCTGAACCGCTTGGTACCATTTGTTAGTATGGTATCTATTTAGCTATCTGAACCGCTTGGTACCATTTGTTAGTATGGTATCTATTTAGCTATCAGAACCGCTTGGTAGCATTTGTTAGTATGGTATCTATTTAGCTATCTGAAACGCTTGGTACCATTTGTTAGTATGGTATCTATTTAGCTATCTGAAACGCTTGGTACCATTTGTTAGTATGATATCTATTTAGCTATCAGAACCGCTTGGTACCATTTGTTAGTATGGTATCTATTTAGCTATCAGAACCGCTTGGTACCATTTGTTAGTATGGTATCTATTTAGCTATCTGAGCCGCTTGGTACCATTTGTTAGTATGGTATCTATTTAGCTATCAGAACCGCTTGGTACCATTTGTTAGTATGGTATCTATTTAGCTATCTGAGCCGCTTGGTACCATTTGTTAGTATGGTATCTATTTAGCTATCAGAACCGCTTGGTACCATTTGTTAGTATGGTATCTATTTAGCTATCAGAACCGCTTGGTACCATTTGTTAGTATGGTATCTATTTAGCTATCTGAGCCGCTTGGTACCATTTGTTAGTATGATATCTATTTAGCTATCTGAAACGCTTGGTACCATTTGTTAGTATGATATCTATTTAGCTATCAGAACCGCTTGGTACCATTTGTTAGTATGGTATCTATTTAGCTATCTGAGCCGCTTGGTACCATTTGTTAGTATGGTATCTATTTAGCTATCAGAACCGCTTGGTACCATTTGTTAGTATGGTATCTATTTAGCTATCAGAACCGCTTGGTACCATTTGTTAGTATGGTATCTATTTAGCTATCTGAGCCGCTTGGTACCATTTGTTAGTATGGTATCTATTTAGCTATCAGAACCGCTTGGTACCATTTGTTAGTATGGTATCCATTTAGCTATCAGAACCGCTTGGTACCATTTGTTAGTATGGTATCTATTTGGCTATCTGAACCGTTTGGTACCATTTGTTAGTATGGTATCTATTTAGCTATCTGAACAGCTTGATACCATTTGTTAGTATGATATCTATTTAGCTATCAGAACCGCTTGGTACCATTTGTTAGTATGGTATCTATTTAGCTATCAGAACCGCTTGGTACCATTTGTTAGTATGGTATCTATTTAGCTATCTGAGCCGCTTGGTACCATTTGTTAGTATGGTATCTATTTAGCTATCTGAACCGCTTGGTACCATTTGTTAGTATGGTATCTATTTAGCTATCAGAACCGTTAAGTACCATTTGTTAGTATGGTATCTATTTAGCTATCAGAACCGCTTGATACCATTTGTTAGTATGATATCTATTTAGCTATCAGAACCGCTTGATACCATTTGTTAGTATGATATCTATTTAGCTATCTGAACCGTTAAGTACCATTTGTTAGTATGGTATCTATTTAGCTATCTGAGCCGCTTGGTACCATTTGTTAGTATGGTATCTATTTAGCTATCTGAACCGCTTGGTACCATTTGTTAGTATGGTATCTATTTAGCTATCTGAACCGCTTGATACCATTTGTTAGTATGATATCTATTTAGCTATCAGAACCGCTTGATACCATTTGTTAGTATGATATCTATTTAGCTATCTGAACAGCTTGGTACCATTTGTTAGTATGATATCTATTTAGCTATCTGAGCCGCTTGGTACCATTTGTTAGTATGGTATCTATTTAGCTATCAGAACCGTTAAGTACCATTTGTTAGTATGGTATCTATTTAGCTATCAGAACCGCTTGATACCATTTGTTAGTATGATATCTATTTAGCTATCAGAACCGCTTGATACCATTTGTTAGTATGATATCTATTTAGCTATCTGAACCGCTTGGTACCATTTGTTAGTATGATATCTATTTAGCTATCTGAACCGTTAAGTACCATTTGTTAGTATGGTATCTATTTAGCTATCTGAGCCGCTTGGTACCATTTGTTAGTATGGTATCTATTTAGCTATCTGAACCGCTTGGTACCATTTGTTAGTATGATATCTATTTAGCTATCTGAGCCGCTTGGTACCATTTGTTAGTATGATATCTATTTAGCTATCTGAGCCGCTTGGTACCATTTGTTAGTATGGTATCTATTTAGCTATCTGAACCGCTTGGTACCATTTGTTAGTATGATATCTATTTAGCTATCAGAACCGCTTGATACCATTTGTTAGTATGATATCTATTTAGCTATCAGAACCGTTAAGTACCATTTGTTAGTATGGTATCTATTTAGCTATCAGAACCGCTTGATACCATTTGTTAGTATGGTATCTATTTAGCTATCAGAACCGTTAAGTACCATTTGTTAGTATGGTATCTATTTAGCTATCTGAACCGCTTGATACCATTTGTTAGTATGATATCTATTTAGCTATCTGAACCGCTTGATACCATTTGTTAGTATGGTATCTATTTAGCTATCAGAACCGCTTGATACCATTTGTTAGTATGGTATCTATTTAGCTATCTGAACCGTTAAGTACCATTTGTTAGTATGGTATCTATTTAGCTATCTGAACCGCTTGATACCATTTGTTAGTATGATATCTATTTAGCTATCAGAACCGTTAAGTACCATTTGTTAGTATGGTATCTATTTAGCTATCAGAACCGCTAGATACCATTTGTTAGTATGATATCTATTTAGCTATCTTAACCGTTTGGTACCATTTGTTAGTATGGTATCTATTTAGCTATCAGAACCGCTTGTTACCATTTGTTAGTATGGTATCTATTTAGCTATCTGAACCGTTAAGTACCATTTGTTAGTATGGTATCTATTTAGCTATCAGAACCGCTTGATACCATTTGTTAGTATGGTATCTATTTAGCTATCTGAACCGTTTGGTACCATTTGTTAGTATGATATCTATTTAGCTATCAGAACCGCTTGATACCATTTGTTAGTATGATATCTATTTAGCTATCTGAACCGTTAAGTACCATTTGTTAGTATGGTATCTATTTAGCTATCTGAGCCGCTTGGTACCATTTGTTAGTATGGTATCTATTTAGCTATCTGAACCGCTTGGTACCATTTGTTAGTATGATA
This sequence comes from Bathymodiolus brooksi, assembly GCA_963680875.1. Classification (NCBI taxonomy): domain Eukaryota; kingdom Metazoa; phylum Mollusca; class Bivalvia; order Mytilida; family Modiolidae; genus Bathymodiolus; species Bathymodiolus brooksi. The sequence goes on from OY804585.1 coordinate 17,094,874, forward strand.
TCTATTTAGCTATCTGAGCCGCTTGGTACCATTTGTTAGTATGATATCTATTTAGCTATCTGAGCCGCTTGGTACCATTTGTTAGTATGGTATCTATTTAGCTATCTGAACCGCTTGGTACCATTTGTTAGTATGATATCTATTTAGCTATCAGAACCGCTTGATACCATTTGTTAGTATGATATCTATTTAGCTATCAGAACCGTTAAGTACCATTTGTTAGTATGGTATCTATTTAGCTATCTGAGCCGCTTGGTACCATTTGTTAGTATGGTATCTATTTAGCTATCAGAACCGCTTGGTACCATTTGTTAGTATGGTATCTATTTAGCTATCAGAACCGCTTGGTACCATTTGTTAGTATGGTATCTATTTAGCTATCTGAGCCGCTTGGTACCATTTGTTAGTATGGTATCTATTTAGCTATCAGAACCGCTTGGTACCATTTGTTAGTATGGTATCCATTTAGCTATCAGAACCGCTTGGTACCATTTGTTAGTATGGTATCTATTTGGCTATCTGAACCGTTTGGTACCATTTGTTAGTATGGTATCTATTTAGCTATCTGAACAGCTTGATACCATTTGTTAGTATGATATCTATTTAGCTATCAGAACCGCTTGGTACCATTTGTTAGTATGGTATCTATTTAGCTATCAGAACCGCTTGGTACCATTTGTTAGTATGGTATCTATTTAGCTATCTGAGCCGCTTGGTACCATTTGTTAGTATGGTATCTATTTAGCTATCTGAACCGCTTGGTACCATTTGTTAGTATGGTATCTATTTAGCTATCAGAACCGTTAAGTACCATTTGTTAGTATGGTATCTATTTAGCTATCAGAACCGCTTGATACCATTTGTTAGTATGATATCTATTTAGCTATCAGAACCGCTTGATACCATTTGTTAGTATGATATCTATTTAGCTATCTGAACCGTTAAGTACCATTTGTTAGTATGGTATCTATTTAGCTATCTGAGCCGCTTGGTACCATTTGTTAGTATGGTATCTATTTAGCTATCTGAACCGCTTGGTACCATTTGTTAGTATGGTATCTATTTAGCTATCTGAACCGCTTGATACCATTTGTTAGTATGATATCTATTTAGCTATCAGAACCGCTTGATACCATTTGTTAGTATGATATCTATTTAGCTATCTGAACAGCTTGGTACCATTTGTTAGTATGATATCTATTTAGCTATCTGAGCCGCTTGGTACCATTTGTTAGTATGGTATCTATTTAGCTATCAGAACCGTTAAGTACCATTTGTTAGTATGGTATCTATTTAGCTATCAGAACCGCTTGATACCATTTGTTAGTATGATATCTATTTAGCTATCAGAACCGCTTGATACCATTTGTTAGTATGATATCTATTTAGCTATCTGAACCGCTTGGTACCATTTGTTAGTATGATATCTATTTAGCTATCTGAACCGTTAAGTACCATTTGTTAGTATGGTATCTATTTAGCTATCTGAGCCGCTTGGTACCATTTGTTAGTATGGTATCTATTTAGCTATCTGAACCGCTTGGTACCATTTGTTAGTATGATATCTATTTAGCTATCTGAGCCGCTTGGTACCATTTGTTAGTATGATATCTATTTAGCTATCTGAGCCGCTTGGTACCATTTGTTAGTATGGTATCTATTTAGCTATCTGAACCGCTTGGTACCATTTGTTAGTATGATATCTATTTAGCTATCAGAACCGCTTGATACCATTTGTTAGTATGATATCTATTTAGCTATCAGAACCGTTAAGTACCATTTGTTAGTATGGTATCTATTTAGCTATCAGAACCGCTTGATACCATTTGTTAGTATGGTATCTATTTAGCTATCAGAACCGTTAAGTACCATTTGTTAGTATGGTATCTATTTAGCTATCTGAACCGCTTGATACCATTTGTTAGTATGATATCTATTTAGCTATCTGAACCGCTTGATACCATTTGTTAGTATGGTATCTATTTAGCTATCAGAACCGCTTGATACCATTTGTTAGTATGGTATCTATTTAGCTATCTGAATCGTTAAGTACCATTTGTTAGTATGGTATCTATTTAGCTATCTGAACCGCTTGATACCATTTGTTAGTATGATATATATTTAGCTATCAGAACCGTTAAGTACCATTTGTTAGTATGGTATCTATTTAGCTATCAGAACCGCTAGATACCATTTGTTAGTATGATATCTATTTAGCTATCTTAACCGTTTGGTACCATTTGTTAGTATGGTATCTATTTAGCTATCAGAACCGCTTGTTACCATTTGTTAGTATGGTATCTATTTAGCTATCTGAACCGTTAAGTACCATTTGTTAGTATGGTATCTATTTAGCTATCAGAACCGCTTGATACCATTTGTTAGTATGGTATCTATTTAGCTATCTGAACCGTTTGGTACCATTTGTTAGTATGGTATCTATTTAGCTATCAGAACCGCTTGATACCATTTGTTAGTATGATATCTATTTAGCTATCTGAACCGTTAAGTACCATTTGTTAGTATGGTATCTATTTAGCTATCTGAGCCGCTTGGTACCATTTGTTAGTATGGTATCTATTTAGCTATCTGAACCGCTTGGTACCATTTGTTAGTATGATATCTATTTAGCTATCTGAGCCGCTTGGTACCATTTGTTAGTATGATATCTATTTAGCTATCTGAGCCGCTTGGTACCATTTGTTAGTATGGTATCTATTTAGCTATCTGAACCGCTTGGTACCATTTGTTAGTATGATATCTATTTAGCTATCAGAACCGCTTGATACCATTTGTTAGTATGATATCTATTTAGCTATCAGAACCGTTAAGTACCATTTGTTAGTATGGTATCTATTTAGCTATCAGAACCGCTTGATACCATTTGTTAGTATGGTATCTATTTAGCTATCAGAACCGTTAAGTACCATTTGTTAGTATGGTATCTATTTAGCTATCTGAACCGCTTGATACCATTTGTTAGTATGATATCTATTTAGCTATCTGAACCGCTTGATACCATTTGTTAGTATGGTATCTATTTAGCTATCAGAACCGCTTGATACCATTTGTTAGTATGGTATCTATTTAGCTATCTGAACCGTTAAGTACCATTTGTTAGTATGGTATCTATTTAGCTATCTGAACCGCTTGATACCATTTGTTAGTATGATATCTATTTAGCTATCAGAACCGTTAAGTACCATTTGTTAGTATGGTATCTATTTAGCTATCAGAACCGCTAGATACCATTTGTTAGTATGATATCTATTTAGCTATCTTAACCGTTTGGTACCATTTGTTAGTATGGTATCTATTTAGCTATCAGAACCGCTTGTTACCATTTGTTAGTATGGTATCTATTTAGCTATCTGAACCGTTAAGTACCATTTGTTAGTATGGTATCTATTTAGCTATCAGAACCGCTTGATACCATTTGTTAGTATGGTATCTATTTAGCTATCTGAACCGTTTGGTACCATTTGTTAGTATGGTATCTATTTAGCTATCAGAACCGCTTGATACCATTTGTTAGTATGATATCTATTTAGCTATCTGAACCGTTAAGTACCATTTGTTAGTATGGTATCTATTTAGCTATCTGAACCGCTTGATACCATTTGTTAGTATGATATCTATTTAGCTATCTGAACCGCTTGATACCATTTGTTAGTATGGTATCTATTTAGCTATCAGAACCGCTTGGTACCATTTGTTAGTATGGTATCTATTTAGCTATCTGAACCGCTTGATACCATTTGTTAGTATGGTATCTATTTAGCTATCTGAACCGCTTGGTACCATTTGTTAGTATGGTATCTATTTAGCTATCTGAACCGCTTGGTACCATTTGTTAGTATGATATCTATTTAGCTATCTGAACCGCTTGATACCATTTGTTAGTATGATATCTATTTAGCTATCTGAACCGTTAAGTACCATTTGTTAGTATGGTATCTATTTAGCTATCTGAGCCGCTTGGTACCATTTGTTAGTATGGTATCTATTTAGCTATCAGAACCGCTTGGTACCATTTGTTAGTATGGTATCTATTTAGCTATCTGAACCGCTTGATACCATTTGTTAGTATGGTATCTATTTAGCTATCAGAACCGCTTGATACCATTTGTTAGTATGATATCTATTTAGCTATCTGAACCGTTTGGTACCATTTGTTAGTATGGTATCTATTTAGCTATCAGAACCGCTTGATACCATTTGTTAGTATGGTATCTATTTAGCTATCTGAACCGCTTGATACCATTTGTTAGTATGGTATCTATTTAGCTATCTGAACCGCTTGATACCATTTGTTAGTATGGTATCTATTTAGCTATCTGAACGTTAAGTACCATTTGTTAGTATGGTATCTATTTAGCTATCTGAACCGCTTGATACCATTTGTTAGTATGATATCTATTTAGCTATCTGAACCGCTTGGTACCATTTGTTAGTATGGTATCTATTTAGCTATCAGAACCGCTTGGTACCATTTGTTAGTATGGTATCTATTTAGCTATCAGAACCGCTTGGTACCATTTGTTAGTATGGTATCTATTTAGCTATCAGAACCGCTTGATACCATTTGTTAGTATGGTATCTATTTAGCTATCTGAACCGCTTGATACCATTTGTTAGTATGGTATCTATTTAGCTATCTGAACCGCTTGGTACCATTTGTTAGTATGGTATCTATTTAGCTATCTGAACCGCTTGGTACCATTTGTTAATATGGTATCTATTTAGCTATCTGAACCGCTTGGTACCATTTGTTAGTATGGTATCTATTTAGCTATCTGAACCGCTTGGTACCATTTGTTAGTATGGTATCTATTTAGCTATCTGAACCGCTTGGTACCATTTGTTAATATGGTATCTATTTAGCTATCTGAACCGCTTGGTACCATTTGCTAGTATACAAATTTTTCACTGTAATGTAGCATTTGCGAAATAACAATGAATTGTCTTTACTTTTTAACAAGCACGATATATTCAAATGTAATGACGGTACGCAATGAGTCTCCGAGGGTATCATCCACCCAGTAGTCAGTGCTTCGGAAATGCATAGTTTATTAGATATATATATGTTTGAAATTTATATGATTTACAAAATAATGTAATTGATTAAAACTAAAGTCAACCTCTCTCAGGCATAAGTAATCTTATCCAATTTTGGATATCCTCCTTAGGTCATTTAGTGTATTTGTTCCCAAAGACTTTTTATTTATTTGCCTTTCCATTCTTTCGATTTTGAGCCTACCTGATGGAGGTTATTACAGAAACGCGTCGTGCACACTAAATTTGATATCTACGTTTTTTTTATTTTCTTTTCTTTTGCATATGAACATATCTGTTGACAGTTATACCAGGAACGCTTTGTGCGCACTAAATTAGATATCTACGTTTTTCATACTTTTCAGTAAGATGTATATCCTTATTTTGTGAAGATGTTGGCCATTGATTGATAACTTATCTTTACAAAAACATTTCGTTCGTTCTCTTCTCCAACGGGTAATTTAACAATTCATTGGTGTTTTATCAGCTTTCGTAGTACAAGAGATTTAAGTAATTCGTATAAATACTGCTCTGTGATTGATTTCTTTATATCTTACAACAGAGTCTAACTTATGTCATTTTTATGAAGGGGATAGGAAAGAAGCAATTAATTCTCCCTCGACCTTGTCCAGTAATCATGGTAATCGACAATACAAATAAATGAATTTAACTCAGAAATTTGTCTAAATTGTCTTATTAATATCACATATTGTCTAATAAGAAGGAACATTTATTTCTTAAGATTGATGATCATTTTGACCTTTAGAAAATCTATAACCGATTAATTCTGTATTCCTACAGGTTATTCACTTTTATTGACCTTTGTAGTATCTTTGTAATACAAACGGCAAACATTGTCTGGTAGACAAAAAGGAATTATTATTTGAAATGTATTCTTTTCAATTGTTTTGCCATAACAGGAAATCATGAATACTTTTGAATCGATTTCATTTTCGATCGCGATGCGATTTAAAGTATAAATAATATAACTATCTTTACATTTTCGAAGAAATGGCAGAAAATATATTGAATGTGTTTCTTTGTGTGACAAGACTTCTCGTTTCACTGTCTCTAAAACAATGCAATGGTAAATTATACTAGAATCTATGTTGATTTATTTTGACTACCATGAAATGTATTTTCCTAAAACCTTGTACCACAAACGAAAGTGGTCTACAATGTATTCTAGGATGATATAATCTTATAATGACCGATATTGATGGTCTCTGCAAAGTTTGTTGAAGGCTTTTATAGAAATAAACAGATTAATATTCAGTTCGAGCAAGTTCAAGAAGGATCTGGTACCATCTGTGTCTCAAATTTATCACTGACATGTAACAACGAGACATATTCTAAAGGTCTGTAACACGTGATGGAAAATACTTGTTTAAACTTTCCCATGCCCATGATATTCGTGCCATTAAACAATAGCACGACGGGTTGCATTAGGAAATACGTACCCTTTCGGAGCATCAGAGTTACCTGACGTTTTTGTTTTATAGAGTTCGTGTGCACAATCTTTATTTTTCTGTGTGGTGATTTGTAGATCACAAGTATCACTAGATGGACAGGAACTGCCCACCCTTCCGCAACACATGAGTTCATCCCTGTTTATGGTGGTGTTCGAATTGCTAAATCTTTAGGTTTTTGGGTAAAGCTTTGTAGATCATGGTTTGTCCTTTTTCTTTTAACCCTCGCGTTGTCTCCCCTTTTCTGAGTATTATAACCCCTTTGGTATCTTTTAACTTTTATTACGTCAATACACAACGTCTTTTGGTCAAATAAAATTGCTTTGTCGATGTTCAATTTTGCGTTGTATCAAAGTTTCCATTACATATTACGATATGTTACTGATAGAATTGCGCTATTTGACTTCTTAATAACAATATGACAATTCTTTAGAATTTTAATTCAAAAGAATGACATTGAAATTTGTTCTAAAATTGACAAAAAAAAAAGAAAAAAAGCAAGTAATATATTTTGTAACTGAGCATTTCAATAACAATGTCAAATATTCAGGAATTCCACCATAAATAATGATTGAAAGACAATATCGAGTATTGATATTTCTGTCATGGCTGCATTATTAGATGCAAAAAGCGAATGTTAAACCTAATATTTAAATCAATTTAAATGAACATTCAATATATTGGAATTAATTCTGGGTAAAACAGATAATTTAAAATCCCACGTGGAAATCCAGAAGCATCTGAAAAATCCGTGACCAAATGGAATAGAATCATGGCCGCGATTATATAATTATTGGATTTACATCCAGATGCCAGATCAGCATTGAAGGGCCGTCGTTGTCGTGATTGTATAACAGTTGGATCCATAACTACCTTTGCAACCAGTGCCTATCACTACTAAAGTTGTGAGTTCGAATCCCACTCACGCCGGTGTGTACTCGATAAAACATTAATGTGATCAGGTTTGTCAGTGACTTGCACCAGGTCGGTGGTATTTTCCGGGCACTGAGCGCCACGATATAACTGAAATGTTGTTGAAAGTGGCGCTTAACGCCATAACCCTAATCCTAACCCAGGTCAGCATTAACGTTTATGCGTTAGATTCCCGCCAGTGGAGAAATTTCTACTTGATACAACTTTATGTGATTAAGTTTGACAATAAATGCATTTTTATTCGTTGAATACTAGTTTTCGTTGGTATATTCAAATCGCGAAATTGTATTGCAAAACGAAAGGAATAAATAACAAGAGAATCTATTTGCAAGTATTAAGACTACAGATTCAAATGCCTAGATTGATATTAAAGAACAACATAGTTACCCCTCACCCCCTTCGTTAAATGGTCGATCCCTAAGTCACTTAATTGGTAGAAAGTAAAACAGCGCTGAACCATAACAAAAAAAAATGAATGCATATCATTCCTTAAATGTTGTGAAACGGTTTGTATTCAACTTTCTGTTGTTGACTGGTCGTGTTATCAACGTAACATGACCGAATATTTGCATTTTTTAAATTATAATTAATTAATCAAGATTTAAGTTGAAAAGTGTGAAGTCAATGATAGTGGTGTAAAAATTGTTTAACGACTGTCACCTTCAGGTTAGGTCATTTTTATCCATGAACAAGTATATGTAAATTGTTTGACAGATGTAATGATGTAATCCCTAATAAGAGGTCAGGGTTATGGTGTTTAACACCACTATCAACAATATTGTGGAGGAGATCGGAGTACTCGGAGAAAACCACCGACCTGTCGCAAGTCACTGACACACTTTATCATATAATGTTGTATCGATTACACCTCTCCATGAGCGGGATTCGAACTCACAACGTTAGTGGTGTTAGGCACTGATTGCATTGCATTGGTAGTTGTGAATCCAACTACCATGTGATGACAACCACGACGGTTCTTGGCAATGGGCAGGATTCGAACTCACAACGTTAGTGGCGATAGGTATTGATTACATAGATAGTTGTAAATCCAACTACATACAATCAAGACCACGACTACTTCTTCCCTAATAAGTATGCCATAGTTATGAGTCAACTGGTTTAAACTAGTGTTGAGGTTATTTACAATTCATGTTTATATATTTCTTTCTTTTGTAGATATGGTGTACGATTCCAAACAGTTAATAAAGAAATTCATGTATGTGCTACGGACGCTTTTCCCTCCTATATTTGGATTGATTGACACATTAAACGTGAAGTCATACTTTAACACGGTCATTGAGACTATTTCACATCCCACCAGGAATAATTATACATTACTATACAATGAATCTAGTGGTACATACATGTTTTCTAAACAGGATATGCCAACATTTCTTGACCCCCACGTTATAACAATAGAAGAGGATATTGCACATGCATTTCATAAAGCCAGTATAGCTATTTTAGGATTCCTTGTAATAATGGTAAGTTAGATTAATAGAATACTCTAATGTTGACGAATTATGTCCCCTGATTCCTTGTTATATTGGAAAGTTAAATAATGTCGTCGAGTTATGTCCCCTGATTCCTTAAAGTATTGATGGGTTAAATTAATTTAATGATGAGGAATTATGTCCCCTGATAATTTCAATCTAGAGGCAGACATATACGGAGATTTCTGACGGAATATTACGTTACAGGGCAGTTGTATATCGTATGTTCAAATAAAGTGTGCGTTATATTGAACGTTTCCTGTCTCAAAATATTATAAACAAGTGTAAACGATATACTACATTCGATTGGTTGATTAATGGATAGCTTAATGCCAGTTACGGCCATGTTTTAACTTTATCGCAACTACCAATTTCAGGAAAACAGGTCGATGACGACGTGTGTGGTATTAGAGCATTAGGTGTGATTTAACTTGATATTTTCTATATTGTCCTGACATTGCCTTAATTTGTCTCGACCTATTCGGGGTTGTTTTAACAGTGTTTGGATTTGTCTCAATCAGATTTTAACATTTATAATCAGGGTCTGTGTTTGTCACAGCTTTTGTCAAACTGCATACGTGATGTCTTAATGTTTCTTAATACCGGTATATCCTGATAAGGCTTATCTGTACCAAGGACATACACATGGGTTGAAAATGAGGGCACTGAGTAGTAAATAGAATAAGATAGAAAAAACTGTTTTATTTGAATTTCCTCATTACTCTAAAGAGACCTTAACTGTTGACATATGCATTAAAAATAATATATATATACCTCACGATAAACTAAGCAATTTCAAAATGTTGGGTTTTAAAACTTTTTTTTACATATACATGTACAGTGAAAGATGTCTACACCGAATCTCACTGGAATCAACTTTTGTGTTCAGAATAAACACATGTTTTAGTGGAGTTCGTGTTACTCGATCTTTAGTTTTATGTGTATGATTTGTAGATCGTTGTTTGTCCTTTTGTACTTTTTCTTTTTGGCTATTGTGTTGTCTGTTCTTTTTCGATATAAGGATTATTATTACCTCCCTTTGGTATCTTCAAAGTCTTTGATTTATACAGGTTATATTGACAAATGTGTCGTACAACAGGACGTTATTTAAAGTTGGGTTTATACCGGATGTAAGTTTATTAAGGGCTTGGTTTAGATAAGTTTCAGTGTAATACGAAAATATTGTACTTACCCTTAAAATGACGAATATCCGTTACAGTTATAGACAGTACTTTCAACATCATTATATGTTCTATGCATTTTATTTCTGTACGATGGTGTGTTGACCTTGCTGATTATAATATTTTGCAATGTTGTTTTACTTTGTGGTTATCTATTGTAATATCATAGATGGTGTGTTCGTCTGCGAACGTATTTACATAATAATGGCCCTTACAATGAACGCTCACAAATGAAATTTGAACATTTCAAATTGAAAACAATATGCAATACACTTGTTAAAAGATTAACCTTGCACTTGATTAAATTTAAAAAAAAAATGCTAAATAAGACATTTTCGTACATACAATTACAGAGACAACATGAAAGTTCCAGAGAAAAGACAATTATAATGCATGTTTATAATTCGATCCGATCGAGAGAGAGAGAGAGATTTATATCATTGTCAAGAAAGAGAAAGATACTTTTAATAAGTGAAAAGACAATCCAAGGGGTATTGTGGGTCGATTAATATGCATGTTATAAGTACAATTAAGACTTTTGTCAAGAACCACAAAAAATATGTCCTGTCCTTTTTTTACCACTTCTATTTCAATATTGTTTTAACATTTGACTTGTTTGACCCCAATGTTACCAGTGTCCCGTCTCTGAACTGTCCATTTTTGATTGGCCCTTAGGTTTCTCTAACGTTTATATACATCTGAATGCACTACCTTAAGCATTGCAACGGACATAAACTATTGAAAAGGTTTTTGTGTTTTTCGCGGACACGTCGTGTGCACTGGGTTAGATATATATGTTTTCATTACATAATGTCGGGAACGGTTTTGACATAATTCCGCAGGTATTTGTAATCTTGAAGATTGTCGCTAGGACTGCGACCAAAACACAGATAATAAAGGAATTCTAATATTAAAATATGTATTCTGGCTATTGGACATCTCCGAAAATATTATTTTTCAATTTGCATTCATTACAATAGAAACAGGCATGGATCATTTATTGTTTTCTAACTAATCGTGTTTACTCTATAGAAACATGGATTTATTATAACTGCACTTATTGCCATATTTCATAATCACTGCTATTAGAATCGAGTTGCCGGGAATAGTATCAATATATAACATGCTATTATTAACACAATCAGGAAGTGTATTACAAGATATCCTGAAATATAACACAACTTCTCTCTGCTGACTAGAGTTCACCTGCTTATATCTCAATGTTTAGCACATAGAGATAACCAGGCACGTAAAATGTACTTTGAATGACCTTTTTTGCATTGTTAGATAATTTGATTTAATATCGTATTGATCAATTAATCCCCTGGGGTATCATTCTCCCAATAGCCAATGGCATGGTTTATTAGATATGTTTATGTTCGAACTTTGTTTGCCCCTTCGTTTTTCTCTAACGTGTATATACAGTTCTTAAGTATGTGATTTATTCAAATAAAAATAACGCTAATCTCCCTGTTGCATAGATAAGTTGAGGTGAGAGGTACTTGTTGGTTTTGTTGATATTGGTGGAATTCTTGACCATCATTGTTTACTCTGTCATTCCATAGCTGATGTTGGCTATCTTGTTTACTCTCTCATTCCATAGCTGATGTTGGCTATCTTGTTTACTCTCTCATTCCATAGCTGATGTTGGCTATCTTGTTTACTCTCTCATTCCATAGCTGATGTTGGCTATCTTGTTTACTCTCTCATTCCATAGCTGATGTTGGCTATCTTGTTTACTCTCTCATTCCATAGCTGATGTTGGCTATCTTGTTTAGGCTTAAATATTGGGCTTTCTATTCTACTGAATATTGTTGTATCTGATGAAGTTTATTCCAAATATACGTCGTGTAAACTAAATTAGATATATACGTGTTTATCAGTAGCGATATGACACAATATAATATTACTACCAACACATTCTACACAAGGGATATAGATCTATAACGCTACTTCTAAGAGTTACATAGTGTCGGACATTTGTATTGATTATAGAATTCGGAGTACCACAGAACCGTCGAAAGACACAAGGCTGTTTCAAGTACACATTGACGTAAGAAATATCCGAACTCGCAATTTTTCTGGTGTATATAATCACTGATTACATAGATGTAAATCTACTACCTTATGACTACGACTTGCAAATAACCCTGTCCACCATTATACAATAGAATTGCATTTCGTCTAAATTAATAGTAACATAAAATTTGATTACATATTTACGATAAATCTAAAAAGAATCTGTATTTTTTCAGACACTTTTAAAAGTTTTCTGTTATGGTAAAGAAATATTCAAGAAAAAATTACAAGTGAGTATTAAATAATGCTTCAACCTATGTTAAAAAAGACATGTAATATTAACTACCCATCATGTGCTGTTGTGCATCTTAATTAATACAGGGGAGATAATACGTTTTTTATGTGTTTTTATGCATTTAGTTTTTAATATTATTCTTATTGTAACCTTGGCAATTAACTTATTCATAAGACAGACTGTTTACGTCGTAGACCGTCCTAGTGACACATTGGACTGACAAAATAGACAGAAAATTGAAAAAGATAATTGAATTTCATTTATCTGTAATCAGTCAATGTCATAACAATATTTTTGCACTTGAGACAGTGACATTGCACACGTATGGAATTATTGGGAATTTTTAAATTGGTAAGAGACTATGATTTAACTATTGGGGGCTATGTTGTAGCAATGTAAAGTGGGAATATATTCTAATCCACGAAAACAATAATTGGATGAATTGTTTCTCTAATGATTGAAATGTGGGAAATGATTACATATGTACAATCGGGTTGTTTTATCGAAAGGTACATATGTTGTGTTCGATTCTTGCTTATGCCTCACGTCACATTTTCACCGACAATTTACCCAACATGTTGATTAATATACAATTAATGACTTTCCATGAGGTGAATACAAGGATTGATCAAGCCATGGAACATGATATTCACCGAGGCCACCTCGGCCGATGTGAATATCATGTTCCATGGGTTGATCAATCCTTGTATTCACCGAAATTGAAAGTCATTAACTGTTTTATTATATGACATTAAATCAAATTTGAATTAACACCAAACAGCGCCGACTTTGTTCCCCAGACACCGCTGTCTGCCCAACGTCTGCCATTATTCATTTAATTGTGTACCGAAAGTAATTAGTAAGAACGCATCTGATTAGTCGATGACAAAACTTAACCCGATGATGATTGGCTAATACTTTTAAGATAATTGGGAAACACCATTTCTATTTTAAGTTGTCTGGAGAACTTTTGGAATATTATGTTCACATCTCGTGACTTTTTGCGCGGTGATTATAACGTTTTATCAAAGAATGTTATTAGGGACGTGAGCCAATCAGAAAAGACATTATCTGAAGTCATATAATAAGTTAAATTCAACCATTCTGTTATCTAACGAAATAGATCGGGCGTACTAAATTATATATCTATATTTTTGTCACCTGGTTGATGCCAATGATGATGACATATCAGTCCGGACTATAATCTGCTCAGTTGGTCAGGGTTCGATACTATCGTTCTTTATAAGATATGGTCATTACGGAAAGCTATATAATGTAATTATTATTACAACGTAGATTTCATCTCCCTGAGTCAGAAGTAATCCTCGACGATTTCGACTATCCTTATTACGCCCTTGAGTTTGCCTTCGCTCGATATCTGTAAAAAATGTTGGTTTTCTGTTTGGATCTAACGATGGTTATTCTAGTAAACTTTAGATAATACCGAAGGGACAATAAAACAATAGATAATAGTTCATTTTCAGAGGCGGATCCAAAATTTCAAGTTAGAGGGGGGGGGGGAGGGGGCACTTAAAAAAATTGCGCCGAGTGGAGGGAGGCGCGAAAATATTTGGGGTATTTCGTGTGAAAAATCACGATTTTATACCAAAACATCATATGTTTTCCAATTTTAGGGGGGCGTGCGCCGGGTGCGCCCCCTCCCCCCCTCCCTGGATCCGCCCCTGATTTGCACTAAATTAGACAACTGCATTATGTACTCTCTCCAGTGGTTTTTTGAGTCTCCACTATCAGAAAACGTCCACACCACACCGGTATCGTGATTAATATTATAAGATCCAGTTCATGTTTTGATATGTCATATGGTGAAGAAAGAATTATTTAGATTTCATTTTTTACCAGATTGATTTACGTATGATGTCCTCCTGTTACATATGTGTATGTCATCTGGAGATTGGTTTTACATTTGTTTTAATCGGTAGATCATGTGGACTGTAAATTCTGTTTCATGAAAGTAATTAAAATTTCTGCACCATTTGCATGGTTTAAATTGATAACGTTAAATAATATCTTGGTATTGAGTTTACCACAGGCACTATTTAAGCTTCTGGAAATTCAATATAAATTTTGGATCATACTTGTCAGTAATTTTTTGCTTCTGTCTTTATACACATTTTTCATTTCACAATTTATTTATATTTAAATTTCATTTGGTGATCAACTTGTAAGAAAGCGCTGTTTATGTGACGTCTTAACGATGTAAAGATTGATTGTTGTTCAACGACAATGAGAAATATTTCATCTATCTTCATGATATACTAACAATCCATGATGAACGGGGAAGTGTCTATAAAGTTTGTTCTAAAGGGAGATTTTGAATAGCCCCGAAACAATTTGCATTGTAACGGGCCATCAACATTGCCGAGATTCCGACTGGAAGCTTGTGTTGAACGTACAAGAAGTTTCGCAGTCTCAAAATTTAAGGTAACAATTTTCGTCCCGTGCTTAGGACCAATTGTACTGTCTATTTACTGCGTCTAGCACAACTAGTTGATACCATTATTTATTGGGCTGTATCTCGGGACGGTCGTTATACTAGGTACTATTACTGCAAAACATAAAGGGCAAGGATCTACTTGACGAGTAATCAGTATAATTTTTTCTTTGTGGGGTGACATGTGTGGTGTTCTGTTTTCATGTCTATAAAACAATCTCATTCATTCCCAGCGTTCATACATTACGGTTCAAATAACATTTGATAACATACAGTATAGGCCAAAGTGATCTGCAACCGTAAACTCACTTTATAAAAATCAATTCACCTTTCTGTTCTAGCTGGAAGTAATTACATGTCAGTATGTATTACACAATATAATTTGTTCTCACCATGGCATGCGCTAAGTAGTCGTCAAATTGCTCACTTGGCGTTAAGCGTGTTCATTCACTTATTGCAATAAAGCTGAATGCATCTGCCACTCCTAGTTATATAGACTGATGTGAAGTCAGGTATTAATTTATTAACTTCTACTTTTAACGGCTGTGTCATTAAATAATATATAGATTATGCAGTATGACAATAATAACAATAACATAAAGGGCGTCGTGGTCTTGATCGTATGGTAGTTGGATTTACAACTACCTGTGCAATCAGTGCATATCACCACTAAAGTTGTGAGTTCGAACCCCGTTCATGGAGAGGTGCACTCGAAACAACATTATGTGATAAAGTTTGTCAGTGACTTGCGACAAGTCAGTGGTTTTCTCCGGGTACTCCGGTTTCCTCCATCAATAAAACTGACCGCCACGTTATTGTAGAAAGTGACGTTAAATACCACAAACCAACCAAACCACCCAGCTATATGACAATAACAAAATAGTTTTACTTTATTTGTAGAACAAAATCACCTCTTTTTCAGTTATTCGATGGCGTTATTGTTCTCATTTCCTTTGCCCTTGACCTTGCTTTCATCAAAGGTATGATGGAATATCCTCTAGAAGAGGCAGTACAAATATTAGCATTTCTAATACCATGGAGAGTGATCAGGGTAGCCAATAGTAAGTATACATCATGTGATCGTGTAAAGAAGAGATTGAATATACCAAAGGGATAATCAGAATCCGTTAATCGAAGGACAGACAACATAATGGACAAAAGAAAACGTACAAAAGGAAAAACAACTATCTACAAAACATTGCATAAAAAACTAAAGATCGGATAAATTTAAGTCGCTCAAAATATTATCGGACCTCTTTTTAATTTCCTGTTTTTCCTATGAAAGTGTCGAAATATTGCGCAGCTTCATAAATGACAGTGTCGTATTTGTATTTTTTTTTCTTCATTTTTTTTACTTCCTCCGAAATATAAAATATTTTCTAAGGTTTAAAGCAATACAAATCGGATAAATTGTAATACATTTTAAATTTAGCTTGTTGGCATGATGGGTTTGCAACCACCAATGTATACACACGCATACATGATGATTGATGTAGGGTGACATACAAAATTCGTGAAAGATGCTTACAAACAAATGTACCACATAGGTACAACCATGCTCCAATAATAAACTCGCCACGCAAATTAAGTACAGTAAATCACTTTTGCATTTCAATTAGAATGTAATACGTTGTTGGTATTTCACATATCTGAAAAGACAGTTTAAATGTCGGTCTTCCATATGGCTTTTAAACTGCATCGGTGATGTAATTGTTAGCGTGCTCGCCTCGAGTGTGGTAGATCGTGGGATCGAGAGCCGCTCGGCTTAAATATAGGACTATAAATTTGGTATTTGCTGCTTCTATGTTAAGTATGTAGCATGAAGGAGTAAGAGAAAAGACATGTTGACTCGGAATCAGGGTGATATGGCCACATGGAGCAACATATCTACCCGCAGACTGTTGTTTCAGTCAGGTAGTACTATACAAATTCATGTTGTTCGGATACTAAACGGACATCATTAACATGCAATAGAAATGTAACTTGTTCTCTCCATGCTATGACTGATAAAATTACTCAATTGGTATTAAACACCACTCACTCACTCACTCACTCCACATTTCTTTTCTATTATTTTAAAGGTTTGGTAGTCTCAGTTACAGATCAGGCCCATCTTCAGCTCAAGATAATATACTCACAAAAGAAAGCAGCCGAAAATAGGCTACATTTCTGTGAACAACAAATACAGTATCACAGGGTAAATTAGAATATATTATTTAATTTATTCGTATTTTTTATGGTGTCTGTAAATGACCCTTTATATGAATTAAG
The DNA here is from genome assembly GCA_963680875.1 of Bathymodiolus brooksi. Lineage (NCBI taxonomy): Eukaryota > Metazoa > Mollusca > Bivalvia > Mytilida > Modiolidae > Bathymodiolus > Bathymodiolus brooksi. The sequence continues at coordinate 17,112,042 of OY804585.1, forward strand.
TAGAATTTCCAAATGAACTACCAAGACAAAAGGCATCTCTCAAATAATTTCATAGTCGTCATCTGGAATTAATTGATCGTAACGGAATGTTCGTGTCTCAACCGTTTGTATACGTGTTAACAACGTAACAATTGATACTTATGTTTGTTTCCTTTGATCTGATTTATACTACAGACCTATTGCATATATCCCATTGAATTTAAGAAGGGTACCACATCCATGTCTGTTTTATGTCTTGACCTATGTATAAAATTGAGAGTAAATGCCTGTTGAGAATGAAACTTTATGACAAAAGAAATGATGTCAATTTTCCACTGTGAACTTTTCATTTGTATATAGCAACTTTCAAACATCACCTAGATATGCAGTATATATATCTCAGTTGATACATTATTCCAGAGTATGCGTTCTCTATCAGGGTTAACAGTAGGAAAACTGAAATCATCACTCCGAAAGTTTTACTGTCGCAATCATGATTTGATTAACCGTGACAGAATATATCTGTTACAAATGACAACGGACATTTTCCTTCTAAGATTCATAACTGGATTTTTAAAATGTGTAACACGACGGGTACCACAAGTGGTGCATGAATTTCCTACTCTTCCGGAATACTTGAATTCACCTTCAGCTTAAATGAGATTAAAGTTGAAAAATCTAAATTTCTGTGCAGTCTTTTTTCTTTTAACAATTGTATTGTCTGTACCATTTTATCAAAATATTATTTGTTCAATAATCATCTTACAAAGTGCAAAGTAGGAAACCCAATGTTGAATTTTACTTCCGCAATTTTTTTAATTAATTTTTTTTTTTTTTTTTGGAACACGGTATATATCGGTAATCATCGGCGAAGGTGACAATAATATGTATGCTATCATGGTCTGTATTTGATGACACTACAACAAGGTAACGTAACACTACCAAAGAATACCACAGTTATATATGAAGAGCTTGTTATCAAATGTACCATGGCTTGATTGATTCATTGGTGCTTAACGCCAACTTTAGCAGTATTTCAGCTATGTCGTGGCACCATGGATCTTCGGATGAAATATGTTCGTTTAATACTTGGTGTTCTGTTTTTATTTCTATAAATACCATGTTGTTGTAATTACGACAAAAGTTCTGATAGATATATATGTCAAATCAATATTTTAATATACCTCACAGTTAACTCGGGTATAGTGTTAACATATTGTTACATTTCATGCCATTGTCCATGCATATGAAGGATCCTTCATGATACAGAAATCACAATTCTGATAAAAATAGAACATTACTTGCAAGTGATTATTAAACATAAATCGATATAAAGCTCCACGGATAATTTTCTTCCTTCAGGTATTCAGTTTATCAAGGTTAACATTATAGATGCTGGTACTATCAACCGCGAACAAAAGAGCTTGTATTGGTCTAACAAATTACATCTAATAAAACCAGGAACTTCAAACGTTTGCTCATTTTATGAAATTACCTGTCTTCACATTTCCAGTTCCGTGTTTTGATGTCCGCTACGATTTTCGCGTACAAACTATATATTGTTCGTCTTTATTTCCATTTGTTTTGTAGGAAATCATGTTTTATTTATGTTATTTGTAATATTTACGTATACTGGTGTCCAATTTTATTTCCATATCTCATAATGTCCATGTGGTTTAACAGGTAAACATGGATGAGGTGTGTACCTAGTGGAGCAGGACAGGAACTATAACGCTTCCGGAACACCTAAGTTGGGGGGGGGGGGGGGGGTTGGGGGGGTATTGCTTATTCTTTACTTTTCTTTCTTTCTCCTGGGACCGCATTGGCCGTGGTCGTATGGTAGTTTGCAACTACCTATGCAATCACCTATCACCACTGATGTTGTGAGTTCGAATCTCGATCAGGGCGAGGTGTACTACATTATGTGATAAAGTTTGTCAGTGACTTGCGACAGTTCGGTGGTTTTCTCCGGGTCCTCCGGTTTCCTCCACCAATAAAAACTGACCGCCACGATATAACTGAAGTATTGTTGAAAATGGCGTTAAACACTGTTAAAAAACAAAACAAACAACCTTTTGTCCGTTTTCTTTTGGTCATTGCATTGTCTTTCGGTCGACTTACAGCTTCCGATGAGCCCTTTTGTATCTTCAAACCTTTCTTTTAACTCCCATTAACAAACGGCTTTGCGATCATTTGCCTTTGAGCGAACCTTCTAATGGTTATTTCAGAAACTGAAATATGCTATATATATGTTTGGTAAGTACATGTGCATCTGTCATGTGATATATCACGTGATTCTGACTTGACCTATATTCTGATTCTAACGTAATATTTGACCTTTTTCTTTGTATATTACAGGATGTTTTGAATAGAGTGAAAAAAATGTGTGAAGAAGAAGGAATTCCTGAATGGAAGGTGTCAGGAGTGATCACGGAAATACGTAAGATATAATATAAGATGACAATATATTATAATATACCACATCATGTTGAATTAATGAGTTTCAGTTGTCTGATTTTGATGTAAATTCTTATAGATAATTTGTATGTTAGTCCATTAGTACCGTATTATTGTAACTTACTATACAAGATGTGCACATTAGCAAAGATCAATATATTTTATGTTGGTCATTTTGTAAACATGAATGGAAGTAACCTGATAAAAAAGCTAAGACATCGTATATAGGATCGATCATGAATTATTTTTGACTTTGTATTATAGCATATGTCTGTATGCTTAATATTACACAGTAGTTTACTAAGATAGCGGAAGGATCTATATGACTATAAAATAAAATATATATATATAAACGACTACCGAAGGGGCAATCAAAAATGGACAATCCAGAGAAACTGGTAACATTGGGAACACAAGACAAAGACCGATAAAACAAAAACACAACACAATATGTATCGGACACCAATAATTGCAAGCAAACACAAATAACATCAATAACTACAAACAACTGGGGGTAAAGACGAGGCGAACATCGTTTTAGTCTATACAAGTGAAACTAATTTCTGACACAAGTTGGTGGGTGGTATTGAGAGTTTCTTTCGCAAGTGGGTGATATCAAGATTTTAATAATGACATGATGAAAACCACACAATGTGTAAAGTAGAAATCAAGCAAAATAATTTAGTCTTAAATAGAAATTAGAGTCTACTTACACAAAGTTTTGTATGTCCTTACACTCATTCTTTTAACCTCTGTCAATATCTCAAATAATACAAGAATTTTCGCAAAAAAAACATTACAATAAAAAAACGGTGTCAATGCATTGAATCAGATATTGTACGGATGTTATTCCGTTCCGACTATGGGATGGTTTAGAATACCACCAATAGTAATTGTGTAATGTAACGAAATAATCCTCAAAAACTATCTGACCATTTTTTTAATCCGAGGTAATAAGTGTAAGATAGACAGGTATATCTATATGTTTGAAATTTGTGCGTAGGGTACTATATTCTTGATGAAATCGTTTGCATGAATTAATTTTTAGTTTGACAAGAATCTTGTAAAAGTTGCGACGTTGCCATATATATACCAAATGTATGGGGTAGAATAAGGACCAATTAGTCTGTCTAACAATTATGTAAAACAATCCTTATTAAAGACGATTTTATTCGAAACATTTAAAACATAAAGGGAGGTAAATCGTAATTATTTCTAAATATATATTTTGGATTACAGTACATTACACATAAAATATGAACAAGCATCAGGTCGTGGACTTCTTCTTTATATGGGAACTTTTTATTGAGGTTTCCGGAATAAAATGACTTCACAAGTCAACATAATTACCGAGTGAAAACAAAATATGGTTAACAATCATGGATTTTGGTTTTGATAACTGCTTTGCAGAATTATAAAAATAATACATTTATAAATATATTTGAGTACATTGTATTTCCCTATATTGTAATAGAAGCCGTCATGGCCGTGATCGTATGGTAGTTGGATTTACAACTACCTGTGCAATCAGTGCCTATCACAACTAAAGTTGTGAGTTCGAACATCATTCATGACAAGGTGTACACGATACAACATTATGTGATAACGTTTGGCAGTGACTTGTGACAGATCGGTGGTTTTCTCCAGGTACTATGGTTTCCTCCATCAATAAAACTGACCGCCACGATATAGCTGAAATATTGTTGAAAGTGGCGTTAAACACCATAAACCAACCTATATCGTAGTACAACATAAAAATAAGCATTGTTCATAAAGACCATGCCACCCTCATGAGGCTTAATTATTCGAAATAAGAGCAAATAAAGTGTTCCTTAAAGCTGGAGGTTAAGGCCTATCAAATTAGCTCAAGCCTGTCACTTTATATTGAAGTGTATGTACCAAGCCGACAGAGTGAGCGGTCAGGTATATCTGTGTTAAGGGTCGATTTTGTATCTTTTTCGACGATATATATCAATTAGATTTTGAAACTGTTCCGACAGTGTGATATTTGATGTGTTTTAGATTTAAAAATTCTTTATATTACAGCTTTTCCAAGAAAAAGAAAATCAAAGAAGTTCGGATTATCAATAAAAAAGAAACTGGATAAATCAATAAACTGTATACGGTTGCACGATTCGCGTGTTTCCCTTCCATATGGAGATCCAAATATAACAATATCATGTGACACAAATGATGTAGATTCCACAGATGAAGAATCCAAGCCCCGGATGTTTCAAGTGCCTTCAATTCATATAATTGAACCGACGGATATTATTTACGAATCTGAGGAAGATGAATTTGACGATGAAGATTGTGATGGGAATTGTTTAAGTGACGATGAAATTGACGACGATAAATCGAATTAATTTGATGCATTTAAATTTCATTATTGATTCTAACACAATAATCAAACTACTGAGTGGAGATGGTAACGACACCACTACTGATAAGAGTCCGAAATATTAAATATTGTAGATATGTAATTTAGTGGTCACTTCGCGTTTCTGGGAAAACCTTCATCTTGTACGCTCAAAGTGAAATACAAAAAATTCTGGGAACATTTTTGATAAAATAATTTGTATATTGCTGAATCCTTTTACTTCCACTAGGCCGATACCTCTGATTTTGTGTAAAGTCCACACTGGAGCATTTTAATACCACCAGGCTGATATTTCTGCTCTTGTGTAAAGTCCACACTATATCATATTACTACCACCAAGCCGATACCTCTAACATTGGGTAAAGTCCATGTTAGATCCTTTTACTACCATCAGGCCAATATTTTTGTCATTGTGGAATTGTGGAATAAAAACGTACATATTAAATTTAGTGCACACACCGTGTTGCTGGAATGATCTTCATCATGTAGTTCAAATCCAAAATATACAAAAGCCAAATGATTTAAGTATTTGGGAGCAATGAGCCCAAAGTACCTAAACAGAATAGACAAAATCGGCTATGGTCACCTAAATTCCATGATGGATGCTTTATTACCACTAGGCCAATACCTATGTAATGGTGTGTTGTCCATGTTGAACCATATGGTGCATGGGGTCCAACTCTTAGTTGACCAAAGTAATGAGTAATATACTGTATCCTGCAATAGAGTAAATGGTATTTTCAGGAAGCAGCATTGTTAATGGACATGTTGGAAAGAAGCACCCTTATGATATCCATATTTATTTTGTACAAATTAAAAATCACAGGATCAATTTAGACAAAGCTATAGGGTGAAAAATTTAACATATTGGGTATATAATACAATGGAAAATATGCAAATGACATAAATCGTTATTGTGATATGTAGAGTCACGTTTTGCACAAATGTAGGCCCCAAGGTCTATGCACTATTGCAAAAGATATTAGACTGTTATGGGAGGACGCTTCTTCTTATGAACCAACAATTGAAATGCATTTGTTTAGCATAGGACCAACATAGTGATATGGAAATTCAATTTTGCACTCAGGGTTTAACGGGTACTAACATGACAAGTTCCACGATATGCAATAGTTCTAGAGTTATTCATTACAAAGTGAGTGATACAGGTTCATTTGAGCCGCTAATTGTTTGACTACATATGTTTTAATGCATATTTTAAGAGGCAATACCTTGAACGTTTTGTCATTTTATAAATTGACAGCATCAAACAGAGTCGACATATAGGGAGCACTTGTCTACCATATTGCGTCGTCGCCCGTTTTCTACTTCGTCATAGCAACTTCCAAAATAACAAAATCAATGACAAAATCATGTGAATCAGAACCTTTTGATACCAAAAAACAACCAATCAAACACATAGTACTCTGGATACTTGTGAATGTTTCTAGGGCTCAAGTCCATAGAGCTGATCATCGTGCCGCAGGGTGGTGGTTAGGAGGAGCCTCGATTGTGGAGGGGGGATTGTCAAGCTATCATACGGAAAGCTTGATCGTTGACCATAGTAGGTAACGTGTTTGGAGAGTTCCACGTTCCCTGTACACTAAAGACCTCTTTAAAAGAGTTGGCGCATTGTAGCCGCGACCAAATTACAACATTTCTCATCCCCATTCAACTCTCCATACCTTTTCAGTGGCAGTCGAAAGTTTCTCTTAGTAAATGCAAATAACATTCTTCGTGGCATGTACGTATAATTGTATCTGCTATTTCTATCACATTGAATTTTGGGGTTTCCAAGAGTGATTTTCTATGTGGTACACATCTAATTTGATCCGAAACTCAATATAGACGAACCAAACAAATATGCAAATTGTCTATTTTTGCAGGAACTGAACATATGCTCATGTTATCCCATTTTTTATCACATTGATATATAGGGTTTCCTAAAGCAAAATAGAGGTTTTAGTGTTATTAAAAAAGGGAGACTGCTATAATCTACAACTACTCCACGAATCGAGTAATATACATATTTTTTAAGTACTTGTAAAAATGGCAGGCAAGGCAACACATGTTTTTCATGGAAGACTCGCATCTAATATTTTTAATCATTCCATTTTTATCATGTTTAATAAAGATGTTTATAGATTTACAGATTTCTTTGTCGTTGTTATTGAGAAACAGAAAGAGGATTAGAGTTATTGGTGTTAACGCCACTTTCGACAATATTTCAGTTCTGTCTTGGCGGTCAGTTTTATTTGTGGAGGAAGCCGGAGTACCCAGAGAAAACCACCGACCTCCTGCAAGTCACTGACAAACTTTACCACACAATGATAGGTCGACTACACCCGACTGAGTGCAAAGGTAGTTGTAAATCTAACTAGCATACGATCAGGATCACGACGGGCCCTGAGAAAGAGAAGGATCTATATTATATTATTGACATTATTATTATGAGAGGGGTATATTTACAGATGTCGGTAACATTGATATCATTGAAAATGTGTGACAAAAAGAGAGAGTCCTGATTAATTAATTTCTAGCTATAACGGGGGAATATTCATGCTTTTAAGCACAGATAAATGCATCCCTCTAAATCAGTAGGTATCACAAAACGATGAGAATCAGTAAATATTTCGCTTAGAAAGGATTTGTAAAAGATTACTTAGCATGCACTGTCTGCCAGACATAGTACACACTCTCATCAAAAATAAGAGAAACTTACGAAAACTCAAGTAATTAATTGAATTGTGTATCCCTTTCGTCCAGTCCGTCCGTCCGTCCGTCGCAACAGCTTGTAACCGCATTCCTGCATTTTAATGCGAATTATTTAAAACGTTGCACATATTTTCTGATGGGGATTCGAATATCGTTACCATGGTGTAATTAGACATTGTATTTTTGATAGAGTCATTGTCCTTTTTACCTATGATATTTCATCCGAACATGTGTACATTAAAATGAAAATTCCCGAAAACTTTTCATTAAGAAAAGAATGTTTAAACAGTGATGGTCATCAATTCCACCAATATCAACAAAATGAACAATCGCTTCTCATCTTAACTGAACTCAGTGAACACAAAAAAGAGCACGATATATAACGCTAGAAATCAATGTCATGGCTAGGGACAGGCACGCAAATGTGGCTGGATTAAACCAATTGATGGGATCACAACCCTCCCCTCTTGATTACTAGATCTCCAACGGCAATACATATAAAAAAACGATAAAAAAAACCCAACAGATTCGCTTCCACTCAAAAAGACCACATACTTTCACACAAATGAATGACAACATTATGATGGACTAATGGCCTGCTTATTACCTTATTTATATTCATATGTCGTTATGGTGATGTGATCTTGATGGGGTCCGTGTTGATGATCTTTATTTAATTTTCTGCGTTGTGCTGTATTCTTGCTTTGTTTTGTCTTGTGTGCCTAATATTGTCAGTGTCTCTGGATTGCCCCTTCGGTTAACCCTTGTCAACCTTTATAGACATGATAAATAACACATAACTTTTACGTTGTATCTTTTCCAAAAGATAAAGAATGTGGCGGAGGATATGACGTATTTGTGTGCCAAAAAGTATCTTTATTTACTAGTTTTACACTAATTTTAGTACCTTCTCAGCTATATCTTTACAGTTTGTGTTTGTGGAGCTGGAATTCATGTCGAAAACCAGGAGTAATACAACAGGTAGAAGTTTACCTACTCAGAGCATCCGAGTACACAAGTGGTTCTTATGGGTTCTTGTCGCTCAATCTGTAGTTTTCTGGGTAGTATTTTGTCGATCAATATTTGTCTTGTTGTCCTTTTTCTTTTGGCCTGTGCTATGTCTGTCCTTCTCGGTTTACACTTTAGATTATCCCTCTTTTGGTCTGTGTTATGTCTGTCCTTCTCGGTTTACACTTTAGATTACCCTTCTTTTGGCCTGTGTTATGTCTGTCCTTCTCGGTTTACGCTTTAGATTACCCCTCTTTTGGCCTGTGTTATTCTGTCCATCTCGGTTTACACTTTAGATTACCCCTCTTTTGGCCTGTGTTATGTCTGTCCTTCTCGGTTTACACTTTAGATTATCCCTCTTCTGGCCTGTGTTATGTCTGTCGTCGGTTTACACTTTAGATTACCCTTCTTTTGGCCTGTGTTATGTCTGTCCTTCTCGGTTTACACTTTAGATTACCCCTCTCTTGGCCTGTGTTATGTCTGTCCTTCTCGGTTTACACTTTAGATTATCCCTCTTTTGGCCTGTGTTATATCTGTCCTTCTCGGTTTACACTTTAGATTACCCTTCTTTTGGCCTGTGTTATGTCTGTCCTTCTCGGTTTACGCTTTAGATTACTCCTCTTTTGGCCTGTGTTATGTCTGTCCTTCTCGGTTTACACTTTAGATTACCCCTCTTGTGGTCTGTGTTATGTCTGTCCTTCTCGGTTTACACTTTAGATTACCGCTCTTTTGGCCTGTGTTATGTCTGTCCTTCTCGGTTTACACTTTAGATTATCCCTCTTTTGGTCTGTGTTATGTCTGTCCTTCTCGGTTTACACTTTAGATTATCCCTCTTTTCGTCTGTGTTATTTCTGTCCTTCTCGTTTACGCTTTAGATTACCCCTCTTTTGGTCTATGTTATGTCTGTCCTTCTCGTTTTACACTTTAGATTACCCTTCTTTTGGCCTGTGTTATGTCTGTCCCTCTCGTTTACACTTTAGATTACCCCTCTTTTGGTCTATGTTATGTCTGTCCTTCTCGTTTTACACTTTAGATTATCCCTCTTTTGGTCTGTGTTATGTCTGTCCTTCTCGTTTTACACTTTAGATTATCCCTCTTTTGGTCTGTGTTATGTCTGTCCTTCTCGGTTTACACTTTAGATTACCCCTCTTTTGGCCTGTGTTATGTCTGTCCTTCTCGGTTTACACTTTAGATTATCCCTCTTTTGGTCTGTGTTATGTCTGTCCTTCTCGGCTTACACTTTAGATTATCCCTCTTTTGGTCTGTGTTATGTCTGTCCTTCTCGGTTTACACTTTAGATTACCCCTCTTTTGGCCTGTGCTATGTCTGTCCTTCTCGGTTTACGCTTTAGATTACCCTTCTTTTGGCCTGTGTTATGTCTGTCCTTCTCGTTTACACTTTAGATTACCCCTCTTTTGGTCTATGTTATGTCTGTCCTTCTCGTTTTACACTTTAGATTATCCTTCTTTTGGCCTGTGTTATGTCTGTCCTTCTCGTTTTACACTTTAGATTATCCCTCTTTTGGCCTGTGTTATGTCTGTCCTTCTCGGTTTACACTTTAGATTATCCCTCTTTTGGTCTATGTTATGTCTGTCCTTCTCGTTTTACACTTTAGATTATCCCTCTTTGGGTCTGTGTTATATCTGTCCTTCTCGGTTTACACTTTAGATTACCCCTCTTTTGGCCTGTGTTATGACTGTCCTTCTCGGTTTACACTTTACATTATCCCTCTTTTGGTCTGTGTTATGTCTGTCCTTCTCGGCTTACACTTTAGATTATCCCTCTTTTGATCTGTGTTATGTCTGTCCTTCTCGGTTTACACTTTAGATTATCTCTCTTTTGGTCTGTGTTATGTCTGTCCTTCTCGGTTTACGCTTTAGATTACCCTTCTTTTGGCCTGTGTTATGTCTGTCCTTCTCGTTTACACTTTAGATTACCCCTCTTTTGGTCTATGTTATGTCTGTCCTTCTCGTTTTACACTTTAGATTATCCCTCTTTTGGTCTGTGTTATGTCTGTCCTTCTCGTTTTACACTTTAGATTATCCCTCTTTTGGTCTGTGTTATGTCTGTCCTTCTCGGTTTACACTTTAGATTATCCCTCTTTTGGTCTGTGTTATGTCTGTCCTTCTCGGTTTACACTTTAGATTATCCCTCTTTTGGTCTGTGTTATGTCTGTCCTTCTCGTTTTACACTTTAGATTACCCCTCTGTTGGCCTGTGTTATGTCTGTCCTTCTCGGTTTACACTTTAGATTACTCCTCTTTTGGCCTGTGTTATGTCTGTCCTTCTCGGTTTACACTTTAGATTATCCCTTTTTTGGTCTGTGTTATGTCTGTCCTTCTCGGCTTACACTTTAGATTATCCCTCTTTTGGTCTGTGTTATATCTGTCCTTCTCGGTTTACACTTTAGATTACCCCTCTTTTGGCCTGTGTTATGTCTGTCTTTCTCGGTTTACACTTTAGATTACCCCTCTTTTGGCCTGTGTTATGTCTGTCCTTCTCGGTTTACACTTTAGATTATCCCTCTTGTGGTCTGTGTTATGTCTGTCCTTCTCGGTTTATACTTTAGATTATCCCTCTTTTGGCCTGTGTTATGTCTGTCCTTCTCGGTTTACACTTTAGATTACCCTTCTTTTGGCCTGTGTTATGTCTGTCCTTCTCGGTTTACACTTTAGATTATCCCTCTTTTGGCCTGTGTTATGTCTGTCCTTCTCGGTTTACACTTTAGATTACTCCTCTTTTGGCCTGTGTTATGTCTGTCCTTCTCGGTTTACACTTTAGATTATCCCTCTTTTGGTCTGTGTTATGTCTGTCCTTCTCGGTTTACACTTTAGATTACCCCTCTTTTGGTCTGTGTTATGTCTGTCCTTCTCGGTTTACGCTTTAGATTACCCTTCTTTTGGCCTGTGTTATGTCTGTCGTCGGTTTACGCTTTAGATTACCCCTCTTTTGGCCTGTGTTATGTCTGTCCTTCTCGGTTTACACTTTAGATTACCCCTCTTTTGGCCTGTGTTATGTCTGTCCTTCTCGGTTTACACTTTAGATTATCCCTCTTTTTGTCTGTGTTATGTCTGTCCTTCTCGGTTTACGCTTTAGATTACCCTTCTTTTGGCCTGTTTTATGTCTGTCGTCGGTTTACGCTTTAGATTACCCCTCTTTTGGCCTGTGTTATGTCTGTCCTTCTCGGTTTACACTTTAGATTACCCCTTTTTTGGCCTGTGTTATGTCTGTCCTTCTCGGTTTACACTTTAGATTATCCTTCATTTGGCCTGTGTTATGTCTGTCCTTCTCGGTTTACACTTTAGATTATCCCTCTTTTGGTCTGTGTTATGTCTGTCCTTCTCGGTTTACGCTTTAGATTACCCTTCTTCTGGCCTGTGTTATGTCTGTCCTTCTCGGTTTACACTTTAGATTATCCCTCTTTTGGTCTGTGTTATGTCTCTCCTTCTCGGTTTACACTTTAGATTACCCTTCTTTTGGCCTGTGTTATGTCTGTCCTTCTCGGTTTACACTTTAGATTATCCCTCTTTTGGCCTGTGTTATGTCTGTCCTTCTCGGTTTACGCTTTAGATTACTCCTCTTTTGGCCTGTGTTATGTCTGTCCTTCTCGGTTTACACTTTAGATTTCCCCTCTTGTGGTCTGTGTTATGTCTGTCCTTCTCGGTTTACACTTTAGATTACCGCTCTTTTGGCCTGTGTTATGTCTGTCCTTCTCGGTTTACACTTTAGATTATCCCTCTTTTGGTCTGTGTTATGTCTGTCCTTCTCGGTTTACACTTTAGATTATCCCTCTTTTCGTCTGTGTTATTTCTGTCCTTCTCGTTTACACTTTAGATTACCCCTCTTTTGGTCTATGTTATGTCTGTCCTTCTCGTTTTACACTTTAGATTACCCTTCTTTTGGCCTGTGTTATGTCTGTCCCTCTCGTTTACACTTTAGATTACCCCTCTTTTGGTCTATGTTATGTCTGTCCTTCTCGTTTTACACTTTAGATTATCCCTCTTTTGGTCTGTGTTATGTCTGTCCTTCTCGTTTTACACTTTAGATTATCCCTCTTTTGGTCTGTGTTATGTCTGTCCTTCTCGGTTTACACTTTAGATTACTCCTCTTTTGGCCTGTGTTATGTCTGTCCTTCTCGGTTTACACTTTAGATTATCCCTCTTTTGGTCTGTGTTATGTCTGTCCTTCTCGGCTTACACTTTAGATTATCCCTCTTTTGGTCTGTGTTATGTCTGTCCTTCTCGGTTTACACTTTAGATTACCCCTCTTTTGGCCTGTGCTATGTCTGTCCTTCTCGGTTTACGCTTTAGATTACCCTTCTTTTGGCCTGTGTTATGTCTGTCCTTCTCGTTTACACTTTAGATTACCCCTCTTTTGGTCTATGTTATGTCTGTCCTTCTCGTTTTACACTTTAGATTATCCCTCTTTTGGCCTGTGTTATGTCTGTCCTTCTCGTTTTACACTTTAGATTATCCCTCTTTTGGCCTGTGTTATGTCTGTCCTTCTCGGTTTACACTTTAGATTATCCCTCTTTTGGTCTATGTTATGTCTGTCCTTCTCGTTTTACACTTTAGATTATCCCTCTTTGGGTCTGTGTTATATCTGTCCTTCTCGGTTTACACTTTAGATTTCCCCTCTTTTGGCCTGTGTTATGTCTGTCCTTCTCGGTTTACACTTTAGATTACTCCTCTTTTGGCCTGTGTTATGTCTGTCCTTCTCGGTTTACGCTTTAGATTACCCTTCTTTTGGCCTGTGTTATGTCTGTCCTTCTCGTTTACACTTTAGATTACCCCTCTTTTGGTCTATGTTATGTCTGTCCTTCTCGTTTTACACTTTAGATTATCCCTCTTTTGGTCTGTGTTATGTCTGTCCTTCTCGTTTTACACTTTAGATTATCCCTCTTTTGGTCTGTGTTATGTCTGTCCTTCTCGGTTTACACTTTAGATTATCCCTTTTTTGGTCTGTGTTATGTCTGTCCTTCTCGGTTTACACTTTAGATTATCCCTCTTTTGGTCTGTGTTATGTCTGTCCTTCTCGTTTTACACTTTAGATTACCCCTCTTTTGGCCTGTGCTATGTCTGTCCTTCTCGGTTTACACTTTAGATTACTCCTCTTTTGGCCTGTGTTATGTCTGTCCTTCTCGGTTTACACTTTAGATTATCCCTTTTTTGGTCTGTGTTATGTCTGTCCTTCTCGGCTTACACTTTAGATTATCCCTCTTTTGGTCTGTGTTATATCTGTCCTTCTCGGTTTACACTTTAGATTACCCCTCTTTTGGCCTGTGTTATGTCTGTCTTTCTCGGTTTACACTTTAGATTACCCCTCTTTTGGCCTGTGTTATGTCTGTCCTTCTCGGTTTACACTTTAGATTATCCCTCTTGTGGTCTGTGTTATGTCTGTCCTTCTCGGTTTATACTTTAGATTATCCCTCTTTTGGCCTGTGTTATGTCTGTCCTTCTCGGTTTACACTTTAGATTACCCTTCTTTTGGCCTGTCTTATGTCTGTCCTTCTCGGTTTACACTTTAGATTATCCCTCTTTTGGCCTGTGTTATGTCTGTCCTTCTCGGTTTACACTTTAGATTACTCCTCTTTTGGCCTGTGTTATGTCTGTCCTTCTCGGTTTACACTTTAGATTATCCCTCTTTTGGTCTGTGTTATGTCTGTCCTTCTCGGTTTACACTTTAGATTACCCCTCTTTTGGTCTGTGTTATGTCTGTCCTTCTCGGTTTACGCTTTAGATTACCCTTCTTTTGGCCTGTGTTATGTCTGTCGTCGGTTTACGCTTTAGATTACCCCTCTTTTGGCCTGTGTTATGTCTGTCCTTCTCGGTTTACACTTTAGATTACCCCTCTTTTGGCCTGTGTTATGTCTGTCCTTCTCGGTTTACACTTTAGATTATCCCTCTTTTTGTCTGTGTTATGTCTGTCCTTCTCGGTTTACGCTTTAGATTACCCTTCTTTTGGCCTGTTTTATGTCTGTCGTCGGTTTACGCTTTAGATTACCCCTCTTTTGGCCTGTGTTATGTCTGTCCTTCTCGGTTTACACTTTAGATTACCCCTTTTTTGGCCTGTGTTATGTCTGTCCTTCTCGGTTTACACTTTAGATTATCCCTCATTTGGCCTGTGTTATGTCTGTTCTTCTCGGTTTACACTTTAGATTATCCCTCTTTTGGTCTGTGTTATGTCTGTCCTTCTCGGTTTACGCTTTAGATTACCCTTCTTCTGGCCTGTGTTATGTCTGTCCTTCTCGGTTTACACTTTAGATTATCCCTCTTTTGGTCTGTGTTATGTCTCTCCTTCTCGGTTTACACTTTAGATTACCCTTCTTTTGGCCTGTGTTATGTCTGTCCTTCTCGGTTTACACTTTAGATTATCCCTCTTTTGGCCTGTGTTATGTCTGTCCTTCTCGGTTTACGCTTTAGATTACTCCTCTTTTGGCCTGTGTTATGTCTGTCCTTCTCGGTTTACACTTTAGATTACCGCTCTTTTGGCCTGTGTTATGTCTGTCCTTCTCGGTTTACACTTTAGATTATCCCTCTTTTGGTCTGTGTTATGTCTGTCCTTCTCGGTTTACACTTTAGATTATCCCTCTTTTCGTCTGTGTTATTTCTGTCCTTCTCGTTTACACTTTAGATTACCCCTCTTTTGGTCTATGTTATGTCTGTCCTTCTCGTTTTACACTTTAGATTACCCTTCTTTTGGCCTGTGTTATGTCTGTCCCTCTCGTTTACACTTTAGATTACCCCTCTTTTGGTCTATGTTATGTCTGTCCTTCTCGTTTTACACTTTAGATTATCCCTCTTTTGGTCTGTGTTATGTCTGTCCTTCTCGTTTTACACTTTAGATTATCCCTCTTTTGGTCTGTGTTATGTCTGTCCTTCTCGGTTTACACTTTAGATTACCCCTCTTTTGGCCTGTGTTATGTCTGTCCTTCTCGGTTTACACTTTAGATTATCCCTCTTTTGGTCTGTGTTATGTCTGTCCTTCTCGGCTTACACTTTAGATTATCCCTCTTTTGGTCTGTGTTATGTCTGTCCTTCTCGGTTTACACTTTAGATTACCCCTCTTTTGGCCTGTGCTATGTCTGTCCTTCTCGGTTTACGCTTTAGATTACCCTTCTTTTGGCCTGTGTTATGTCTGTCCTTCTCGTTTACACTTTAGATTACCCCTCTTTTGGTCTATGTTATGTCTGTCCTTCTCGTTTTACACTTTAGATTATCCCTCTTTTGGCCTGTGTTATGTCTGTCCTTCTCGTTTTACACTTTAGATTATCCCTCTTTTGGCCTGTGTTATGTCTGTCCTTCTCGGTTTACACTTTAGATTATCCCTCTTTTGGTCTATGTTATGTCTGTCCTTCTCGTTTTACACTTTAGATTATCCCTCTTTGGGTCTGTGTTATATCTGTCCTTCTCGGTTTACACTTTAGATTACCCCTCTTTTGGCCTGTGTTATGTCTGTCCTTCTCGGTTTACACTTTAGATTACTCCTCTTTTGGCCTGTGTTATGTCTGTCCTTCTCGGTTTACACTTTACATTATCCCTCTTTTGGTCTGTGTTATGTCTGTCCTTCTCGGCTTACACTTTAGATTATCCCTCTTTTGATCTGTGTTATGTCTGTCCTTCTCGGTTTACACTTTAGATTATCTCTCTTTTGGTCTGTGTTATGTCTGTCCTTCTCGGTTTACGCTTTAGATTACCCTTCTTTTGGCCTGTGTTATGTCTGTCCTTCTCGTTTACACTTTAGATTACCCCTCTTTTGGTCTATGTTATGTCTGTCCTTCTCGTTTTACACTTTAGATTATCCCTCTTTTGGTCTGTGTTATGTCTGTCCTTCTCGTTTTACACTTTAGATTATCCCTCTTTTGGTCTGTGTTATGTCTGTCCTTCTCGTTTTACACTTTAGATTATCCCTCTTTTGGTCTGTGTTATGTCTGTCCTTCTCGGTTTACACTTTAGATTATCCCTCTTTTGGTCTGTGTTATGTCTGTCCTTCTCGGTTTACACTTTAGATTATCCCTCTTTTGGTCTGTGTTATGTCTGTCCTTCTCGTTTTACACTTTAGATTACCCCTCTTTTGGCCTGTGTTATGTCTGTCCTTCTCGGTTTACACTTTAGATTACTCCTCTTTTGGCCTGTGTTATGTCTGTCCTTCTCGGTTTACACTTTAGATTATCCCTTTTTTGGTCTGTGTTATGTCTGTCCTTCTCGGCTTACACTTTAGATTATCCCTCTTTTGGTCTGTGTTATATCTGTCCTTCTCGGTTTACACTTTAGATTACCCCTCTTTTGGCCTGTGTTATGTCTGTCTTTCTCGGTTTACACTTTAGATTACCCCTCTTTTGGCCTGTGTTATGTCTGTCCTTCTCGGTTTACACTTTAGATTATCCCTCTTGTGGTCTGTGTTATGTCTGTCCTTCTCGGTTTATACTTTAGATTATCCCTCTTTTGGTCTGTGTTATGTCTGTCCTTCTCGGTTTACACTTTAGATTACCCTTCTTTTGGCCTGTGTTATGTCTGTCCTTCTCGGTTTACACTTTAGATTATCCCTCTTTTGGCCTGTGTTATGTCTGTCCTTCTCGGTTTACACTTTAGATTACTCCTCTTTTGGCCTGTGTTATGTCTGTCCTTCTCGGTTTACACTTTAGATTACTCCTCTTTTGGCCTGTGTTATGTCTGTCCTTCTCGGTTTACACTTTAGATTATCCCTCTTTTGGTCTGTGTTATGTCTGTCCTTCTCGTTTTACACTTTAGATTACCCCTCTTTTGGCCTGTGTTATGTCTGTCCTTCTCGGTTTACACTTTAGATTACTCCTCTTTTGGCCTGTGTTATGTCTGTCCTTCTCGGTTTACACTTTAGATTATCCCTTTTTTGGTCTGTGTTATGTCTGTCCTTCTCGGCTTACACTTTAGATTATCCCTCTTTTGGTCTGTGTTATATCTGTCCTTCTCGGTTTACACTTTAGATTACCCCTCTTTTGGCCTGTGTTATGTCTGTCTTTCTCGGTTTACACTTTAGATTACCCCTCTTTTGGCCTGTGTTATGTCTGTCCTTCTCGGTTTACACTTTAGATTATCCCTCTTGTGGTCTGTGTTATGTCTGTCCTTCTCGGTTTATACTTTAGATTATCCCTCTTTTGGCCTGTGTTATGTCTGTCCTTCTCGGTTTACACTTTAGATTACCCTTCTTTTGGCCTGTGTTATGTCTGTCCTTCTCGGTTTACACTTTAGATTATCCCTCTTTTGGCCTGTGTTATGTCTGTCCTTCTCGGTTTACACTTTAGATTACTCCTCTTTGGGCCTGTGTTATGTCTGTCCTTCTCGGTTTACACTTTAGATTATCCCTCTTTTGGTCTGTGTTATGTCTGTCCTTCTCGGTTTACACTTTAGATTACCCCTCTTTTGGTCTGTGTTATGTCTGTCCTTCTCGGTTTACGCTTTAGATTACCCTTCTTTTGGCCTGTGTTATGTCTGTCGTCGGTTTACGCTTTAGATTACCCCTCTTTTGGCCTGTGTTATGTCTGTCCTTCTCGGTTTACACTTTAGATTACCCCTCTTTTGGCCTGTGTTATGTCTGTCCTTCTCGGTTTACACTTTAGATTATCCCTCTTTTTGTCTGTGTTATGTCTGTCCTTCTCGGTTTACGCTTTAGATTACCCTTCTTTTGGCCTGTTTTATGTCTGTCGTCGGTTTACGCTTTAGATTACCCCTCTTTTGGCCTGTGTTATGTCTGTCCTTCTCGGTTTACACTTTAGATTACCCCTTTTTTGGCCTGTGTTATGTCTGTCCTTCTCGGTTTACACTTTAGATTATCCCTCATTTGGCCTGTGTTATGTCTGTCCTTCTCGGTTTACACTTTAGATTATCCCTCTTTTGGTCTGTGTTATGTCTGTCCTTCTCGGTTTACGCTTTAGATTACCCTTCTTCTGGCCTGTGTTATGTCTGTCCTTCTCGGTTTACACTTTAGATTATCCCTCTTTTGGTCTGTGTTATGTCTCTCCTTCTCGGTTTACACTTTAGATTACCCTTCTTTTGGCCTGTGTTATGTCTGTCCTTCTCGGTTTACACTTTAGATTATCCCTCTTTTGGCCTGTGTTATGTCTGTCCTTCTCGGTTTACGCTTTAGATTACTCCTCTTTTGGCCTGTGTTATGTCTGTCCTTCTCGGTTTACACTTTAGATTACCCCTCTTGTGGTCTGTGTTATGTCTGTCCTTCTCGGTTTACACTTTAGATTACCGCTCTTTTGGCCTGTGTTATGTCTGTCCTTCTCGGTTTACACTTTAGATTATCCCTCTTTTGGTCTGTGTTATGTCTGTCCTTCTCGGTTTACACTTTAGATTATCCCTCTTTTCGTCTGTGTTATTTCTGTCCTTCTCGTTTACACTTTAGATTACCCCTCTTTTGGTCTATGTTATGTCTGTCCTTCTCGTTTTACACTTTAGATTACCCTTCTTTTGGCCTGTGTTATGTCTGTCCCTCTCGTTTACACTTTAGATTACCCCTCTTTTGGTCTATGTTATGTCTGTCCTTCTCGTTTTACACTTTAGATTATCCCTCTTTTGGTCTGTGTTATGTCTGTCCTTCTCGTTTTACACTTTAGATTATCCCTCTTTTGGTCTGTGTTATGTCTGTCCTTCTCGGTTTACACTTTAGATTACCCTTCTTTTGGCCTGTGTAATGTCTGTCCTTCTCGGTTTACACTTTAGATTATCCCTCTTTTGGTCTGTGTTATGTCTGTCCTTCTCGGCTTACACTTTAGATTATCCCTCTTTTGGTCTGTGTTATGTCTGTCCTTCTCGGTTTACACTTTAGATTACCCCTCTTTTGGCCTGTGCTATGTCTGTCCTTCTCGGTTTACGCTTTAGATTACCCTTCTTTTGGCCTGTGTTATGTCTGTCCTTCTCGTTTACACTTTAGATTACCCCTCTTTTGGTCTATGTTATGTCTGTCCTTCTCGTTTTACACTTTAGATTATCCCTCTTTTGGCCTGTGTTATGTCTGTCCTTCTCGTTTTACACTTTAGATTATCCCTCTTTTGGCCTGTGTTATGTCTGTCCTTCTCGGTTTACACTTTAGATTATCCCTCTTTTGGTCTATGTTATGTCTGTCCTTCTCGTTTTACACTTTAGATTATCCCTCTTTGGGTCTGTGTTATATCTGTCCTTCTCGGTTTACACTTTAGATTACCCTTCTTTTGGCCTGTGTTATGTCTGTCCTTCTCGGTTTACACTTTAGATTACTCCTCTTTTGGCCTGTGTTATGTCTGTCCTTCTCGGTTTACACTTTACATTATCCCTCTTTTGGTCTGTGCTATGTCTGTCCTTCTCGGCTTACACTTTAGATTATCCCTCTTTTGATCTGTGTTATGTCTGTCCTTCTCGGTTTACACTTTAGATTATCTCTCTTTTGGTCTGTGTTATGTCTGTCCTTCTCGGTTTACGCTTTAGATTACCCTTCTTTTGGCCTGTGTTATGTCTGTCCTTCTCGTTTACACTTTAGATTACCCCTCTTTTGGTCTATGTTATGTCTGTCCTTCTCGTTTTACACTTTAGATTATCCCTCTTTTGGTCTGTGTTATGTCTGTCCTTCTCGTTTTAC
Source organism: Bathymodiolus brooksi (assembly GCA_963680875.1). NCBI lineage: Eukaryota > Metazoa > Mollusca > Bivalvia > Mytilida > Modiolidae > Bathymodiolus > Bathymodiolus brooksi. Next base: position 17,132,172 of record OY804585.1, read on the forward strand.
ACTTTAGATTATCCCTCTTTTGGTCTGTGTTATGTCTGTCCTTCTCGGTTTACACTTTAGATTATCCCTCTTTTGGTCTGTGTTATGTCTGTCCTTCTCGTTTTACACTTTAGATTACCCCTCTTTTGGCCTGTGTTATGTCTGTCCTTCTCGTTTTACACTTTAGATTACTCCTCTTTTGGCCTGTGTTATGTCTGTCCTTCTCGGTTTACACTTTAGATTATCCCTTTTTTGGTCTGTGTTATGTCTGTCCTTCTCGGCTTACACTTTAGATTATCCCTCTTTTGGTCTGTGTTATATCTGTCCTTCTCGGTTTACACTTTAGATTACCCCTCTTTTGGCCTGTGTTATGTCTGTCTTTCTCGGTTTACACTTTAGATTACCCCTCTTTTGGCCTGTGTTATGTCTGTCCTTCTCGGTTTACACTTTAGATTATCCCTCTTGTGGTCTGTGTTATGTCTGTCCTTCTCGGTTTATACTTTAGATTATCCCTCTTTTGGCCTGTGTTATGTCTGTCCTTCTCGGTTTACACTTTAGATTACCCTTCTTTTGGCCTGTGTTATGTCTGTCCTTCTCGGTTTACACTTTAGATTATCCCTCTTTTGGCCTGTGTTATGTCTGTCCTTCTCGGTTTACACTTTAGATTACTCCTCTTTTGGCCTGTGTTATGTCTGTCCTTCTCGGTTTACACTTTAGATTATCCCTCTTTTGGTCTGTGTTATGTCTGTCCTTCTCGGTTTACACTTTAGATTACCCCTCTTTTGGTCTGTGTTATGTCTGTCCTTCTCGGTTTACGCTTTAGATTACCCTTCTTTTGGCCTGTGTTATGTCTGTCGTCGGTTTACGCTTTAGATTACCCCTCTTTTGGCCTGTGTTATGTCTGTCCTTCTCGGTTTACACTTTAGATTACCCCTCTTTTGGCCTGTGTTATGTCTGTCCTTCTCGGTTTACACTTTAGATTATCCCTCTTTTTGTCTGTGTTATGTCTGTCCTTCTCGGTTTACGCTTTAGATTACCCTTCTTTTGGCCTGTTTTATGTCTGTCGTCGGTTTACGCTTTAGATTACCCCTCTTTTGGCCTGTGTTATGTCTGTCCTTCTCGGTTTACACTTTAGATTACCCCTTTTTTGGCCTGTGTTATGTCTGTCCTTCTCGGTTTACACTTTAGATTATCCCTCATTTGGCCTGTGTTATGTCTGTCCTTCTCGGTTTACACTTTAGATTATCCCTCTTTTGGTCTGTGTTATGTCTGTCCTTCTCGGTTTACGCTTTAGATTACCCTTCTTCTGGCCTGTGTTATGTCTGTCCTTCTCGGTTTACACTTTAGATTATCCCTCTTTTGGTCTGTGTTATGTCTCTCCTTCTCGGTTTACACTTTAGATTACCCTTCTTTTGGCCTGTGTTATGTCTGTCCTTCTCGGTTTACACTTTAGATTATCCCTCTTTTGGCCTGTGTTATGTCTGTCCTTCTCGGTTTACGCTTTAGATTACTCCTCTTTTGGCCTGTGTTATGTCTGTCCTTCTCGGTTTACACTTTAGATTACCCCTCTTGTGGTCTGTGTTATGTCTGTCCTTCTCGGTTTACACTTTAGATTACCGCTCTTTTGGCCTGTGTTATGTCTGTCCTTCTCGGTTTACACTTTAGATTATCCCTCTTTTGGTCTGTGTTATGTCTGTCCTTCTCGGTTTACACTTTAGATTATCCCTCTTTTCGTCTGTGTTATTTCTGTCCTTCTCGTTTACACTTTAGATTACCCCTCTTTTGGTCTATGTTATGTCTGTCCTTCTCGTTTTACACTTTAGATTACCCTTCTTTTGGCCTGTGTTATGTCTGTCCCTCTCGTTTACACTTTAGATTACCCCTCTTTTGGTCTATGTTATGTCTGTCCTTCTCGTTTTACACTTTAGATTATCCCTCTTTTGGTCTGTGTTATGTCTGTCCTTCTCGTTTTACACTTTAGATTATCCCTCTTTTGGTCTGTGTTATGTCTGTCCTTCTCGGTTTACACTTTAGATTACCCCTCTTTTGGCCTGTGTTATGTCTGTCCTTCTCGGTTTACACTTTAGATTATCCCTCTTTTGGTCTGTGTTATGTCTGTCCTTCTCGGCTTACACTTTAGATTATCCCTCTTTTGGTCTGTGTTATGTCTGTCCTTCTCGGTTTACACTTTAGATTACCCCTCTTTTGGCCTGTGCTATGTCTGTCCTTCTCGGTTTACGCTTTAGATTACCCTTCTTTTGGCCTGTGTTATGTCTGTCCTTCTCGTTTTACACTTTAGATTACCCTTCTTTTGGCCTGTGTTATGTCTGTCCCTCTCGTTTACACTTTAGATTACCCCTCTTTTGGTCTATGTTATGTCTGTCCTTCTCGTTTTACACTTTAGATTATCCCTCTTTTGGTCTGTGTTATGTCTGTCCTTCTCGTTTTACACTTTAGATTATTCCTCTTTTGGTCTGTGTTATGTCTGTCCTTCTCGGTTTACACTTTAGATTACCCCTCTTTTGGCCTGTGTTATGTCTGTCCTTCTCGGTTTACACTTTAGATTATCCCTCTTTTGGTCTGTGTTATGTCTGTCCTTCTCGGCTTACACTTTAGATTATCCCTCTTTTGGTCTGTGTTATGTCTGTCCTTCTCGGTTTACACTTTAGATTACCCCTCTTTTGGCCTGTGCTATGTCTGTCCTTCTCGGTTTACGCTTTAGATTACCCTTCTTTTGGCCTGTGTTATGTCTGTCCTTCTCGTTTACACTTTAGATTACCCCTATTTTGGTCTATGTTATGTCTGTCCTTCTCGTTTTACACTTTAGATTATCCCTCTTTTGGCCTGTGTTATGTCTGTCCTTCTCGTTTTACACTTTAGATTATCCCTCTTTTGGCCTGTGTTATGTCTGTCCTTCTCGGTTTACACTTTAGATTATCCCTCTTTTGGTCTATGTTATGTCTGTCCTTCTCGTTTTACACTTTAGATTATCCCTCTTTGGGTCTGTGTTATATCTGTCCTTCTCGGTTTACACTTTAGATTACCCCTCTTTTGGCCTGTGTTATGTCTGTCCTTCTCGGTTTACACTTTAGATTACTCCTCTTTTGGCCTGTGTTATATCTGTCCTTCTCGGTTTACACTTTACATTATCCCTCTTTTGGTCTGTGTTATGTCTGTCCTTCTCGGCTTACACTTTAGATTATCCCTCTTTTGATCTGTGTTATGTCTGTCCTTCTCGGTTTACACTTTAGATTATCTCTCTTTTGGTCTGTGTTATGTCTGTCCTTCTCGGTTTACGCTTTAGATTACCCTTCTTTTGGCCTGTGTTATGTCTGTCCTTCTCGTTTACACTTTAGATTAACCCTCTTTTGGTCTATGTTATGTCTGTCCTTCTCGTTTTACACTTTAGATTATCCCTCTTTTGGTCTGTGTTATGTCTGTCCTTCTCGTTTTACACTTTAGATTATCCCTCTTTTGGTCTGTGTTATGTCTGTCCTTCTCGGTTTACACTTTAGATTATCCCTCTTTTGGTCTGTGTTATGTCTGTCCTTCTCGTTTTACACTTTAGATTACCCCTCTTTTGGCCTGTGTTATGTCTGTCCTTCTCGGTTTACACTTTAGATTACTCCTCTTTTGGCCTGTGTTATGTCTGTCCTTCTCGGTTTACACTTTAGATTATCCCTTTTTTGGTCTGTGTTATGTCTGTCCTTCTCGGCTTACACTTTAGATTATCCCTCTTTTGGTCTGTGTTATATCTGTCCTTCTCGGTTTACACTTTAGATTACCCCTCTTTTGGCCTGTGTTATGTCTGTCTTTCTCGGTTTACACTTTAGATTACCCCTCTTTTGGCCTGTGTTATGTCTGTCCTCGGATTACACTTTAGATTATCCCTCTTGTGGTCTGTGTTATGTCTGTCCTTCTCGGTTTATACTTTAGATTATCCCTCTTTTGGCCTGTGTTATGTCTGTCCTTCTCGGTTTACACTTTAGATTACCCTTCTTTTGGCCTGTGTTATGTCTGTCCTTCTCGGTTTACACTTTAGATTATCCCTCTTTTGGCCTGTGTTATGTCTGTCCTTCTCGGTTTACACTTTAGATTACTCCTCTTTTGGCCTGTGTTATGTCTGTCCTTCTCGGTTTACACTTTAGATTATCCCTCTTTTGGTCTGTGTTATGTCTGTCCTTCTCGGTTTACACTTTAGATTACCCCTCTTTTGGTCTGTGTTATGTCTGTCCTTCTCGGTTTACGCTTTAGATTACCCTTCTTTTGGCCTGTGTTATGTCTGTCGTCGGTTTACGCTTTAGATTACCCCTCTTTTGGCCTGTGCTATGTCTGTCCTTCTCGGTTTACACTTTAGATTACCCCTCTTTTGGCCTGTGTTATGTCTGTCCTTCTCGGTTTACACTTTAGATTATCCCTCTTTTTGTCTGTGTTATGTCTGTCCTTCTCGGTTTACGCTTTAGATTACCCTTCTTTTGGCCTGTTTTATGTCTGTCGTCGGTTTACGCTTTAGATTACCCCTCTTTTGGCCTGTGTTATGTCTGTCCTTCTCGGTTTACACTTTAGATTACCCCTTTTTTGGCCTGTGTTATGTCTGTCCTTCTCGGTTTACACTTTAGATTATCCCTCATTTGGCCTGTGTTATGTCTGTCCTTCTCGGTTTACACTTTAGATTATCCCTCTTTTGGTCTGTGTTATGTCTGTCCTTCTCGGTTTACGCTTTAGATTACCCTTCTTCTGGCCTGTGTTATGTCTGTCCTTCTCGGTTTACACTTTAGATTATCCCTCTTTTGGTCTGTGTTATGTCTCTCCTTCTCGGTTTACACTTTAGATTATCCCTCTTTTGGCCTGTGTTATGTCTGTCGTCGGTTTACACTTAAGATTACCCCTCTTTTGGCCTGTGTTATGTCTGTCGTCGGTTTACGCTTTAGATTACCCCTCTTTTGGCCTGTGTTATGTCTGTCCTTCTCGGTTTACACTTTAGATTACCCCTCTTTTGGCCTGTGTTATGTCTGTCCTTCTCGGTTTACACTTTAGATTATCCCTCTTTTGGCCTGTGTTATGTCTGTCCTCGGTTTACACTTTAGATTATCCCTCTTTTGGCCTGTGTTATGTCTGTCCTTCTCGGTTTACACTTTAGATTATCCCTCTTTTGGCCTGTGTTATGTCTGTCCTCGGTTTACACTTTAGATTATCCCTCTTTTGGCCTGTGTTATGTCTGTCCTTCTCGGTTTACACTTTAGATTGTCCCTCTTTTGGCCTGTGTTATGTCTGTCCTTGGTTTACACTTTAGATTATCCCTCTTTTGGCCTGTGTTATGTCTGTCCTTCTCGGTTTACACTTTAGATTATCCCTCTTTTGGTCTGTGTTATGTCTGTCCTTCTCGGTTTACACATTAGATTATCCCTCTTTTGGCCTGTGTTATGTCTGTCCTTCTCGGTTTACACTTTAGATTATCCCTCTTTTGGCCTGTGTTATATCTGTCCTTCTCGGTTTACACTTTAGATTATCCCTCTTTTGGTCTGTATTATGTCTGTCCTTCTCGGTTTACACTTTAGATTATCCCTCTTTTGGTCTGTGTTATGTCTGTCCTTCTCGGTTTACACTTTAGATTACCCTTCTTTTAGCCTGTGTTATGTCTGTCCTCGATATACGCTTTAGATTACCCCTCTTTTGGCCTGTGTTATGTCTGTCCTTCTCGGTTTACACTTTAGATTACCCCTCTTTTGGCCTGTGTTATGTCTGTCCTTCTCGTTTACACTTTAGATTACCCCTCTTTTGGTCTATGTTATGTCTGTCCTTCTCGTTTTACACTTTAGATTATCCCTCTTTTGGTCTGTGTTATGTCTGTCCTTCTCGGTTTACACTTTAGATTATCCCTCTTTTGGCCTGTGTTATGTCTGTCCTTCTCGGTTTACACTTTAGATTACCCCTCTTTTGGCCTGTGTTATGTCTGTCCTTCTCGGTTTACGCTTTAGATTATCCCTCTTTTGGCCTGTGTTATGTCTGTCCTTCTCGGTTTACACTTTAGATTATCCCTCTTTTGGCCTGTGTTATGTCTGTCCTTCTCGGTTTATACTTTAGATTATCCCTCTTTTGGCCTGTGTTATGTCTGTCCTCGGTTTACACTTTAGATTATCCCTCTTTTGGCCTGTGTTATGTCTGTCCTCGGTTTACACTTTAGATTACTCCTCTTTTGGCCTGTGTTATGTCTGTCCTTCTCGGTTTACACTTTAGATTACCCCTCTTTTGGCCTGTGTTATGTCTGTCCTTCTCGGTTTACACTTTAGATTACCCCTCTTTTGGCCTGTGTTATGTCTGTCCTTCTCGGTTTACACTTTAGATTATCCCTCTTTTGGCCTGTGTTATATCTGTCCTTCTCGGTTTACACTTTAGATTATCCCTCTTTTGGTCTGTGTTATGTCTGTCCTTCTCGGTTTACACTTTAGATTATCCCTCTTTTGGCCTGTGTTATGTCTGTCCTTCTCGGTTTACGCTTTAGATTACCCTTCTTTTAGCCTGTGTTATGTCTGTCCTCGATATACGCTTTAGATTACCCCTCTTTTGGCCTGTGTTATGTCTGTCCTTCTCGGTTTACACTTTAGATTACCCCTCTTTTGGCCTGTGTTATGTCTGTCCTTCTCGTTTACACTTTAGATTACCCCTCTGTTGGTCTATGTTATGTCTGTCCTTCTCGTTTTACACTTTAGATTATCCCTCTTTTGGTCTGTGTTATGTCTGTCCTTCTCGGTTTACACTTTAGATTATCCCTCTTTTGGCCTGTGTTATGTCTCTCCTTCTCGGTTTACACTTTAGATTATCCCTCTTTTGGCCTGTGTTATGTCTGTCCTTCTCGGTTTACACTTTAGATTATCCCTCTTTTGGTCTGTGTTATGTCTGTCCTTCTCGGTTTACACTTTAGATTATCCCTCTTTTGGTCTGTGTTATGTCTGTCCTTCTCGGTTTACACTTTAGATTATCCCTCTTTTGGCCTGTGTTATGTCTGTCCTTCTCGGTTTACGCTTTAGATTACACTTCATTTGGCCTGTGTTATGTCTGTCCTCGGTTTACGCTTTAGATTACCCCTCTTTTGGCCTGTGTTATGTCTGTCCTTCTCGGTTTACACTTTAGATTACCCCTCTTTTGGCCTGTGTTATGTCTGTCCTTCTCGGTTTACACTTTAGATTACCCCTCTTTTGGCCTGTGTTATGTCTGTCCTTCTCGGTTTACACTTTAGATTATCCCTCTTTTGGTCTGTGTTATGTCTTTTCTTCTCGGTTTACGCTTTAGATTATCCCTCTTTTGGCCTGTGTTATGTCTGTCGTCGGTTTACACTTTAGATTACCCCTCTTTTGACCTGTGTTATGTCTGTCCTTCTCGGTTTATACTTTAGATTATCCCTCTTCTGGCCTGTGTTATGTCTGTCCTTCTCGGTTTACACTTTAGATTATCCCTCTTTTGGTCTGTGTTATGTCTGTCCTTCTCGCTTTACGCTTTAGATTACCCTTCTTTTGGTCTGTGTTATGTCTGTCCTTCTCGGTTTACACTTTAGATTACCCCTCTTTTGGCCTGTATTATGTCTGTCCTTCTCGGTTTACGCTTTAGATTATCCCTCTTTTGGCCTGTGTTATGTCTGTCCTTCTCGGTTTACGCTTTAGATTACCCTTCTTTTAGCCTGTGTTATGTCTGTCCTCGATATACGCTTTAGATTACCCCTCTTTTGGCCTGTGTTATGTCTGTCCTTCTCGGTTTACACTTTAGATTACCCCTCTTTTGGCCTGTGTTATGTCTGTCCTTCTCGTTTACACTTTAGATTACCCCTCTGTTGGTCTATGTTATGTCTGTCCTTCTCGTTTTACACTTTAGATTATCCCTCTTTTGGTCTGTGTTATGTCTGTCCTTCTCGGTTTACACTTTAGATTATCCCTCTTTTGGCCTGTGTTATGTCTGTCCTTCTCGGTTTACACTTTAGATTATCCCTCTTTTGGCCTGTGTTATGTCTGTCCTTCTCGGTTTACACTTTAGATTATCCCTCTTTTGGTCTGTGTTATGTCTGTCCTTCTCGGTTTACACTTTAGATTATCCCTCTTTTGGTCTGTGTTATGTCTGTCCTTCTCGGTTTACACTTTAGATTATCCCTCTTTTGGCCTGTGTTATGTCTGTCCTTCTCGGTTTACGCTTTAGATTACACTTCATTTGGCCTGTGTTATGTCTGTCCTCGGTTTACGCTTTAGATTACCCCTCTTTTGGCCTGTGTTATGTCTGTCCTTCTCGGTTTACACTTTAGATTACCCTTCTTTTGGCCTGTGTTATGTCTGTCCTTCTCGGTTTACACTTTAGATTACCCCTCTTTTGGCCTGTGTTATGTCTGTCCTTCTCGGTTTACACTTTAGATTATCCCTCTTTTGGTCTGTGTTATGTCTTTTCTTCTCGGTTTATGCTTTAGATTATCCCTCTTTTGGCCTGTGTTATGTCTGTCGTCGGTTTACACTTTAGATTACCCCTCTTTTGACCTGTGTTATGTCTGTCCTTCTCGGTTTACACTTTAGATTATCCCTCTTCTGGCCTGTGTTATGTCTGTCCTTCTCGGTTTACACTTTAGATTATCCCTCTTTTGGTCTGTGTTATGTCTGTCCTTCTCGGTTTACGCTTTAGATTACCCTTCTTTTGGTCTGTGTTATGTCTGTCCTTCTCGGTTTACACTTTAGATTACCCCTCTTTTGGCCTGTGTTATGTCTGTCCTTCTCGGTTTACGCTTTAGATTATCCCTCTTTTGGCCTGTGTTATGTCTGTCCTTCTCGGTTTACGCTTTAGATTACCCTTCTTTTGGCCTGTGTTATTCTGTCCTTCTCGGTTTACACTTTAGATTACCCCTATTTTGGCCTGTGTTATTCTGTCCTTCTCGGTTTACACTTTAGATTACCCCTCTTTTGACCTGTGTTATGTCTGTCCTTCTCGTTTTACACTTTAGATTACCCCTCTTTTGGCCTGTGTTATGTCTGTCCTTCTCGGTTTACACTTTAGATTACTCCTCTTTTGGCCTGTGTTATGTCTGTCCTTCTCGGTTTACACTTTAGATTATCCCTTTTTTGGTCTGTGTTATGTCTGTCCTTCTCGGCTTACACTTTAGATTATCCCTCTTTTGGTCTGTGTTATATCTGTCCTTCTCGGTTTACACTTTAGATTACCCCTCTTTTGGCCTGTGTTATGTCTGTCTTTCTCGGTTTACACTTTAGATTACCCCTCTTTTGGCCTGTGTTATGTCTGTCCTCGGATTACACTTTAGATTATCCCTCTTGTGGTCTGTGTTATGTCTGTCCTTCTCGGTTTATACTTTAGATTATCCCTCTTTTGGCCTGTGTTATGTCTGTCCTTCTCGGTTTACACTTTAGATTACCCTTCTTTTGGCCTGTGTTATGTCTGTCCTTCTCGGTTTACACTTTAGATTATCCCTCTTTTGGCCTGTGTTATGTCTGTACTTCTCGGTTTACACTTTAGATTACTCCTCTTTTGGCCTGTGTTATGTCTGTCCTTCTCGGTTTACACTTTAGATTATCCCTCTTTTGGTCTGTGTTATGTCTGTCCTTCTCGGTTTACACTTTAGATTACCCCTCTTTTGGTCTGTGTTATGTCTGTCCTTCTCGGTTTACGCTTTAGATTACCCTTCTTTTGGCCTGTGTTATGTCTGTCGTCGGTTTACGCTTTAGATTACCCCTCTTTTGGCCTGTGTTATGTCTGTCCTTCTCGGTTTACACTTTAGATTACCCCTCTTTTGGCCTGTGTTATGTCTGTCCTTCTCGGTTTACACTTTAGATTATCCCTCTTTTTGTCTGTGTTATGTCTGTCCTTCTCGGTTTACGCTTTAGATTACCCTTCTTTTGGCCTGTTTTATGTCTGTCGTCGGTTTACGCTTTAGATTACCCCTCTTTTGGCCTGTGTTATGTCTGTCCTTCTCGGTTTACACTTTAGATTACCCCTTTTTTGGCCTGTGTTATGTCTGTCCTTCTCGGTTTACACTTTAGATTATCCCTCATTTGGCCTGTGTTATGTCTGTCCTTCTCGGTTTACACTTTAGATTATCCCTCTTTTGGTCTGTGTTATGTCTGTCCTTCTCGGTTTACGCTTTAGATTACCCTTCTTCTGGCCTGTGTTATGTCTGTCCTTCTCGGTTTACACTTTAGATTATCCCTCTTTTGGTCTGTGTTATGTCTCTCCTTCTCGGTTTACACTTTAGATTATCCCTCTTTTGGCCTGTGTTATGTCTGTCGTCGGTTTACACTTAAGATTACCCCTCTTTTGGCCTGTGTTATGTCTGTCGTCGGTTTACGCTTTAGATTACCCCTCTTTTGGCCTGTGTTATGTCTGTCCTTCTCGGTTTACACTTTAGATTACCCCTTTTTTGGCCTGTGTTATGTCTGTCCTTCTCGGTTTACACTTTAGATTACCCCTCTTTTGGCCTGTGTTATGTCTGTCCTTCTCGGTTTACACTTTAGATTACCCCTCTTTTGGCCTGTGTTATGTCTGTCCTTCTCGGTTTACACTTTAGATTATCCCTCTTTTGGTCTGTGTTATGTCTGTCCTTCTCGGTTTACGCTTTAGATTATCCCTCTTTTGGCCTGTGTTATGTCTGTCGTCGGTTTACACTTTAGATTACCCCTCTTTTGACCTGTGTTATGTCTGTCCTTCTCGGTTTATACTTTAGATTATCCCTCTTCTGGCCTGTGTTATGTCTGTCCTTCTCGGTTTACACTTTAGATTATCCCTCTTTTGGTCTGTGTTATGTCTGTCCTTCTCGGTTTACGCTTTAGATTACCCTTCTTTTGGTCTGTGTTATGTCTGTCCTTCTCGGTTTACACTTTAGATTACCCCTCTTTTGGCCTCTGTTATGTCTGTCCTTCTCGGTTTACGCTTTAGATTATCCCTCTTTTGGCCTGTGTTATGTCTGTCCTTCTCGGTTTACGCTTTAGATTACCCTTCTTTTAGCCTGTGTTATGTCTGTCCTCGATATACGCTTTAGATTACCCCTCTTTTGGCCTGTGTTATGTCTGTCCTTCTCGGTTTACACTTTAGATTACCCCTCTTTTGGCCTGTGCTATGTCTGTCCTTCTCGTTTACACTTTAGATTACCCCTCTGTTGGTCTATGTTATGTCTGTCCTTCTCGTTTTACACTTTAGATTATCCCTCTTTTGGTCTGTGTTATGTCTGTCCTTCTCGGTTTACACTTTAGATTATCCCTCTTTTGGCCTGTGTTATGTCTGTCCTTCTCGGTTTACACTTTAGATTATCCCTCTTTTGGCCTGTGTTATGTCTGTCCTTCTCGGTTTACACTTTAGATTATCCCTCTTTTGGTCTGTGTTATGTCTGTCCTTCTCGGTTTACACTTTAGATTATCCCTCTTTTGGTCTGTGTTATGTCTGTCCTTCTCGGTTTACACTTTAGATTATCCCTCTTTTGGACTGTGTTATGTCTGTCCTTCTCGGTTTACGCTTTAGATTACACTTCATTTGGCCTGTGTTATGTCTGTCCTCGGTTTACGCTTTAGATTACCCCTCTTTTGGCCTGTGTTATGTCTGTCCTTCTCGGTTTACACTTTAGATTACCCCTCTTTTGGCCTGTGTTATGTCTGTCCTTCTCGGTTTACACTTTAGATTACCCCTCTTTTGGCCTGTGTTATGTCTGTCCTTCTCGGTTTACACTTTAGATTATCCCTCTTTTGGTCTGTGTTATGTCTTTTCTTCTCGGTTTACGCTTTAGATTATCCCTCTTTTGGCCTGTGTTATGTCTGTCGTCGGTTTACACTTTAGATTACCCCTCTTTTGACCTGTGTTATGTCTGTCCTTCTCGGTTTACACTTTAGATTATCCCTCTTCTGGCCTGTGTTATGTCTGTCCTTCTCGGTTTACACTTTAGATTATCCCTCTTTTGGTCTGTGTTATGTCTGTCCTTCTCGGTTTACGCTTTAGATTACCCTTCTTTTGGTCTGTGTTATGTCTGTCCTTCTCGTTTTACACTTTAGATTACCCCTCTTTTGGCCTGTGTTATGTCTGTCCTTCTCGGTTTACGCTTTAGATTATCCCTCTTTTGGCCTGTGTTATGTCTGTCCTTCTCGGTTTACGCTTTAGATTACCCTTCTTTTGGCCTGTGTTATTCTGTCCTTCTCGGTTTACAATTTAGATTACCCCTATTTTGGCCTGTGTTATTCTGTCCTTCTCGGTTTACACTTTAGATTACCCCTCTTTTGGCCTGTGTTATGTCTGTCCTTCTCGGTTTACGCTTTAGATCTTCGATCTTTAAACTTTTGTTCATGTTACCTACATATTTGCAAATTATCTTCTATGTGTCTAAGTTAACATAGAAAAAAATTCACTCCACGATATAGCTCAAGTTGGCGGTAAACACCAATCAATCAATCAATCAACCTACATATTTAAATTAACATACATATATTTGCATTTGTTATGTACAAGACATTTGATATGTACATGGTAATTTTCTCACTTAATGTACAAGTCGAGCAATCCTGGAGATGAGCTGGTCGCGTAGGATATACCGCATTTGTGTCATTATGTACATATCATAGTGCTTATGCATATTATCATAGATCTACAAAACAGAAAACCAAGTATTCAAAATTCATAACAATAGTAGAGTTCGGTGTTCGATAGACAACTGGGCGTTGTTAATGTTTCATCCGTTATATTGTAAGATGTTTATCAGGAAATACTACATAAATGCTCCATAATGATATAAATCCTGGTTTATGGTTGATTTCAGCAAAACTGTTTCACAATATCCTTCCTCATAATAGCCCATAAATTATATAAAGATGTGCCTTAAGCGTGTCATGATGTATACCATAACTGCTTTAAGGCCCCCTGATTTAAGACTGTCACAAAATCATCTATCTTAAAGGATGTCTGAGAATGTAAAATTGGAGCTGATTTTCGGTCACCCTAATTCAGGACTGTCTCACGACCATCTAAAAAGATGTCTTATGATGTAAGTCAGAGATGTAGTTTGAACATCCTGATTTACATGTAGGATTACAATCTACCTGAACCATACGCAGCACCTTACTCTACATGATCTAAAGAAACACTTTCCTGTTAAAATTAATACTTTGTGAACGTCTGGAAGGTGAATGAACCGAAGATCCAATTCATGATCTATATGTTTTATGTACCCGTTATAACGGTTATATAAACCGCATGGTTAGCGTGCTAGACTCCAATATCACAAACCTGTAGATATATTTCTTACAAAACATTATTTAGGGCATTTTAATATAATTATTCCTTTGTAAATAATGAGGGGGCTGTCGTGGTCGTGATTGCATGGTAGTTGGAATTACAACTTCGTTAAAAAACAACATACGAAACGGAACGACGGGTGCCACTAGAGGATCATTAACTGCTTTTCCTTCCGGACCACCCGGGTTTACCCCCGGTTTTTACTCGATCTTTAGTTTTATGCTTAATGTTTTGTAGATTGTTGTTTGTCCTTTTGTCCTTTTTCTTTTGGCCATTGTGGTATATGTCCTTCTTGGTGTTAGATTGATGATGTCTGAATACTCTGCCAATCTTTAAATTATTGAACATTTTCTTCTATCCTTCTGTTGCTAAATGTGGACATGCCGCCATCTTGATCGATCGTGTTGATACACTATGTGTGCACAAATATTATGCTTAATTCGTCATGTTGAGAGGACAAAATATAATTTATTTCACAAAATATTTATATTTCGAGTGAAACTAGTGTGTTTTGAATTAAAAAGCCTGTTGAAAACACGAAAGGAGCTGTTTTCTCATTGGTTGATGGGTTATGGCTATGGTGTTTAATGCCACTTTCACCAATATCTCAGCTATATCGTGCCGTCAGTTTTGTTGGTTGAGGAAACCGGTGTACCCGGAGAAAACCACCAACCTGTCGCAAGTCACTGACAAACTTGATTACATAATACTGTATCGAGTACACCTCGCCACGAGCGGGATTTTAACTAACGTTAGTGATGATAGGCACTGATTGCATATGTAGTTGTAACTTCAACTACCATACGATCACGACCACGACGACCCCTTCCAACTAATGTCTTTTGAATTAATACGCCTACTGAAATCACGATAGGAGCTGTTTTCTCACTCAGTAGGCAGCTTGGTTGAAAAAAGTCCCAAATACATGTACCAACCACCACAGTTATAACATTGCTGTACCCGGTATTTGCCTTTTTGGTGGGGTCCGTGTTCCTCATCTATTTAGGTTTTTTGTGTTGTTCTATTACGTGTTTTTGCCTTCTGAGTTCTGTGTTGTGATATCCGCTACGATTTCCAGATAATAACGATGTTCGGTACGTCTTTACCACCAGTTTGTTGTAGGAGAGCTCGTGTCTTATTTACGTTATTTTGTCAGATTACGTGTAGTGGTGTCCAACACGTATTGTGTTGTGTGTTTGCTTTGTTTGTCTTCGTCTCGTATCTTGTGTACCCTATGTTGCCAGTTATTCTGGATTCTGGATTGTCCATTTTTGATTGCCCCTTCTGTGTTTTCTAACATCTATTGACATATTAGAATACAAAATGCAATAACGTTATAGATTTGTTGGAGATTTTAACGTTGACTGGCTAGTTATATTCGTCGTTTTTATTCGTATATAACGTGCCAACTCGTATTAAAATATTCAACGCATTTATGTCTTCCGTGAGCTATTTCTTAAATGAAAATTGAAATGAGTATTAAATTTCGGCTCCATGTACATAAACATTCCTGTCTACTTTTACTAATTTTTTAGAGAGTCATACGGGAAAACCGTTATGAGAATTTACAAATGTAAATAACCGGGAAATAAACAAGATAAGATTCATTTATCGTCATCTACATCCGCGAACTCACAGTTTATTTATTTAATGTGAGGACAATATCCTTAAAATGTCACCATACTAAATGTTGTGTAAAATATAAGAAAATTAATTACACAATTGGAGACATCTTAAACAATAAATAGCAAATTTTAGCTTCAAACGTTCAGAATGCAGTTTTAGCTGTCAAACACATTTAATTCTGAAATATGTACACAAGACGGTTATGTGGTTCCAATATCACATTATACAAATGACGTTTACGAGATCCCTATTATACAGAATTGAGGCCTATTTCTGACAATTGTTAAGGCTATGATGAATTAGAAAGGGATGTTCTGTGTGCTTGCAAAAAAACAGACTCGGGGAATAAAACGTTGTTGTCTATCATTTTTTTTAGCGTGACTTGAGACGATTTTATACGTTGGATTACTGGCAACATATATAGCGTATAAATTGTGATGTGGATCAAACCGGAAGCGCTGTTTGTTCTTGTCCGATTGGTTCATCGCATAAGAACAATCCGAGAAAACCGAAAACACTCCCATTAATAGGTAATACACGGACTGCGGGCATGGAGTGGACTCCCACTTTATGATGGTGATCAGAAAATGTCGAAGGGTACCCACGTGCCAACGTTATCTATACAAACGACGTCTGCCACAAAATAAAACAAAAATCAAAGATTAATAAGGGTTTTGATGTTTAACGCCACTTTCAACAATATTTCAGTTATATCGTGGCGGTCAGTTTTATTGGTGGAGGAAACCGGGGTACCCTTAGTAAACCACCGACCTGTCGTATATCGTGGCTGTCAGTTTTATTGGTGGAGGAAACCGGGGTACCCTTAGTAAACCACTGACCTATCGTATATCGTGGCTGTCAGTTTTATTGGTGGAGAAAACCGGGGTACCCTTAGTAAACCACTGACCTGTTGCAAGTCACTGACAACCTTTATCACAAAATGTTGCATAGAGTACACCTCCCCATGAGCGGGATGCGAACTCACAACTTCAGTGCTGATAGGCACTGATTACATAACTACCATATGATCACAACTACGACAGCCCTGCAAAATTTAATAAGTAATAACGATATACCCTAAATTTCCATAAAACATTAAATATTTTTCCGCTAGTATTTATTCATCGCGGAGGATTCTATTTATCATGTTTATTTCGTATACGAGATGCCCTTTTCTATTTTTAACGTCTGTAGTGGTGTTCGACCCCACATATATGGATATACAGTGGGTACCATCTCTGCTTCCATATACTTAAATTCATCTCCCTCAGGCATTAGTAGCCATAGTTGAATGATTATCGATCAATTTCATTCCAGCGCCGGTGTCATGACCAAAGTGCACATTTTGAAACTAACTTGATATAAAAGAACAGTAAAACTATTTACCACACAAATTGTCTAGTTCTTTTATAATCATACAGAAACAAAACAACTCGACTGATCCCTGTTCTTATCATTGTGATTTATCTTGGTAAACATACGATTCACGGGGTCACTCTCACAGAAAAAAAAACCACTCCTTGAAATGGATATAAAACTGCGCCATACATATACAACATCATATCGGATAAAGAAAGCAAAACATACAATAACGCGAACAATCCCATCCAAATCACCAAATAGTTTGACTACGGGTACAAAATGTATGACATATCTACACTGACAAATACCGATTTGTGAATTATAGTGTTCTCTCGCAGATATATCCTTGTCCTGTGTTACAGTTCTTAACTGCCCAGTTTCCGTATACAGATAATATTCCTACGCAGCTACCTTCTTCCATAGCTGGTTGCCCAATATTCCAGGTCAGAAATGTTGGTGCAGTCCCATCATGCCATTGATATTCACCGGTTCGATCGGTGTAAAATAGACCAATCCAAAGAAGTTCAGATAAAGATAGTGTTGCCTGACTCAGCAAAAAATTATACTCATCTCTTGTTTGAATAATTGCTAAATCAGAACTGTTTCTTCGACAAATTTCACGAGCTCGATTGACAGTTACAGCTGAATTTGTGCGATTGAGGGGATTTAGTAGATAACACGAATTGTTATAATACAACCATGAAGAATCCTCCCCACATTGTGGCTCTCTCCTTAATTGACATATGTAGCTTAAAGACATGTAACAATTGTTGTCATTCCATTGTCCTGGTCGAATGGTAAAGAAATGAACACACTGTTCGTTATCATTGAGATTGTTAGGTTCACCTGGTGTCCAGTTTGTATAATCTAGACTGGTACCATCACTCCACATAAAACCGTTTTTATTTAGATCATTTAATCCTATCCAGTATTTTATCGAAGAAAAGGAAAACTGATTAATCAAAAAATCTATTTCATTTTGGCCATGGACACTAAGAAGATCGGCCCCTATTCCACGACAAGAATCCCTAGCTTGTAGCCATGTTTTCTCTCCAGTAAATCCTTTATAGCACCACTTGTCGTATGTGAGCCAACCATCAGGACATACTGATCGAATTGCTGATACGCGAAAACTTCTATTTTCGCAATTATCACCGTATCTTTCATCTGGACAATGGCCTATCCCGCAATCCATTGCGTTGCAATCTGCATTTTGATGGGCATCTTTTAAATAATTGACAGCAAAGTAAGTCAGAACAGATGCGAAAATACACATTAACAAGACAACAGCAAGACATATTATCCATCCTTTTCTACCAATCTTGTGCAATCCTCTTTTACCAATTTCGTTGTTATCATGTTTATTTTCGGTTAATTTTGCTTTCTTTCCATTTAACTCATCGTACGTTCTGCAATTTTCAGACACAGGTCCAAGTGTTATATAATAATTTGGCTCGTCGTATCCATTGTCTGATGGTGACCTATTCTCGTACATGATTCCATTCATATTCAATTCAATTACTAAAATGAAAAACACATTATTAAAACTGTAGATAAAATAAATTTATGTTTTCCTACTTGAGTTTTAAACCTATACGATAAGTCCGGAAATACGTATTTATTTGTAAGAAAAAAACCCACAATTGTGAGATATATGTTCATCAACGGAAACCATTAACTGTGAAATAAACATTATTAAGAAAACAGAAATTAACGATGACACACGTGGATTACTGACAACAGTACTCATGAATCATATAACATAAATACATATCTATATACACGTACTTTGTACTTATTAAGTCAGAATGCACAGGACATATTATATTAACACCTGGTCTTTGAAAAAAAATATGTTCTGCGTTTCTCCAAGGTTGAAGTCAATCATCGCTACAAAAATTATATGGTTGTCATAACGAACTGGTTGACCGTTGCGCAATATCCATTTCTCAAACGGAAATCGATATTTTCTATTTTTGCGTCGAATTTCTCTTTCTTCTATCACCATCAAGACATTTACCGTATTTGACATTAAGCTACACCGATAGGTGATTCATCAAAAAAAGGGAACCCCTTATTCTTCGCATGAACCTTGGATTACCCCGTTTATATGTGTGTCCCAGAGTTATTCATTACAAAGTGAGTGATACGGGTTATTTGAGCCGCTAATTGTTTGACTACATATGTTTTAATGCATATTTTAAGAGGCAATACCTTGAAAGTTTTGTCATTTTTAAATTGACAGCATGAAACAGAGTCGACATATAGGGATCACTTGTCTACCATATTGCGTCGTCGCCCGTTTTCTACTTCGTCATAACAACTTCCAAAATAACAAAATCAATGACAAAATCATGTGAATCAGAACCTTTTGATACAAAAAAAAACAACACAGCAAACACATAACACTCTGGATCCTTGTGAATGTTTCTAGGGCTCAAGTCCATAGAGCTGATCATCGTGAGGCAGGGTGGTGGTTAGGAGGAGCCTCGATTGTGGGAGGGGGTTGTCAAACTATCATACGGAAAGCTTGATCGTTGACCATAGTAGGTAACGTGTTTGGAGAGTTCCACGTTCCCTGTACACTAAAGACATCTTTAAAAGAGTTGGCGCATTGTAACCGCGACCAAATTACAACATTTCTAACAATTGTTAAGGCTATGATGAATTAGAAAGGGATCCTCTGTATGCTTACAACAAAACAGGCTCGGGGAATAAAACGTTATTGTCTATCATTTTTCTTAGCGTGACTTGAGACGATTTTATACGTTGGATTACTGGCAACATATATTGGGTACACATTGTGATGTGGATCAAACGGGAAGTGTTGTTTGTTCTTGTCCGATTGTGTCATCTCATAAGAACGATACGACAAAACCGACAACACTCCCATTAATAGGTAATACACGAACTGCGGGCATGGAGTGGAATCCCACTTTATGATGGTGATCAGAAAATGTCGAAGGGTACCCACGTGTCAACGTTATCTATGCAAATGACGTCTGCAACAAAACAAAACAAAAATCAAAGCATAATAAGGGTTAGGGTTATGGTGCTTAACGCCACTTTCAACAATATTTCAGTTATATCGTGGCTGTCAGTTTTATTGATGGAGGAAACCGGGGTATCCTTAGTAAACCACCGACCTGTCGTATATCGTGGCGGTCAGTTTTATTGATGGTTGAAACCGGGGTACACTTAGTAAACCACCGACTTGTCGTATATCGTGGCTGTCAGTTTTATTGGTGGTGAAAACTGGAGTACCCTTAATAAACCACCGACCTGTTGTATATCGTGGCGGTCAGTTTTATTGGTGGAGGAAACCGGGGTACCCTTAGTAAACCACTGACCTGTCGTATATCGTGGCTGTCAGTTTTATTGGTGGAGGAAACCGGAGTACCCTTAGTAAACCACTGACCTGTCGTATATCGTGCCTGTCAGTTTTATTGGTGGAGGAAACCGGAGTACCCTTAGTAAACCACTGACCTGTCGTATATCGTGCCTGTCAGTTTTATTGGTGGAGGAAACCGGAGGACCCTTAGTAAACCACCGACCTGTCGTATATCGTGCCTGTCAGTTTTATTGGTGAAGGAAACGGGGTACCCTTAGTAAACCACCGACCTGTCGTATATCGTGGCGGTCAGTTTTATTGGTGGAGGAAACCGGAGGACCCTTAGTAAACCACCGACCTGTCGTATATCGTGCCTGTCAGTTTTATTGGTGAAGGAAACGGGGTACCCTTAGTAAACCACCGACCTGTCGTATATCGTGGCGGTCAGTTTTATTGGTGGAGGAAACCGGAGGACCCTTAGTAAACCACCGACCTGTCGTATATCGTGCCTGTCAGTTTTATTGGTGAAGGAAACGGAGTACCCTTAGTAAACCACCGACCTGTCGTATATCGTGCCTGTCAGTTTTATTGGTGGAGGAAACCGGGGTACCCTTAGTAAACCACCGACCTGTCGTATATCGTGCCTGTCAGTTTTATTGGTGGAGGAAACCGGAGTACCCTTAGTAAACCACTGACCTGTCGTATATCGTGCCTGTCAGTTTTATTGGTGGAGGAAACCGGAGGACCCTTAGTAAACCACCGACCTGTCGTATATCGTGCCTGTCAGTTTTATTGGTGAAGGAAACGGGGTACCCTTAGTAAACCACCGACCTGTCGTATATCGTGGCGGTCAGTTTTATTGGTGGAGGAAACCGGAGGACCCTTAGTAAACCACCGACCTGTCGTATATCGTGGCTGTCAGTTTTATTGGTGAAGGAAACGGGGTACCCTTAGTAAACCACCGACCTGTCGTATATCGTGGTGGTCAGTTTCATTGGTGGAGGAAACCGGAGTACCCTTAGTAAACCACCGACCTGTCGTATATCGTGACTGTCAGTTTCATTGGTGGAGGAAACCGGAGGACCCTTAGTAAACCACCGACCTGTCGCAAGTCACTGACAAACTTTATCATATAATGTTGCATAGAGTACACCTCCCCATGAGCGGGATGCGAACTCACAACTCCAGTCCTGATAGGCACTGATTACACAGCTACGACAGCTCCGCAAAATTTAATAAGTAATAACGATATACCCTAAATTTACATGAAACATTAAATATTTTCCGCTAGTATTTATCCATCGAGGAGCATTCTATTTATCATATTTATTTCGTATACGAATTGCCCTTTTCTTCTGTAAATGGCCGTTTTCGGGTTGAGACGACCGAGTTAAGACGAGTGCACGTGCACTCGTCTCGAGTGCACGTGCACTCGTCTCTACTCGTTGTTACATCCAATCAGAACGCCTCTAACAAGAACAAAATCGTTTAAATATATATCCTAAGCCGCCGGGAATGTCACATTATATACCTTGTCTGATAGCTGAATAGCAGATATATTACGGATATAATCATTGGGGTTTTTTTCAAATACAGACTCCAACCGTATTAAATATATTTGTGTCTTTTATTTTCATTTTTTCGTATTTCTAGATGTCCTTTTCCGTACCTTTGACGTCATTCTTCAATGATGTCAAAATATGTGTCACGTCATATTCCATATATGGGGTGTCTCATGAAGGAAAATACTGTACTTTCAATAAAATATTAGTGAGAAAAGCTCAAATATCAGTAGAAAGCTACTTGGTTTATCAATCGATGTCACAAAAGTCAATTTTATGTCATGTGTATTTCATAACGCTCAATGATATTGATCTGATATTTTATGCAAATTAGTTACTGATCAATGGCGGGGGTCTCTAGGAGTTCACGATAGTGAAAGTTGTTGGTTTACGGAAGAAATAGGTACTTACATGCGTTGTTGGGAAAGCCCGGGTGATCTTCCACTCGTGATATAAATTTTTCCTTCTTTTCGCTCGTTTTGCTGCGCTCCACTCGCGAAAAGACATAAATTTTCTATCACTCGTGGAAGATCACCCAGTCTTTCCCAAGAATGTATGTAAGAACCTATTATTCTATTTTTAAAATCTGCAGTGGTGTTCGACCCCACATATATGGATATACAGTGGGTACCATCTCTGCTTCAATATACTTAAATTCATCTCCCTCAGGCATTAGTAGCCATAGTATTTAATTTGTTATCTGTATACCAATGTATCAACAAAGGTTACCAGAAAATAAAGATAAAGTTGAATGATTATCGATCAATTTCATGCCAGCGCCGGTGTCATGACCAAAGTGCACATTTTGAAACTAACTTGATATAAAAGAACAGTAAAACTATTTACCACACAAATTGTCTAGTTCTTTTTTAATTATACAGAAACAAAACAAATCGACCGATCCCTGTTCTCATCATTTTTATTTATCTTGGTAAACATACGATGCACAGAAAAAAAAATCCTCGAAATGGATATAAAACTGCACCATCCATATACAACATCATATCGGATAAAGAAAGCAAAACATACAATAACGCGAACATTCCCATCCAAATCACCAAATAGTTTGACTACGGGTACAAAATGCATGACATATCTACATTGACAAATACCGGTTTGTGATTCATAGTGTTCTCTCGCAGATATATCCTTGTCTTGTGTTACAGTTCTTAACTGCCCAGTTTCCGAATACAGATAATATTCCTACGCAGCTACCTTCTTCCATAGCTGGATCCCCAATATCCCAGGTCAAAAATGTTGGTGAAGTCCCATCATGCCATTGATATTCACCGGTTCGATCGGTGTAAAATAGACCAATCCAAAGAAGTTCAGATAAAGATAGTGTTGCCTGACTCAGCAAAAAATTATACTCATCTCTTGTTTGAATAATTGCTAAATCAGAACTGTTTCTTCGACAAATTTCACGAGCTCGACTGGCAGTTACAGCTGAATTTGTGCGATTGAGGGGATTTAGTAGATAACACGAATTGTTATAATACAACCATGAAGAATCCTCCCCACATTGTGGCTCTCTCCTTAATTGACATATGTAGCTTAAAGACATGTAACAATTGTTGTCATTCCATTGTCCTGGTCGAATGGTAGAGAAATGAACACACTGTTCGTTATCATTGAGATTGTTAGGTTCACCTGGTGTCCAGTTTGTATAATCTAGACTGGTACCATCACTCCACATAAAACCGTTTTTATTTAGATCATTTAATCCTATCCAGTATTTTATCGAAGAAAACGAAAACTGATTAATCAAAAAATCTATTTCATTTTGGCCATGGACACTAAGAAGATCGGCCCCTATTCCACGACACGAATCCCTAGCTTGTAGCCATGTTTTCTCTCCAGTAAATCCTTTATAGCACCACTTGTCGTATGTGAGCCAACCATCAGGACATACTGATCGAATTGCTGACACGCGAAAACTTCTATTTTCGCAATTATCACCGTATCTTTCATCTGGACAATGGCCTATCCCGCAATCCATTGCGTTGCAATCTGCATTTTGATGGGCATCTTTTAAATAATTGACAGCAAAGTAAGTCAGAACAGATGCGAAAATACACATTAACAAGACAACAGCAAGACATATTATCCATCCTTTTCTACCAATCTTGTGCAATCCTCTTTTACCAATTTCGTTGTTATCATGTTTATTTTCGGTTAATTTTGAGTTCTTTCCATTTAACTCATCGTACGTCCTGCAATTTTCAGACACAGGTCCAAGTGTTGTATAATAATTTGGCTCGTCGTATCCATCGTCTGATGGTGGTCTATTCTTGTAAGTGATTCCATTCATTTTCAATCAAATTACTAAAATGAAAAACATATCATTAAAACTGTAGATAAGATAAATTTATGTTTTCCAACTTTAGTTTTAAACCTATACGATAAGGCCGGAACTACGTGTTTATTTGTAATTATAAAAACACCAATTGTGAGATATATGTTCATAAATGGAAACCATCAACCGTGAAATAAACATTATTACAAAAACAGAAATTAACGATGACACACGTGGATTACTGACAACAGTACTCATGAATCATATAACATAAATACATATCTATATACACGTACTTTTTACTTATTAAGTCAGAATGCACAGGACATATTATATGAACACCTGGTCTTTAAAAAAAAATATGTTCTGCGTTTTTCCAAGGTTGCAGTCATCGCTACAAAAATTATATGGTTGTCATCACGAACTGGTTGACCGTTGCGCAATATCCATTTCTCAAACGGAAATCGATATTTTCTATTTTGCGTCAAATTTCTCTTTCTTTTATCACCAACAAGACATTTACCGTATTTGACATTAAGCAACACCCATGAGTGATTCTTAAAAAAAAAAGGGGGAACCTCTTATTCTTCGCATGAACCTGGGGTTACCCCGTTTATGTGTGTGTGTGTTGTTTTTTTGTTTGTTTTTTTTGTAGTTGTTGATGTTGCTGCTTTGTTGTTGTTGTTTTTGGTATGGTCCATGTTGCTGCTTTGTTGTTGTTGTTTTTGGTATGGTCCATGTTGCTGTTTTGTTGTTGTTGTTTTTGGTATGGTCCATGTTGCTGTTTTGTTGTTGTTGTTTTTGGTATGGTCCATGTTGCTGTTTTGTTGTTGTTGTTTTTGGTATGGTCAATGTTGCTGTTTTGTTGTTGTTGTTTTTGGGATGGTCCATGTTTCTGTTTTGTTATTGTTGTTTTTGGTATGGTCCATGTTGCTGTTTTGTTGTTGTTTTTGGTATGGTTCATGTTGCTGTTTTGTTGTTGTTGTTTTTGGTATGGTCCATATTGCTGTTTTGTTGTTGTTTTTGGTATGGTCCATGTTACTGTTTTGTTGTTGTTTTTGGTATGGTCCATGTTGCTGTTTTGTTGTTGTTGTCTTTGGTATGGTCCATGTTGCTGTTTTGTTGTTGTTGTCTTTGGTATGGTCCATGTTACTGTTTTGTTGTTGTTGTCTTTGGTATGGTCCATGTTGCTGTCTTGTTGTTGTTGTTTTTGGTATGGTCCATGTTGCTGTTTTGTTGTTGTTGTTTTTGGTATGGTCCATGTTACTGTTTTGTTGTTGTTTTTGGTATGGTCCATGTTGCTGTTTTGTTGTTGTTGTCTTTGGTATGGTCCATGTTGCTGTTTTGTTGTTGTTGTTTTTGGTATGGTTCATGTTGCTGTTTTGTTGTTGTTGTTTTTGGTATGGTCCATGTTGCTGTTTTGTTGTTGTTTTCTTTGGTATGGTCCATGTTGCTGTTTTGTTGTTGTTGTTTTTGGTATGGTTCATGTTGCTGTTTTGTTGTTGTTGTTTTTGGTATGGTCCATGTTACTGTTTTGTTGTTGTTTTTGGTATGGTCCATGTTGCTGTTTTGTTGTTGTTGTTTTTGGTATGGTCCATGTTACTGTTTTGTTGTTGTTTTTGGTATGGTCCATGTTGCTGTTTTGTTGTTGTTGTTTTTGGTATGGTCCATGTTACTGTTTTGTTGTTGTTTTTGGTATGGTCCATGTTGCTGTTTTGTTGTTGTTGTCTTTGGTATGGTCCATGTTGCTGTTTTGTTGTTGTTGTTTTTGGTATGGTTCATGTTGCTGTTTTGTTGTTGTTATTTTTGGTATGGTCCATGTTGCTGTTTTGTTGTTGTTGTTTTTGGTATGGTCCATGTTGCTGTTTTTGGTATGGTCCATGTTGCTGTTTTGTTGTTGTTTTTGGTATGGTCCATGTTGCTGTTTTGTTGTTGTTGTTTTTGGTATGGTCCATGTTGCTGTTTTGTTGTTCTTGTTTTTGGTATGGTCCATGTTGCTGTTTTGTTGTTGTTTTTGGTATGGTCCATGTTGCTGTTTTGTTGTTGTTGTTTTTGGTATGGTTCATGTTGCTGTTTTGTTGTTGTTGTTTTTGGTATGGTCCATGTTGCTGTTTTTGGTATGGTCCATATTGCTGTTTTGTTGTTGTTTTTGGTATGGTCCATGTTGCTGTTTTGTTGTTGTTGTTTTTGGTATGGTCCATGTTGCTGTTTTGTTGTTGTTGTTTTTGGTATGGTCCATGTTGCTGTTTTGTTGTTGTTGTTTTTGGTATGGTCCATGTTGCTGTTTTGTTGTTGTTGTTTTTGGTATGGTCCATGTTGCTGTTTTGTTGTTCTTGTTTTTGGTATGGTCCATGTTGCTGTTTTGTTGTTGTTGTTTTTGGTATGGTCCATGTTGCTGTTTTGTTGTTGTTGTTTTTGGTATGGTTCATGTTGCTGTTTTGTTGTTGTTGTTTTTGGTATGGTCCATGTTGCTGTTTTTGGTATGGTCCATATTGCTGTTTTGTTGTTGTTTTTGGTATGGTCCATGTTGCTGTTTTGTTGTTGTTGTTTTTGGTATGGTCCATGTTGCTGTTTTGTTGTTGTTGTTTTTGGTATGGTCCATGTTGCTGTTTTGTTGTTCTTGTTTTTGGTATGGTCCATGTTGCTGTTTTGTTGTTGTTGTTTTTGGTATGGTCCATGTTGCTGTTTTGTTGTTGTTTTTGGTATGGTCCATGTTGCTGTTTTGTTGTTGTTGTTTTTGGTATGGTCCATGTTGCTGTTTTGTTGTTGTTTTTGGTATGGTCCATGTTGCTGTTTTGTTGTTGTTATATTTGGTATGGTCCATGTTGCTCATCGTTTTAGTTCTCTGTGCTGTACTTTTTGTATTATTTGTCTTGGTTCTGTGTCTTGTTTAAAATATTGTCTGTGCCTCCAGATTGTCCATTCTAGATTGTCCTTTCGGTTTTCTCTAACCTTTAATAAGTTTCGTATTTGGAATCTGGAATTATTTTTACCATCTGCTTATTTGCTTCAAATGGTGAACAATATATTGTAGTGAATTATCTGTGTTGTAATACAATGATTTACAAGTGCGCAAAGTGTATTAGTGTATATTATCTGTTTATAATAACTTAAACCGCTTACAATGGTTTACAATGTATACGTATTTTAACAGATTATAGGTTTACAATGATTTAAAGGATATTGAAGGTAGTAGTCACGATCGTATGGTAGTTTGATTTACAATTACATATGCAATTAGTGCATATCGCCACTAACGTTGTGAGTTCGAACCCTTTTCATGGAGAGGTGTACTTGATACAACATTATTTGATAAAGAGTGTCAGTGACTTGAGACAGGTCGGTGGTTTTCTCCGGGTACTCCGATTTCCTCCACCAAGAAAACTTACTGCCACGATATCGCTGAAATATTGTTGAAAGTGGCGTTAAACACCATGATCAAACCAAACCAAACCATGATTTACAGAAGCTGAATCCTTTAATCTCACATTCATTCGTGATGAACTGTCAATTAATAATCACTGGAATCCATTAATATACTAAAAAAAACTTGGGATAAAAGAAACCGAGCTCTCATTTCTTGATATTTACCCCAAATTTGATATCAATGGTGACTTTATGACAACAGACTTTATGACAACAGAGACTACTTCATTTTTGCCATCATACATTGACCGCACATTAAAGATTAAATATGCTATATAAGAATCAAGACTTTGACTTAGCGTTCTTTACAACAACGCTGCTCACCAAGTTATATCTGAGTGAGCGAGTGAGTGATTGTTGTTTAACGCCAACTCAGCAATTTATCAGCTATATCATGTCGAGAACAAGTTAATGTTCAATGAGACGATCATGGGGTCCACTTTGTACTAGACCAACACGCTTAGTTGGATTTTTATAGTGCTAGCTCACCGAAACAACAGTCCGCGGGTAAAAATGTCGCCCCACTCTGACACACATTATCCTGATCCCTGATCCCAACCAGCCTTTGCTCTTTCTCCTTAATGCTGCATGCATAGCGGAGAAGTGACACGTACCAATTTTATTGTCTTTGGTTTGACCCGATCGGGGTTCGAATCCACGATCTACCACACTCGAGACGAGCATGCTAACCATTACATCATCAATGCGGTTTTATATGTGAGTGGTTGCATTTTATTCACATGTGGAAATTTCTTACATGACCGCATCGTTTTACTAAGAGGGGAGACTTGAGACAAATCCACGCCACTTTTTATTAGAGTGCATGTACCAAGTCAGGCAAATGGGCGATCATGTATTTGTGTATTAAGGGGTATCGATATTTCCTCTTTTTCTCTGATTTTTCAATATGATTTTAGAACTGTTCCGACAGTGTAGTATTTTATTCTTCATTTTCTCACCATGTATATTACATACAAATCTTATCAATAAAAAAAAAGATTACTTCAGTGAGATAGTGAGTTGTTGTTTAACTCCAAATGAACTATTTTTGAGTGATATCGCGGCGAGAACAATAGTTACATTCGATTATCTGATGATGATCATGACCAGTCTGAACTAGACCAACGCGCTTAGTTTGATCTTTATAGTACTAGCTCACTGAAACATTAGGAAACAGGAAACATGTCTTTCCATATTAATCTCATTCCGAGCCAATCAAGACTTTACTCTTACTCCTTAATGTTACGTGCTTCACGGAGAAGCAACAAATACTAATTCCAAAGTCTGGTTTGACCCGATCGGGGTTCGATCCCACGATCTACCGCACTCGAGGCGAGTACGCTAACCATTACACCGCTGATGTGGTTTTGATTACTTGATTGATTGATTGATTGATTGATTGATTGATTTATTGATTGATTGATTGGTCTGATTTTTGGTGTTTAACGCCACTCTCAGCAATATTTCAGCTGTATCATGGTGACCAGTTTTAGTGGTGGAAGAGGCTGGAGCACCCGGAGAGAACCACCGACCATGGGCAAGGAACTGGTCAACTTTATCACTTGCGGCTGCGAGTCGAGTGCACCCTTTTAGTAATTTACAAAACTGGGCGCGAACCCACGCCGTTGATTACTTGAACCGAAATTATATAGACACTGCATTAATATATAAAACGTCTGAAAATTGTGCAATGCCTTACAACAAAAAGTGCAATAAAGAATAAATATTTCTTTTTGCAATATTATGTATCATGTCAGTTTCAAAATCAGATCGTTATAGTATGTGTTTTTTCCTAGTATTTGTCAACCACAAATTATATTCTAAATTAAATTATTTAAAAGTACATTTCTATCACCCACGATTTGCGGTTGATTATTAATATTTTAATTATAGATCCTGTAAAAACCCACGATTTGCGGTTGATTATTAATATTTTAATTATAGATCCTGTATATGTTGAATATACTTTATTTATGAATAATAAGATCCGCTGTCCTTACGTTTTCATTCTTCTTAATAACTTCATCCGTTTGTTATTTCCGTTTTATTGAGAGTAAAAAACATTATAATAATTTTATCTGTTATTTGTGTTTGTTTACGTATAGTGGTGTATAACACGTATAGTACCATGATGGGTGTCTTATAAGGGGAAGGAACTCCTTATCCTTCGCGAGCACCTTGGTTCACCACGGGTTTTTGGTGGAATCCGTGTTGCTCATCTTTTTAGCTTCTGTGTTGTGTTTTTCTGTTTTGTTTGTCTTTCCCTTCCATTTTCTGTAACATTTATTTAATTGGACTGATTAAATTGTGTAGGTTTTTGAACATTTTTCTTTTGTTTTGTAATTATAAACTATTCATCATAGGTTATAACATAAAGGGTTTCATACATTGTTGGTACTTTTATATTCACAACAAGAAATTGAATTAATTATTCTGTGACTTAAGAAAATATTGAAGATACCAAATGGGAAATCATGTCGTAAACCGAAGAACACACAATATAATGCCAAAAGAATACGGACAAACAATGATCTACAAAACATTACACAGAAAACTAAAGATTGAGCAACACGAACATCACAAAGCACCAGTGATGAACTCGTGTGCTTCGGACGTGTAAGCTGTTTCACCAGTGGCACTAAGTTTTCCCATCTCGTTTCAAAGTACATTTATTATAATGAAATGTCAGTGTCACTTTAAAGTGCCCATGTCTCGTTTCTGAACATGTCCTTGACACGTTATTGTAAGGCCATTATTTCCCCTATAAATCCACACAGATGTCAAATAAAAATACAAGGCCAAATTATGTCATTTTGTAATGAAACCTGTAACTGTTAACAAATTTTAAACCGGAAACTTCCATGTTATCCTATTATATCTGTGTTAAGGATAACGACAATGCCTCTTTATAATTCGAATCCCACTCAGGTAAGCTGTATTTGATACAACATTATGTGATAAAGATTGTCAGTGACTTGCGGCAGGTCGTTGGTTTTCTCCGGGTACTTTGGTTTCCTCCACCAATAAAACTGCCACAATATAGCTGACATATTGTTGAAAGTGGCGTTAAACATCATAAAACAAACCATTAAACTATGCCTCTTTATACGATTTTAATGGATTTCTAAACTGTTTCGACAGTGTGGTTTCTTTCTGTTTTTCATTCTATGATTCTAAAAAGATAATATCGATATTCTGTACACGTATATACATGTACCTATTAATTCATCCATTAGAACCTCAATAATGCAACAACAAAAACAGAGCTAAAACAAACAAAGGGCTGCCTATATATCCATACTTATTTTGTAACAATATATGTAACTTTGTCAAGAACACATTTTAAATCTTAACGCTATTTGGCTGGTAACAATCTACCTACAGTGTTATTACTAATAAATTAATTTTAGTCACATGTCATTTTATACGTGTTTTGATTGGTTTAAAAAGTTGAGGTTATTTGTATATGTACTGAATCTGAAAATAGACGTCGTTCTCACGGCGTCGCGTGCCGTTGTCATTAGGTGATTTTCTTTAAATGAGGCACCTTTTGTTTTATTTAAATTTATTTCCGATTATTTGTCTTATTTTGAAAAAAAATAATCTATTTTTCAATATCATAACAAAAAAAATTTGAATTAATTCATAAGGATTGATCGAAATTATTTGTTCGGTTCATTCGAAATAACCTCAATAAGGTTGTACACACCCTTGCGTAACCCGCAACGCGGGTTACACGGCGTGTACAACCTGATTGAGGTTATTTCCTCATGAACCAAACAAAAATTGCGATCAATCCTTAATTGTTTTGGTTCACAAAAGATCTATTTAATAAATCTAAGTATGAAGCGGTCGTTCTGGTATCTGTTTTGTTATGAAAAAGAAAGTTTGAACAGTGATGGTCAACAATTTCACCAATATTAACAAAACAAACAATAACCTCTCACCTCAAATCATTGAACATGGGATATGTATAATGTAGACTGGTCACTGAAGTTCATACATGTATTAAATTCTGTGCACAAGTATGGATCCACAATTTGTATCCTTTGCAATGTCTATTGTTAGTAGGAAACCCTTGGTCACCTAATCAAATAAATGTACTGCCTATAAGTAACTGTAGCATGTTGTGGTGTTAATTGTATTTTTATTGAATGGCTCTATTTTCTCATAAAATTAAGCTACTTGAACATTGTTTCTAAAGTTTTTTCAAAATGTACTTTCGGGAGCTACAAGACTGCAATCAACAGGGTCAAAAACAATTCATCAATCCCCACCACATTCTGGAGGAAAGAGCTAAAAATAACAGTTTTTTTTTTATCAATCCCTAGTAAGCAAGTCAGCTATTTCATGGAGAGAACAAATGACATTTTAATGAATTCTACTATATTAACTAGTTCACTGAAACAATCCGACAGTTGCTCTACTCTGGCACGACATCCTAATTAGCAGTCAACTAGTCTTTGATGTTACTCCTTAGTGATGGATGATTTGCAAAGAAGCAACAAATACTAATTTTAATAAATATTAGTTTGACAGATACATGATGGAACACACTAATCATTTCATCACTGTATAAGCTCCTATTAATAAGAATGAGTGAGTGCTTGATATTTAACCCCATGTTGAGCTAAATCATGGGGAGAACAAGTTTCATTTGATGAGATGATAATGATACCTGCTTTGCGCTAGATCAACATGGTTAGATTTTTTTAGTGCTAGCTCACTGAAACAACAGTCCGTGGGTAGACATGTCGCTCCACTCAGACATATTCTCCTGATTCCAAGCCAACCAGTCTTCGCTCTTTCTCCTTAATGTTGTGTGCTTAGTAGAGAAGCAATAAATACCAATGTTCTAAACATTAGTTTGACCCAATATAGGAGAGAGCCAGTTATTGTTGTATCACAGTAGACATTACTATTAAAAAGAAGTAAACCACTAATTGTAGATATAATAAATTTATTGCACCATTTTAGAATAAGGATAACATAAAGTAAACATAATTAAATTGATTTATAACATCATTGTGTAAATAAACATGTCAAACAAAAGTACAACAAATCAACAATCTAATACAGTATGTGTAAACACGTGTCATCATCTTAGTGTGTGCAGACAGGTGACATCTAACAAGTAGACAAGTGTTATCAAAGTGTGTTATCTTATAGTGTGTGTAGACAAGTGTCATCCTATAGTGTGCATAGACAAGTGTCATCTTATAGTGTGTGTAGACAAGTGTCATCTTATAGTGTGTGTAATTAAATGACATCTGATAGTGTGTGTAGACAAGCATCATCTTATAGTGTGAGTAGACAAGTGTCATCCTATAGTGTGTGGAGACAGATGCCATTGTATAGTGTGTGTAGACAAGTGTCATCTTATAGTGTGTGTAATTACATGACATCCGATAGTGTGTGTAGACAAGTGTCATCTTAGTGTGTGTAGACAAGTGTCATCTTATAGTGTGTGTAGACAAGTGTCATTTTATAGTGTGTGTAGACAAGTGTTATCTTATAGTGTGTGTAGACAAGTGTCATCTGATATCATGACATGTATGTCTCTCACTAATATATAACTATTTCTTTTATTATTATTTTTTGTTGTTATTTGTTTAATTTGTCATTTTTGCTTTCTGTCTACGCTTGAATCTAAAACCAGTAAATTATTTGACGAGAAGGTCAAGCATGACTAATTCACGTTCGCCCTGGGTCCGTTCGCCCTAAAAGTGGGTCCATTCGTCCTGATAATTATATATATGAAAGTTATTGAAACTAAATGAAGTATTAATGATATTTGATGGTTTAAAAATTTAGAAATTTTAAATATGGCGTTGACATGCTAAAAACACAGGGGCTAGGTGCGTCCGGAAAAAATAAAATAAAAAATACTATATAGTATTTTTTTTTCATTTTCGGACGCACCTAGCCCTCGTGGCTAAAAAATGTATTTCGGTAATTAAAAAAGTTTATCAAAACACACACGAGATCAAAGAACACAAGCTGTAAAGTAAATAATTCTTTTATGTTTAAATTTGTTTTACTCAAACCAAGCTTACTTCAATTAATTGTAATGATGAAATCAACAATCATTCATTTCAAACAATTTCTAATAGCTGCTTAATTTCTTAAACAAAAGCTTATTTTTTTAATTAAAACTTTTCAATATCGTTACTTCTTTAATTTCAATTACAATATTTATTATGTTCATTAAGATACTTTTTAATTATCAGGGCGAACGGACCCGATACCAAGCATGGCCAAGCGCCAAGGATCTATTTTATCCTTTTTTGGCAATGCCAACGACCCCACACAGCAAAAAACAACAAAATCGTACTAATATTGAATGTTCTGTTTATCTAATGTTCAAAGTTTGTTGTTTATCATGATAATATATGAATTATTATTGTTAGTTAATTAAATAATAAAGTTTTGAACTTTCAACTGTTTTATGCTCTTTGTTTATATTTAGTGTGGCTAACTGAAATGGAGTGTGGCTAAAAGAAATTATTACCCATTAGCCACAGTGGCTATTAAAAAAAAATGTCTACCGCTAACACAGTATATAGTAGCAAAATTAGTCCTGCTAACACTTATCTCTTTCCCCTTTCTATGTTTCAATTCTAGTTGTGTAAGTTCAACAAATTGATGTATGTACTAATTTGAAAATGTCTTTTTCAGGCCTCTTTTAAAAATTGACACCTACATTAGGAACTAATATATTTACAAGCATGATATATTGAATAATTAACTGTTAATATTATGTGTATGTGTGTGCACTTGTGATAATTATTTAAAATAGTATTTAAACAAAAATTCAATATTTCATATGGTTTTAAAATTTTGTTTGACAATCCTTCGAAACTTTTCATACAACATGATTGAATTTGATCAATGATAAAAGAGATAATATCTACCTTTACGTGTATTGCAATCAAGGAGAGCAATAAAACAAGTGAAAATATCTACCTGTACATATATACTACTGCTGATTTGCTTTGCGGGAATGGATTTCTCAGAGAAATATTACATCGAAGGCGAACCCTGAGTTGGGAGATGCAATGAGAAGTCCATTTAGAGCAAAACACATCAACAATAGTATGTTTATCTAGGATTTGGTAAAATGAAGTCATTATAACGTCATATTAGAAAACAGCGATAATATCACGCTAATCTATAGAAACACCACTAAATCATCAATTTATATGAATATTCAGATTTTTAACATTTAACAATTTCAGATATTATATTAAATTTGTATCCAGCAAATTATTTATATCATATATTAATATGTAAATTAACTGATAAAATAAATATATATATGAAATATTTACAAAATGAAAAAAAAAAACATGAGCACAATCTTATATTGCTTTAAACCCAGGCCTGAAAAAACTAGAGGCTCAGTGGGCTGGGCCTGTGTCACTCACCTTTCATTATGCTTTGAGGAAACTTAATACAGAACCTTCCATATAGGTGCTTCCCACCAAATTTCGGTTCATTTTGGCAAAGCAGTTTCAGAGTAGAAGATTTTTAGAAATTGACCAATCTAAAACAAGAATTGCCTGTGGCGGCCATGTTTGTAAATGGATCAAAACGAAATGAGCAATCTCTATAGAGGACCTTCCATATATGCTTCCTACCAAGTTTCATATCATTTGGCCAAGCAGTTTCAGAGGAAAAGCTGTTTTAGAAATCGACCAATAAGAAACAAGAATAGCCTATGATGGCCATGTTTGTTAACGGATCAAAACGGATTGAGCTTTTCCCACAGAGGACCTTCCATAGATGCTTCCTACCATGTTTCGGTGCATTTGGCAAAGCGGTTTCAGAGGAGAAGATTATTAGAAATCGACCAATCAGAAACAAGAATCATCTGTGGTGGCCATATTTGTTAATGGATTGGGACGAAATAAGCAAACTTTATAAAGGACCTCCCATAGATGCATCCTACCAAGTTTCGGTTCATTTGGCCAAGCGGTTTCAGAGGAGAAGATTTTTTAGAAATCAACCAATCAGAAACAAGAATTGTCTGTGGTGGCCATGTTTGTTAACGGATCGGGACAAAATGAGTAATCTTTATAGAGGGCCTTCCATATATGCTTCCTACCAAGTTTAATCAGAAACAAGAGTCGTCTGTGGTGGCCATGTTTGCTAACGGATCCAGACGAAATGAGCATTCTTTACAGAGGACCTTCCATAGATGCTTCCTACCAAGTTTCGGTTCATTTGGTCAAGCGGTTTCAGAGGAGAATATTTTTTAAAATCGGCCAATCAGAAACAAGAATTGTCAATGGATCAAGACGAAATGAGCAATGTTGATAGAGGACCTTCCATAGATGCTTCCTGCCAAGTTTCAGTTCATTTGGCTGAGGGGTTTCAGAGGAGAAGATTAAAATGTGAAAAGTTAACGGACAGACGACGGACGCCAAGTGATGGCAAAAGTTCACATTGTCTTTGGCAAGGTGAGCTAAAAATGTATAGTTTTTACTTTATATCTCTCTATAATTTTAGTTTTCAATATCTTCATAGGGGAGTTACTGGCAGTGATCATATTCAATAAGTGCATATTAAGAACAAAGTTGTGATTTTGATTTCCGGCACAGGACGAGGTGATCACAATACAACATTATGTGATAAAGTTTGTTAGTGGCGTGTACCAGGTTGGTGATTTTCTCCGTGAACTCTGGCTCTGAATAGGCAAGAATCCTATAAATAAAGTCTTCAAATATATATTTTTTTAAATTTAACCAGTATATACCGAACACCTGTCTATTCCGAACACAAAAGTTGGTCCCAAAGAGGTTCGGTTTAGACTGGTTTCACTTAACTGTTAAGACGAAAAATTGTAATAACATTTAAAAACAAAAACTCTATAAATTCCTTTAAATATCAATATAAATTAGACTTAAGATATTTGTTTTACAAAGTGGAAAAAAACTATCTATAATGAGATTGACCCAGTGTATACAGCTCATCTATCATTGCACGACAAATATAAATACAAAAGTAATATATGAACACAAAAATAATTAATATATACAATATATTTGACTATTTCTAAATCTTATATTAAACACTTTATTTTCTCAATATTTGAGTTTTACATGTTGGGGATAATATCTAATTAGATATTTGAGTCATCTCGAATATAAAATGGAAACCAATCTTTATTCTCACTTGCCCCCACTGTCTCAAAACTTGTTTGAAAAAACATAGAAAAACATTTTATTATAACTGTTAAATTTCAGATTTCTATAGTGAGGAATCTTTGTTTTAATCTACAGTAATGTTATCATAAAAAGGACGAAGAAATGCTACATTATCTAAACATAAATCTCTACAAAAATGTAAAAAAGTTCCCCATTACCGATTAGATCACAATCTTATTTAAATTAGATATACTGATTAATTGATCGGTGTTTAACGCCAACATTAGCAGTATTTCGGCTTTATAGTGGCGTCAAATTAGATATAAGATGCATACTTATTTCTTTGCATCTGACATCTAACAACATTTAGCATCAACTCAAATGCGACTTTTATTTTACATTTCGTTTTATGGTTATGGTGTTTAATGCCACTTTCAACAATATTTCAGTTATATTGTGGTGGTCAGTTATACTGCTGGAGGAAACCAGAGTACCTGGAGAAAACCATCAACCTGCCACAAGTCACTGACAAACTTTTATAACATAATGTTGTATCGAGTACACCTTGCTATGAAACTCACAATTTTAGTGGTGATTGCATATGTTGTTGTAAAACCAACTACCATATGATCACTACCATGACAACCCCTTTACATTTTAGAAGCTTTCAACATTTACATACACCTATATTTATTGCCAAAATAATCCTCTGAAGAAAATATCAACAAAACAACCTTGCTATTAACACTATTCAGGTGTGTTCACTTCAAGCAAAAAATACATATATATATATAGATAGATAAATTACAAATTAAATTTACATTTCAAATGTAACTGCAGACTTTTCTCTATAAACATGAGATCTTGTTGTACTATTTATTTTTAGATCATATTATGCTATATTTATAACAGAAAACAACAGTAATTAATTCATTTTATCTCTAATAAAATTCTTCTTAGAAAAAAAGTGTTCAGTATAAAAATTGTACAAAAAAGGAATAATAACATTATCTAGGATAATCTTCCACTTCTGATGGGGTAAAATTTCTCTCATAATTTTTATTTTCAACTATTAAAAGTTGCGTCGTATTTATTTATTCATAACATTGTTATTGAATATTTTATGACAAAAATAATGTTGCCCGACTTTTCCCAATATGGCAAACAGACAAAATTTCACTCAAATTATTTATAAAAGATATTACAAATTTCCTCAAGGAAATACCAATTAATTCTATGTGTCACATAATTAGTGGTCGCATTCCATAATATTTAATTTTTTCCCCCCACATTTGTAAGGTAAGGAGCTGAACACCTGAACATTAAAAGATACCATCACCACAATCAAATATAAGAATTACTGGTAGTTTTAAATATAATTAAAAAAACCTGTCATAAAAAAAGAACAATGTTGTATATCAACATAAATGAAAGACATTTGAAAAAACATTTAAATGCTTGTTTTTGACTGTGAGCGGTCAAAGGAATCAGCTTTAAAACTGAACTTGTCTTGTTTTTTTTTGTATATAGTAATCATACATAAGCGAAACTGTATGTGCCAAGGCAGCTATCATTAGTATAACGACTACCAAAGGGGAGAAACAATAGCTCACTTGGCCATTTAGAGCAAGCAACCTAGAAAAAAGGCAGAAAAATAAGTAGTTATATCTCTACCCACTCGTGTTACACTGGTCCTGGTTTAAATTTTTCTTTAACAAGCTGTAATTAGCATAATGACAACCAAAAGGGGAGACAATTTCTCACTTAGCCATTTAGAGCAAGCAAGTGGTTTTAGAGGAAAAGATTAAAATGTGAAAAGTCAATGGATGGTGAATGCAACCTTATGGGAAAATCTTTCCCTTACTTTTAAAACTGAGATCAATGAATTAACATTATTTCACAGTATGCTAAAGAATTTGTCAATAGCATGAGTGGTATGTAATTGATAATAAGTGATGAAGCATGGACAAACAGAGACAACAAACATATTGTAGAGGTTCATACAACCTATTATGCATACACTATATTCAATCAGATCAGCTGATTGTCAATTTCCTCATGATATAAATAAAATATATAAATAACTTTATCAAATGAACATGCTAATACAATATTATACAAATTAAAGGTTTCTAAATAGATAAGAAAGATTAAAACATGATATTGAAACAGTAACAAATCAGAAGATTTTGGAAAATTTATCCAATCAGAACACAAAATGGGTATGACGGCCATCTTGAATCTGTTATTATTCAAAAACACGACATGATTGAAGACGGTTTCTGCAGTTTTGTTCCATCTCATGATCAGACCCAGCAGTTTCAGAAGATAAATAAGAAATGACAATACCTAACATCACCATTTTGGTCAGCTGAGGTGAGTGGAAAAAATGTATTATTTCATGTTTATCTCCCCTTGGACAACAACAATTTGTTTCCACTTTGGGGGGAAAGTGTGATATAATATGAATGTATGATATATACCGCCTACTATAAAAATTATGAAAAAAAAATCAATAAATTACATTTCCAATATTATTTTGGTAAACAAAATGTTAAAACGAATACAGACTTATTACAGTTCCAAATCAAAAAGACTTTTTTAATAAACTTTACGATCTTCTACAAAAGCATTATTATGTTATTACATATAATTGCAATTGCTCAATTTTATAATTATACAAAAAAAACAATAAATGTTCCCGCTCAATTTATAAGCATGATAAACCTGGTCCCATCAACAGGCAAAAAAAGAGAGAAAAAAAAAGAAAATAAATAACTATCGCAGACACCATTGTAAAAAGATCTGAAAAGTTAAGATTATGGCCAGCATGATCCAGTGAGATGAGTTATTGTTGTTGTTCTGATTTACAGCTGTTATTTCAGACATTTTGGCATTGAGGGTTTTCATACGGTCATTCATTTCCTTCTGAAGTTCAATTATAGGTTGTATTTGTTTGGCAATAGATTCTTCTGTCAGCTTATTTCTGTTACCTGAACAAGACCTCTGTATTCTACGATCTACAAAAAATTTAAAACAAAAATGTGAAAAAATTTTGGTTTGGTTTATGGTCTTTAATGCCACTTTCAACAACATTTCAGTTATATCGTGGCATTTAGTTTTATTGGTGGAGGAAACCAGTGTACACGGAGAAAACCACTGACCTGTTGCAAGTAAATGACAGACTTGATCACATAATGTTGTATCGAGTACACCTCGCCATGAACGGTGAGCTTTTTTTTTTGGAGTCTGAAATTCTAAAATAATCTACCGTAATTTACGGACGATAGGTCGAATTGCTGCTTTTTGGGTAAAATTTGGGGAAAATACTAAGTTAGGTCGAAGCATTCCATAGGTCGAGGATGCCGATGACAACTTGGGCAAGTATTTTTTTGTACATCGGTAAGCATTTGTCCTATAACGATGTACTTCGGTAAGTATCTGTAAGTATTAGCTCAAGATTACTATTCTTGTGTGTCCTAAACGAAATATTATGAATTATATAAATTAAATAAAATTTAGTTTTTAAACTTGCGTTTGTGTGTTTTTTATGAGATATCTGGTTTATAAAGCCATACCTCGATGACATTCATACCAGGCCATCTATGGGTGTCAAAATTAGGTGGTAAACGGATGTTCGTGCAATAAAATAATCAAGCTATGAAAACAATGTTTCAGCTTTTGCAGTTTTATTGACATACAGGTACCTTCAAACTGTGTGTAATTTATGGTACACAAATATGTGATTGTCTCGGTCCAGCAAGTTTTCAATCAGCTGATCACTGTTTTAAGTGCCGACTGGGCTTTACCTGTGTTGATTATCTAAATGGTGATTTTTTATTTGTTCATAATTGACCAATTCAAGTGTAGAACATTCTAGTGTAACGAATCGATAATTATTTTCCAGTATATGTAGTATAAAAAGTGTGTTCTCCACGTTTATTGTGAGATGTACTGGTAATACATCCGCCATTTTTTTTAATGTAACCTCGTGTTGGATAGGAAGGCTATATTTAGATATGACATCAACAGTAACCAAAAATAAACCAATATATAATAAATGTTCAACACTTGTTTCGTTCGAGTTGTTTTTTGGTTTGTTTTTTTTTCGTTACGGTATTTATATTTTTCCACTGTTTAGTTTTCATGTTCATTTTTGTTGGGGAAATCAAATTAAAATTTGGTGTTTGCTGGATTTTTTTTTTTCGGTAAAAAGATCAAACAAACATCTAATTTTAATTATTGGTAGACTAAAATTGCGGACAATGATCTTTTCGAATGTTATTTTTGTGTACATCCTTTGTCTTAAAAAATAGGAACAGTATAAAGGAATAACAATTTATTATGTTCATATGATTAAAAAGCACTATAATATCAGCAACAAAAATGTCAATGCAAATTAAAAATAATCATAAGCACTATAAGACAGTTATTTAGGCACTAGGTTGACATTCAACAATAATAAAGTTCAGTCCGACATAAACCCATCGAAGTCAGAGTCTTCGATGTCACTATGAAATAGTGTGGCAAGGGCCAGTGGCAGATCATCTTCGTCATCAAGTGGCATTTCTTCATCTTCTGTTGGTTGTTCAGGCATGTCTAATATTTCGGCCTTGATAAATCCACTAATGATGATGCGGTCTGGTATTGTATTCCAGGCGTCTTTTACCCATTGTACGACGGTCTGATACGATGCACGTCGCATGCAGCCTGTGTTAGTGAAACTCTTTTCCCCGTGGCACATCCATGATTCCCATAGCTTGCGAAGTTCTGCTTTAAAGGTCTTGTTGACTGAAATGTCTAGAGGTAGTAGTAACTTGGTAAGACCTCCTGGAATTACAGCAAGAATAGAATCAGTAGCCTGAATTCTTTCTTTAGAGATGTCGCTGATATGCGCCCTCATAGAGTCGAACACCAGCAAACTTTTCTGTTGACGGAAGAGACCACCTGGTCGTTGAACATAACAGGTCTTTAGCCACAAGTCCATGACGTTATTATCCATCCAGCCTTTTTCATTGTTGTGCACTATAACACCAGATGGCAGTTTTTCTTTAATGGCAGTTTTCCTTTTAAATATCATCATAGGTGGCAACTTTCTACTGCTTGTGGTACACGCTAATACTACAGTAAAACTGGATTTTTCGTGACCAGTTGTACGGATGGTTATGCTACTGATGCCTTTTTTCTCAACTGTGCAGTTCATTGGTATATCAAATGTGAGTGGTACTTCGTCCATATTGATGATATTGTCGTTACCAATTTTGTGTTCGGCAATCTGCTTTTGTACAAAGGTACGGAATGACTGTAATTTCTCTACATGGTCTACGGGTAGTTGTTGAGCCAATGTAGTTCTCTGGCGGATGGCTAAGTTTTTGCGTTTCATAAAACGGTAACACCATGATGGATTGCCTTTGAAGTTATCGATGTTGTTGGACTTCGCTAATTCAACGGCTTTCAAGCGCAGTTGAACTATGTTCAACCCTCGACAGGCAGCCCTCTGCTCAAGAACGAATTCTTCAAGTTGGTCCTCTAGTGCCGGCCAGTGTGGTGCGTGTACCCGGAATGCCTTTCTGGATTTCTTTGTCATACGAAGGGTCTCTTTCTGCTTACGCCAATCTCTGATTACTTTTTCACTGACCCCATATTTACGCTGTGCAACCATATTACCACCATTTTCTTCAGCATAAATTGCAACTTCTAGCTTAAATGCTGCTGTATACGACCGACGTGACTGTGTTGGAGGCATTTTTACTTTGATGTCAATTGTACAAAATCCACCCTTTTTAAAGTCACGGGAAGGATTGAAAAAAAATAACTATCAAAACAAACTATATTACAACTATAACAATTGGTATAAATAAGCGGGCTTTGTTCTCATTGGTTTAATTAGGAAAAATTATCAAATACTCTTAATTGGATACCTTTGTTATCTACTGATAAATGTGATTGGTCTTTTATTTCCAGGTGTTACAAATTGTTAATTAATAAAACAACTCTTGATTGGACATCTGTGTGTTCTAATAATAAATTTGATTGGCCGTTTGTTTTCTAAAATTACTGGTAGACAATGAGATCATAACAAATCAACAAGATACATTTTTTATATTTATATATATTTTATTAAATAATACAATATTATAACTGATTTTCGCTAACACATTGAATATTGATTTTTCCGGATGTTGAACATGTTTTTTCCAGAATTGCACCCCCAGTTAGTATACTTTTATTTACAAAAAATAACATCAAAAACATCGATGATATGAGTCTTGTCTAATTCAGAAATAAACCTACAACAATATAGAGGTTACTGTAAACAAAATCCTCATTTTATCAAGATTTTTTTTTAGGGATTCCAGATTATTTTAATTTAATCCTTGTATAGGTCGATGTGGACGATAGGTCGAAGCCAGCGTGGTGAGGAAAAAAAATATCGACCTATCGTCTGTAAATTACGGTACATGCATTGTTTTTTATATTGTTTTTCTTTTTTTTCGTGTGAATTTGCTTATACCTTTCATTTATTTTACTCTCTAGCTCATTTACATACAAATAAACTTGTTATCTTTGCTGATATAAAATACACAAGGAGTTGATTCAGATGAAAACAATGCAATACCAAAATGTGATTTCACAGATTCGTTATTTTTTCATTCTTTTTTCTTACATTGGCTGCTGTCTTCAAGAAAAAAAAATAATAATCGCAAGAACCTTGAGTGAACAAGTGACTGTCGTTTAATTAATGCCAAATGACAAATTTTTCAGATTATATCGTGTCAGGAATGAGTTACCATTTTGATGCAAATACAGCAATGATAAATGATGCCTGTTTTATACCAGGCCAGCATGCTCAGTTGGAATTTTATAACACTAGCTCACAGAAACAATAGCCCACAATCAGAAATGTCGCTTCAACCAGACACATTATCCAGACTCAGACAATCAGATATGTTTGGTTATAAAATACAAAACACTGTATATATAAGCTATGAGTCATTTCATGTCGTTTTATTTCTTTTTATTGGCATCAATTTTCGTGGATTGGCAAAATCTGAGATGTTTGCTGACATTTTCATTTGTGGTTTTGATACTTGCAAATGACTTTTCTTGTTATCTATGCCTTTCGTTGTGCAGAAAAATTTTGTTGTTTGATTGAACAAACGAAAACCACAAAAATTAATATTTAATGTATAAATATGAAATCACAACATCAGATTGTACATACTTTTGCCCGGAACTCTTTCTGAAGAATCACTGTCTCGTGGTGGATCAACTTCTGGACAAGAACTTTCACTTTCTTCTCCTACGACATTTAACCTTCTTAATGAAGTATTCCGTATTG
Source organism: Bathymodiolus brooksi (assembly GCA_963680875.1). Lineage (NCBI taxonomy): Eukaryota > Metazoa > Mollusca > Bivalvia > Mytilida > Modiolidae > Bathymodiolus > Bathymodiolus brooksi. The sequence goes on from OY804585.1 coordinate 17,175,496, forward strand.
ACGAGTTTATGTTATCTGGTTGTTTCTCCAGGCTTGTGATGCTACACGTCCGTACTACAGGAGTTTTGTGTCGTGTCCACGTTTGGATTTTGTACTCGGATTCATACTGCAGTAAATCATTACTGACATCCCACGGTCTCATACTATTAAAAAAATTAATAAAAACATTTTGATTTAAAATTAAAAAATTAATCTTATTTCTTTCCTACTATACAGTGTATTACCTCCCTAAATAAGATTGATAGTCATGGTATAGTAAGCCAGCGATTGTTGTGTAATGCCAACTTAACAATTTTTCCACTATATCATGACGAAAACAAGTTAAATTCGATGAGATGACGATGATGTCTGCTTTAGTTTTATAGTGACAGTTTACTGAAGCAACAGTAGACGTGTCGCTTCACTAGGACACCATTATCAGACATGGCTCTTACTCTTTAATGCTGCATGCTTAGCGGTGAAGCAACAAATATCAATTTCTTAGTCTTCGGTTTGACTCGACCACAGCTTGAACCCTTGACCTATTGCACTCGAGGCGAGCACACTAACCAATACGGTTGACACAATATAAATGAAATATCGTTGAAAGTGACGACAAATGCCATCAACACTAATAACACAAGTTAGACTTACTCTAAATGTTTGTAAATCCAATCATTAGTTAAAACATCCCTCTCAAACATTGATGGTGTCCATTCTACCAGCTTAGCCTTACGTTCTTTGGCTTCTGTTCTTTGTCTTTCTTCAAGAATGAATTTCTCTTCTGTAGCAGATTTCATATCAGCAGATACCACAGCATCACTTACATTGTTCCACAACCTGACAAACAGAAAAAAAAATAGAAGACTGTGTCCATTGTTTCCAGCTAAAGTAAACACAGGCATAACTACAGAATGGAAAATGTGATAAAGTCAGATATCACCCCTGCCCTTTCTTCTATGGTCCCTGATCTTGTGTATATATTTCAAATGATTCGATTAAGGTTAACTTAAGTTATTGAGTGGAAAGCCACTTTTTCATTGCAGCAAGGTAGTCAGAAATCACCCTTGCCCTTCCTTTTATGGTTGCTGACCCTGTGTACATATCTCAATTGATTTGATTAAGGGGACTGTAAGTTATTGAGTAGAAAGTCACTTTATCATTGCAGAAGGGGGTCTCTTCATAAGAGGGTAACTATTGTAGTATTTTTCACTATAACATGATAATGATCACTTGAGGATATAGCTGACAATATGATTAGTGTAAATACCTCTCTGACTCCATATCTCCTTGTAGCTCTAATGGTACTGTAAACCTCTTTAACCTCTGAGATTTTACCTCTGGAGTTGGTTGCCAGAACAACGATTCTTCCTATATAATAAATAAAATAATTGTAAAATAATACAATAAAAATATTTCATATTTTGTAGAAAAAAAATGTGCTTTTATAAAAAAAATATCATAAAATACATATCCAATTTTTCATTGATTAAATTGAATTCATCATCTTGAATTCTTCCTTAATTACATAATTTGATTCATCAATTGATTGATTGGTGTTTAACACCAACATTAGCAGTATTTCAGCTATATCATGGTATTAATTACATTATTTAAATCTTATTATAAATGCTTAAATTACTATACATGAAATACATGTAAGTAATTATTAAGGGGCGTAGGGTTAAGGTGTTTAAATCCACTTTCAACGATATTTTAGTTATTTTGTGGAGGTCAGTTTATCAGTGGAGGAAACCGGGGTACCCAGAGAAAACCATCGACCTGCCATAAGTCACTGACAAACTTGATCACATAATGTTGTATCGAGTACAAGTTGCCATGAGCGGAATTCGAACTCACAACTTTAGTGGTGATAGGCATTGATCGCATAGGTAGTTGTCAATCCAACTACCATATGATCTAGACCACGACAGCCCCAGTAATCATCAAAATCTCAATCAAAGTAGAGATGGGATGGAAACATCAGCTTGTTAACAGAAGTATAAATGATAATAAATTTACACATTATACAATCTTTGAAATCTTATTAAATTTAAACGAAGATGCATCTGATTGGTTGAGAGATACATAACATTAAGATGTACAGTATTACGAAAGAAATTGAAACAAAAGGCTATGCCTTTCGCAGCATGAAATGACCACAGCAAGTCGACAAGAGCTTCCTCCTGTACCTGTTTTACTGCAATCCACTTAACTTTAAAACAATAACTGAAAGAGGAAATCTGCCCTAATACTAACGGAAACCTTTGTCAAAATAACTTCCTTTTCTTTCTGATTCGTAAACATTTAATTTTACAAAAAAATGATTTTTAATTGGTTCAAAATTAAGAATGCAAAAATTTAGGAAATTGGCACTTTTAGCCAGGCCCTTTTTGGTCAAGTTTATCACATAACTGCAGAAACCATAAGAGAATAGAGGAAATCTGTCGACATACCGCTGGAAGTGCTCTACATAATAAATGATATGATTTTTTTTTTTAATTAGATAAAAAATTAAAATTCTACACATTCAAAATTTATTTGTGTCCCTTTTAGACCCGTATCTGAAAATAAAGATTTTTTTTAATGAACCATCATTAACACATTATGGTCCGGTAAGCTAAAAAAAATCTTACACCAGTATTTTTATCTTTGTAATGAATTTCTTGATCCCAACGTCCATCAAGAGTTGCTATTGTATCAGATCCACACTTCAGCTTGCCAACGATCCTATTGGAAGCCTCGCAACTACCTAGGAATGGCTGAAAAAAATAAGAATTTGGATAAAAAATGTTTACACACTGAAACCTGTAAACCAAACCTTGAATAAACTGGATTCCAGTATAAAGCGAATATTAAATAATGTCACAATGTAGGAAATCGTTGTTAATTTAATCTGCATAAACTGAATCCCTGTCTATTCTGAATACCAACGTTGGTCCGAAAGAGGTTCGGTTTAGACAGGTTTCATGGTCTATCTACCATTAAAGTAGTGAACCTGAAACAGTCACTTTGTATTTATTTTTAACTTTCTCATTTAACCATAGCATACAGGCATCACTTTTATAAATGTAACAAACATATTTTCATGTTACACATCCTTGTAAAGAACTCTATTGAATATTCCTTGAAGATATCCAGAATTGTAAAAAAAAAAACTCTTTATGTCCACTTGTGTGTATGACCCCCTGATAATCTTTTATGGGATACCCCTGAGTCACTGGAATATCTATAAATAGGCAGAAAATCTGTTAAAAATATTAACCAATGAAAATGCTTTAAAAAAGTTAAAATAACACAGACGTTGAGCCCAGGACTCATCTAAACGAGTTGGAAGTATCTCTGCATCTAGTGTATTCAAAAATAATAATATCTCATCTTAGGGCTTGACATTGTTTTTAATTTCAGTTCACACTAGTATTTTATTAAAGAACTTTACCTTTAGTTTAAATTCCATTTCACATTTGTACCCTGTCTTTGGACATACTATTGACACTTTTCCTCCCATCTCCATTGTTAGAGTGCCAATCAAAATACCTGTCAAGTGTACATGTACAAAGTTTATAAATATCTTGCTAGATTTTCCTAAAAGGATTTTTATACATATAGAATTATGAGGTTAGAAGGTCGAGATAGACATTATTGAAGTATCACAACGAGTACTATAGGACAGACTGTGATACTAATGATAATATTTGTCAAGTCCTTCAAAACTGACGTTATTGTTTTTATAGGTGATGTTACAATGACTGATAATATTCAGTCCATTGATACTGAAAACACCCTTCAGCGAGATCAAAAGAAAAATGCATAAATTTGACTAATTGAAATGTGTCGCTCACCTTTCATTCTGCTTTGAGGAAACTTAATACAGAACCTTCCATACATGTAGATGCTTCCTACCAAGTTTCGGTTCATATGGCTAAACAGTTTCAAAGGAGAAGATTTTTAGAAATCGACCAATCAGAAACAAGAATTGCATGTGGTGGACATGTTTGCTAACCGATCGGGACGATATGAGCAATCTTCATAGAGGACATTCCATAGATGCTTCCTACCAAGTTTCGGTGGTAGCCATGTTTGATAACCGATCGGGACGAAATGAGCAATCTTCATAGAGGACATTCCATAAATGATTCCTACCAAGTTTTGGTGGTAGCCATGTATGTTAACCGATCGGGACGAAATGAGCAATCTTCATAGAGGACATTCCATAGATGCTTCCTACCAAGTTTCGGTTCATTTGGCCAAGCGGTTTCAGAGAAGATTTTTTTAAATCGGCCAATCAGAAACAAGAATTACCTGTGGCGGCCATGTTTGGTAATGGATCATAACAAAATGTGCACTCTTCAGAGAGGACCTTCCATAGATGCTTCCCACCAAGTTTCAGTTCATTTGGCAGAGGGTTTTCAGAGGAGAAGATTAAAATGTGAAAAGTAAACGGATGACAGACGACGACGGACACCAAGTGATGGCAAAAGCTCATATTGCCTTTGGCAAGGTTTGCTAAAAAGAATATTAAAATGTGAATACCTACCTGTGGCGGCCATGTTCGTTAACCGATCGGGACAAAATGAGCAATCTTTAAAGAGGACCTTCCATAGATGCTTCCTACCAAGTTTCGGTTCATTTGGCCAAGCGGTTTCAGAGAAGATTTTTAGAAATCGACCAATCAGAAACAAAAATTGCTTGTGGCGACCATGTTTGTTAATGAATCGGGACGAAATGAGCAATCTTTATAGAGGACCTTCCAAGGATGCTCCCTACCAAGTTTCGATTCATTTGGCCAAGCGGTTACAGAGGAGAAGATTTTTTTTAGAAATCAACCAATCAGAAACAAGAATGGCCTGTGGTGGCCATGTTTGTTAACGGATCGGGACGAAATTAGCAATCTTTATAGAGGACCTGTCATAGATGCTTCCTACCAAGTTTCGGTTCATTTGGCCCAGCGGTTTCAGGGGAGAATATTTTTTTAAATCGACCAATCAGAAACAAGAATTGCCTATGGCGGCCATGTTTGTTGATGGATCGGGACAAAATGAGCAATGTATAGAGAGGACCTTCCATAGATGCTTCCTACCAAGTTTCAGTTCATTTGGCTGAGGGGTTTCAGAGGAGAAGATTAAAATGTGAAAAGTTAGCGGACGACAGATGACGGACGATAAGTGATGGCAAAAGCTCACTTTGGCAAGTTGAGCTAAAAATATATTCATTGCTTTTTTTAATTGATTTCTGAATGTTGCATAAAGTCTTATGATAAAGTATGTATCACGGTGGTGGCAATCTTGGATTTCAAGTGTTCACTGGATTTCCAACTGACACAAAAATGATAACATTTTGTGAATTAAGGACCATCAAATGATATATTTTATTAAGTGAGAAAGAAAGTGAGTAATTTTTCAGCTACATTATGACAAGTACAAATTTCTTTTTGATAAAATGATGATGCACTAGACCAACGTGCACGAGTTACGATTTATAGCTCACTGAAACAACAGTCCACAGGTAGACTCAGAAACATTATCATAACTCCATGTCTATTCTTACTCCTTTAATGCTGCATACAATTCCTTTTAATTACATGTGTATACAGGTTGGGTTCAAACTGTTCAATTTTACTTGAAAAATGCAAGAACCATAACTCTTCAACGGCACATGTTTAAATTTTTGACATTGTAGTGCCTATTGAAAGTACACACAAAAATTGACTGTAACTTAATAGAGATGGTTGTTAAAGGAGGTTTGACTGTAACTTAATAGAGGTGGTTGTTAAAGGAGGTTTGACTGTAACTTAATAGAGGTGGTTGTTAAAGGAGGTTTGACTGTAACTTAATAGAGATGGTTGTTAAAGGAGGTTTGACTGTAACTTAATAGAGGTGGTTGTTAAAGGAGGTTTGACTGTAACTTAATAGAGGTGGTTGCTAAAAGAGGTTTGACTGTAACTTAATAGAGGTGGTTGTTAAAGGAGGTTTGACTGTAACTTAATAGAGGTGGTTGCTAAAAGAGGTTTGACTGTAACTTAATAGAGGTGGTTGTTAAAGGAGGTTTGACTGTAACTTAATAGAGATGGTTGTTAAAGGAGGTTTGACTGTAACTTAATAGAGGTGGTCACTAAAGGAGGTTTGACTGTAACTTAATAGAGGTGGTTGTTAAAGGAGGTTTGACTGTAACTTAATAGAGGTGGTTGTTAAAGGAGGTTTGACTGTAACTTAATAGAGGTGGTTGTTAAAGGAGGTTTGACTGTAACTTAATAGAGGTGGTTGTTAAAGGAGGTTTGAATGTAACTTAATAGAGGTGGTTGTTAAAGGAGGTTTGACTGTAACTTAATAGAGGTGGTTGTTAAAGGAGGTTTGACTGTAACTTAATAGAGGTGGTTGCTAAAGGAGGTTTGACTGTAACTTAATAGAGGTGGTTGTTAAAGGAGGTTTGACTGTAACTTAATAGAGGTGGTTGCTAAAAGAGGTTTGACTGTAACTTAATAGAGGTGGTTGTTAAAGGAGGTTTGACTGTAACTTAATAGAGGTGGTTGTTAAAGGAGGTTTGACTGTAACTTAATAGAGGTGGTTGTTAAAGGAGGTTTGACTGTAACTTAATAGAGGTGGTTGTTAAAGGAGGTTTGACTGTAACTTAATAGAGGTGGTTGTTAAAGGAGGTTTGAATGTAACTTAATAGAGGTGGTTGTTAAAGGAGGTTTGACTGTAACTTAATAGAGGCGGTTGTTAAAGGAGGTTTGACTGTAACTTAATAGAGGTGGTTGCTAAAGGAGGTTTGACTGTAACTTAATAGAGGTGGTTGTTAAAGGAGGTTTGACTGTAACTTAATAGAGGTGGTTGCTAAAAGAGGTTTGACTGTAACTTAATAGAGATGGTTGTTAAAGGAGGTTTGACTGTAACTTAATAGAGGTGGTTGTTAAAGGAGGTTTGACTGTAACTTAATAGAGGTGGTTGTTAAAGGAGGTTTGACTGTAACTTAATAGAGATGGTTGTTAAAGGAGGTTTGACTGTAACTTAATAGAGGTGGTTGCTAAAAGAGGTTTGACTGTAACTTAATAGAGATGGTTGTTAAAGGAGGTTTGACTGTAACTTAATAGAGGTGGTTGTTAAAGGAGGTTTGACTGTAACTTAATAGAGGTGGTTGTTAAAGGAGGTCTGACTGTAACTTAATAGAGGTGGTTGTTAAAGGAGGTTTGACTGTAACTTAATAGAGGTGGTTGCTAAAAGAGGTTTGACTGTAACTTAATAGAGATGGTTGTTAAAGGAGGTTTGACTGTAACTTAATAGAGATGGTTGTTAAAGGAGGTTTGACTGTAACTTAATAGAGGTGGTTGTTAAAGGAGGTTTGACTGTAACTTAATAGAGGTGGTTGTTAAAGGAGGTTTGACTGTAACTTAATAGAGATGGTTGTTAAAGGAGGTTTGACTGTAACTTAATAGAGATGGTTGTTAAAGGAGGTTTGACTGTAACTTAATAGAGATGGTTGTTAAAGGAGGTTTGACTGTAACTTAATAGAGGTGGTTGCTAAAAGAGGTTTGACTGTAACTTAATAGAGATGGTTGTTAAAGGAGGTTTGACTGTAACTTAATAGAGGTGGTTGTTAAAGGAGGTTTGACTGTAACTTAATAGAGGTGGTTGTTAAAGGAGGTTTGACTGTAACTTAATAGAGATGGTTGTTAAAGGAGGTTTGACTGTAACTTAATAGAGGTGGTTGTTAAAGGAGGTTTGACTGTAACTTAATAGAGATGGTTGTTAAAGGAGGTTTGACTGTAACTTAATAGAGGTGGTTGTTAAAGGAGGTTTGACTGTAACTTAATAGAGGTGGTTGCTAAGAGAAGTTTGACTGTATTTGGTTTCTTCCTTGTCTTGCATTAAAACAAAAGTGCATACAAACCTTTACAATGAGCATAAGGCATCGTAATAAAATAATCTTCTCCTCGTTTCAGAAATGTCAGCTTAGCAGTACCATCAAGGACAGCAGATAGAGAATTTCCTGCAAAATGGACTTGTCTAATTTAATGCACAAAAAAACACCAATACAAAATTCTATTCAATTTCTTCTACAGACCTACAGTGTTTTGATTGGATGAGGAAATGTCAACTAATAATATGTTACCCATCAGTGTTGTAATAGATAGCAAGTTCACCTCGAGTGTGATAGATCGTGAGTTTGAGCCCTGGTCAGATCAAACCAATGACTATTAAATGGGTATTTGCTGTTTCTACCAATTTAATAGTCTCTGATTTTGACCCAAACAGAACTCAAACCTATGATCTACCACACCTGAGGCGAGCACACCAACCATTACACCACGAATGCAGTTCCCTAGCCTACGAATGTCAAATTTAAACGTAGAAGTCAACAATTTGGATAAATTTTTATTTGTACAGAAAATGTGAAAAATTTAATATCAGCTATCCTGTTTTAGGCCCTTTGGTTTTGTTGCTCACAAAGACTTATAAATTATTTGACTTTCCAATATTTTGGCTTTTAGAGTACCTGATGAAGGTTATTCCAGAAATGTGTCATGTGCACTAACTTTGATATATCTATGTTCTTATTAACAACATATGACAAATACAAAGTGATAGCAAAAATTCACAAGATTTTTGTCAAGGTTTAGCTAAAATTCAGTCTGGAATGTGTGATTGTTGTTTAATGTCAAAAGAGACATTTTTCAGCTATATCATGGCGAACACAATTTACATTCAATGAAATGATAATGATATCCACATTGTACTAGACCAGCAGACTTAGTTGTATGTTTCTAGTGCTAGCTCTGAAACAAAAGTATGAGGTATTTGTGTCGCTTCACATGTCATCCTAATTCCGAGCCAACCAGTTTTTGCTCTTTTTACTAAATACTACATGCTTAGCGGAGAAGCAACTAATATCAATATAATAGTCTTTGGTTTGACCCAACAGGGGAGAGAACCCATGATCTACCACACTCAAGGCGAGCATGCTAACCAGTACAGCTTGGAAGCAAAAGAGCTAAAATGACATACAAATAATAATCCCACTGATTATATGCAACGATTATGCTTGTATTTCTGACTTACCATAGAATTTAGATTTTGCTAGAATACTTCCATTTATGGTAAAGCCATCATGTCTATTAGTAATGTGAAATGCAGAGACAGGTGGATGATGGGATATCTATGAAAAAAATGTAAATCTGAATTATTATCTGTCAATTAAGATATTAATATCATAAATTTTATTCAATCATTTTTATCTTCAAATATTTTTTTTTTTCACTTAAACAAAAATTGAGAATTATGAGCTTATCAGTTTATTGTCACATTCAATGTTGAAAAAACAACAAGAAAATACCAAAAGTAATGCCAATAAGTCATATGGCCCTTAAAAGGTGATGTGATCTAAATAGAGAACCAAACATCACATGACCTTCTGTTACCAAGGTGAGATGATACAACACATAAAAGCATAAACCTTACATCACATGACTTTTTACCCATAAACACTACATCACATGACTTTTTACTCTTAAACCATACATCACATGACTTTTTACCCATAAACCTTACATCACATGACTTTTTACTCATAAACCTTAAAGTACATGACTTTTTACTCATAAACCATACATCACATGATTTTTTACTCATAAACCTTACATCACATGACTTTTTACTCATAAACCTTACATCACATGACTTTTTACTCATAAACCATACATCACATGACTTTTTACTCATAACCCTTACATCACATGACTTCTTACTCATAAACCTTACATCACCTGACCTTTTACTCATAAACCTTACATCACATGACTTTTTACTCATAAACACTACATCATATGACATTTTACTCTTAAATCATACATCACAAGACTTTTTACTCATACACCTTACATCACATGACTTTTTACTCATAAACACTACATCACATGACTTTTTACTCATAAACACTACATCACATGACTTTTTACTCTTAAACCTTACATCACCTGACCTTTTACTCATAAACCTTACATCACATGACTTCTTACTCATAAACCGTACATCACCTGACCTTTTACTCTTAAACCTTACATCACATGACTTTTTACTCATAAATCATACATGACATGACTTTTTACTTATAAACCTTACATCACATGACTTTTTACTTTTAATTACTTCAAACAAGAATGATAATTAAGTAATGTTTACCTGTTCAGCAATGTAGAAAGTTCTACTGTTTGTTTTAGGGTGATGCCAATAACATCTAAATGTTTCTCCAATTATAGGATTGTATGGTTTCTTTAGGCCCTGCAAAAAAATATTCATTAGTGTTATTTCTTGTTTAATGCCATCTTCCTATATATAGCTAGCTCCCAAAGACTTTTTAAGTTATTTGGGTTTCTACCAAATGAAAAGCATAAGCTATCTGAGAGGTGGAAAACCCTGTTTCTTAACTGTCTTAATAGCAAAATGTAAATTATATTCTTTTTTTTTAGGTACTGCTCCTTGTAAGAATCATGAAAATAGTACAACAAAATTAATTATATAAAAATCCTGACTTCTCTCAAAATATTAGCCCAATCCCAATTGCTAATATTTTGAGGGCACAAAATATGTATAATTCATTGCTGACTCCTAGCCATCCAGTCTTACTCTAAATCACAGCATAGATGATGCACATACCATTTCTATAGTCTTTGCTTTAACATCACTAGATGAAAGTATATTAACAACCCCACCAACAAGGTGATATGGCACGATAAAATTATAGACTAGAACATTGACTGATAACATAATAACACAAGTCTACCTTCGGTTTCTTGTAGAAGCCTGAGAGATACCATTTTACCACCAGTTTAATTCTAGTAAAGGGATCTTCTGTTGTCACTGCCCTACAAATATATAAAGATAAAATCAAATGATATACATGTAACTATTGCATATGATAATGTTGGTATGAATGAGCAATATCTCAGACAGGAACTGTCAATCAAGATTAATCTTAGATAATTGTCTAAACTGAACCTCCATGGGACAAACTTGTGTGTTCGGAATAGACAGGTGTTTGGTTTAAACAGGTTAAATTAACATTGAGTAATATCTCAGACAGGAACTGTCAATCAAGATTAATCTTAGATAATTGTCTAAACTGAACCTCCATGGGACAAACTTGTGTGTTCGGAATAGACAGGTGTTTGGTTTAAACAGGTTAAATTAACATTGAGTAATATCTCAGACAGGAACTGTCAATCAAGATTAATCTTAGATAATTGTCTAAACTGAACCTCCATGGGACAAACTTGTGTGTTCGGAATAGACAGGTGTTTGGTTTATACAGGTTAAATTAACAAATCTTTTCTACATTAGGACTTTATCTAAAGTTCAATTTATACAGGATTTCGGTTTATTCAGGGTTCAGTTTATACTGGATTTCGGTTTATTCAGGGTTCAGTTTATACTGGATTTCAGTTTATTCAGGGTTGGGTTTAGACATGCTTCACTGTACTGTCATATTCCCTTTGTCACACGGGTGACTGTTGAATACAATGTTGACTGTAACTAAAATATTGTTGAAAGCAGGGTTAAACACCATAAAACTGGTATCCATATATGTTTTACATTAGTAAGATTTTCACATGTTTTATAGTCCATAAAACTTATTTAGAAATAATGAGTAAGAGCAAAGACGAGTTGACACATTGTCAAGTTAATATGTATGAGTGAGATATATATACATGTACATTGTGTTGTTTGTGAGCTACATGTAACACAAGCATCTCTTCAAAAAGTATTCTTACCATAATATAACTTAAAAATCGAGAAAGCATCAGAGATGCAACAGCCGAGTTGCATGTCATAATCATTTGGTCTTGTTTTATAAATAAGTAAGAAACTAAAGAATAAATATATGGTTTAAGGGTGGGGATCTCAACCATTAAAAAGTTCACTTCAGGTAGGGGGCGGGGTATAACCCCTGGGGCCTGAGCTATAAGGCATTTAATTTGCCTAGTCACCCTGATCATAAATATATATGGTTTAGGGGTGGGGATCTCAACCATTAAAAAGTTCACTTCAGGTAGGGGTGGGGTATGACCCCCCAGGGCCTGAGCTATAAGGCATTTAATTTGCCTAGTCACCCTGATCATAAATATATATGGTTTAGGGGTGGGGATCTCAACCATTAAAAAGTTCACTTCATGTAGGGGGTGGGGTATGACCCTGGGGCCTGAGCTATAATGCATTTAATTTGCCTAGTCACCCTGATCATAAATATATATGGTTTAGGGTGGGGACCTCGGTCACATTTTGTAAAACAGATTTCCCAGCGGGGTGGGGCTGAGCCCCGGGGATAAAAATATTGAATGCACAACTTCACATTGGCATCTCCACCCATATCAAATATTAAGTTTCTATCTTTTGTAGTTTCAGAGAAATGTGTAATTCTCAAAATATGTACCTTTTCTATAAAAAAACCATGATTTTACAAGAGAAAAACAATAGATTAAGCTGAATTTCGAACTCGCTCTAAATAATAGTGTAATAATGCTTCCTACCAAAATTTACGTTGATCGGCCAAAAACTAAGAGCGCTATCGCGTTAATGAAGATAATTCTCAAAATATGTACTTTTTCTATAAAAACCATGATTTTACAAGAAAAAAAACAATAGATTAATCTGAATTTCGAACTCGCTCTAAATAATAGTGTAATAATGCTTCCTACCAAAAATTACGTTGATCGGCCAAAAACTAAGAGCGCTATCGCATAAACAAAGATAATTCTCAAAATATGTACTTTTTCTATAAAAACCATGATTTTACAAGAAAAAAAACAATAGATTAATCTGAATTTCGAACTCGCTCTAAATAATAGTGTAATAATGCTTCCTACCCAAAATTATGTTGATCGGCCATAAACTAAGAGCGCTATCGTGTTAACGAAGATAGGCTAACATACGCCCGCCCGCCCTCCTTTCGCCAAAACATAAGCCGACTGCAACTTCGTTGCAACTCGGCTAAAAATTCACCAAATGACGATGACAGCGCAATAACATAATATGACCGCAAAACTTTTGTGATCATATAAAAAATATGGTACGAATGATCTAGGTCCTAGGCAACACATTACATGTGAAAATGAATTATTGATCGATTGATATTTAACACCAACTTTAGCAGTATTTAAGCAATATCGGGTGTGAAAAAATTTCATAAATTAATCTTTGCACACTTTTTTGTGAGCTACATGTAACATTATAAATATCCAGCTCAATTTGTGGATCTGGTAGAAAAACAAGCATCTCTTCAAAAGTAACTTATTCTCACCAGAGCCTTGCTTAATAACTCTTCAAACGACAACGATGACAAAGACAAATGGTGTTACACAACAATCACTTTAACTCATTCATTACAAATGTTACAAGTTAATGAGAAAAATAATTTAATATGCAAAATAGCAAGCTAACTTATTGACGAGAACAATAGTTAATATGCAAAACTGCAAGCTAACTTACTCTGACAATATATCTGCATGATAATAATAATCTGTCAGCTTGTCTAGAAATGATCTTGGTTCTAGGATAAATGTAGGTAAAACTACCTTTGATAAGTCCATACCTGGTCTAACCTGATAAAAAAAATAGCAGGAAAATCTAAAGGTGAGCAATTAAATCAAACTATTTTCAGATTCAAAATAAATTTCTAACACTTTGATGTAAGCCTTTTGAAGTTTTTTCTTCTTCTCTTACTTCAAAGTCAAATGATCAGGTCAAAGATGCTTTGTAGTTTCTGAGAATTTTTTTTTAACATTTTTTTTTTTTTTTTTTTTTAGAAATGATGGCAATCTTGAATTCTGATCAATCTTATACCAGAACTAGTAGTTCACATTACTCTAACTTAAAATGTTCTAATATAGGACAAAAATAAATTGATACCTCTATAAAACCACATGGAAACAATGTACAATACTGGCAGCAATTTTTGACACTGTGTTTTCACATTAATATAGTTTGCTATTTTCTTTAAATAAGATTTTCCCTAAGAGTCATAAAGTGAGGTGGCTGCCATCTTGGATTTCTAGTCAATTCAAAATACATCAATTTCTCATTTAAAAGGTTTAAAGTAAAATTTCCATAAGACTTGAACCTTGAAACAATAATAATATAATAGTCTGAATTCATCAAAAGATCTTTCTGTTGTGATTAGACTTTTGTGACAAAACGGAGCAGGATACTAGAGAAAGGTGAAAGTAAAGAAAAAAAAATGAAAAAGAAAAAATACCACACTGTCAGAACATTTCCAAAATACAATAATTGTAGAAAGAGGCAAAATCGTTACCCCTAACATATAAACACATGACCTCTGACTTTCCTGGCTTGGTACCCCTAACATATAAACACATGACCTCTAACTTTCCTGGCTTGGTACCCCTAACATATAAACACATGACCTCTGACTTTCCTGGCTTGGTACCCCTAACATATAAACACATGACCTCTGACTTTCCTGGCTTGGTACCCCTAACATATAAACACATGACCTCTGACTTTCCTGGCTTGGTACCCCTAACATATAAACACATGACCTCTGACTTTCCTGGCTTGGTACCCCTAACATATAAACACATGACCTCTGACTTTCCTGGCTTGGTACCCCTAACATATAAACACATGACCTCTGACTTTCCTGGCTTGGTACCCCTAACATATAAACACATGACCTCTGACTTTCCTGGCTTGGTACCCCTAACATATAAACACATGACCTCTGACTTTCCTGGCTTGGTACCCCTAACATATAAACACATGACCTCTGACTTTCCTGGCTTGGTACCCCTAACATATAAACACATGACCTCTGACTTTCCTGGCTTGGTACCCCTAACATATAAACACATGACCTCTGACTTTCCTGGCTTGGTACCCCTAACATATAAACACATGACCTCTGACTTTCCTGGCTTGGTACCCCTAACATATAAACACATGACCTCTGACTTTCCTGGCTTGGTACCCCTAACATATAAACACATGACCTCTGACTTTCCTGGCTTGGTACCCCTAACATATAAACACATGACCTCTGACTTTCCTGGCTTGGTACCCCTAACATATAAACACATGACCTCTGACTTTCCTGGCTTGGTACCCCTAACATATAAACACATGACCTCTGACTTTCCTGGCTTGGTACCCCTAACATATAAACACATGACCTCTGACTTTCCTGGCTTGGTACCCCTAACATATAAACACATGACCTCTGACTTTCCTGGCTTGGTACCCCTAACATATAAACACATGACCTCTGACTTTCCTGGCTTGGTACCCCTAACATATAAACACATGACCTCTGACTTTCCTGGCTTGGTACCCCTAACATATAAACACATGACCTCTGACTTTCCTGGCTTGGTACCCCTAACATATAAACACATGACCTCTGACTTTCCTGGCTTGGTACCCCTAACATATAAACACATGACCTCTGACTTTCCTGCCTTGGTACAGACACGTACTTCAACAATAAGCTGCTGGATTAAACTAGTTTTATGGCCCCAAAACTGTCCTCTTGGTGAAATGATGCAGTCATGCAAGTGTTTTGATGTGTGAGTAAAATGTAAACTCTCACATAAAACACATAAAACTAGGTGAAAAACATCTTTATACATAATATATGATAATAAGTCTTATTTGTTATGTTCCAAGTCTTCTCTTATGCTCATAAATTTTAAACCCTAGTCAGAAATATTGATCACAATATTATCACCTTTTCAAGCTTTCATTGACCCGGCTATTGTACTGTCCAAGTTTATGTTGTCATCCATTGACCCGGCTATTGTACTGTCCAAGTTTATGTTGTCATCCATTGACCCTGCTATTGTACTGTCCAAGTTTATGTTGTCATTCATTGACCCTGCTATTGTACTGTCCAAGTTTATGTTGTCATTCATTGACCCAGCTATTGTACTGTCCAAGTTTATGTTGTCATCCATTGACCCGGCTATTGTACTGTCCATGTTTATGTTGTCATTCATTGACCCGGCTATTGTACTGTCCAAGTTTATGTTGTCATCCATTGACCCTGCTATTGTACTGTCCAAGTTTATGTTGTCATTCATTGACCCGGCTATTGTACTGTCCAAGTTTATGTTGTCATTCATTGACCCTGCTATTGTACTGTCCATGTTTATGTTGTCATCCATTGACCCAGCTATTGTACTGTCCATGTTTATGTTGTCATCCATTGACCCGGCTATTGTACTGTCCATGTTTATGTTGTCATTCATTGACCCGGCTATTGTACTGTCCAAGTTTATGTTGTCATACATTGACCCAGCTATTGTACTGTCCAAGTTTATGTTGTCATACATTGACCCAGCTATTGTACTGTCCAAGTTTATGTTGTCATTCATTGATCCGGCTATTGTACTGTCCAAGTTTATGTTGTCATACATTGACCCAGCTATTGTACTGTCCAAGTTTATGTTGTCATTCATTGACCCGGCTATTGTACTGTCCAAGTTTATGTTGTCATTCATTGACCCAGCTATTGTACTGTCCAAGTTTATGTTGTCATACATTGACCCAGCTATTGTACTGTCCAAGTTTATGTTGTCATTCATTGACCTGGCTATTGTACTGTCCAAGTTTATGTTGTCATACATTGACCCAGCTATTGTACTGTCCAAGTTTATGTTGTCATACATTGACCCAGCTATTGTACTGTCCAAGTTTATGTTGTCATTCATTGACCCTGCTATTGTACTGTCCAAGTTTATGTTGTCATACATTGACCCAGCTATTGTACTGTCCAAGTTTATGTTGTCATACATTGACCCAGCTATTGTACTGTCCAAGTTTATGTTGTCATACATTGACCCGGCTATTGTACTGTCCAAGTTTATGTTGTCATACATTGACCCTGCTATTGTACTGTCCAAGTTTATGTTGTCATTCATTGACCCGGCTATTGTACTGTCCAAGTTTATGTTGTCATTCATTGACCCGGCTATTGTACTGTCCAAGTTTATGTTGTCATTCATTGACCCGGCTATTGTACTGTCCAAGTTTATGTTGTCATCCATTGACCCGGCTATTGTACTGTCCAAGTTTATGTTGTCATTCATTGACCCTGCTATTGTACTGTCCAAGTTTATGTTGTCATTCATTGACCCGGCTATTGTACTGTCCAAGTTTATGTTGTCATTCATTGACCCTGCTATTGTACTGTCCAAGTTTATGTTGTCATCCATTGACCCGGCTATTGTACTGTCCAAGTTTATGTTGTCATTCATTGACCCTGCTATTGTACTGTCCAAGTTTATGTTGTCATTCATTGACCCGGCTATTGTACTGTCCAAGTTTATGTTGTCATCCATTGACCCTGCTATTGTACTGTCCAAGTTTATGTTGTCATTCATTGACCCTGCTATTGTACTGTCCAAGTTTATGTTGTCATCCATTGACCCTGCTATTGTACTGTCCAAGTTTATGTTGTCATTCATTGA
The DNA here is from genome assembly GCA_963680875.1 of Bathymodiolus brooksi. Taxonomy (NCBI): domain Eukaryota; kingdom Metazoa; phylum Mollusca; class Bivalvia; order Mytilida; family Modiolidae; genus Bathymodiolus; species Bathymodiolus brooksi. Next base: position 17,192,948 of record OY804585.1, read on the forward strand.
CCCTGCTATTGTACTGTCCAAGTTTATGTTGTCATCCATTGACCCGGCTATTGTACTGTCCAAGTTTATGTTGTCATACATTGACCCGGCTATTGTACTGTCCAAGTTTATGTTGTCATACATTGACCCTGCTATTGTACTGTCCAAGTTTATGTTGTCATTCATTGACCCTGCTATTGTACTGTCCAAGTTTATGTTGTCATCCATTGACCCTGCTATTGTACTGTCCAAGTTTATGTTGTCATTCATTGACCCTGCTATTGTACTGTCCAAGTTTATGTTGTCATCCATTGACCCGGCTATTGTACTGTCCAAGTTTGTGTTGTCATTCATTGACCTGGCTATTGTACTGTCCAAGTTTATGTTGTCATTCATTGACCCTGCTATTGTACTGTCCAAGTTTATGTTGTCATTCATTGACCCTGCTATTGTACTGTCCAAGTTTATGTTGTCATCCATTGACCCTGCTATTGTACTGTCCAAGTTTATGTTGTCATTCATTGACCTGGCTATTGTACTGTCCAAGTTTATGTTGTCATTCATTGACCCTGCTATTGTACTGTCCAAGTTTATGTTGTCATTCATTGACCCGGCTATTGTACTGTCCAAGTTTATGTTGTCATTCATTGACCCTGCTATTGTACTGTCCAAGTTTATGTTGTCATTCATTGACCCAGCTATTGTACTGTTCAAGTTTATGTTGTCATTCATTGACCCTGCTATTGTACTGTCCAAGTTTATGTTGTCATTCATTGACCCTGCTATTGTACTGTCCAAGTTTATGTTGTCATTCATTGACCCGGCTATTGTACTGTCCAAGTTTATGTTGTCATTCATTGACCCTGCTATTGTACTGTCCATGTTTATGTTTTCATTCATTGACACCTGCTATTGTACTGTCCATGTTTATGTTGTCATTCATTGACCCTGCTATTGTACTGTCCATGTTTATGTTGTCATTCATTGACCCTGCTATTGTACTGTCCATGTTTATGTTGTCATTCATTGACACCTGCTATTGTACTGTCCATGTTTATGTTGTCATTCATTGACCCGGCTATTGTACTGTCCAAGTTTATGTTGTCATACATTTTTCTGATAGTGTGTGGTCTTTTTCTAATCTGTGTAGGTTTCTTATCATTAGTTTACATCTCCATTGCCACTTGAGATACAATTATCAAGAGAGTAAAGGTAGGGATCCCATTAACGGGTTTAACAAATTTGTGCCTGTCCCAAACTAGAACCTGAATTTTCAATGTCATTTGTATGTCATGGTCTTTTCTATGTTCAATAATTGGAGGTGAGAAGTGTTTGTTTATTTTTTTTGATAATGGTAGAATTGTTGACAATCACTATTTAAAATTTCTTTTCATTAAATTTACCTGTTTAACAAGGGTCCATATTAAACTTTTGCTTTCATCATCCACTTCTTCAGTTTGACATGCATCACCTTGCTGAAAAGTAAAAACAACAGTCTAATTTTAGATTGATAATGCTAAATTTAGAAGCTATAAACTAGAATGGTTTGGTTTGGTTGGTTAATGGTGTTTAACCCAACGATATTTCAGCTATATTGTGGCGGTCAGTTTTATTGGTGGAGGAAACCAGAGTGCCCTGAGAAAACCACTGACCAGTCGAAAACTCTATCACATAATGTTGTATCGTGTACACCTTGCCATGAACAGGGTTCACACTCACAACTTCAGTGGTGAAAGGCACTGATAGCACAGGTAGTTGTAAATAATCCAACTACCATACGATCACAAACACGACGGTCCAGAATGTATAATATGGTTACAGCCACAATAATAACATTGGACTGTGACACTATGCAATATTCTCAAATTTGTGGTACTTGTGGCTTTACTAATATAAAATTTGTTGCTATGCAGTTGTCAGATGACTTGTTAAGAAACCAGAGGCTCTCAAGAGCCTGTATCGTTCACCTGGTAATAAAAAAAAACAATTGGTCCTATGTAAAAACTATGTCCTGCAGTGGTAGTCATCTTGGAATTACGATCAACATAAAAAACACAAAGTTTGTAAAGGACCTTCCAATGATTGATGCACAGTTTAGGTTCAATCAGTGCAATAGCTTCAGAGAAGAATATATTTCTGTATTTTCCCCATATGGTTCTGTGTTAATACTATGACCTGTGGTGGCAGCCATCTTGGATTTCCGCTCGGCATAAAAAACACACACCTTGTAGAGGACCTTCCAATGATCATTCCTGGGCAGTTTGGTTTCAATTATCCAAGTGGTTTCAGAGAAGAAGCGTTTTGAAACATTTTTCCCATAGGGTCCAATGTTAAACTAAGTCCTGCCGTAGCCGCCATTTTGAATTTCATATCGGAACAAAAAACGTAAATTTGTAGAGGACCATCCAATGAACGTTCATGTACAGTTTGGCTTTAATCATATTTGTAGTTTCTGAGAAGAAGGCATTTGAACATTTTCCCATAGGGTCCAATGTTAATCTATGTCCTGCGGTGGCGGCCATCTTGGATTTCCGACCGGCATAAAAAACAGAAAATTTGTAGAGGACCTTCCAATGATCATTCCTAAGCAGTTTGGTTTCAACTGTCCTAGTGGTTTCAGAGAAGAAGCATTTTGAAACATTTTTCCAATAGGGTCCAATGTTAAACTAAGTCCTGCCGTAGCCGCCATTTTGAATTTCATATCGGAACAAAAAACCTTAAGATTGTAGAGGACCATCCAATGAACATTCATGTACAGTTTGGCTTTAATCATATTTGTAGTTTCTGAGAAGAAGGCATTTGAACATTTTCCCATAGGGTCCAATGTTAATCTATGTATTGCGGTGGCGGCCATCTTGGATTTCCGATCGGCATAAAAAACAAAATTTGTAGAGGACCTTCCAATGATCATTCATGTACAGTTTGGCTTTAATCATATTTGTAGTTTCTGAGAAGAAGGCATTTGAACATTTTCCCATAGGGTCCAATGTTAATCTATGTCCTGCGGTGGTGGCCATCTTGGATTTCCGATCGGCATAAAAAACACACACCTTGTAGAGGACCTTCCAATGATCATTCCTGGGCAGTTTGGTTTCAATTATCCAAGTGGTTTCAGAGAAGAAGCGTTTTGAAACATTTTTCCCATAGGGTCCAATGTTAAACTAAGTCCTGCCGTAGCCGCCATTTTGAATTTCATATCGGAACAAAAAACGTAAATTTGTAGAGGACCATCCAATGAACGTTCATGTACAGTTTGGCTTTAATCATATTTGTAGTTTCTGAGAAGAAGGCATTTGAACATTTTCCCATAGGGTCCAATGTTAATCTATGTCCTGCGGTGGCGGCCATCTTGGATTTCCGACCGGCATAAAAAACATAAAATTTGTAGAGGACCTTCCAATGATCATTCCTAAGCAGTTTGGTTTCAACTGTCCTAGTGGTTTCAGAGAAGAAGCATTTTGAAACATTTTTCCCATAGGGTCCAATGTTAAACTAAGTCCTGCTGTAGCCGCCATTTTGAATTTCATACCGGAACAAAAAACGTAAAGTTTGTAGAGGACCATCTAATGAACATTCATGTACAGTTTGGCTTTAATCATATTTGTAGTTTCTGAGTAGAAGGCATTTGAATATTTTCCCATAGGGTCCAATGTTAATCTATGTCCTGCGGTGGCGGCCATCTTGGATTTCCGACCGGCATAAAAAACAGAAAATTTGTAGAGGACCTTCCAATGATCATTCCTGGGCAGTTTGGTTTCAACTGTCCAAGTGGTTTCAGAGAAGAAGCATTTTGAAACATTTTCCCCATAGGGTCCAATGTTAAACTAAGTCCTGCCGTAGCCGCCATTTTGAATTTCATATCGGAACAAAAAATCTTAAGATTGTAGAGGACCATCCAATGAACATTCATGTACAGTTTGGCTTTAATCATATTTGTAGTTTCTGAGAAGAAGGCATTTGAACATTTTCCCATAGGGTCCAATGCTAATCTATGTATTGCGGTGGCGGCCATCTTGGATTTCCGATCGGCATAAAAAACATAAAATTTGTAGAGGACCTTCCAATGATCATTCCTAGGCAGTTTGGTTTCAATTATCCAAGTGGTTTCAGAGAAGAAGTGTTTTGAAACATTTTTCCCATAGGGTCCAATGTTAAACTAAGTCCTGCCGTAGCCGCCATTTTGAATTTCATACCGGAACAAAAAACGTAAAGTTTGTAGAGGACCATCTAATGAACATTCATGTACAGTTTGGCTTTAATCATATCTGTAGTTTCTGAGTAGAAGGCATTTGAATATTTTCCCATAGGGTCCAATGTTAATCTATGTCCTGCGGTGGCGGCCATCTTGGATTTCCGATCGGCATAAAAAACAGAAAATTTGTAGAGGACCTTCCAATGATCATTCCTGGGCAGTTTGGTTTCAACTGTCCAAGTGGTTTCAGAGAAGAAGCATTTTGAAACATTTTTTCCATAGGGTCCAATGTTAAACTAAGTCCTGCCGTAGCCGCCATTTTGAATTTCATACCGGAACAAAAAACGTAAAGTTTGTAGAGGACCATCTAATGAACATTCATGTACAGTTTGGCTTTAATCATATTTGTAGTTTCTGAGAAGAAGGCATTTGAACATTTTCCCATAGGGTCCAATGTTAATCTATGTATTGCGGTGGCGGCCATCTTGGATTTCCGATCGGCATAAAAAACACAAAATTTGTAGAGGACCTTCCAATGATCATTCCTGGGCAGTTTGGTTTCAACTGTCCAAGTGGTTTCAGAGAAGAAGCATTTTGAAACATTTTTTCCATAGGGTCCAATGTTAAACTAAGTCCTGCCGTAGCCGCCATTTTGAATTTCATATCGGAACAAAAAACCTTAAGATTGTAGAGGACCATCCAATGAACATTCATGTACAGTTTGGCTTTAATCATATTTGTAGTTTCTGAGAAGAAGGCATTTGAACATTTTCCCATAGGGTCCAATGTTAATCTATGTCCTGCGATGGCGGCCATCTTGGATTTCCGATCGGCATAAAAAACAGTAACTTGGTAAAGGACATTCCAATGATCATTCCTTTACAGTTTGGGTTCAGTCAGTTCATTAGTTTCAGAGAAGAAGATCTTTGAAATTTCAGCCAATCAGAGCATATTATTGGCCCTGGCAGCCATATTGAATATCCGACTGGAACGAAAAACAGTAACTTTGTAGAGGACCATCCAAGGAACATTCCTGTTAAGTTCGGTTCCAATCGGCCAAGTGGTTTCGGAGAAGAAGCTTGAAATGTGAAAAGTTTACAGACGACAGACGACAGACGACAGACTACAGACGACAGACGACAGACGACAGACGACGGACGCCAAGTGATGGCAATAGTTCACATGGACCTTTGGTCCAGGTGAACTAAAAAGAAAAGGGATTGTGCAGGGTCCAACATTATTAGACTGCAGCAAGATGACAAGGGTTTTTCCCTGCACCAGTTTTACTGAAATCAAGCTTAACTCGAATATCATAACTGATAGAAAACTAGAAAACTATAAGAGAAAGGAGAAATTAGCCAACATACTACTGCAAGGTCTCAAAATAATCGCCTCAAAGAAAGACACCACATCAAAATTGCAAAGAGTGAGTGATAGTTTTTTAAAATCAATGAGCAATTTTTCAGCCATAGCGTGTCAAGCACAGGTTACATTCAATGAGATGATAATGATGTCCACTTTGTACTATACTAACACACTTGGATTTTTCTAGATTACTAAAACAGCAGTTCACAGGTAAAAATGTCACTAGGCTTGGACACATTATCCCGATTCCAATCCAGCCAGTCTTTGCTTTTTCTTCTTAATGCTGTGTGCTTAGATGAGAAGCAGCAATTACCAATTTTAGTCTTTGGTTTCACCTGAAGGGGACTCGAACCCATGATCTACTACACTTGAGGCAAGCATGCTAAGCATTACAACATTGATGCAGTCATTTCCATGTGTGCATTACCTGCCATGAAAGGAACTAATCAGCTGAGTAGATAATTAATAGACTATTCAAAATATGTGTCAGGAGAAAACTGCAAGTATTTGCCTATAAAAATGCTCATTTATGTTAAATAACTTCAAATTTACAGCAAACATTGTCACAGGGTTAGGGTTAAGGTGTTTAACACCACTTTCAACAACATTTCAGCTATATTGTTGCAGTCAGTTTTATTGGTGGAGGAAATTGGAGTATCTGGAGAAAACCATTGACCTGCCGCAAGTCATTGACAAACTTTATCACATAATATTGTATCCAGTACACCTCGCCATAAGCAGGATTCAAACTCACAACATTAGTAGTGATAAACACCGACTGCATAGGAAGTTGTAAAACCAACTACCATTCGATCACGACCACCCCAACATTGTCACAATACATACATGTACTATAGCACAAATAGTACTAACCTGTCCAAGTTCTTCTGTAACATTTTCTATGTAAGGAGTTTCTTGTGGTTTTTGTTGAACATTTTGTTTTACCTTTGCTGTCCTCTCTTCATCCTCTTCTGTATCTGATTCAGAATCAGATTTTAATTCTTCACGATCTGTCTTTACATCTTCATCTAAACCTAATAAAGCATAATATAATTTTGTTTGTACATTTTCGAATCATGCTTTCCACGTGACTGTTTTTACTTATCTACATGTACAGTCAAACCTGTCCATGTGGTCACCTCTATTAAGCAGTCACCTGTATTAAAAGGTCATCCTTTTCCTGTCCCATCATAGAAATTTTCATATGAATTGAACCTCTTTTAAGAGGCCATCTGTCTTGAAAGACCACTTTTTCATTGTCCCAAAGGTGACCTCTTAATACAGGCTTGATTGTATTAACTAACTCCCTGTCTGATAGTCATCATGCAAGGGCTGTTTAGCGTTAGAACAGTTGTATGTAGCGCTAGACAGGGAATCATTATAACTAGAGGATCCCAGGAGCCTGTAATCGCTCACCTGGTTTTCAATTTGACATCTAAAGTTGATAGAAAATGGGGGTGTTACACATAATTTTAAAAGTGGGCCACCAAAAGATCATTTCAACTCAAATTTCTGAGCAAAAGATTTTGATGTGATTTTTATCTCATAATATTCCTAAACGGAATAAACTGGCTGAAAAAATCTATATCAGAATATATGTTAAACTACTCATTGCCATATAGCTGCAGTTAAAATTTGAGTTAATTTTGATTTGTAATCAAGCGAAAATTGACAACTAAAGAAATTTCTATTTTTAGTAACAGCAGCCATTTTGAATGGAGGGCGGGGCTGTCGGACACAATATTGAAAGGGGACCACCCAAGGACCATCCCAGCCAAATTTGCTTTAATTAGGTTCAGCGGTTTCAGAGGAGAAGATTTAAATGTGATCTTTTATCAAAATATGTCAAATTTGTATAATCAGTATAAATCGGTTGAAAGAAAAATTTCACAGAAAAAAACAGAATATATGTTAATCTACTCATTGTCATGTAGCTGCAATTAAAATTTGAGCTCATTTTGATTTATAATAAAGCAGCAATGGACAATTGAATAAATTTCTATTTTGAGTAACAGCAGCCATCTTGAATGGAGGGTGGAGCTGTCAGACACAATTTTTAAATGGGGCTACCCAAGGACTATCCCTGCCAGGTTTGGTTTAATTTGGTTCAGCAGTTTCAGAGGAAAAGATTTAAATGCGATCTTTTATCAAAATATGCCTAATTTGCATAATCGGTATAAAAATCGGCTGAAAGAAAAATTTCACTGAAAAGCCCGGAATAAATATATGTTAAACTACTCATTGCCATGTAGCTGCAGTTAAAATTTGAGCTCATTTTGGTTTATACAAAAGCAGCAATGGACAATTGAAGAAATTTCTATTTTTAGTAACAGCAGCCATCTTGAATGGAGGGTGGAGCTGTCGGACACAATTTTGAAAGGGACCCACCCTGCCAGGTTTAGTGTAATTTGGTTCAGCGGTTTCAGAGGAGAAGATTTAAATGTGATCTTTTATCAAAATATGCCTAATTTGCATAATCGGTATAAATCGGTTGAAAGAAAAATTTCACAGAAAAACCCGGAATATATGTTAAATTACTCCCTGCCATGTAGCTGCAATTAAAATTTGAGCTCATTTTGACTTATACTAAAGCAGCAATGGACAATTAAAATTTCATCCCCCCTTTTTTCTATTTTTAGCTTGGCGGCCATTTAGGTTGGAAATCGGGATCACCGAACACAATTTGGAAGGGGGCCATCCAAGGACCATTCCACCAAAGTTTGGTTCAAATTGGCCCAGTGGCTTCAGAGGAGTTGATTAAAATGTGAAAAGTTAACGGACGGACGGACCGACACTAGTGAAAACTGACGTCGGACAAGTAGATCTTGTATTACGGTTGTCCGACGGGACAAGTGAAAAAATCAGATTCCCAAATGTGCCAGTACGACGGACAAATCTATTTCCACTGGTATAAAATACTGGGTTTGTTGTATAAAAGAGTCCTGTTTGATCTCCAATTTGTCCATAATTTATTTTGATTAAAACTAAAGTGAAACGCCAGTTCAAAACTCTTTTATTGATATCATTTATCATTCTTTGATGAAGTTCAAGGACATTGACAAACTTAAAGTCGCAATATCAGAAACGCTTTAATGAACGGAAATATCAATATTTGAAATATAAGAACAAGAATCACTCCGGAACAAACACATAAAAATTATCGGATATCAATTTGTCGCCAAATTTAAACTTGTCTTTTGTGCAAAATACGATAGCGGACTTGATTTAGGCTTTTGGGAAATGTTGAAACCTTTGAAATGGACAAATATTACAAATTTGTTTCTGATCTGGTTGAAAAGATCCACTAAAATTTTTATTTCTATGTGAAGTTAAATAAAATACTTTGCTTTATTTATATCACAGGCACTTGTTTCTGGTAAAAAAAAATATACCTAGATACTGGTATATATAGTATCTAGGTATATTTTTTTTACCAGAAACAAGGATTTATATAACAAAAATATGAGTTATTACAATTTGTGTGGTATTGGATCACAATACAGTAATATTTCAAAAGGAAAAGGGGGGGAGGGGGGTACATATAAAAATCACTGGTATGCAAGACTCCAATCAAGGTAGACAGAAATAAAAATGTGACATTGAATATATGTCCTTAAGGTAGTTATGAATAAAAAAAAATCCAGAACAAATCAATTCAGGCAGCTTTAAGTATTTACTAAATTTGGGCAGGATAACGTCGGAGGGGTCGCTAAACAATGTTTCGATTAATCGCAATTGACTTCTCCCTGTGAGCTCTCTGAAAGAGAAGTCACTTCTCCCTCTAATTTGAAAGTATTGGGAGCCCTGGATAATTATTCTCTAGTTTTTTTAATTTTTATTAATTTTTTCGGACAACAAAAAGATTAAGTCGGACAAGTACTTTTTTTAGTTAGTTGTCCGAAGGGACAAGTTGAAAAATATGTTAATGTAGAGGCCTGACGACGGACGCTCAGTGGTGACAATAGCTAAAAGGTCAAATGCACCGGGTAATACTGATTTTTGAGTTTGTTATAAAGCAAATTTTGTTACAACACAAACAATCTTATGCAATTTCAATTTTAAGTAATATCTATTTACACTGGGTTTATCGTAATATCTCTACATTTGTAAGATATTCAAATCTAGTTATTTAAGGAATATTTCAAATTTTTTAACAGGTTATACGATATAACCAGCTGGTTTGGGGCAATTTACGCTTAATAAACCGCGAAGTGTTTTATGAACAGAATAAACTTTTCCAAACCAGGTTATACAAGTATAACCTGTTCAAAAATTCCTTACAATTTTAATTTTTAGAACAAAAGGAGTAGGCATGATAAGGGCAGAAATTAGCCTAAAAAAATAGGCAAAATATAAATGAAACATATAGCTTTCATTGTTTCATTTTATAAGACCTTTACCCCTTCTAACATTTTTCTTGGGGCACCAGTGGCTCAATGAGTTAGGTCGTTGGATCTAACAGCTAATACAAGCCTATCACCAATACGGCGTAAACCAGCTTTGTAAATTACCAAAAAGGGTGCACTCGACTCGCAGCCGCAAGTGATAAAGTTTACCAGTTGCTTGCCCAGGGTTGGTGGTTCTCTCCGGGTACTACGGCGTTCTCCACCACTAAAACTGGTCGCAATGATATAGCTGAAATATTGCTGAAAGTGGCGTTAAACACCAAAATTCAAATTCAAATTCTAACATTTTGGCAATAATTTACCATATTTGCACGTCCGATGACGTCCCAGTAGTCAATGAAAAGTCGATCGTTTCGTGAAAATACATGAAATCTAACAAGAAATGTGTATTTAATGTCAATTTTCAATATCTCTGCAAGCGAGTACTTACGGCATATTTTAGAATGATGTTTATAATATACAAAAAACACTTATCTCATTTAATTTTTTTGATGGTACTTGCGGACAGTATGAAATCGGTAAAAAAAATAATATTTTTAGGTCGATTTCTTATGAGCAGCCATATTTAGTGACCGTTTTCATTCGTAATTTGATAAAAATAGAAATCGACCTTTTAACCTCATCCAAAAATAAAGTTTGTCGTCTTAGTTGTTTTAAGGAAAGGATTGAACGAGACAATTTCGAAAAACGACCATCGAACTGGTTACCAGTAAGTTCTGCGGGAGACTGTTTCAGTGATTTCCCCAAATTACAGGAGGATGATCTTTGTCAGCTAACACTCGAAGTATACCAACTTAAACTAGCAAAATCGTTTACAATCGAGCATCTAAGTGCTGACAATTTTTAAGAAATGTTTATTAATAAGCAGGATGAAGGCATACTTAGATTCAAAGCCATCATGCATCGAGTATAACATATAAGCTTTGGATTGAGTATGATGAGATAATGATCAAAGGTTGGTATTACCAGTGTCGGTTAGGTGCTCGGGTGGTAGGTACATGCGCCCATGTTACTTCAGTTGTGTGGTTCCTGCGATGTGCTCGTCACAGGGATATTGACTTAAATTACTCGGTTGACTGGAGTGCATATCTCATAGATGCAAAAGACTTACCTGTACTACAGTTAATTGATGACAATGAAGAAGCTTCTACTGAAGAACAAAATGCATCTGTGACATTGGCTTTTTCGAAAAGCATTTATATTATACTATATTATACTTTACGATTATATTATCTTTATTTGTCTTTGTTAGCGAGCCAGTCAATATTTTAGTATATTGATTGGGCCCAGTCAATATAATGTTTTCTTCCGGATTTTGTCCGAACTCGTTTTTTGTCTTAGATATACAATAACAAAAAACATGTTGTCTGACAGATTTGCAAGTATTGAACATAATATAACAAATAGTTCATGGCACTTTGGGCCAAATGGCAGTTTATGGACCGGTCTGTCACCAACAAAATAGTATATGGACCTCAGTTTCGCTTTGGTCCATATAATATTTTGTGGGTGACATCCCGGTCCATAAACTGCCATATGGCCCTTAGTGCCATGAACTATTTGTTAATTACGTTGTTATTTACACTATTTGTCTTTGTAAGCAAGCCAGTCCAATATATGGTATATTGCACCGGGACGGGTCTAATATAATATAAAACACGGAAATCGATGGACATGGTTTCTTGTTTTTAAGGGGGGTTTATGGTATTTAAAGCCACTTTCAACAATATTTCAGTTATATTGGTGGAGGAAACCGAAGTATCCGGAGAAAACCAACAACCTGTCAAAAGTCACTGACAAACTTTATCACATAATGTTGTATCAAGTACACCTCGACAGTGGGATTCGAAATCAAAACGTAAGTGGTGATAGGCACTGATTGCATAGGCAGTTGTAAATCCATCTACCATACGCAGGGGTTAAAAAATCCCCTAACCCGACGCCCGGGGCTAGTAATTTCCACATTTTGACTAACTGAAATAATCAGCTGTATGCCCGACAGGCTAGTAAAAATATATATCGGATATTGACAAACTTGTCAATATTCGTGTATCTATTTATATTCATATATGTTATATAATCAGTAGCAATGTTTTATTTATTCAACCGCTAGCTTTTTGTCGAAATTGAGAGCAAAGAAGGTAGATGGATCAGAAGAATCATTAAATGAAACACTTTTGGAATTGGAATGGTTCAAAAAGATATCAGGCCTTAAAATAAATTTTTCAAAAACACAAGTTATTTGGATAGGAAGCAAAAAATACAGCAGTGATAGACTATGTGAAAACTGGAATCTCTCCTGGGGAAAAACTACGTTTACTGTTCTGGGAATAAATTTCGATGTTGATATTTCTAAAATTACAAAGATCAATTATGAAAAATATTTAAAAAAAATGAAAGGACTCTTTAAAGAGTGGAACAAAAGAAATTTAACTCCTATAGGTAAGATTACTGTGGTTAAATCACTAATTCTGCCAGTACTTAACCATCTTTTTATTGCACTTCCAAACCCTAGTATAGAAATTATTAAAGATATTGAAGATATGTTATATACATTTATTTGGAAATCATCTGTTAATAGAGTGAAAAAAGATATCATGCAAAAGGAGTATCAAGAGGGGGGACTTAAGATGATTAATATACATTCTTTTATTTTGGCTTTGAAGTCCACATGGATCAGGAGACTCTTTTTCAACAATTGTAAATGGCAGAATATGTTTATGTCATCAATTGATATAAATAAACTATCATGTGGCGGTAGTGGATATATAGAACAAGTAATAGAAAGTGTAAAAAATCAATTTTGGAAGGATGTATTATATGCTTGGAAATCTGTTATTGAAAAAGACGAAAACAAAGATTGGACAAACTTTCTTGCCAATACAGTTTGGTTGAATAAACAGGTAAAAATCTTTTATCCAGAGTGGTTCAATAGGGGTGTAAAGTTTGTTAACGATTTTGTCAATGATGATGGTTCTTTTCTGACTTTAGATCAGTTTTCAAACAAATTTGGATTTTGTGTAAATTTTTTGCAATATAATGGGGTTATTAGTTCTTTACGACAAATGCTAACATTATATCCATATGGAGACAAATCATCTAATTTACAGACTCCTTTTGTCCCATCATCTCTACAAAATATTTTTCGAAGTTCTAAAGGTTCAAAAGATATGTACACAATTCTAAATAAAAACAGTAGTTTTCCTACAGCTCAAAGAAAATGGAATACAGTTTTTGATATTAATTCAAATGAGTGGAACAAAATTTATATACTCCCTTTTAAAGCTACAGCATGTACAAAATTACATTGGTTTCAATTTAGAATAAACCACAATATTCTGGCTACTAATTATTTCCTGAAAAAAATTAAAATTATTGATGATGCAAATTGTAATTTTTGCCAAAAGGAAAATGAAACAATTGAACACATTTTTTGGGGTTGTGAAAATGTACAAAATCTTCTAGGGCAAGTAAATTCTTGGTTTGGTGACAAAGACATAAACCAAACATTTTTAAAGAAGACTCTAATTTTTGGGGATGTTGATAAAGTATATAAAGATGATGTATACAATGCCATTTTACTAAACATAAAATACTATATATATACAAACAGATGTCTGAAGAAAAAATTATCCATTCATTCGCTTAAAGCCTGTTTGATAAATTTATATAAAACTGAAAAAATGATTGCTGTCCGAAATCAAAGAATTGCAGAATTTCAATTACATTGGAGTACTTTTGAAAAACTGTTTGAGGATTGTTGACATAGTTTTTATTCTTATGTAAATTCCCTTTCCATAGAGATTCCACTAAATACTAACTGATATAGTATATCTAAATATACTTTTCTTGTTTATATTTACTATACTATAGTATACTTTATAGTATATTCATTATGAGATAATTAAAACAATATGAATGTTTGATCCATCCAAATAATACTTTTGTATATCTGGTACAGTGTTATAGTCCAATTGTATTGTTTGCACCAGGCCAGACCATAAAAGTTTTACATATAAATGCCAATATAAAGTACAATCTCATCTTCTCAATGTCTTTTCTTTTTTTCTTTTTTTTCTTTTTAAAAATACACTAAAATTCTTATCTACTTTTTTTCCTAATTATACAAAAAAAATATTCATCACATATATCAATAGTAAACAATTTCAAACTCTGCAAAATACCTCTTTTCTCATCTTTTATATTCTAAAAAAAAAAAAAAAACCTCCACTGCAATATACATATGATTATATATTGGAAAAGATTGTAAGAAGATTTAATTGTACTTTACTATATAGATTGTATGATGTTTTATATGTTATTATATTATTGTACTCTATTCTGTATTGATGTATTTTGCAGTTGAGAAAAAAAAAAAAAAAGTGGTGATAGGCACTGATTGCATAGGCAGTTGTAAATCCATCTACCATACGCAGGGGTTAAAAAATCCCCTAACCCGACGCCCGGGGCTAGTAATTTCCACATTTGGACTAACTGAAATAATCAGCTGTATGCCCGACAGGCTAGTAAAAATTTATATCGGATATTGACAAACTTGTCAATATTCGTGTATCTATTTATATTCATATATGTTATATAATCAGTAGCAATGTTTTATTTATTCAACCGCTAGCTTTTTATCGAAATTGAGAGCAAAGAAGGTAGAAAAACTGCATATTCTCATCATAAAACAGCTTCAACAAATGACGGCTTACCGGAAATTTTCGAAAAAGAAATACCAGAATCGGATTCTAGAACCAGGAACGACCATTTCCGGTTTTGCCGATAGTAAAAAAAAAATTAATGCTGACCGACCCTCGATTTTTTTGACATGTGACCACAAACACACATATTTTTTTTTTTGGCCTTACAGTGACCTGAACTGTGGAAAATAAGTGAAAATAAAACGCAATACCAGATCTGAAAAGAAAGATAGTTAAACTAATATACATTATACATGTTGTACAAGGGTTCAAGTCTGCAAGTCGGATTCATGAAATCACGGTATTGACCAGGACTAGTGGTTCATGGATTCGGGCTAGTAATATTTGGGAGTATGCTAGCCCTGGGCCAGGGCTAGTGAGGTGGTCCAAGATTTTTTAACCCCTGCATATGGTCACGACCACAATGACCCCTTTCAGGTTTTACATTTCATAAACAAACAAAGATGTCGTCCGACAGGTTCGCTACATTAAGCAAACATGATCTACTAAAAAATCTGCTTGAAATTAAACTTCA
This sequence comes from Bathymodiolus brooksi, assembly GCA_963680875.1. Taxonomy (NCBI): domain Eukaryota; kingdom Metazoa; phylum Mollusca; class Bivalvia; order Mytilida; family Modiolidae; genus Bathymodiolus; species Bathymodiolus brooksi. The sequence goes on from OY804585.1 coordinate 17,208,128, forward strand.
ATGGTGATACTTAGATTTCCATTTTTTCTATGTACATGCAACTGTCATAATAGTGATTGCTTTTTGTATAAAATTTGTATTAAGAATGTCCATATAATGCATCCTGTTGTGTTCTGATTGAAATAGTCTTGGTCGGTTGTGTATAATAGTCAAACCTGTATTAAGAGGTCACCTTTGTGACAAAGAAAAAATGGCCTGATAAGAAAGGTGGCCTCTTAAAAGAGGTTCAATTCATGTGAAATTTTCTATGACAAGACAAGAAACATGTGACCTTTTTATACAGGTGACTGCATTGGCAGGTTTGACTGTATAGCAAATAGTTCATGGCACTTTGGTCCAAATGGCAGTTTATGGACCAGTCTAGTTATTCATATCTACCTTGGTCTTCAAAATGTTTTTCACAATCACTTTCATTGAGTTGTTCATCCAGCTGTTGATCTGCATCAAATGCCAAATCTGGCTGACTGTCATGTGTTGTATCAACATCCTTTTTCATTGACCTCATTAACAAATTAGTACAACGTAATGAGAGTTCTAATGCATCCATCCAACATTTACCTGAAAATGAAATACCATACACATATTTACTTGTGTATAATACATCATTGCTTACCCACCCTGAACGAGTGCTCATGGCCTCGAAATTCCCATTTCCCGTTTCTCAAGGAAAGCAAAAAAATTGACAGGAAAGTTTAAAGTAAGGTAGTAATTTCCCATCGGGTAAGTCGTCTGTATGTAGTTCGTTGCGATGTGTTGATCAGTTATTAGTCAGATTTGAACTGGTTCAGGAAATTCCTTATTGTGCATTTATCTATTGTTTCATAAATGACAGCAGTAAATTCTAGATGCCGGACAGAGGATTATGAGTCTGGATAAATATCCCATAAATTTGTTACTGCTACTTGTCCAAAGAAATGAAAATTGTCTGATGCAGTGGATTGCAATGGGAATGTTGTTAAACCTGATAACAACTGTATAAAGATAAAATGTATGCTGCATAAAATTTTCAGCATCAATTTCAAGCAAAATAGTTTCATGAATTTTCGTGACTTGAATATAGCAATATTAAACAAAATGTCCTGTAGTGTTAAATACGCCAGTATGTGAGGAGAGTTGTCTCGTTCATTTGCTTCAGACAGTACTTAATTTCAAAAGGCAACATTATACAGCCACATCTAGATCATCAAAATTGAAAGGGAACTTCATCTCGTCAATTCTAACAATATTGAAATTTTCGGTCAAGGTGAATAATATAGAAATAGAGGAGGGAAGGACTGAGTGATTACTATAGGGTCACGGTCAACATTCGGTGGGAGTCTTAATAACCAGTTATTACAAACCTGCTGCTTCAGAAAAGGCTCTGCATATCAAGTAGGAATATGGCAGTGGTTGTACAATTGCTCCAATGGTTTCTCCTTTTGGTCCCTGTAATAAAAAGGTATGATACTTTTTTAGTTTGTGAGAATTCTAAGAGACTCGCATGTTGAATTTAAAAAATATTGAAATTTTAATAATACAATTTTAAGATATCTTCCTTTCTATGCTAATTTTTTCAGCAACATCTGTAAAACTGGCTTGGATTATGGGAAAAATTGTGCAATTTATGACAAATTTTGTGATTTTTGAGGGTTTGTAACTCCATCATGTCCACGCAAAATAATAATTTTGGTAGCAGATGTTAAATGACAAAATGGTTCTTTTTTTGTAATTTAATATGTCATATGTCAAAATAAAATTCTTTAGAATATCAACCTATAAACTTGGGTAAAATGCAAAATTAATAACAAATATAGAAAAACAGTATATTCTTCTCACCCTACAAAAACATTAGAACTGCCCCAAAAATGTCTGTACAAACAACATGTGTATATAAATACCTACCCAAACATGACATAACTCTAAAAAAAATTGAAAAAAAGGCAAAGACGGAAATTATATAAATAAAATTTCAGGTTAAGCTATTTTACCTTAGTAGCCCAAATTGACTGATCAAGTGGGTGAAATAATTTAAAACAAAAGCCATCCTTCTTTGATGGTCTCTCTATTAATCTACATGTATTCAGCAGTACAGTCCCCACCCACTGGCTACTCTGAAAAAAGAAATACAAGACATATTGTAGTTTTAAAAAGCTAAGTATGAATTTTCATTTTGATTTACATGTATCCAAGGAAACCACTTATCCTAATTCGAGATATATAGAATCTAACACTGGGGGGGGGGGGGGGGATACAAGATAGGGAAATCTCCGACACCAGAGGGTAAGATTTTAAACATTCTCTGATTAGGCTTGCCGAGTTTGAGAAAGATTGAAATCAAATCTTACCCAAGGGTGTCACAGATTTCCCCATCTTGTACTTTTTCCTGTGTTTGATTTTATTTCTCACTTAACACATTTGTTTTATTTACATTCCATCAAGCATTTTCCCGCAAAATTGTATTTCATTACTGAAGTAAATTGTCGATTTGGCATTATTTTAAATGTACAGTGAAACCTGTCTAAACCGAACCCTGAGTAAACCGTAAACCTGCCTAAACCAGACAGACTTTACAGTCCCATCTACTGAACCCTGAGTAAACCATAAACCTGCCTAAACCAGACAGACTTTAAAGTCCCATCTACTGAACCCTGAATAAACCATAAACCTGCCTAAACCAGACAGACTTTACAGTCCCATCTACTGAACCCTGAGTAAACCGTAAACCTGCCTAAACCAGACAGACTTTACAGTCCCATCTACTGAACCCTGAGTAAACCGTAAACCTGCCTAAACCAGACAGACTTTACAGTCCCATATACTGAACCCTGAGTAAACCGTAAACCTGCCTAAGCCAGACAGACTTTACAGTCCCATCTACTGAACCCTGAGTAAACCGTAAACCTGCCTAAACCAGACAGACTTTACAGTTCCACCTACTAAATGTCTATGTAATTGGAACCTCTGTAAACCAAACACCTGTCTAAACTGAACAAATTCTTCAGTCCCAAAGAGGTTCGGTTTAGACAGGTTTTATTGTATTTCATAATCAAATACAATGTATTTTATAAATACATTATAAATGCTACTACAACAGCGATAAATGCAGGTAAAAAAAAATTATTTGACTTTGGTCAAAGGGAGGTAGAAACGGGTAAGAAAAAGAGTCAAACACCGTGAAATGTGCAAGATCGTTAAATCGCTAGCTAGCAGAAGAGTATACATAGATTAATCAAAAAATACTTAAGTAGTAGAATCATGGTTTTATTGATGAGAATAAAGTCTGAACTGGCAAAATGTGCATAATTTTTTTGTGAGATAATAATGTTTAATTGTATTTAATATCAACAAGTGAGTGTTTGCTGCTTAATGCCAATTGAGCATTTTTTCAGCTTTATCATGCCAAGAACATTCAATGAGATGATGATGATGCACTCTTTGCAATAGATCAATATGATTGTTGTATTTTGATAGTGCTAGCTATCTTGAAAACCATAAGAGGAGTTTGGTGGACAAAACATTTGCATAAAAAGTGTTTTGTAGAATCAATAAAATATAGTATTGTAAATGAGCGAATTTTACCATTCAAATTGTGACATCAAAATGATGGGCAAGTTCTAGTTCTAATAATAAAACCCTAAATGCTCGCTTACTCGCAAAGGTTATAACGGGATGTCATTACACGTAATGGAGCAGCCGCCGAGATTTTTTGCACTCGCTTACAGAGTTTCTGATGCCTGCATTTATCAATAATAAGACATAACCTTTCCTTTTGTCCACTATTATAACAAGTTTTTATCACCTACCAGTATTTTAGAATGTAATTCCCACAAAATAAAAATCCATGTTTACTTTCTCTCTGAACATTTTGAATTTCGTCATTTCCGGCCTCACTATTTGGATGTCGATACCATATTTGGCGATTTGAGGCGTGAATGTTTACATCAGCCGTTTACTATGTGTAGTAAGAAATACCATATTTAGAAAAGCTCCGCCTTCCGTAGTTTCCAGTTATGGCAAACGATCGATAAATTTGAACAAGGTTGTTGCTACCTTTGAAAAGCATATATTTCTCAGCCAAACCGATTTAACAAGAACTGGGATCATCAGTAATAGTTATAATGAAATGTTTGAAGTGTAAATAGTGAGTTTTTATGTTTCAACTGCAACTTTTTTTTTGCTCCATTGTGACGAATGGGACTGCGTTGTAGCTCTGCCGAGACACAAGTTTGTCACAGGAGCTACATTATTGCAGCTAGGCAAGTTCTTAATTCTATTGATAAAAGGTAAAACAGTATATTTTTTTTTTCTCAAACTGAGTTACAAAATAAGGTAAATTTTCATTATAATCTGTTGAATATAATTTGTTCAGTAAACCATTGTACTATATGTTCAAATAGAGTGTAGTGTTCACATTGCAGGGTGTCCTATGCAACATGCTGAAAATGTCCAAAATCAGACTTATCTTTGCGTTTATGATCCCTGACCTTGTGTATAAATTAAAAATGATTTGCTTCAGGTGATCTTAAGTTATTGAGCAGAAACAAAATGTTGGACGTATGGACGAATGCAATGACATGGATAAAACTTAATGCCCCATACGGCTAACCGATGCCAACGAGAGCAGTATGAAGTAGAAAACCATGGTTCATAGCCATAATCTTTCGATTTCAGACGCAAGCACGTCAACAATTGCTCTACAAAAGCAGTCTTCACTAACCATTCAGAATGTGAAATGTTATTCTATTGGTTAAATCTCACATGGCCCTTCATTAGAAATTATCCCAAGCGCACCATTATGAACTTCAATACCTTTTGTTTTTCACTTTTATATAATACCAACAATCCAGGTTTTAGGACACACCACAGCTTGGTCCAACTCTTTAAGGTCCCTCTGACTTTCAACCTGTCAGCCAACACAATAACAGATGAATCTTTTAAAGCACTCAGTAGTTCTCTGGTTGCCTGTTTCTTCTGGTTCCTGTAGTATTTCTTCTGCACCTAAAACAGACACAAAAAGAGCTAAAATGTCTTCTTTCTCTCCCATTTGTGTGAGGATCTGTTCTGTGCTTTAAAGTAAAGTAAAAAATAATAATCAGGGTGTCAAGCCACTTTTGACAAAAATTATAAAGGAATATAGGATCTTTTGGGATGAAAATATAGGATAAATATAGGATAAATTTAAGGTATAATTTAGCAAAAAACATATGGCCTCCACCTGTACGAAGGTTACATTTTTACTTGTAACAGATCCTATCTGGACCATTTTTCTCTTAAATGCTGCACTTTTAGGAACATGGGCATCTTTATTATTTTTTGTAGGATTTCAATGTATTCTATTATCCCTGACAATTGTTTCACAATCCTTCTTACACAAGGACCAAGGGAAAGCCATCTAACACTTGTATGCTTCTGAAATATTTGGACTTCCAAATCCAAGCTGAATTGTATATTCCTGTAATCCTCTCTTCTAGCAGCTGAGTATTTGAACAAACTGAAGAGGTCAATGGTGAACTGTTTTATTTCATGACCATATTCTGCAAGTCCTTTAAAAAAACCATTTTGCATGACATGGATATTGCATGTCCTAACATCAACTAAATTACCAAAACCTAGCCCCGTTTTTTTTATCTTGGATTCAAGTTCTCTCTATATTGTCTTATTAAGATTAGGACCATCGCTTCCACAGCTTCCAAAATGGAATTGCATGTTCTTTCAAGGCAGAAATGTTAGCACTTGCTACCAAATAATCTCTGTTGCAGTTATCTCATCACAAGAAACGAACTGATATCTAACTGTGAAAAGCTGGCAGATGATGTTGGTTGGGATTTAGTTACAACCAATTTTGACCAAGCTGATTTGGAATTCATCTTATGTGTGTGCTTCTGAATGTTTCAATCGTAACTGACCACTATTGTCACATCCAAATTCCTTTCTACAGATAAAACAATAGGCATGATACTCATCAGGGAATACTGATGTCCTGATGGATCTATCTCAGGCAGTCATTTTTCCTGAAATTTAGTCTTGGATTTTGGCATGATGATGCTTGCTCAATGTCTTCCTGTTTTCTTTCAAATATATTCTTGAAATGCAAATTTTCAGAAAAAATGCTGGATTTCTCATAATATTTATTAGTATAGATCGTAAACTAATTTTACAATCACAGTGAAAAAAAAATCAACATTTGGGTTAGGGTTGGGGTTATGGCATTTAACACCACTTTCAACAATATTTCAGTTATATCGTGACGATCAGTTTTATTGGTGGAGGAAACCAGAGTACCCAGAGAAAACCACCTACCTGTAGCAAGTCACTGACAAACTTTATCACATAATGTTGTATCCAGCACATCAGTGGGGTTCGAACTCACAACTTTAGTGGTGATATGCACTGATTGCATAGGTAGTTGTAAATCCAACTACCATACGATCTTGACCATGATGGTCCCTAAATCAACATTTGTCTTTTTCATTGGATTGAACATTACAAGAACATGACAATTCCTTCAACACTTTAAAAGGACAAATTTTGATATGTCTTCGAAATCATGACTCCTAAATTATATCTAATATTTTTTGTAACAAAAATGATACCTATTCAACATTACAAAGTTTGTTGGAACAAATGCTCTTTAGCAAGACTTAGAGTTTACATTTTTTTTCAATGACTCTTTCAAAAAATACATGTAGTAATAAACTGGGCTTCTCCAAAAGCCCTGAGAATAAACTTGGTATTTTTTATGTTATAGACCATTAAACATTGTATTCATAATTGTATTATCCTAAAACAAGGAACCAGTATGGAGTAGCAGACCACTATAAAATGGACATGCACTACAATAGATTACAATACTGAAATTATTATGCAATCATGTGAATTTAAACCCTAAGAAAATTCAACAATAAAAAAAGTCACATGAATGTATCTGTTGCTATACAAGATCAGCCAAAAACTATAGAAGTATCAGTATTAATATCTTGTATAGCCTCTATTTGTCATGTTTATATGAAATTTACACTCAACATAAAAGATTCAACTTTTTTCCTCGTAGTTTTGGAAAAATATAGGATTTTGGAATGAAATATAGGAATTTTTTGGCAAATATAAGAAATATAGCAAAATCTTGAAAATATAGGACAACTTGACACCCTGTTAAATTTCACAAAGAAAATAAAAAGATAATATTACTCCCAGAAAAAAAGGTCACAATGCTTGCTTCCACCATTGTCGCCAAGAAGTATCTTTGTGATATGTATATTCATGAGTTAAAGCATGATTCAGTCTATTGGGAACTACATTGGTGGTGCTATAGTTAATGTGCTTTGCCTCAAGTGTGGTAGATCATGTGTTCGATCCCCGTTCGGATGAAGTCAAAGACTGTAAAATTGCTATTTGCTGCTTCTCAGCTATGCACGCAGCATTAATAAATAAGAGCAAAAGCTAGCTGGCTTGGAATCAGGGTAATAATGTGCCAAAGTGTAGCAACATGTCTGCCAGCAGACTGTTGTTTCAGTGAGCTAGCGCTATAAATATCCAACTAAGCGTGTTGGTCCAGTAAAAAGTGGTAATCATCATCATCTCATCGAAATTTAACTGTTCTCACCTAACTAATAGGTGAAAAATTGCTCATTTGGCATTAAACAACAATCATTCAATAACTCAGTCACTTGTAGCATATTTTTCATAATCAAACAGACAAATAAGTTAATCCTATAACAATAGGATGAGAAATCAAGGTTCAGTTGTATGTCTTTAAATATCTAACACATCTAAACTGCATTACATATTCCTTCATTTGGATTATGCAATAACTTCAAGTAAACTACTGTACTATACTATACCTTTAACGATTCTCTCTTTGATAATTTGGATGCCGTGTTCGCTGTTCCATTTTTATCATGTGATCCTTGAAACAGCTTAGTCTCGGACTGAAATGTAAAAGCATACTGAAATATATATATTATCCTTTTAACCATAAAGCTTCACATGTGCCTTGTATAGATAGATATATATATGTGTGTGTGTGTGTGTGTGTGAATTTGATTATTATTGATTACTGGATTTTTCCAATCATGATATGGTAGAAGAAATCCAATAATCAACTAATTACTATGAAATAATTTATTTCTCTAATGACAAAACTTTTTTTCAATTGAAATCCCACATTGACATTCTATATACAAACAGTGACAGTATAACCAAGTATTAACAACATTTCATATATAACTATACCGATCTTTGATTGTATCAGTTTACAAAATAATTTTATACTAAATAATATTATACGGTGGCAGTCCACATTAACTTCATATCAATAACAAAAACACAAAACTGGAAAATGTTCATATTATTGTTATGGATGCATAGTTCCAAACAATTAAATCTGTGGCCTTTTTAATAGAGTACAATTAGAGACATCACATGATCACTGTAATAGACATTATTACTCATGAATCATAGTGTAATTGATTAACTATGGTGTCACTCATTTTCTTTGGTATAAATTTTCATGGATTAGTGGAAAATGAAATTTTCATCAATTTGTTATTTCGTCCTTTCGATACATGTTAATAATAACGTCTATTGCTTTAGCATAATTTATATTATGCATTTCGTGGTTTGGTGGTAACAACGAAAACCATTTAATTTAGAAATAATAGAAAGTAGCAAGAAAGATTTTTTTAAACAAGAGATATATCAATATCACTATGTTGAATGATACATTTAATGCATAGACAATGTTGCTTCAGTCGGAAAATACAAAAAGTATTTGTAGTCTTTTCTGTCTTCTTTCAATCCCTATACAACTGCCAAATTGTCAAAAAAGAGCAAATACAAGAGTCATTCTATGTTATTTTTTTTTTTATGGTGTCCTCTGTGAAGTCTGCACTTATACTGTTACCATTTCTTACCGTCGCTCAACATGAATCGGGTACCAGACAAACTATATTTTTGTGGGAGATCATATAAAAACAAATTATCCAGTCAATGCAATTTGACAGCTCAAATAGAACCAGTGCATGATGAAAAGATTTATCACATTATGTTTTTGATTGCACTGTAGTGTATACATGTATAGTTATTCAAAACTCACACTTGCTCGTACTCTGGTAGGAGTAAATCCAGTAGAAGAATGTGAATGCACTAATCCACCCGACGAATCCAAAGCATCTCCCTCATTATGGCCTGAAAAAAAAAGAAATATAATGAAGCTTGATCTTGACACTACATGTCTCCTGATCGTCCTGATATTCTTTGATATATGTAGTATATATTCTCCTATCTAATCCATGCCTATCAAAACTTAAGTTGTGAGAATGATTCCCACTCGTCGTGAGGTGTATTTGATGCAACATTTGGTGATCTAGTTTGGCAGTTTTCTCCAGGTTTTTTCCATTGCTCCACTGATAAAATTGACCGCCATGATATAACTAAAATATTGTTAAAAGTAGCATTCAATACCAAAAACACAATATCTCAAGTCAAACGTATTGATAGTTGGGTTAATATTGGTACTTGCAAATATAGTCACTTTCAGGGTACTTAATTCAATCACAATACAATATGAATTAGATGTTTATGAAAAGAAAGTTTAAACAGAGATGCTCATCAATTCCAACAATATCAAATAATCATCTTAACTCACTGAATTTTTTTTTGACACTAACATCTAATAACATCCTGCTTGAGGTAATGTCATCCATCATTCATATTTTCAACGGACCAATCAGTGTCATTGTGATGAGATTAATTTTTGAAACCGAGTACACACCCAGAGCTGTTGTCCGATTAGTCAATATATGTATATGATTGGAAGGTAAAAGGTTACCTGACATGACCCCAAAACAGGATGATGTTAGATGTTAGTGTATCCCCCCCCCCCCCCCCCCCCACTCAAAAAAAATATTCAAAATAATACATCTAATTTTAATTAGATTGATCACAATAGCAGTTACCCTTCGCGAGCACCTGGGTTCACCTAGGTTCACCCCATGTTTATGGTGGTGTTCGTGTTGCTCATCTTTTTGTGTTGTGTTTTTTGTTTTGTTTGTCTTTGTCCTGTTTCTTGTGTACCCAATATGTTGCCAGTTTCTCTTGATTGCCTCTTCGGTTTTCTCTGGATTGTCTATTCTTGATTGCCTCTTCGGTTTTCTCTGTTTCTCTGGATTGCCTCTTCGGTTTTCTCTGTTTCTCTGGATTGTCTATTCTTGATTGCCTCTTCGGTTTTCTCTGTTTCTCTGGATTGTCTATTCTTGATTGCCTCTTCGGTTTTCTGTTTCTCTGGATTGTCTATTCTTGATTGCCTCTTCGGTTTTCTCTGTTTCTCTGGATTGTCTATTCTTGATTGCCTCTTCGGTTTTCTCTGTTTCTCTGGATTGTCTATTCTTGATTGCCTCTTTGGTTTTCTCTGTTTCTCTGGATTGCCTCTTCAGTTTTCTCTGTTTCTCTGGATTGTCTATTCTTGATTGCCTCTTCGGTTTTCTCTGTTTCTCTGGATTGTCTATTCTTGATTGCCTCATCGGTTTTCTCTTAACGTTTATTTACAATATTTACCATTAACCTGACATTTACCAGTTGAGTCACTGTTACTTCCATGACGAGGCATGCTGCAACAGCTAGTCTGTTATCTACACAACTTTCTGACATGTCTGAAATGGAAGAAAAACACATGATTTAAAATACCAGAGATAAATCAAAGTGCTAAAAGGTGCTGCAATGTCAGCTCTTCAACTATGCAGTAAAACAAACAACTTTCTTTAAAATATATTTCATTCACTGTAGTCAATAAACATATATTTGTAGAAAGCCACAGGCTTACAGAAAGTACATTTAAATGGCCATAACCACTGCTGAAATTAAACAGGTCAAAACAAAATTAAACTAGGTAAACATTTTACTGTAGGCCTGTGGTTTGTTTTGGTTTTATGGTGTTTAACACCACTTTCAACAATATTTCAGTTTTATCGTGGCAGTCAGTTTTATTGGTGAAGGAAACCAGAGGACCCGGAGAAAACCACCGACCTGTCGCAAGTCACTTGACAAACTTTATCACATACATTTGTAATGTTGTACACCTCGCCCTGATTGAAATTCAACCTCACAACATCAGTGGTGATAGGCACTGATTGCACTGGTAGTTGTAAATCCAACTACCATACGATCATGGCCATGATGGCCCCCAAAGGTTTGTACTAAGCACACATTTATTTTCAATTATGCTTGTCTTTGGACGACACATAGACTAGTAAAGGTTTTCCCAATAGCATGATTAAATTCCAAATCATTAACTTCTTGAAATGTTCTAGGCTTGTCTCATTGACTTGATCATGTACCTCCTGTCAAACGCCGATATTACAAAAGGATCTCCTGTACTTGGCGATCACAATACTGGTATACTAGTATTGTGCACAATACTGGTATAAATATTTGTTCCAGTATTGTGAATTGTTTTCAAAATTTTGTACAATACTGGACCTGGTATACCAGTAATGTAATTAAGATATTGTACAATACTGGTATACCAGTAATGTAATTAAGATATTGTACAATACTGGTATACCAGTAATGTAATTAAGATATTGTACAATACTGGTATACCAGTAATGTAATTAAGATATTGTACAATACTGGTATACCAGTAATGTAATTAAGATATTGTACAATACTGGTATACCAGTAATGTAATTAAGATATTGTACAATACTGGTATACCAGTAATGTAATTAAGATATTGTACAATACTGGTATACCAGTAATGTAATTAAGATATTGTACAATACTGGTATACCAGTAATGTAATTAAGATATTGTACAATACTGGTATACCAGTAATGTAATTAAGATATTGTACAATACTGGTATACCAGTAATGTAATTAAGATATTGTACAATACTGGTATACCAGTAATGTAATTAAGATATTGTACAATACTGGTATACCAGTAATGTAATTAAGATACTGGATTTTTTGTAGTGTATTGGATTGCTTCATATTAGAAGGTTCATGTCATCAACTGTTGAAAAACATACTAAAAGTACAAGTTCATTGTGTATCATTTTATTGGCATTTATAACATTGTATCAGTAATACATCACAATACACAACAATCATCATGATAATTCAACAAGATAACAAAAAGTGATGATAACATTAATTGTCCTATTATGAAATGTCTTAAACTAGGTTCTGTTCTGCTATGTTCTGCAGGATGTTGCCGAAAGCTTGGTTACCACAGTTGCTCCAATGATCACGCCACATTCTTTCCTCTAGGTAGCTGGGTAGTAGGTGTGATGATACGCCTTTCATTTCTTTAAATCGGTACTTTGCCTTTACTACATCTTGGCCACCTAGTTGTATGGGCGTGTTGAGTAACTTAGTGGTGCAGACATCACGGAGGTACTGGTACATCTGGATCACCGTCTTCTCTCCAATCTCTACCTGCTTTACAGTTGTACTGACTTTGGTCTGGTGACTCCATAAGTAGATGATATACAACCATTTCCCTAGTGGAACTCTGGATTTATCGAAGAAGGATCCAGTTGGTATAGTTCTGTACGTGTGTCTTTTAGGGCATCTTTGGTTGGTGCATCGCCAGCCAAACCCATCTGACGTGGAACTGAGTGTCAGTGGTCTGGTTACGATTTCCATTGGTTTGGTGCAGGTTAAGTAGTTGCATGCTGTTGTCAGTAGCTTGTGGCAGACATGGGGTAATCATAATTTGTAATCGTAATCGGTTGTAATCGATTACATTTTTTATGTAATCGAATGTAATCTGTAATCAAACATTTTTTTAGATTACATGTAATCGTAATGTAATCGATTACATTTATTTTGACCCTGTAATCATGATTACTTTCTGATTACATTTAGATTACTTTTCATCATTTTGACTTATTTTTTCTTAACTGAAACATATATATATCTCCTTAGATATTTAATGTATGATTTATGTAAATGAATTTTCTTCATGAAATTTATTAAACAAATAATGTAGATATTATTATATGCTTAATTGCAATCAAAACTATCACAGCTACAAAAAATATTAAGTATAAATTATGACTTCAAAGACTTGATATTCAAACAAATAATATCTCAATTTCAATTTCTTTAGGGTTTCAAAAATTCAGTGAAAACAGTTTGTCGGCTTGTGTAAAACACAACAAGCTCTAAAATTTTAAATTATCTGACACAATTTTCAAGATTTCATATATGAAATTGCTTCTATGAAAGACTATCACCATGTCCTCATGATTCGCATAAGACAAAGAAATATTTTATATAAACCAAAACAGGTATCGCATGAAGATTTCTCATACAAGTCTAAAAAGAGATTTAAATTTAAATAAAGATATCATATCAAAAGCAAAATGTAAATTATAATTTTCAGAAACATTTATTTATGATGCTCATACATACATGTATATTACAAATTAACTGATAAATAGCAAGTTGTATTATATTTGTAAAATTTTGGATTTTTTTTTTAAAGAATATTCTAATGGGGCTTGTATCTGATATTCAGATACATGTATATGTGATATTTCTGCATTTTATTTTGGTGGTGATTTTCCTTTTAATATTGGATTATATGATAATTTTTTCATTACTTGTGGGTTACTATGCAACTTGTAATGGATATTTTATTAAACCTATTTACATAAATTAAGGATTTAGTTTTCATATTTAGACTGAGAAATTATGTACATTTTTAAGCAAGTTTTTAGAATCAGAATGGTTTTTGTTTTTTTATCTTCTGAATTATATATCAAGGACAAACATTCAAATTTTATCAGGTAATTAACTGCTAGTTTATTATCCCCAATAGACTTTCACGGGATGTTTGAAATTATTTGATATATATTATTAAAATGTGCAAATGTATGTTATAATATTTACTAATATTATAAGATGGAATCAATATTGGTCATATATAGTAATAAGAGAAGACATATGTTATGAAAAATAGGAAAATGAGAATTGCTGTTAATAATTTACAATGTACTGTTTGTTATTGCATGTAATGATCACATTACAACTGAATTGTAATTCATAGTTCTGATTAAGAAATACATTAAAAAGAAGAGATATTGGACAGATACACATGAGACAAAATAACATAAAACACTAATGTATTGGTTGTCATGACATTAAATGTAATCAGTAATGTAATCGATTACATTTACAAAGTGATTGTAATTTAATCGATTACATTTGAAAATTGATGTAATCGTAATGTAATGTAATCATGAAAATTGCAAAGTAATTGTAATGTAATCGATTACATTTGAAAGTAATTGACCCCAAGTCTGGCTTGTGGTCTTTCATGTAGTCTAGTACTGGCCCTGCAGTAGGGTCTTTATTGAAGATAAAGTTGGTTCTAACTCTGAGTAAAAATTTGTCATGCTCTCTATAGAGAAGAATTGTACTGAATGATGAACTTAGTTTTTCGGTTGGGTATTTAAGTCTTATGTAAGCTTATGTTTACATAGTTGTGATCAAAAGAATTTCTTTTCCAACTTATCAAAAACGAAACATCAAAGTGTGCAAAATTATATTCACAGTATCAAAAGAACTTTGATCATCAAACAAATTAAATTACTCAGTTTACAAAATTATACTCACAGCATCAACAGAACTTTGAAATTAAACAAAGTAACCAGTTAATTATATTGATTAATTTGAATTAAATTAAATCACCAATAACATCAAACATTAAATATAATCACATATTAGTAACTAATTAATAGAGAAAATAATTAATTGTTTATTGTAATCATTTAATTAGTTAATTAGAAAATTTAAGATTCAAATAGCAACCCAAGGTATTATGTTTATTTCTTGTAAAAAATTATTTTCTATGCAAGAACTTTTGAAAGAAAAAAAAATGTAATCTTTGCCTTTGTGTAATCATACAAGTAAAAATATATATGAATTGTACTTATGAACTTGCATTTTCCTATAACTAGAACTGAAAACAGACCACAGTGAAACACAATTAATATCCATGCAATAAGTTTGCAAAAACTGAACTTAGACATCTAACTCTTGAAAAATTCTACAACCAGATTACTAATGGCCAACTCGAAAGAGTACAACAAGAGTCAAAGATGCAGCAACAACACTATGGCGTCAACACTCACCCAGTTATGACAACAAGAGAGCAGTTCAGAAAACATCTACAGAGCCAGGTCACACTGTCAGAAGGAAAAGAAAATCATCAGAAACAGAATACCAATACAGAAAGAGACAGGCAGTTACATCAAACAGCACTAATGAAGAGAGCAACCAAACTGTAAACGAAGATGAAGCTGCTGTTACAGTGATGTCCATCCACAGATCACTGAAGTTTGCAATGTTCCTAGGGAAAAAAGACCTACTTGAAAAGATCAAAGAAGAGGAACACAGTCCACTAAAGACAAAGACCAGTGAAGATTTAAGACTCACTCTCATGACAGTAGCTGTGTATCATGGTATTCACCACCTTAATATGTAATTTTATCATGATATTTTCATTTGTTGTAAAAATGTGCTTTAATGTGTGATTTTGTAGCGAAATCAGCATTCACATCAACATATATGTAATTACCTGGATTGTCCCCCTTTGTTATTACAATGGTCATATTAGAAATCTGTTGACATCCGTGTTATTTTTAATCAAAACATGGCACAAACGATATTTATTTGTTAAGGATGAATTAATAAACACATACAGATTATTATCTTTAGATTAGCACTTATTTGGAATGAATAATTAACAAGAAGCATTTGGTAATGAATTCAGCTTGTTAGGCTAACCGAACATCATATGAAACAGTTGTTTTGATTGGTTAATCCAATTTAGAATTGACAGGCTTTCTTTTATGGTCGCGTTCATCGTACTTAAGCCGGAAGATTTGGCAGTGAAGGTGTGCTGGTTGATTGAAGAATATTCAATACTGAAACCTCGCTGTGTAAAGACACAAGGTAAGAGAGAGTTTGAAACAATACGACTTTTTGCTGGGTGCTGCGTTGTTCCTCTGGCAACAACTCATGGCCCTCATGGGTTGGTGATTGTTTCAAGGTTAGTGACAACCTTTTGCTGGGTCCGGTGTTGAAACCAGTGGTTACAACTGACGACTCACATTTGGTTTGGAACTATTATTAATTCACACAGTTTTCATGTTGTTTATGGTATAAATCTGTCGTCTTAGGTTGTGACAGGGTTTGAGACATAGGGTTCGAGACATAGGTCAGAAGCAGATGTTGGTGACGGGTGACTGGTTAGTTAGGTTTCAGACAGGGTCTGAAACAAAGTAGTTGTTTATAAATATTCATTGTTTATATTTGGGTCTGTAGTGTTAGTGTGTGTTGCATTAGGATAGTTATATATTAGTCTGTGTAAATAGTGATTTAGCATATATCAATTGCCAGGAGCCATTGTACCTATTTTAGTTTGTTGGGTTAGACATTGTTTGAACATTCTTTTATTATACAAGACTATTATTTGTCAGGTCCCCAGGAAACTGGTACGGACCCAGTGTTTATATACATCTATTCAGGTTACACGCTACACTTTCATTGAAATAGTACTTGATTTTCACATGATATAACTGTACCAAATAAATATATCATACAACACTTTATGCAGTCTTTCATGTCAAAGCTACCCTACACACATAAAAATCCTTGTAGAATCGGGTATTGACAATACTAGTAGTAATGTTTCCACAATACCTATTACAATACTATACCACAGGTACTTGTGGACAGGACCCTCCCGCCTTTTTCTTGAACATCAATTTTTTTTTCATGTAAACAACATTTTGCAACTCTCTATTTATTACTGGATGACATACCGGTATATACAATAAATACAAGCAAACAGTAGTTTCTATCCATAGCAGGTTTCTGACATACTGTTTGCTTGTATTTATTGTATATACATAGAGAGTTGCAAAATGGTGTTTACATGAAAAAAAATCAATGTTCAAGAAAAAGGAGGGAGGGTCCTGTCCACAAGTACCTGTGTACTATACACAAGTAAAATATATTTTTTTTTATATCACAATACTGGTACAACAGACCAATTTCACATTAACTAATTTTTTGTTGTAAGCGGCCTTAGTCCAAAGTCCAATCGGAGTAAAATACGGGTGGTAAGCGGCCTTACTGTTTGGCTTATTTCATGACGATACGATGATTTTCGGCTACCTCTTCATTTTTAACCTTTTCGAAGTTCTATTCAACTATATAATTTTATTCAACATTTACACATGGATCCTGGTGATAAAATCTACACTATTGATGAGTTTAGATGTTGGAAAGTCGAGAATCTTGACGATGAGAGGTCTGACGAAAACAAGAGTCAAGAACGAAGGGGGAGCCAACGCCAACGACCTTCAGGCTTGTGTTGTCAGCAGGGTATGAAATTTATGCATGTTTTTTTTATTCTCTATCGTGTCTATGCAGTGCCAATATTCAGGACCATTAGATAATAACAGAAGGGATTGCAACTAATCTTGGCTGAAATGTTCCTAACAAATTCATGACAAAATGTTGTAGTTACTATGGCGTCAATGAATCAGTACATTTCAATAATGTTTGAGAGCAGGGCTCACCAAACCAGGCAAAGTGGGCGACTTCTTCACCTTGGTTTCAATGAAATCGCCCAATTTCTGTCAAAAAGCGAAGTTTTAGTCGTCCTTGTCAGTCTTTTCACCAATAAATTATTATTATTCATACTTTTTCTTCAATATTCACATAAAAGGAGCTCCCATGTTCCTGAAATATGACCCATACAGGGTTTGATGTTCAATATTTTATTCCAAACTCGCTAATTGCATCCTTTTTAAGATCATAGTGCAGCACGTTCGTTTTTGTGAAAGGTAGGGGAACATGCGGTAGTGGGGAAAGTTACGTTTAAATTTGGATCGATTTTCGAAAGTCTCCCAGATTTTCCCTCACTTCGCCCTTAAGTCAAGAGAGAGAGAAGTCAAGTCGCCCTGTTTTTACTATGTGTGGTGAGCCCTGGAGAGATGTCAGTTCAAATCTCTCTGGAAGCTAATGATCGGAGTACATACTACTAACAATTACAATACATGTATATACAGGTAGCTTCTATAGTACAAGGTAGTACATTTCAATAATGTTGAAAAGATGTCCGTTCAAATCTGAAGAACTACTCCTTTTTCAGTGTATTTTTACACGACCGCAAAAATGTTGTGTAATGGTTAGCATGCTCACCTTGAATGTGGTAGATCCATGGGTTCTAGCCCCCTGTCTAGTCAAACCAAAGATTATAATATTGGTAAGAATGCAGCATTAAGGAGTAAGAACAAAGACTGACCGGGTCAGAATCAGAATAATGTTTCAGAGTGGAACGACATATCAACCCACAGACTGTTGTATCAATGAACTAGCACTCTAAAAATTCAACTAAGGGTGTTGGTCTTTTCATTTTTTGTATCTAAATGTGTTTCCTGTTGCTCATGCTTAAATAGTTTACACATCACATGTTATAGTTTATGTTTCTTGTTGTTTATTGTTTAAAAATTATATGAATAGAATGTTTTTATCCCCCATATGAGTGTTGTTTTTCATGTAAAATTATTGAATATTTTGGGCTTTGTTCATTTACCTGAAAAGTCTTAGACAAATATTTTGAAATTAAAGGAGTTTTGAACCTCATTACATGTAGTATGGGTTTTTTGGGGGGGAGGGTGGAACTTATGTCAGATTTTTTAACTTCTCAATTCTATAACTAAAGGATAGAGAGAATTGTATAGTGTCCCCCAATATTAACTTTTTGATGTTAAAAGGAATATAATTTTCATTCAATCATTAACTTAAGACTTCACCAGGAGGATGGGAATGTGTTTTATTACCAATTCTTCAATGTTCTAGTTCATAGTTTTGTTATTTTACAACATTGTTATTATACATGTATTGTAGCTGACCTTTTAATAATGTTTTGTTTTTGCAATAAATATTTTCTTGTTAATGAATATTTGTTTAATTTTTGTGCTCTATAATTTACAAAAGTTATCGAGTTGAATCATTTACAAAGTACATGTACATATTTTGCCCAACCAAGACTGACTTGTTCCTGAATTTAGCACTTTTTCCTTACTAATCCTTATATGTTATTATTGGTCTCCTGACATTGGCATAAACAAGAAAGGATGGAGTGCCTCATGAACAGAAACCACACCATAATAATGTGCTTGACATACCGTACATGTAAGAATGGAACATGACTGTTAATGTATAGCCCTCTATCAGGGCATACTATTTAATCCTTCTGTCCCTACCTATAGTTTTGAGCTAGAGTTTTTGTAATATTTTGTAGTGTGTTTAATGTACAAATACTAAAGGTGTGCATTCCTACAGGATTTTGACTTCTAAAAAATC
The DNA here is from genome assembly GCA_963680875.1 of Bathymodiolus brooksi. Taxonomy (NCBI): domain Eukaryota; kingdom Metazoa; phylum Mollusca; class Bivalvia; order Mytilida; family Modiolidae; genus Bathymodiolus; species Bathymodiolus brooksi. Next base: position 17,227,500 of record OY804585.1, read on the forward strand.
ACAAAATGATATATACCTGTAGTTGAACTAAGTCATTTTTAAGTTAGTACATCAAAAGTGTCTTACACACACAGACTTTATACATTCTCTAACAAAAGGGGCATACCAGTTTTAAGTTGGGCCTTTCAAAAAGTTTTATTTGATGCTTCATAATATGATAATTTACAAATTGCATGTTTAATGTGATATAAATATGATAAACTATAAAACCATGCAGAAGTCTAACATAATGCCAACTTTAAAGCATTAACATTACAAAGCTGGTTTTTGTACGAATACCTGCCAGTCGTTTAGGAGGAAAAGACTTCTTTTGAGTTCCCTTTCTTATAAGGACCCCCCCCCCTTTTTTTAATAGGATAGTCAGACAACAAAATATACGAGATTTAGATTAAATTTTCTTCAAGTTAATCGATAAGTACCAGGGCTCCCACTACTTTGAAATCAGAGGGAAAAGTGACTACTCTTTCAGGTGCTGACAAAAGAGAAGTGAGAGACAACAGGGAGAAGTGGTGAGAGTACAAGGAGAAGTCAAAACATTTCTCTAATTGTACCACTTTTCACATTCGCGGGGCATTATTGTGGCATTCGTATGTTATAATGTACTTGTTATGCATTAAGGTATATTCAGTAGTTGTTTAATTCCTTGTTTTTGTTAGCATATCATCTCTCTGATTTACATATGTCCTTGTATTTGTTTTTTGTTTGTTTGTATTAAATAAACCCTTTTCAGATTCTTTGTTTTGTCTTGCAGATGATAAAGGCACATACACGGTATATGATAGTCAACTATTGTCCAATAAATAATAAATAAAAAAAAATAGAATAATCAAATTTATTTCGACATCAGCATTGTTTCAAACAAGTCACACATAGATAAAATGACAAAACATTAGATAAGATAAATATATGCCAAAAAAACCCACTTCCGGTCCAGTTTAAATTGATTTAGAAAATCAAAAAAAAAAGGTGCTTTAAAAATCAAATGTCAGTAATTTGGAGTTGAACATATTTTTATAATCTGCATTGGAACAATTATCTGTATTTTAAAGGCTTACTTTACATTTGAGAGGAGATGATCATGTGGCATTCTTACACATGGCCGGTCTAAAGAATTCCGAATGCATATGAAAAATCCAGCGCAAACCGGAAATGGTTGTATCCGTTTCATTGACTGAAATTTTTAATAAGCCACATTCGCTGACTATTCTTGTCCAATTTGTCTGAGGGGGGCCCGGTAGATATATTTAAATGTGGCAGTCAAAAAGAGAAATATCTCGGGAGTGTAACGATATAATTGGGTCAGCAAAAGGATCACAAATAAGCGAAAAATATTGAGGCGAAGTGGGGAAGGGGAAAAGGGTAGATGTTTACCTTGAAGTAAGGAAGAGGAGGGGGCATATATTTTTTGAATGAAACAAGTGCCTGTGGCCGTGTTGAAAATGTCATCAATGATTCCTTTAACTATACTGTCACTAGACACAGATGAAACTGTCAGAAACTTAAGCATAGAATTTTCCGTAGCGCTCTTGCACTTAGTAGCGCGTTTATTCATGTTCTTGCTCATTTTCAACGAACGTGTTCCCAAAATTACTTTCGTTTTAGTTCTTACTTATTACATAAAACCGCATTTATTTGTAATATTGACCGCGATTGGATGATTTATCGTAAACATCCAATCAGATCTCTTTTGACATCGATGCTTAGGAAGGCAAGCTTTCGGTACCCCTCGGATGTATACGCTCTCTCCTTCGAAAAGTATTAAGGGAAGTAAGTACGGGGAATTTCTCAAAGACAAAAAAAGTATTGCTATGTACACGACTGTACAAGTACGCTCCAAATTTGGAAAGTTTGCTTACACAGCAATATGTACACTCTGATCTGATATTACATGCGTTTTTACTCGTTTTCATAGCGTAAAAAATGCAAATATGCAGCTTATCTGGAGCTCTGAAATTATCGTGGGAACCTTTAATTTTTCAGCAAAATATTTATCGAAGAAAAATTCATCAAGAATGTTACCCGGAACTGACCGAATTTGTCCCGGCAACTGGAATGGAGATTGTAAGAAAAGTGCTTTTAGTTTTAGGTCTTAAAATCCGTACAGGATGCATTTTTTCACTTCTTCTCAATGCTTTTGAATGGCGCTTACGCTTCAAAATTTGAAACTGGAGTTTTCATGGTATAGCTGTAATATTTTGAGATATTGTTCATACCGGTGCATAGTTTGATTTTATATCCTGGAAAATTGTCCGGCCCATGCTAACAGAAAGTTTCCCATTCAACTATATGTTAAAATCCAAATTCTCTTTGAGCCACCATTTTGAATATGCAAATGAGCAAATCACCTATCATTTCTGGCTATGTCCCTTTCTACGAAACTTTCGACGGAAGAGCTGCGTAGGTAAAATGAACGGAACAGTCATAGCAAATCGGTTACAATATTCATTCAAAATAAAAGATAATAACGTGTACGGATCATTGTATTATTGAAATTTTTTGCACTTCGTCCTTCAAACAGGTTGCCTGTCTCATATTAATAATAATGAAAAACTGAGGTTGGATCGACTGGGGCCGGACTGGTTTGGGGCCGAAACGACTCGAAATCACGAAGAAATATTCATATTGACACAATTTTTTACTTTCATAACAAATGTGTCGTCTTCAAAGTTGCTGCCTGCACCTAAAATCAAAAATATTGTGCATGCATGTTAGTGCATTCTAAATGATGTGACTATTTGCATCGCAGTTTTACAGGGAAGATACTTACAAGTTTAATACTTTTCAGCTCACATTTTTTTAATACGATGACTATAAACAGGAAGTACCAGGCGCATGACAGATTCGTAAAGTCTGGACCAATCTCCGGTGCGGATTTTGTTTCCGTCCACGTCAATATTATACAAACTCTAAAAGGGGCTTTATATTTTTAGTTTTTGTGAGATTATCCCCAAATCTAATCACACATAGATTGAAAAGCTATCAAAAACATACCAGACCGTGATTTTTTGGTGTATTAATACCGTTTCGAATACATTATTACTTTGTTATTACCCAGCCAATCGGCAAACCTCGGGTGAGTCCGCTTCTCTTCCTCAATACCTCGGCTGTAATACGGTATTTGATATGCGTCTACGCGTCACATTTCTTCGCCGGAAGACCGTATCACTTCAATCAAACATTGCGCACCGCGAATAAGTTCTAAAATGGCGACAATAGATGAGTTTGTTTTGAAAAATATTGGTCTTTGATGAAGGTACGGAAGCAGCCGACATTGCGACGAATGAAAATATATTATTATTGGACGAATATTCGAAAGTGAAATTATTTTAATACCTCCTTTATTGAAGATTTCCGAAAGTAGTTCCAATGGGAGCTATCGTAATACGGACGAGGTATGATGAAGGTACGGAATCAGCCGAAGTTGCGACGAGTGATTACCCAGCTAGCAATCCAACGTTGTAACAACTTTGTGAGGACGTCACAAGATACGTTGTGAAGACGTAGTAGGACAACGTTCACAACGTATTCTTGTAGATTCCGAGGCACGTTGTCACAACCATCCGAGCAATGTTGTCACAACGTCATAGACGACGTTGCTTATTACCTTTCCACAACGTTTGGACAACTTTTGTTCTCGTTTCATGGAATAGAATTTGTACAGTTATGTGCCAAATTAAAGGTAGCAAGACATTTTTCCTGATACATTTCGCATAAAATTACATTTAAAAAAAATGTTCTTGGTTTCATTTTTGGTCCGATTTTCTTCAAATTGTTAACATTTAAACACAAAATTTTCAAAATTTCTTTTCATTATTTTCAAATATTTATTGTTAATTGTTTTAAAGAATTTATGATTTAAGCTGAACTTTAATTTTCTTGTATCATAATTGAATTTATGATTTAAACTGAACTCTAATTTTCAGGGGTCATAATTTACAATAAATATACTGTAAGGAATTTTGACCTCAGAAATTCAAAGTTGACATTAAATAACAAAATATTCAATACAGTGGAATACATTTTATATGTATGAAAATAATGAAAAGAAACTAAAAAAGATTATGTGTTTAATAGTGAAAATTTTCAAGAAAATCGGATAAAAAATGAATTCAGGAGACTTTTTTTAAATGTAGTTTGATATGTAACATACTGGAATAGGAAAACAGCATCTTGTCAGGGGCGATCCAGGATTTCAAGTTAGGGGGGGGGGGGGCACTTAAAAAAATTGCGCCGAGCGGAGGGAGGTGCGAAAATTTTTGGGGTATTTCGTGTGAAAAATCACGATTTTACGCCAAAAAATCATATTTTTTCCTATTGCGGAGGGAGGCGCGAAAATTTTTGGGGTATTTCGTGTGAAAAATCACGATTTTACCCCCAAAAAATAATATTTTTTCCAATTTTAGGGGGGGGGGCCCCCCCCCCCCCCTGAATCCGCCCCTGCTTGTGACCTATAATTTGGCACATACCGGTAATTACAGCACACTATATTTTTTGTGCATGTGCCAAGTTAGGTTATCTGGGCTCCATGCTGTACTCGTTTCTTTTGTTACTTTGGAGGGAGCGATTTTATGGTGCAGTTTGTTATGGTGTTCTGTATTGTTAACTCTTCCTGTTGTCTTTTTTTGATATTATGTTATTATTTATGTGTGAAATAATTCTTCCTTCTTGGACATTTTTGGATGGAATTTGTCTGATGTAATTGCACCTTCTTTAACTATTTTCTCATATTTGTTTTTTTTTATACTTTCATGCCAATTATTATTTTTTTCTAATCCTTTTAAAATTCAATCCATGTAACTCTTTGTCATCTAGCAATACGGCTTGTCCTGTTGAAAACGTAGAATATTGTGATAAAATCTTTATTTTTACAATTATATTTTTTACTATATCCAAATACCATAAACCAGATTACTTAATAGGTTGTTTGAATAGGGTATTGGAATTAATATGACAGAACATCAATGAAACTGTAACCGATCATGGCATCTATAAAGTAACTTACAACATGTTGTTGTCTTTCCTGCTTGTTAAATCAAAAGATGCCAGTAGAATATTGTGATAAAATCTTTATTTTTTACAATTATATTTTTTACTATATCCAAATACCATAACCCAGATTACTTAATAGATTGTTTGAACAAGGTATTGGATTTAATATGACAGAACATCAATGAAACTGTAACCGATCATGGCATCTATAAAGAAACTTGCAATATGTTGTTGTCTTTCCTGCTTGTTAAATCAAAAGCTGCCTAACAGTTACTCGATGTATAAAGTTTACTAACATGTATTGCGTTGAAAATAAAAAAAAATTATTTAAGCTGCCGATAGTCCAACACATGAGGGACACCAGATTTATTCATCAGCTATGTAAAATGCACATAGTTTTTACTGTATGAATATGACACCAACATCAACAATTATTAATCCGTAATCTTCCTCCACATTTCTTGCAGGAGCATCTGATGGCTTCTGAAAGAAAAGAAATATATATATATATATATACATGTACATTAAGTGTAACAGTCTGTGTATCAGGTTATTTCAATGAACTGATACCCTCAGTTGTAATATTTGAAACCACACAGTCATGGAGAGAACAAAATTACCAGGCTGAGGGGCTGTTGGAATTATATTACCATTTTAGACATAAAATATATGAAATGAGAACAAGGACTATTCTGAAATTCATATAGTTACATTATGTGCAAGTTGCATTTCAGTTGGGCAAATTTGGCTTGAAGAAGAGTTGTCATATAACTTGTAACTTGATGTTTCATTACATTAGTCAATGAAGCTCAATGTAACATTTGCAAATTGTTAACATTTTCAAATATGCAGGTACTGAAGGCAGCTTTTTGTAGCCTAATTTATGAATTGGATGCATCATTTTTAGCCTCAATGGCATGTAAAAGCGTTGACCAAGGCACATTTTCATACAAAAATGTGCTTTCGGTCAACATTTTCATGCAGATGTGAAGCTACAAAAAAATATGCATTCAGTTTTTATTTTTCATTTCTGCACTATACAAAATGTATCAATATGAAATGGATTAGGCCAGGCAAAATTGACATTGCATGTGGCCATGACATTTATATAGACATTTTACTACATCTCATAATTCTATTCGCTAAGAAGCATTTATTGATATGCATGCAAAAGCGTTGACCTAAGACATTTTGTGTATAATGCACTTTAGTGCTTCAGTTAATACTTTTACATGCAAATGAAACTCAAAAATATGCATTCAATTCTTAAATGTTTATTTACTGATAATAATAACTGAAAAAGTCTTTATTTGGACATGTTTGATAGAAATTCAGCAAGTACCTCTGTATGTAGTCCCACCATAAAAAAAAGATTTATACCTACTTTTTTATATTTTGGACCGTCCTTCTGGCTCGGTGCGTGCTTCAGGGTTTCTGCCACTGCTTCTTCTATCTCTGTTACTTTTGCTCTCGGGTGGATTTTAAGGCAAGCTTCTGAAATAATGTAAAATTTAATGAGTATTTCAAACATACTAAAGAAGAAATATGTCACGAAGTGAAAGGTACAACATGTGTATAAACACCTAAAAATGTCCACTTAACTCAGGATGTAAACAGGTTATGTGAAAGTATCTGGTTTTCAGATACTGTTGTGTCTGTAAAAAATCGCTTGCTGGTTTCTATTTATTGACGTTAAAAAATAAATGCCAATTCTGCATGTTTGAATTTCCCACCAGTCAAAAACTTGTCAAATGGTGACAACCCACTGTATACAAAACTTTATTTACACACTATCAAGGTGAAAGTTAACTGTTCTTCCGTCTGAGATCTGGTTTTCTGAATATCCACAGGAAGGATCCTGAGATTAATGTATATTTAGGAGGGAAATGAAAACCCACAATTTTGGTTAAGGTAGTGCTTTTGTCCTCACAAATGTTTGAAAGATACATATACATTTCAAATTTTATTCAAGTTTTTCTTGATCACAATCCAAAGACAAAAAAGATGATCTAACAAAAATTGTCATTTGATTTTGCAATTGGTACAAAGAAGAAACTTACTTTTCAAACATCTCATCAAAGGACTTTCAGAGAAGGGTTTTTTCGCCTTCTTCCCTCGTAGGCTGTATCCTGACCAGAGGGAATTAGTTTCCAATTTTCTTAGCATCTTCCGTACAGACTCAGGTGGTATGACCCCTCCTAAGGCAGCAAGGAAATTTACCTTAAAAGAAAAAAAAATACCAGGATAAAATAGAGTTGTCAAAATCTGTTTAAGAAACAAGCCATTTCGCCTTTATTGTAATAGTTCGAAAGATTTACTCTGCGAGTCATTTTAAAAAAAGTTATAAACTGATCATGAGAGTGTAAGTAGAAGATACCTATGCAATAACAAAGGCATTATACAAATTCATACAAAAGGACAAGCCAAGACCTAGGGTTGTAACAATACACTTGAATCACAAACGATATGTATTGCGATATTCAAGAAATTTTATGATACGTATCACGATACATATCGGAGGAGCTTCAATCTCAATACAGTGGGATTCCATGTTTAACATTTTCCCGCTAATGTTTATCAAAACAATAAACACAATTTTTTGAAGATCTGTAAAGGCACTGACAATACGATCGCAAGTTACTTAAAACTTTTTGGCAGTTTAAGGACAAAATATATGTATTATTACTGCATATGTTGAAATATTTTTTTAATTAAATATGAGGGTCCGTTTATTCACCCAAGAAGATCTCCAAAAACTTAGCATAATGTAATTTTTAGGATTTATCTTAGAAAATGTGTCCTATATATTTTCTGTCTTGTGAAAATCCCATAACTCTGGCGATACATGCTATGTTGTATGACTATACCATCTTTGAAAGAAAGAAAGAAAGTAATGGAAAAATATATACCCGTATAAAAAAATTATACTAAATAGTATTAAGTATGTAGTATAAATATTTTATTAGGGGCATATTTTTTTTTATATCTTCTTGATATATGTGAATTATGCCTTGTATGATCATGAAAAGAACGAAATCATTTATTCATATGTACATGTTTATTATAGTTGTGTTCTTGTCATTAACAAATAAGTAAATTATTAATAAACAATGAAACATAACAATTAAGTTTACAACAATATGAAATGTTCATTGTAAACTGCATGATTAATATTTCTTGCTGACTGTCTTTGCGTTGATAGGTCTCTTTCTTTGTGCTGGTTTTTTTGCGACATCTTTGGCCTTCATTGGAACCTTAGTTTTTCCATCTTTTGATACAACATATTGTGGTTTGGCTGTAGAACTCTTTAGAAAGTTCAAGAAATATTTCTTTTGATCCTCGTCACTTTGACTTCTACAAATGTCCTCACGGATGCAATATCTTCGGTTGACACCAAAAAGTGCACGTTGCAGGTCTTAAAGTTGCAGTTTCACCATTCCTAGCAGTACGTCGATGAGCGCCGGGGTTGAATGTGGTCTCCAATTAGTGTCGATTTTCAGGAGGTTATACATTGATTCTGCATTGTTGTTTGTCCAAGTGTTCGCCGAGTTACCAAGAGTTTTGAAATTCAAAGTCAACTTTGGCTTTAGAGTGTTAGCCTTTCTTCAAACTGATATTCATCTTTAGACTTTAGTATTCCATTGTCACCGAATATGCGTTCAACAATGTTGACTCTGTCTTTTGTATTTACACCAATCTTGTTTTTTTAAATAATCTGACACATTGTCTTTTAAATGTTTGTTGCAAAGAGATCTTTTCGATGCTGGAAAAACGGAGTCAATTGCTTTGGTCAATGCCTTCTCGTCGTCGCTGCCAATGTGAATACCCGTCGGTAATATGACATCAACGTTGTTAATGGTAGATGAAAGGCGGGCGCTAATATGTGAAAGAAACTAACGATACTTGTCACATCCAGCATTTTTGTGTAAGAGTATTGGTCCTAAAAATATTGGATGGTCATTTGTTTCTCGACGGACTACACGGGTGTTCTTATATACGATTGATGTGACGAAGAAACATCCAAGATTGAAAGTCCTGTCTATACAGACTCTTAGGTTATCGGTATTTTTTACGAATATTTCGAAGTCTTTCATCTGATTTTCGCTGTACAGAATAATTGCTGGGATCTGTCCAGTTGGTCCTTTCGACTTTTCAATCTTCTGCACAAACTCGTGGGTTTCTAGCATGGGGTCCAAATTGTCGATTTCGTCTGCTATGTTGTTACCAGCATACGTCTTATCTTTTTGTTCTTCCTGGAATTTAAGATGTCGCAGTTGTGGTATGTGTTTTGGAGCTGCGGTCTCATTTTCTAATACCATGTCCTTGTACACTTGTCGTGGTTTCTTAGTTTTCAGTTGTTCTGCTGCTTTATCCATTATTTCCGGGTTCGTCCTTTTGTAAGGTGCCGTCTCTCTCTTTGCATTACCGTGGGGCGTTTCAGATTCGGTCAGTTTCCCGACATACTCTACGAAAGCCAATTTTGAAATGTCTTCGTTGGCTCTGTTGTTGAACCATGTTACTCTTTTTATATGTCGTTTGCCTCTTTAATGCTGTGTGGAATAAAATAAATTATATAGTCGCCGATTTAATTAAAAAATTGTATGTTATTATTTGTTTTATATCTTTTGATAATTAAAGAATATTTTCATCGAACACATACCAAACTTAATCTCTGCAACGAAGTTGTGAAAGAGAAGGAGGTCCCAATCTCTTCTCTGAAGCAACTCGGGCAGGTGAAGGATGACGTTGCTTTCACCAAGTATTCTAGGTCTTCCATGCTGAGATTCTGGCAGTTGTAGTGGTACCAGGACTGGCATGTATCACACTGGACTGAATTATGTGTACAGTTGCCTCTACAATCACCACATGGCCATAAAACGGACCTGGACATGTACGACACTTTCCTCTTACGTGGCATTGTCAAGATTTCAAGGCGAATATCAATTTGGAAAACGTGATTTTAAAGAAAGTTGTGAAAGTATGAGAGAAGATTGGATTTGCAGCATTTTAAACCAAGACTAAGAAAACAAATTCTGAATAGCCAACCAGATATCCAGCCAATGGATACGCTGCAAAAATCCAAAAAATTACGGAACCATCCAATAATATTTTTACTTAGGAAAGTACAATTGATATGGCTTCCAACATTTATGACTTCAACTTCAATTGTACACTTTTTCGGTTTTAGTAATTACTAAAAATACATGCAGACTTTCAGTAGCAACTTGCTTCGGCATATATCCAGTCTGGTAACAGTGTAGAGGAAACTGTTATGTAAATAATATCTGTAATTAACCTTGAAGAGGATACATTCCAATAACTGTTGAAAAAACAAAGCCATATCTGAGTTAATGAACACATGTTTGCTACTTGTAAACATGTCCTTTTTACTTTGTTTTTTATTTTATTTTTTTTCAATTTCACCACAGACATGTAATACAGAGAGTTGAGCTGGGGCCTTTGATATTTTATAGAAGTAATAATTTATCAGCGTTATTCCCTTATAAATCCCAAGATATGAAGATTCAATATATTCAATATTTTATTTAAAGTCTCACCACTTGTATACATATACAAAAACATTTTAATACAATAATAAAACATATCATTACATGTTAAAATACAAGTGCCATTCTTAGAAGAATTATGAGAGACTATATAATATAAAAGTCTAATCCTAGCTAACCACAGATCATTCATGACCTCTTTAAACATTCCCTCTGGTAAAAAGTCTGAGGATTTACCCTATTTATATTGGATACCTAAACTCCATAAGACACCATACAAAGAAAGGTACATAGCGGGATCATCAACTTGTTCGACGAAAGAATTGTCTATTCACCTAACAAAGATTCTGTCTGCAGTAAAAGAGGGACAACAGAAATATTGTGAAACTGTTTACTCGCGTAGTGGCATAAATCACATGTGGATTTTGAAAAACTCTAAAGATCTTTTGGATAACCTGAAATCAAGATCTTTCTCTCAGGTATCCTCCATCAAAACCTTTGATTTTTCAACTCTATATACCACCCTACCACATGCCAAATTAAAAACCCGCTTAAAAGAAACAATTCATAAAGCTTTTAGTCATAGAAACTATGGCTCAAAATTTGTTGTGTTAGGCTACAATTCCACATATTTTTCAAACAAAATTCATAAAGGTAAAACATGCTACTCCGAGGAACAAGTGATCAGTATGCTGGAGTTCCTCATCGATAACATATTTGTCTCCTTTGGAGGGACACTGTTTCAGCAGGTCGTCGGCATACCAATGGGTACGAATTGTGCCCCTCTTCTAGCCGATTTATTTTTATACTCATATGAGTCGGAGTTTCTTCAAAAGCTTGTAAAAGATAAGAAGATTCATGAGGCTAGAGCCTTTAATTTCACATACAGGTATATTGATGACGTTTTATCTATCAATAATTCTAGATTTGCAGAATTTCTTCCATTGATATATCCTCCAGAGCTGGAAGTTAAAGAGACCACCGATACAGCTTCGTCCGCATCATTTTTGGATTTATACCTCGAATTTGACGACAGTGGTCAACTCAGTACTAAAATTTATGATAAGCGGGACGACTTCAATTTTAAAATCATAAATTTTCCAAATATGTGCAGCAATATACCAGCTTCTCCTGCATATGGTGTTTACATCTCGCAATTGATTCGCTATGCAAGGGGCAGTAGCAATTATTCTGATTTCCTGAAACGTCATCTTCATCTGAGAAACAGGCTACTGGACCAGGGCTATAAAAAGATTCGCCTTATTCGATCTCTTAAAAAGTTTATATTCCGATACCAATATCTTGTCGAAATATATTCCGTCTCTGCAGAAAAAATTATAAGCGATGCATTTTCATATAGTGAAAATGTATAAAGATAAAGAGTCAAATATGTCAAGAAATTTTTTTTTGTCAATGTGTGACGTAAAATATTTTTGACATTTACGTCACCGAATATGGTACTGCTTTGACAACTATTTTACCTATTTTGTTCCTGTATTTAAATACTGTTACAGTGACAGCCGGAACCTTTGAACCGTAATGAGAGCGGGAGGTTTGGCGCCTTAAAATCTGATTCAACCCACCATTTCTTTAGAAATGCCTGTACCAAGTCAGGGTCATTACGGTTTTCACAGTTTTCCGGTTGTTGACTGATTTTGTCTGTTTATATAATTATGAGTTTTGACTTTCCCTTTGTAAGATTGTTCGGAGTTCGGTAATTTTGTTATTACCTTTATTTAATATGAAACCACATTATGCACTATAAATAAGGCTTCTAACTTTTCATCTTTATTCAATTTTATATCAGAGATTAAAAGGTTTTATCAATCAGAAACCCATGCCTTGATATTTTCTATCATATTTCATATAAATAAGCTTCTTGTGTATCCTTTAAGTTTCATAAAATGTAACACATTAAAAAGTAGGACATTATGTGTGATTTATATAGTGCCCCGTAAGAAAAGGAGGTCATTTTTACATAGGTCAGTCACTTCCGGTGAAGATGGCAGCTCAAAATATTTGAGAGTGAAAAATATTATAATCGATTGAAATCGTCGATGTTTAAAACAAATTGTGTGTATAAAAACTTGGAAAATGTAAAGCAGAGTGGTCTGGGATTCAGGAGTTGTAATCATTTTTTACGGATGGACACTTATGTGTGATATTTTTTCAATGTTTTCAATATTGTTGTGTGCGGACTTAAAATTAAAGGCGCCATTTTCAATTTGTCAAATTGACTGAAGACTATAAACATGGCTATACACATGCTTTTTCCAAATGTACAAAAGGGCGACCATTGCGAGACATAGTATTCTCTTTACCGAGAGTAAGGGTGCGGCTATTAAAGAAGTGCTTCCAGAATTCGCACGAGGTCGTTTCACAATAGTAAGTAGAGGTGGAGCAACAGCAATAGATGAACGGCTGATAAAAGAATTGTTATCAGAAGTTAGAAGTCACGATGACCCAAGTGTGCTAGGATGGCTCGGCACATGTGAACTAACAGAAAAGAAGCTTGCAGGTGCAGGGAAGTATATTAAAGGTAGAAGTTACCCATATCAAAATACAGAATTTACTTTAACTCGGTATAGAGATTTAAGAGAAGAATCTTGTATGCAAACAGTCTTTGTTCTATAATTTTTATAGACATCCCCTACTACCGGTATTCCATCACCATTGCTAATAAATGCATATCCAAGGGAACATTTGGTGGCAAAAGCGACAGTAGTATTAGCATAAAAAGAGACAATAAAACTAAAAATGCTAAATTTGAAGGTAAAGGCCGAGGTAAATATCCATCACTAGTCGTCACTAAATTACGATCAGGGAAAAGAACTGTAGTGTTAAAACAAACATTGACAAAGAACTGAATAACCAAGTTGATTACTACAATCAACAAATAAAATTAATTAGTGTCAAGTACAAATTTCCAAGACTTTCACAAGATCTTATAAGACTCGTTATTCAAAAGGGAGATATAACACGAACTATGGTTTATTGAAAGACGGTGTACATCCAACCATAACCCTAGCCAAACTGTGGATATACAAGTTTATACAGCTGTCGGTGGAAGTATATGAGGCCAGCGGAGCCTATGATGGCTAACAAGGTCTGGGAAGCCCAATCTTGCAAGTACTTTTAGTTATAAATTCATATTTGTATATATTGAAATGAACTAGGGCAGCCCTATTTCAGAAGAATGTATTAGAAATATTTAAGGCCAGTGTAACCTACAATCAGGTACAAGCTCTGGGAAGCCCAATCTTGTAAGAACAGTTAAAGTAAATTGATCTAACTAAAGTAAACCGAACTAGAGAAACCCTATTCGGAAGACTTTATTTATTATACTTGAACTAGGAAAGCACCACTAACAATATAAATAGTTCCGAACTCAACTTGAACTGGGGAAGCCCCATTCAATCGAAATGTACATGTATCCTGTTATCGATTTTGAAATTATCAGTAGCAAATTAACTGGGGAAGCCCCATTAATGTACTAGAAGATTCAATAAGGCTTATAAACTTATAATACAGTGGATGTAAACTATATAGCAATTAACCTGAACTACGGAAGCCCAAATTCAAGCCGGTAATATAGAATAACAAGATCACTGGTGTTAAACTGATGATAGTAACGATCGTTACTACCATCCCAAGATGGCGGAGGGAAAAACCTGTAAGATCAATTTTACTTATTATTTCTCTTTGTGTTGTGTATTTGCGAACGGTATGTTGGTAAGAATAAATCCACACTAGCAACAAATACGGTCATGCGTTATTTTATCTTGCATACTGCTTTTATGGACAGAAAATCGACGTTTAAAAACAAGCGAGGACGATAGTAACGCAAATGAACGATGATAGTAACGTCAGAAAAATTATCGAATAGCAGTTGTAAAATATTTGTTTTACAATACCGAAAAACTATCCCGGATTTTATTTTACAACCTTCAGGAAAAGTTTTTTGAACTTTTCTTGCCCTGTCGTTAAAGTAATTACATTTGACACAAGATTCAAACTCTACTTCCGTCAATAAATGAGTGAAAATCTTAAAATTCTGGAGAACTGAGCTACCGCATGCACAAAGCAAGCAGAGAGGTGAAAAGGAATGTCTTTTAGGAATTGATACATGTCCTATAGTTTGAATGATATAATGGAAATAAGGTGCATTACATGTAATACGAAAAATTAAGCAATAAATAATAGCTCAGTTCTCCAGAATTTTAAGATTTTCACTCATTTATTGCTTAATTTTTCGTATAGTACCCTTCCATTGATGGAGGTAGAGTTTGAGTCTTGTGTCGAATGTAATTACTTCAACGATAGGGCAAGAAAAGTTCGAACAACTTTTCCTGAAGGTTGTAAAACAAAATCCGGGATAGTTTTTCGGTATTGTAAAACAAATATTTTACAATTGCTATTCGATAATTTTTCTGGCGTTATTTAGTGTATCCTTGTGTCGTTACTATCATCCATTCGTCGTTACTATCATCATCATATGATGCTACTATCATCGTTCATTTGCGCTACTATCGTCCTCGCTGTTTTTTCAACGTCGATTTTCTGTCCATAAAAGCAGTATGCAAAATAAAATAACGCATGACCGTATTTGTTGCTAGTGTGGATTTATTCTTACCAACATACCGTTCGCAAATACACAACACAAAGAGAAATAATAAGTAAAATTGATCTTATAAGTTTTTCCCTCCGCCATCTTGGGATGGTAGTAACAATCGTACCACCAGTAAAGCTGGGGAAGCCCCACTCAAAACAATATATACAAACAAGAGAGGTATTATAGTTATTAACAGAACTTAAGCTATGGAAGCCCCACTTAAAGTACTACATAAGCAACAAGACAGGTCTTAGTTATTAATAGA